>OY728147.1:1682461246-1683661246 GCA_963277665.1 Viscum album | reverse complement strand
ACATAATTTTTTTGAAAAAGATAAAATATGCCTTTGAATTTTTGTAAAGCATAAATGTTTATTTTGAATTTTATAATTAATATAGTCATTTAAATGATTTTTTTCATAAAATAGATTTATAAATAATAAAAATTTTTTCTTATGATTATAAGATAATTTTATGGGACCTTGATTAAATTTTATAAGTGTCGTAAAATCAGTTATAATTTTTAAATATATATTTTTTAAGTAAATGTTGATTTTAATTAAAAATTAAATTTCTCATATTTACATAATTATTTTCAAAATATAGATTGAATTTTTGAATTATAAAAGACTAAAAAAGGATAGGTTGAATTTTTGTTGTTTTTCTAAAATAGTTGAATTTTTTGTGAATGGGGAAATATGTTAATTTATAGTATAAGCTAAATAAATGAATTAATGAGTCATGGATGATGTATGGATGATGTAAGAACCATTATTTCAAAATCATATGCACAAATTAATTAACTTAGTCATAAAAATAAACAGTACTAATATTGTTTATCCAAAATAATAAACAAATGAATAAATAATAAAAACACTCTTCTCCTCAACTTAAATACCACCGCTCACCACCTCTTCTCATCACAACTTCTAAGCCTTGGATATTGTTTAATTTATGGACATTTACTCTCCCAAAACTCCTCCCCACATTATGGTCTTCCTGGTCTCACCCATCGTCCTTTTCCACGTCTCTTAAAGAGGTTCTCAAGGAGATGATACATAAGGGGTAAAATCGTCCCTCTCTCTCTTTCAATTTATTTTCTTTCTTATCCTTCCCTCCTCACCCCTATCCAAAGGGAAATGATAAATCTTATATCACAGAAATACTATTATTTTATTTTCTTAACTGTATAACCACTATCAATTATATTCTCCTATATTTTTATTCTAAAAAATGAAAACATCATCGGTGAGGTGTTGATTTACCTCCTTTATAGATGGCAGGTTTTTATTTTTCAATTCTGCATTCAAGGCTATTCATAAAACCATTTTATGTTTAAACTAGATTATAATATTTTTATTTAATCTTATTTAATGTTTTTTAACCAGTATATATGCATAATATTAACTAATAAAACAAAACTAGTTGTAATGATCAAAAAATGCCAAAATAATCTAAATAGTTATCACAAAAATTTATCTAATTAATCATCCTCATATCTGAAAATAAAATGACATATATGAATATTTTTTCTTATATAAGTCCATTAATAACGTATAATTTAACTTCAATAGAATTATTCCCAATTTACATGGAACTACCACAGATCCAAGAAAGGGATTCACCAGGTTTTATGAATGCTAAACAGAAATCACTGATAAAATAGGGGCTTTTATCCACACTAGAGAAAAGAGCCGATGATGCTACCATTTATCAGAGCTTTTTTTTGCGATGATAAAAGGTTTTAATAAAAAAATATTATTAATTTATATAAAATTATTATATTTATATTCAAATATAATGTTTATTAGTATAATTTAAATAAAAAATGTATGTTTTTAATTAATATATGTATTTTAGTGATTCAAATATATATAATAGATTCCATTAAATAATAAATGTATTTATTATATTTATTATATTTATTATATTTATTATATTTATTATATTTATTATATTTATTATATTTATTATATTTATTATATTTATTATATTTATTATATTTTTATATATTTATATGTTTATAATTATATATAAATACATTTCAAATATATATAAAAACATTTTAAATATTTATATTTACAATTTTAATAAATATGTATATTTATAATTATAGAATATATATATATATATATAAAGAAAAATATGTTTCTAATTAATTTGTTCAATTGATGCGTAAATATAATTGACATTCATATATATGTTATGTTTTCATCATGAATATTCATTTATACATTACACTCTCATTACTATTCATGTTGGCCATATATATGATGACTCGCCTTTTATGATCTATACTTTACTTGGTGCATATGATTCATTCTTGTTCCCATGAAGCCGTTACGTTCTCAAAAATACTTAAAATCACTCTAAATAAATTTAAATTATAAATTTATTTATTTTATTTATAATTATAAATATTTAGTTGTAGGTAAATACTATTTAAAATATTTTTATAATTATAATTATATATAATAAATATATATATATATGTGATTCTAAAATCATAATTTTTTTTAAAATGAAAAATTTATTTATTGTATTTATAATTATGTATGAATACATTTTAAATAAATTTATTTATAAATATAATAATATATATATTTTTTCATAAATACATGTCTGTAATGAATATATATGTGTATATATATGTACATATAAACAAATATTTATTCATATAAACAAATATTTATATTTATAAGTATAAATAATATATATAAATTTCAATAATTATAAAATAAAATAAAATATTATATTTATAAGTATAATTATAAATATATATTTATTTATTTATAGTCATAAATATATATATATATATACTTATGAAATTAGAATAAATATATGAATTATAAATTTTTTTATAATTTCATATTATTTAAATATATATATATAATTATAAATTTATAATTACAATATTTATTTTAGTTTAATTATTATTTAATAATATATATATATATTCATTTATATTTTGTACTATAACTAAATATATATTTATTTATAATTATAATAATTAGAATTTTATAATTATTTAAATATTAATATATATTAAATTAAATAATCATAGAATTATAACAAATGAATATAATTAATAAAATTATTTTAATTTCATAACAATTAAGATATAAATTTTTTTATATCTATGACTATATATAATTAATATATTTTTTTAAATGTTTTTATATATTTTTAAATATATTTATTTAGTTATATATATTTATTCAATGAATATATATATTATAACATTATAAATATTTAAATATAAATATATATTTATTAAAATAATTGTGAAATAAATATATATTTATTATAAATATATATTTATTACATATATATTTTAATTATAATTAGAAATATAAATATAAATATATATTTATAAAAACATAAAAAATAATAATAAATATATAGAATTATTTACAATTATATTTCAAAATTAATATAGATATATTTAAATAATTATAAAATTATAACAAAGATATAAATCATATGTAATAATAATTATAATAAATATATTTATTATAAATTTGTAATTGTAAATAAATATACAATTATAAATAAATATATATTTATTTACAATTATTATTATAAATATATATTTAATTATTACACATATAATTTTAGAAATATGTAAAAAATATATATATATATTTTATTGTAATTATAGTTTTATCAGTGCTTTTTTAGTACTGATAAAGATTTGCCTTTATTATCGCTTTTTAATATATCGCTGATAAATCATAAGTTTATCAAACCATTTTAGCTAACATTGATAAGTCCTTCCCCTCATTTCATAAATAAACCCTAACAGTCTTCTTCTTCATTTACATGCCTCAAGATCTCTTGGAATCATTACCATGCTGTCGTCGACACCTCCTCCTCCTCCTCTATTGTCACCGTGAATCATCCTCCTCCTCCTCTAGTGTCATCGACTACTCCACCTACTCCGCCACTGCAAAACCATCATCTGTCACTATTGTGAAGCCCCTTCTCCACCATCTTGCAAGCCCTCTTTCACCCTGATATCGTGTGAACCGTCCACCTCCATGTCATCCTGAACATCTCCTCTACCATTGCATGAAGCTGGGGTACTTTTTTAAATATTCCTACATACATCATTTTTTGTCTCCATTTGGTAGAGTTGTATGGCTTGGATCTAGAATGCTGCAAATTTCAGTTGTGATCCATTTTTTCTAAATTGTGGGCTTATCCACTGCAAAAAGATTTTGATGGGAGTTATTACAGTTTTTCTTAGGAACTTTTATTTTTATTGTGTTTTTTATGGGGGATTCATCCCCATTATCTTGTAAGTAGATGAGATACTATAGGTTGGTCTGGAAATTAAGATGATTAGTGAATTGAAGCATGAGTTTTCTAGTGAAAGAACATTAGAAAGACATGATGTTTTATATCTAGTAACGTAATGGTTTCAAAGATATTAATATTTACTTTAGGACAGACAATTTTGTGAAATGTAACATTGATGATGAATTTTTAGGGGACTTGGACACCCCAAAGAGTGCCATAGGTTTTTTCTTCACCTATAGGGTAATAATAGTCAGATATATATTATGTTTCAAACTAGTAGTTACAATATTTTCTATGAACACTGACTATATGGAAATAACTCATGCTATAAAATAATCAGTTAGACAATTCCTCATTTGAAAGAGATTAAATTAATTCAAGGGAGAGGAGTTATTTTTTTTATAATTATAATGCAATATCTTTTCATCAAAAAATTATGATTCCCCCATGGATGAATAATATCACCCTATAATTCAATTTCATCCATAACTAGTTTAAGGACTGAGTACATGAGTTCTAAAAGATAGTTGGAAAACAGCATGTGTTGAATGGGTTTTATATTTATTATGTGTTGAAGAGTTATAAGATATTTTAGTCTCCATGATGTAGTCTTCAAGCATGAAAAATATTTTCAAAGTGAATCCTTACTCATTTTCTAATAAATTCAACCAAAAGGAGAGGCTCTAGAATATAGCTTAAATTTTTTGTATATAGGATGTCATTACTAAAATATCATATTGTGTTGTAATTTTGAAATTTATGATTTTTATAAGTGGATAGTGTAATGGTAAGTAGTCTAAAAGTTATGAATAGAAGTTATGGTTTTTTAAATATGGGTTTTTTAAGGGTGATATGTTAAGGTATTCTCCTCGTTGTATTGGGATTTTTTTTTGTAATGTATTATTCATTCATTAAAAAGTAAGAGGTACGCAAATTATTCCTCAAATGTGAAAGGTTTTAGAGGGACCTTATATGGGTGTTAGAAATTCCATATGTTCAATGGGGAGACTTCCATGAAATTTTGGATGTTAGTGAAACTGGATGAAAATTGAGTAAAAAATTCTTACTTACTATAACTTAGTGGGACAACATGCACATGAAACATGTGATATGGTTTCTTTGGAATACTCATTCAGAAGAAAAATAATTCCACAATAATCTTTGGAACTTGGAATGAGAATTTTATTATGGTGCTTTTGTTAGGGGTTCACTTTTATTACCAGAGGATCAACTCGGATTCTTCCGAATTAGAAGTGCTAAGAAGGCCTTAACCAAGAATGTGGTGTGGTTCATTTTCATAGATGTTCGTGAGATATCCTTCTAAGATCTTAATGGGAGATTTATGAAAACACCAATATTAATCATAAATGAGATGGTATGGCTTATATTATGATGTATCAAGAGTCAGGATTTGAACAGTTCTAGTCTGTGATGGTCATGTGGTTTCTTATGGGTCCAGATAGTTAAGAACACATAAGAGAAACGTCCCAAATCCTTTACTATATTTGAAAATATGGGTGATTTCCATGATGTGCTATCAAAATACACTAAAAAAGTGATTGAAATATATTTAATCATAAAGTGAAATGAACCATTGATAGATGAGAAGGTGTAAGTACCTATAGTCTTTTAACATTGACTTAATGTATACCCTCAAGAAGGGGAGCATTTATTATAAAGTACCATATTAGAAGGAATAAGCTTAGGTAGTACATGATTCATGCATCAAGTGGAATATGGTTTCCCAGTTTTAAAAGATAGGACTTTATTTTGAAAGTATCATTACCAAGTGACACTTATATATTTATCTATCAATTATTCACTCTTCAGTAGTATTACATGATTAAACTATAGGATTCATACAATTTATTCATGAGATACATGATCGAACTTTTATAAATTTAAATTTAATAAAATGTTTGTTATTGTTTATTCATACATTCCTTGTAAACTGACTCCCTTGGGATTTATGTCTTCGTGAAAATGCCTAAGTGGATCTATTAAAATGATTCAAGCGTTTTGAAAAGTTTCTTCCAAAATTATTTGTTTTCAACATACATTTTTTGGTTTTAAATAGATTTTATGTGATTAAAACACTTGGATTGGACTTTGATTGCACACCATGTATTTTTTAACTCACCTAGTTATCTTTTAGAAAGAGATGTGAATGTTTTTAAAATTTATGTAATTTTGGTTTCATTTTAACAAGGGTTTTGTGAAGTTTTTAATGAAAATTTTTAAAATATATAGGGTTTTCGTTCATTTTAAATGGTTATGATTTTTGGGTCATGAAGTTTCCTCAAATTCTTTAAAAATAAGAATTAGAGTTTTGAGAAAGAGTGTTTGAAACTTATTGGCTTATTTTAAAAAGGGTGTGTAATTTTAAAGAGGAAATTTTGTAAATTTTTGGTTTTTATAATGGTATTTGGAATGTGATTTTATAAATATTATTAAAATAATACTTAACGTCTATAAATTTTTTTACCCTTGTTTAATTTTTATATCAATGTTTTAATTATTTATTCTGTTAAATATTCATATCACAAACTCAAATAGGATGGATATGAACAAGGAATGGATGGATGAAAATCATTTTACAAAATAGTATGAATTTGGAGTGAACAAGATCATCAAATTTTCAAAAGATCTTTAATATGACCCTTCTCAAATCATTTTTCTGTGTTTATGGAATTATTATTCAATAAAAAGTTTTCTAGAGGAGTTGGAAGAATGCTTAATTTATCACGGAATAGTTCAAAGATAAAAATGAGGAATAAACATGGGGAAAATAAGAACGTAGCTAGTGGGTGGGATAGAACTATGTTTTATGGACCATCTGTTAAGATTACATGTGTGGAAAATAAATAAGAACATATCTAGGATTTTATTATAGACATGGATGAGGAAAAATATTTTATTGAGGAGATGACAATGATATTTAAAGTTGAACTTTGTGATTTCCCAAAATTGGTTGAGTAGTTAAAGAGTTGTGAAAATATTTCATTGTATAGTGGTTTCACTAAATATACAGCATTGTCAAACTTAATGAAGCTATATAATTTGAAGTGAGGAAATGGATAAAGTGAGGCCAATTTTATGGAATTACTTACTCTCTTGAATGACATGCTCCTAGAAGATAATGATCTCCTAAGACAAACATACAACCATAAATAAATACTACGCTCAATTCGTATAATATTTGAAGAAATACACAGCTACCGAATGACATTATATAATTTTAAAATGACCACAAATCACTTAGATCCTTCCAAAAGTGTAGTTATTCATGATAAAAGAAAGATGAATTCGGTCCTATGAAATTTTTATAGTAATTTCAAATCATTCTAGGTTTTAATAGCCTATATGAATGTTAGGAGACTGAAAGGTAATTTACATGGCATGCGGAGAGAAGAAATAACTATGGGAAAATACATCACTCAGCAGACTCTCCCCAGTGGAAGATAATTTATCATGAGTATCCAGACTTTCGAAATGAGATGAGAAAACATTGTATTTCATTATCTACAGATGGATTGAATCATTTGGGTTTTCAGTGGAGAACTCGCTGTTCTTGACCGATTATGTTGGTAAATTATAACTTTCAACCATGGACAAGCATGAAACAAAAAAAATCATGTTTTCTAGGCTTATCTCATGACCAAAAATACTGGTTAATGATATTGATCTTTATTTGGATATATTGACCGTGGATTTGAAATTATTATAGGATTTAGGTGTTACATTTTATGATGATTACAGAAATTAATATTTCACATTGAGAACTATGTTTTAAGGGACAATAAATGAAATTAATTCTTATAAAAATTTTATAGGATATAGAATTAATGGAACTCACGGGTGTCCCATATATGAACAAGGTACATGGTCAATTATGTTGACACATTCGCTGAAAACCATGTTTCTATGATATCGCAGATTTATACCCTGATGATATATGTATCGATCTTTGAATACATCAATCTATGGATGTTGAAAAGAATCTACAAGATCGCCTCCACTAACAGGTGATCAACTATTTGATATGGTAAAAGATTTAGACACTAATTTTGGTAAACTATTTTCAAAAAACCTTACAAAAACTAATTATAAAAAGAGATCATACCTTTTTAAAATTACCTAAGTAGATCTATTCTGTATGTCAAAAACTTTGTTGATGTTATGAATGTTGAAAAAAAAATGTTTGTGATAGTTTCATCGGCATGTTTCTAAATACACCAGGAAAAACAAAGGATGAAATTAAGGGTAGGTTAGACTTGGTTGACAAGGGAATAAGAGAATAGTTGGTTCCAGTGAAGGGTGAAAAATGAACTTTTCTTTTTCCAGCTGCATACACTCATTCCAGGTATGAGAGATATCATTTTTGAAACTTTTTTAATAACATAAAGGTTCCAGAGGTTATTCATTGAATATTAAGAAAATTGTGTCTATTGTGGATTTAATGTTAAAGGGTTTGAAATGACATGACTTCCATGTTTTGATGCAAGATATAATTCCTATAACTATACATTTAATATTTTCAAAGAATGATCGTCATACATTAACCGAACTCTATTTATTCTTCAAATATATAGACCTAGTGGAATTTCTGAGTATGGAAATGGAAATTTTCCTTATATTATGGGAATTTGAAATGGTCTTCTTGTCATTATTCTTTGATATGATGGTTCCATTGGTGATAGAGATTCAACTATGTGGTCTTGTAAACTATAGAAGGATATAGCCCATTGAATGGTATATGAATATTTTGAAAGGGTATGTCAAAATTAAAATTCGGTCAGAGGGTTGTATTATGGAGTAATATATTGTTGAGGAAGCCGTTGAATTTTGTATTGAATATGTATTCAGTGTGGAAAACATTGGCCTACTGAAATCTCACCACACTAGGAGGCTTGTAGGTGAAGGAATTTCTGGAAGAGATGTTTTCAAAATCAATATTTCCGATCAGGAGTAGGACCACCATTACATTTTTCTTAACAGTTTTGGAGGTTTCAAAAAATTTCGAAACCCAAAAAAGAAATTCATAGGAATTTGAATACATTAATGGATGAAATATGGATATCAAATAAACATAATAAATAGTTTATAGGATGGTTTCAGGACAATATTTTAAAGGAGTCGTATGAAAATCTGGATTCAATTTCAGAATGACTATGATGGCTTGTCGAAGGAGAAAGTGTGTGTGTATTATCTTAAAATGGTTATGTAATTAATGGTTATACATTCTATACAAATGATCATGATGAAGACAGTACCATGAAAAATAGTGGAGTTACACTCATGGATGAAGCGATGAATGTCTCTGGTAAAAAGGATAAAAATCCAATTTAAAAGAATATATCATATTTTTTCATCATCAAACAAATATGGGAGTTTGATTATAAAATATTCCAAATGCCAATTTTCGATGAAAGTTGGTTGAAATAAGGGGTTCCATAAAAATATGTGAATTGGGATTCATGAAATTGGATTTCTATAAGGAAGGGTATAAAGAAATACTAATTATAATGGCATCCCATACAATAATAGTATTTTATGTTATAGATCTTGAAAATTGAAAGTGGTCAATGCTTATCTTATAAAAAAACCACTAAAGGATCAGATGAAAATTCAACCAAGGTTGAAACTCTCATTGGGATGCCATAATCATTTCATGGTAGTCCCAATGTAGATGGAATTTTGAATTTCATAGTAGACCACAATGAAGGGATTTGGATCTTATATAGAGGGGTGAAATCCCTTCATCCGTTAAAAAAGAAAATGAGAGTTCAATAATCAGTTTATTTTTTTTTGTAATATAAATCGTGTTACCACATTTTATTATAAATTTTCTAATGAATTTATGTACCCTAAATTAATGGTTAACCCACTTATAAAAATAATGAATTTCACATGTGTGGGTACTCCCAATCTATAGGAACCACATGTCTCTCAACCTGTTTTTGCTCGCATTGTAACACCCCAGGTAAATAAAGAATATGAAATTTTCATATTTATCCATATTTTTGAATAAAATGTTAACATTAATTTAAAGGGAACACTATTCTCGATGGTGTACCCAATACGCAACAACGAGTTTCTTAGAAATCTTACATTGCACTATAATAATAAAATAATATTATTTTCAATGGTAGTTAACGCCTAGCCTTTGTAATGACGGGAATGAACAGAACTAACTAAAAAATGATTATATATGTTTGTCAAATATTTTTTATTTTATCCAATAAATGTTAGAGGCTTAAAATTCGAATGAATCCCATTTTAAGCGTAAATATTCAAATATTATTTAAAAGGTCGATTAACACCCTTTTGATGGAGAACCCTTTTTAAATCCACATTTTGACAATTTCATATGTTATATTGGACTAAATAAAATCTTAATTTAGAATCGGGACATCAAAATTTAATTTTTGTATGTTTTTGTTATTTTTTCTATAAAGATTATTTTTAATGAATAAGTGAAAAATGTTGAATTTTAATTCAAAACCTCTTGTTAATATAATTTATTTATATGATTAGATCATCTTTTGAGTAGGTTTTAATGTGAAATTATAATATATTTTTTACCATTTAATCCAATGGTGGTCATTGTAATTAATTTCACATTGAAATTGGACTTAAACCAGTGTCAATCTATTAATAGATATTGTTTCTTAAAAACACGCTATTTGTTTTGAAAGCGGGAATTAATTATTAAATTAATTAATGCAACTTATATGTTTTTAATTTTTTGAAATAGAAATCATTTTTGAATGTGAAATATCAAATATATCATAGGCTGAATTTTTGGTATTTTTCTGAAAAACTTCAATTTTTGATGAATAGTGAAACCACTAAGTGGTAGTTAATAAACTGAATTTTCATTTAAATTAAACTTTACCACTTTTTTGATTTTTTTTCAAAAATCCGACATACATGGTTTTCATTAGGATTTAAAATGTGGTTCAATGGGATTAAAATAATTTTTTTGGTGAATAGTAACTTTTCAGTTTTATTAATCGCGATTAAAGGTAATTAGTGTAATTTAAGGTAAAGATGATGTTATAATAATATGAAATGACCTTTACAAATGTCCTACCTTTATTTGATGAGTTGTGGCTGACCAAGACAATCCATGGGTCAACTTGGGGACCCCATGGAGCCACTTTGGGTAAGAAAATGACATCAATACCATTTTATTTAAAGTTAAAATAAAAATATCATAAAAACGTTTTTTTTACTAAAACAATTTTTACATGGGGTTATACAAGTCATATTTTTTACTATAAATATTAATTGTAAATATAAAAATATTTAATACATCATAGAATTTTTTATAATTTTTAGACATTAAATAAATTAATTTATTTATGACACCATGATGATGCAGCGATTACCTCATTAATGAACAATATAAATAAAATGAAAAGATAATGTAAAATATAATACATAAACTTGTCAAAAACCTATTTGATGGGTGTATTTAGAACCCTAGTCACCTTATCCTATAAATATATAATTGTGGATTCTTTGATATATGAAAATCATTTCAATGTAAAGTGACATTTCATGACCTTACAAGAGTGCCCCTCCTCCAACTTATAAAAGGCCCCCACCTCTACCTCTTTACCCACACCTCTAAATCCATTGGCTTGGCCAAAATATGATCATTATCTCTCTCCACATCCATATATTCATCGTAGAAGCCTTCCCATTTGTTATAAAGCTCTTCAAGAAACCCTTCTGGTTCAAACCAAGGGGAGTTACCCGATTTAAAGGTAATGTCTTCCCTAATGTTCTTTTGTTTTATTTTTCTTCTCCAACCCCTAAAATATTTTTATTCCTTTCTTTTGTAACAACACCAGTATATTAAATATAATAGGATGTTGTTATGAGAATTATTCGAGATAAACTTACACACACCTCTGTCTAATGGTTAAAGAACATACTGTTTCCGTGCATGGCGAATTACTGCCTCACGAAATGATGATTTTTCTATCTTCTTCTAACACCTCTCATGGTGGCCATTATGATAGAAATATATTTATTTATGATATATATTATATTTATTTCCTCTCTATTCTTCTTTATTTTACATTAATAACATACCTTTATGCTTCTCATGTTGTGAAAATGCGATAATTTCATTTGAGGAAGTGTGGACTACCGCCCCCTCAAGTGATGTGACTCGTTCATGAAATACATGGAAAGTATAAATAATGCAATAAATGAACTTATGTGACCTATATAACATATATATTATAATGGAATTATAATATATATATGTATATCTCATTTAGTTTTAATTCCAGTAAATGTGAAATAGAAATGAAAGTAGCCTTCATTTGTACGTACGACTTACCATCTCCATGAACGGTGCATTTCATTTCTTACCTTTAAATGTTATGTAATATTATAAATTCAAGTATATACTGGATATATATGATATATATTATATCTACATCATTAATATAATTATGTATATAATGGATATTTTACAACATGAACAACTTGTAATTATAAGAATTTTATTTTGGACTCGAGTACCAATGATCGACAAAACAACTGTTATTAACTTAAATAATTACATAATGTTCATAACATGGTAATAAGTGATATAAAATTAATAATGAACATGTAAAAGTTTCTTAATAAAGTAGAAATTAACTGTAGTTTATTATTCAGGAATATAGAGAAATGAACAAGACAGGTCGGACTTGAGGTAAGGGATCCTACCTCTCTCTTTCTTTTTATGTAATCTATTTTACGTCATTTATTTTAAGATCATATTTATGATGTTTGGGGATGTTATTTAATCTTACTCATACTTTAATTTTTATATTAATATTATGAGAGACCCTATTTTATCTCATAAATCCATTTTTGGAAGTTTTATGTGGCGCCGTTAGGCTACCGAGTTTTTGTAAGGGATTTTTCATCTCACTTTTATTCCTGTGAGATTTATGCTACATTTTCCAATATTTCCTTTGAGTGGTGTATGTAATTCCTATTATTATACTCTTTGTGTAATTTAATTTCTTTTATGTGTATCTACATCATCATTGTATAACCCTTCTTTTATGGGGTGTACGTTTCGAAAGTTACCAAAATCGGTAAGGGAACCTTTCACCCTCCTCTTTTTTAAAAGACTTCTTGTTGTTAGGTATTTTAATTTACATCTTCTTATGTTGTGTTATGTTCTTATATATCCTTATTGATGTAAATTATATCTCCAAGTGATGAGATACCATTTTTATCTCTCGTCGACTCATTTTCTGAATTTTAAAGTGACATCGTTAGGATGCCGAATTTCTGTAAGGGAACTTATTAACCCAATTTCAATTCTTTGGGTTAAACCTATAATTCTTTATTTTTTCATACTAGGAATATTTTTGGATGAACTATGATTTTTTTACACTTAATATCATCTTATATTGAGTGTATTTATATTTTTCACACATAATTATGTAATTGATTTATCCTCAATCTAAGGATAACGACCTTGTAAGGGACTTCGTCTCAGTCTCCTTTCATTGATGCATATTTTGTTTTATAAAAAACATTGTTTTATATAGTGTATAACCCCCTTTTAATTTTACTTTTATTCAAAATAAATCATTTTTATACAAAGCATTTTACTTAACGACGAAAAGTATGTTTCTTTTTAACATACGCGGTGACAACGACCTTTCCTCCGCTGTGAGTATTATTTGATCTTTGGCTTCCTCAATAAGCCGTGATGTTTTTAAAAGTAAATAAATACCATATACTCTTTTATGTATTTTGGTATTGAAAATGGTTTTGATAATGTATTTTTTATGTCAATATATTTAATTGATATATTGTTATTGAAATGTGGAAATGTATTCTTTCCTTTATAATTGTTTCATGTGTTACGATTTTATAATGGTACTTGGATATTTTACGGGTGGTTACGAGATAAACCATATGATGGGTGGTGCCGTGAATACCAAGATGGGTGGTTACGTTATAACTTCCAATACATTGGGTATGGAAGTTGGTCGTATGGCTATTCCATTTAGTGATATGTGTGGAAGTCGACCGTTTGGTTATTCCATTTAAGTATGTTTATGTCCCAAGTTACCTTTATATGTTATGTGTTCTTTATATGGGTTTTATGGTAATCTATTGGTTACAAAGGATAAGTAGTTAACTTTTATTTAGTGAAGAGTATTAACTACTTCATAATGGTGAAAAGTATTACTTTGATAAAGTATTCATAATTAACTTGTTGTTTTGAAAAACTAACAGTTTTCCATCTTTGTGTATCCTTTACTGGGATTTTTATGCTCATCCCAAGTTTTTGAAATGTTTTCCACAGGACTTAAAGATTAATAGGGTCAAGGATGTGATCAAGGAAAGACATGTTATCTAAAACATGGAACTAGACATGTTTCATTTTAAGAGTTTTTATTTTATGGAAACTTAGTAGAAGTGTCTACTCTATAATCTTTTGAGATGTAATAGTTATGTCCTAATTCTCTAATAATCTAAACCTAAAAATATCCTCAATGTGAATTATTAATTTAATTCAATATTATTTAATTTGTTAAAGCTGGGTCCTTATAGTTGGTATCCGAGGTTGGTTTAGATAACTTTAGAGGTTAGGGTATTCTTTAAGCATAAGTGACATCACCATAATGGTTAGGAATTCAGAAAGAGTCATGGTTTTAGATATAGTGAATGAGTTTATGATAAAATGAATAATTATATCATGGTATTATATGATGATTTTAATGATATACTCACACTGGCCTTTTTGGTTTTAGTAAATGGCTGGATATAGCAGGCACCAAAGTGAAAGTGGATGTGAAGAAAACTGTGACAGTTTTCTGAAAGAACAACTGAATGATATGGGAGCTTCAGTAGGAACTCTTGTGGTTTTCTTCAACCAAATATCAGGAGTCATGATTAACCACTTGAACCTTGGTGAGTTCTGTAATGAATCATGTATGAGATTACCAACTCGATGTGGATGTTCAGGTAATAATTATATAGGTAACCATTCAGGTTTATATGATCCTTACTTTTGAGGTAATTATGGGTTACTATATGATGGAAAATGAAAGGCATGAGATAAAATTGAGGTTAAATTATGTTATGGTTATTTTTGAGGATTTTATATCTCTTTGACAGATGTTATTAAATTATATAGTTTTGGAAAAAGGACAACACACAGACCGTGTGACAACCCATCGCGTCAGATGAAGCTGCTGGAATCGAACTCACAACCAAAGTACGACTGGTATTTATCGCCTACCACTGGACTACGTGAAGTCTCTGGTTAATATGACTTATTCTTTTTAGTTAGATGATTTTAAGAATCATGAATAAGTTTATTTTTGGCTATATAGAAAAATATTGACCTATCATGGAGGATATATGATTAGGTTAATTACTTTTCAATATGATACTTTACGAGCAACTGATGTTATTTGGAGATAAATGTTAATTTCTACCTTGAAAGAACATGTGATTAAATCCTTCAAATATTTGGGTTTCAATCTTAGTTTTGTTTACTTTGAAAAATTTTATGAACAAATTGTTTATCAAATGGTCTTCGTTGACCTTTGGGTTTTGTTAAACAAATTTTGGAGATTAAGAATAGATTTTTTTTTACAAAGGATTATCCTTTTGTGGATTATCTGATCTTGTTCTAACAATTTTGGTATTGGTTAAGGTCTAAAGACATGTGAAATATATAGTTCTCTTTTGTGGATTAAATGATTATCTATAAGTTGATTATATCTCTCTTAATGTGAACATGTCATCGTAAATACTTGTCTTTTGGAGAAAATATGAGTTTGTGTAATAAATCTAGTAAGAGATGACAGTCTACAAGAAAAGTAAGTATGTTTCCTTATGATTTAGTTAAGCTCATAAATAAATTCCACAATGAAAAGTAACTTAAAACAAATATTTTCTCCGTTAACTTTTCCTACTGGGGAATCAAATACCCTTTAACCCATCACAAGTTTGTAATATTCTTGTGGTTAACTTTCTCCTTATCATGTTTTCTATCACTCTCCATCAGAACAAGACCCTTTGTTTTCTCTTCCATGTCCATGTTTTTCTACATGGAATCCTAGTATTGGTTAACTTGGTGACCTTTTTTACTTCCATTTCTTTCTTTTAAAGTGACAGTTTAATTGACTCCATTTCCAATGTGCGGATTTCAATGAAGTTTCCAAGCCCAATTTTAAAATTGCGAGGACCCAATTCCTAATAGGGGGAAGGATGTAACACCCCAAATAAATAAATAATATGAAATTTTCATATTTATCCATATTTGTGAATAAAATGTTAACATTAATTTAAATGGAACGCTATGCTCGATGTCATACCCAATACGCAACAATGAGTTTCTTGGAAATATTACATTGCAATCTAATAATAAAACAATATTATTTTAAATTTTAGTTAACACCTAGCTATTGTAATGGTGGGAATGAACAGAACTAACTAAAAAATGATTATATATGTTTGTCAAATATTTTTTCTTTTATCCAATAAATGTTAGAGGCTTAAAATACAGAAGCAGAAAGAGGAAATAAATTCAAGTATATACTGGATATATATGATATATATGATATCTATATCATGAATATAATTCTTTATATAATGGATATTTTACCACATTAATAGCTTGTATTTATAAGAAGTTTATTTTGGACTCAAGTACCAATGATCGACAAAACGACCATTATTAACTTAAATAATTTAATAATGTCCAAAACTTGGTAATAAGTGATATAAAAGTAAAAATTAACTTGTAAAAGTTTCATAAGAAAGTAGAAATTAACTCTAGTTTATTATTCATTAATATAATGAAATGAACAAGACAAGTCGGACTTGAGGTAAGGGATCCTACCTCTCTCTTTCTTTTTAGGTACTCTCTTTTATGTCATTTCTTTTTGGCTCATATTTCTTATGTTTGGGGATGTTATTTAATATTACTCATACTGTAATTTTTATTTTAATATTATGAGAGACCCTATTTGATCTCATAAATCCATTTTTGGATGTTTTAAATGGCGCCATTAGCTTGCCGAGTTTTTGTAAGGGATTTTTCATCTCACTTTTATTCCTGTGAGATTTATGCTACATTTTCCACTATTTCCTTTGAGTGGTGTATGTACTACCCATTATTATACTCTTTGTGTAATATAATTTCTTTTATGTGTATCTACATCATCATTTTATAGCCCTTCGTTCATGGGGTGTACGTTTCGAATGTTACCCAAATCGGTAAGGGAACCTTTTACCCTCCTCTTTTTTTAAAAATCTTCTTTTTGGTAGGTCTTTTAATTTACATCTTCTTATGTTGGGATATTTTCTTATATATCTTTATTTTTGTAAATGATATTTCCAAGTGATGATATACCCTTTTTATCTCCCATCGACTCATTTTCTGAATTTTAATGTGATGCCGTTAGGATGTCGAATTTATATAAGGGAACTTCTTAACCCAATTTCAATTCTTTGGGTTAAACCTATACTTATTGATTATTTCATACTAAGAATTTGTGTGGATGACCTATGATTATTTTACACTTAATATCCTCTTATATTGGGTGTATTTATATTTTTCAGACATAATTATGTAATTGATTTATCCTTAATCTAAGGATGACGACTTTGTAAGGGACTTCATCTCAGTCTCCTTTCATTGAGGCATATTTTGTTTTATACACAATTTTATTTTATACAGTGCATAAACCCCTTTGACTTTTACTTTTATCCAAAAGGAATCTTTTTTATACGAAGCATTTTACTAAATGACAAAAAGTTTGTTTCTTTTTAACATACGCGGTGACAAAAACCTTTCCGCTGCCACGAGTATTATTTGATCTTCGGCTTCCTCAACAAGTCGTAATGTTTTTAAAAGTAAATAAATACCATATAATCTTTTATTTATTTTGGTATTGAAAATGGTTTTGATAATGGATTTTTTATGTTAATATATTTAAGTGATATATTGTTATTGAAATGTGGAAATGTTTTCTTTACTTTATAATTGTTTTATGTGTTATGATTTTATAATGGTACTTGGAAATTTGACGGGTGGTTACGTGACAAACCATATGACGGGTGGTACCGTGAATACCAGGATGGGTGGTTACGTTATAACCTCCAATGCATTGGGTATGGAAGTCGACCGTATGGCTATTCCATTTAGTGATATGCGTGGAAGTTGACCGTATGGTCATTCCATTTAAGTATGTTTATGTCCCAAGTTACCTTTATATGTTATGTGTTATTTATATGGGTTTTGTGGTAATATTTTGGTTACAAAGGATAAGTAGTGGTCTTTTATTCAGTGAATAGTATTTACAACTTCATAAAGTTGAAAATTATTACTTTGATAAAGTATTCATGGTTTACTTGTTGTTTTGAAAAACTAACAGTTTTCTTTCTTTGTGTATCCTTTACTGGGCTTTTTATGCTCATCCCAAGTTTTTGAATTGTTTGCTATTGGACTTAAAGATGAATAGGGTCAAGGATGGGATAAAGAAAATACATTCTATCTAAAACATGGAAGTAGACATGTTTTTTTAAGATTTTTTATTTTATGGAAACTTAGTAGAAGTGTGTACTTTGTATCTTTTGAGATGTAATAGTTATATCCTAATTCTCTAAAACTCTAAAACTAAAAATATCCACAATGTTAATTATTCATTTAATTCATGATTATGTAATGTTTTAAGGTTGGGTCCTTATACGCATTGTAGAGGAGCAACCTTTTACACGTACTAGTGCTCCCATTCGTAAGGAACAAGAGGTTTTTCAACCTATTACTCCTAGTGTAGAGGTAAAAACCCATTTGCACATGTCGATTCCCCCGCTCTTGAGAAATATATTAACGATGTTGATTCTATAGAAATGATAGGTGACCAAGGACTACAATTGCAGAAAAAAGTGCTCTATAGTTTGACAGTGTTAGAAAAATCATTATGGTGAATGCCAAAGCATCAAATAAGAGGTCAGATTGAATACACAGGGTTATCATGTTAACCCCAAGAAGTCCATGTTCAATAGTTATATTGGAATCATCACTCAGTAAGGAATACTGATTGACTTAAATTCATGGCATCGTGTTGTGACTGGGCCTAAGACACTTATGTGTGAAGAGATTATGATAACATTATGATATCATTTATTTATTTTAATAAAAAATAAAATAATAAAATATTGACTTACTCTTCATAATCAATTTTAGGATTCATTTATAGTAGATGACTCTCACAAGAAGTATGCATTATTACTTTATAGAAGGATTCATATAGGATTTCTCAAAATCTAAAAAAGATATCATATAAAAGATGTTGTAGGGGAAATAAACCCACACCCACCACTTATCTATTCACACCTAACATGCCAAGAAGTGTGGGATGCGTCTACTGATTGTCATGTGGATGTGTCTTTTCAGGTACATTATAGCGAGTAATATGTTTTCTTTTGTTTTTTTTATTCATCACTTTTATTTAAAGTTTTTTATTTATGAGACTGTAACTCATTGTTGTAAATAATGAACGAGTATCAAAACCATCAAACCCTACCGTAATGCAGGGATGGGGTATGCTTCACTTGGAAAAAAATGTTACATAATTTAAATCTATTATAATAATTTTATGTGATACGAAACCAAACCATAATTATGTTCCTCTATTTATATGATGATTGATGACACAAAATCCAAATCAACTTCCATCCCACTCCTTATGCTATGGAAGGAGGTACCAGTAAATAATGATGGGATAATAATATATGAAAACACACAAAATTATTGGAAAAGTTTATAAGTATTACAATATAAAATTTGATTTACTTTAAATCTATATTACTTAACAAGTATCATTTATTTTCCTATATGTTCTATCTGACATAGTCACAGGAATCAACAACCCATATACTAGATGAACACAAACTATTAATAGCCATGAAGTGGCCAAAATAGTATGGTTGTGTCATAGGTGCGGGTTTTGGGGTGACACCTCGAACATATTTTGAAGAAATATATAAGAGGACAACAAAAGTGAATTAATAAAACAGACGATAGAAAGAATGTCTACACTAGAATGAAAATTACAATTGTAGAGAGAGATGATGGAAACGTTAATGCGGGAGAGGCAAATAGAAGAAGCAACTCAATAACAGCCACCACATGAAGATCCCTCCCAACCCACGACCAGCTATGCGGCTAGACATTCCCCTCTAAGAGATGTGCTAACAGAGGTAGTTAATGTTCTTATAAATGTTTCTATTAAATGTGAATCAGACAGACACTGAACCCTTTCTTATACTGATATTCTGCAGTGTGATAATGACTATGATTTATATCTAGCAACACCCAGCCATCTTTTTATGGTGAGGTCTATGGTGTCTAATATTCAAAATGAAACACTAAACACAAGACCACTTCCAACAGTGCTTGTTCAAGTGTTGATAAGCGTATCCCATTATCCGATCACTAATTCACATGTTCGAATTCATGAATACGATATTAATATAGTTAAAAATTATGTTGTTACATTCATGGAATGGCCATAACATCATTTAACAAAACATGTCAATAAAGATTTATTCATTTCCAATTTACTTTTCCAGAAAAACCATTAAAGATAATGAAAAAATTTTGAGCTGATGAATGTTATAACATACAGACAGAGAGAATGGGATGAAATGAATGAATACCTCAAAAAAATCTAAAGAATCGATCAATCGATCAAAAATATCTTTTGAAAGAACAATTATCCAACATGTTCTATATCCACATTTACTATCATGAAAGTCTCATTTGGATATAATGTTAAAATATGGTCATAATCATATAGTTGATTTTGAAGACATTTTGTACGAAGAATAAGATAATGACTTCATTAGTGTTGAGACTAAAACTGAAATCCTCAACTATTATTGGCTAGGTGGTTTAGTTGTAAATGTATACATGAGTTATGTTCTCATGATTTCATTTTACAAAAGATGATATAATGTGTTAATTATGACTAAAAACATTTCATATTTTTTGCAGGTGTATATATGAAAAAAAAATTGAAGGGATTTTCCCATGAGAAAATTTTTGGACTCATTAGTCCCCATGTCAACTCAAAAAAACAAGATAAAATATAATAAAAAATGATGAAAATAGTTACAGGTCTTCTCAAATCCTATGAAAGAAAAATTTCAGATGAAAAACTCTATTTATTGCCAATTATGCAGGGGTAAGACTCTGTAATTTAATCATATGAAATTTATTTTCATTTATTTCATTACTTATTCCTATTTTTAGGCAGCATAGTATGCTAACGACAGTAAATTAGGATACTCCAAAGATTTATTTTCTAGATTCAATGCATTGATATCCAACAAACCATCCACACATGATGGTGTTTATCAATTTTTAAAACACTTAATCCAATATTTTATATCTAACCATAAAGTCATATAATTTATATTATCTTTTAATGATGATTCTATTATGATAGGGTGGTGTATCAATATCATTAAAAAAAGGAAGGAAGCCATGGGTTAAGGTTATGCTAGATGAAAAGTATTATCACTGGATAAGTATCAGAGTATATATAATATTATTTCACTATCCAAACACATATCAAAACAAATTACTTATTCTAATAAATGTTTTTGTAGAGTCTGAAACAAACCAATGGAAAAGATTGTGTTTATTATGTTTATAAATTTTTGAAAGAGATCATATTCCATGAACAAACTAGCATCCCTAATGATTTATTTTCGATGATAATTTCTAGTTCATTTAAAATATTTACTAATCCTTTGTGTATTTACATTTCTCCAACACTTCTATGATTGTAGAAAAAAACTCATATTCAAAATAGGATATAGATGTGCTGAGAAATGAATGGGAAGCATACCTGATGAAAGAATGTACAAAAATAGCATGAAGATGTGACTTCCATGTATATGGTAAGAATTTCTAATGTTAATTTCTCTTTCTGACATCTTTATGCTCCTGTTATCCTTTTATGATCATTGATATCTCCCTTGTTTAAACATATTGAACATATATGATGAACCTTTATTATATTTTATATCCTTAGGATATTAATAATGGAATTGGGAATGATTTCTAAGAAGGTATCTTATAAATAATATCTTAATGAAAGAGTCTTAGGAACTAGTTCTTTAGGTTTTCATGTTTCCAAAAGCACTAGACAAAAAATATATTTGCATGGATAATTTTCTTATATAAGGAATATTAATCTACTAAAATGTGACATTAATGTATGAAATGAACGGGTCAATATATTTGGTATCTTATCAACTCACCTACTAAAAATTGATAAAAATAACAAGGGACTGGTATCAATCAAATTATGCCTTTTTATTTAAAATTTACATTATTTTTAGTAAAAAGAAAAAGTGACATAATAAGAACTGGTAAAACAAGTTTGAATTGTTTTGATATTTTATAGAAATGATCCATGAGTAATTTATGATGTGTACAAATCAACTTCACCTCAATCTGATTCACTATGTGTCCGATATGATATTAAGTGTGTATTTTTATTTTAAATTCACATTATATTTAGAAAAAAAAGAACAAGTGACATTCTAAAAACCATGGAAATGAACTCATATTGTTTTGATACTTTATGAAAACAATCCATGATTAATTTTTGATGTGTATCAATAAACCACATATCAATTTGATGCACAATGTGAACGGTGTGACTAAAAGTCTTTGTTATCAATTTAAAATTGACATTTTAGTTCAAAAATTTTCACTCACAAAAAACCAAGAAAATTTTCTCCAAATCTCTTAATAATTTTATATAGTGATTCATAAGTCATTTTTATCTATATGAAGTAATATCATGTCAAACAAATATCCGATGTGATCGGTATGACTCAAAATGTGTGTTTCTAGTTTGAAATGACATTTTAGTATAGAAAACAGAATTGAAAAACAAAAAACCTGAAAACATATTTATATTGTTTGATACTGTAAGAAAATTATCTATATGTCATTTGTGACATTTAAGAATTATACGTACCTCAGTAAAATGCTTTGTGTGACCAGTATAACTCAAAGTGTCTCTTTTTATTTAAAATTCACATCATTTTAAGTAAAAACTAAAAGTCACATACTGAGAACTGAGAAAATGCATTTGGATTAATTTTATACTCTAGTAAAATGATCTATAAGTCATTTTTGACGTGTAATAGTCAATTTCACCACAATATGACACACGGTGTGGCTGGTATGACTCCAAGTTTGACTTTTTATTTAAAATTGACATTAATATATATAAAAAGAACAAGTGATATACTAAAAACCAAACGAAAACTTTCATATTATTTCGATACATTGTAAAAATGATCCATAAGTCATTTGTGACATGTAGGAATAATACAAACCTCAAAACAATGCATGGTATGGATTTTATAACTCGAAGTGTCACTTTTGATTTTAAATTAACATTAATTCATGATAAAACAACAAGTGACCTACTGAAAACTAAATAAGTTCATTTGTATTGTTTTGATATTTTTGAAAAATGATCTATTAGTCATTTTTGAAGTGTAGGAATCATATTACCCTAAATGAGACTCATAGTATTTTTGGTATCACTCAAAGTGTCTCTTTTTATTTAAAATTAACATTAATTTTAGTAAAATCAATAAGTGACATATTGAAAACTGATAAAACACATTCAAATTGTTTTGATATTTTAGGAAAAAAATCTATTAGTCATTTATTATGTGTTGGGATCATCAGAACCTCAATAAGATGAATGTTGTGGATGGTACAACTCAAAGTGTCTCTATTTATTTAAAATTGACGATAATTTATGAAAAAACAACAAGTGACATACTCAAAGACCGATAAAACACATTTTAATTTTTTTGATATTTTAGGAAAATAATATATTAGTCATTTTTACATCTAGTTATTTGAAACACCACAATTTTATGTATAGTGTGGTTGGTATTACTCAAATTGTCTCTTTTTATTTAAAATTGAGATTAATTTATGTAAAAACAATAAGTGACATAATGAAAACTAAGTACACATATTTTGATTGTTTTTATATTTTAGTAGAGTGATCTATAATTATTTTTTGATGTGTAAGTATCATCCAAAACTCAATAAAAAGCAGTGTGTGGCCAGTATAACTCAAAGTGTCTCTTTTTATTTAAAATTGACATTAATTTAAGTAAAAAACGAGTGACTTATTGAAAACTAAGAAAAACATTTGTATTATTTTAATACATTAGGAAAATAATCCTTGAGTCATTTTTGATGTGTATAAGTCTCATGCACCTCAATACTATGAAAGGTGTGACTTTTATAACTAAAAGTGTCTATTGTCAGTTTAAAATTTTCATTTTAGTTCAAAATGTGCAACTGACTAAAAACCAAGAAAATGTGTTCTGATTGTCTTGATAATTTAAGAAATTGATTTATATGTCGTATTTGATTTGTATGAAGTAGTATGAAATCATAACAATTTATGATATGATCTTTATGACTAAAAATGCATGTTTTTAGTTTGAAATGACATCTTAGTAAAAAAGAAAAACCAACAAACTGAAAATCAAGCAATTGAATTTGGTTTGTTTTCATACTTTGGGACAATGATCAATCGGTAAATTGTGATTGGTTGAAATCAGACACACAAAAAATATAATTCATTTTTTGGCAAGTATAACTCCAAATATATCATTAATTAAAATTGACATTAATTTTAGTAAAAGAATAAGTGAAATATTCAAAATCCAACAAACGCTTTCAGAATGTTTTGATATTTTCTATTACTCATTTTTAACATGTATTAATCAACCCCACCTTAATAGGATGTAAAATGTGACCGATATAACTCCAAATGTGTAATTTTTATTAAATATTGACATTTTATTAATATGTTCCTTCATATTGATCTTTAATTAATTTTAGTATAGTATTGCTGACATAGTATTTGTTTTCTTATATAGGTGGAATCTTTTTCTCTGGTTGAGATGATTTATTCAGAAACTGATACCATGGTCGGAGATTTTTTAGAGGGGATCATGGGTGTCAAAATATAAAATATTAATGTTTTAGTATGTTTTTTGGACAATTGAAAATGTAATTATGTAAAACATTTTTTTTTTTTGAAATGTAAATAACAGTGTTTATTTTTTATATACCATGGGTGTAAAGTTTTGTATTCATGGTGTCAATTAAATTTTTATAGTAGGTTTTCTTCTAGTGTTCCATTTAAATTGCATCTTTCTTAAATGTTTGGTTTGTTGTCCTTATATTGATGGTTTGATTACAGGTTTGCTTCTGCTAGTTGTGATTTTATATAAACAGCACACTGTAGGCAGGTAACCCTTTAATAATGATATTTTTTCACTGATAAAGGACCCATTTATCATCGTTGAGATTAAAGATTCAATTTTAGAACTATTCAAAGTCATTTTGTGCACTATTAAAGTCCATATGTGTAGTATTGTGATCTTTCATACATGTATAAAAGTGATCCAATCATGAACACCAAGTAAATGAACACTCCCGAACGACAAAATTGAATCTTATAACTCAACAAAAAATACATAAAATGAACTTAAAAAAATAATAGTAAATTTTTTTAATTTGAATAGGTTATGAATTAAATCAATAATGAATATAATTTCGTTATCCATGATATAATTCCAAGTGAAAAACACGTTTAGACATAAGGTAAGGGTTTTCTCATCTCCCCGTTATTTCTATGAGATATGTCTTATTCACCATTATTTCTTATGTGGGCATATTTATACTTCCATTTGATGAAAAATTTCATTAATATATTTATATTCATGGTATTAAATGTTTCAATTTATGATTATTAATTTTATGGGAATACGGTTCAATTGTTTGCATAGTGGTAAGATATTCTCCCTAAACCTCCATTTTTCTATCGAGTTACGCTTTCTATCTCTCTTTACCCCAACATAATTATTTATTATTATTATTTACTCCTCCAAAATTCATCATTTATGTTCCAAACATAAGTTTATATCTCAATTCTTCTTTATTTGATTGAAAATACATGTTTTTAAGGATCCCTTTTCAATTCCTCCCGATAATCAATTTTGATTAAACGGTACTTCCCAATTTATTATTTATCTTCATGTATACTCCACAATCTATTTTAATCCACAAATATTTCTCTATAATCACTCATTTTATCATGAAAAACTATCATCATTCATTTTTTGTTTTATACAAAATTTATTTCTTTTTCTAAATTAAATACTCTTTAATATTTTCCCATAAACATGACTAAAGTGGCTCATTTATAAAGTTTATTAAACACACTTTTTACATTTTTTTAGTTCAGTTTGACACATTTATCATGATATATTCCCATTTTCTTTATGAATGATTGATTATTATTTAAATAGAGTATTTCATAGACACTATTATGATATTATTCTTACTTATGCCTTATCCACCACTTATTCCTTGTGTGTGGGGTATTTATACTTCCATTTTATTTATCATTATCATTCATTGAATATTTAATTAAATATACATATTTCATATATCATCAATATGATTATTTTCTGAATCTTACACCATTTTACAAATGGTGTTTTCTTTGACTATTTTTTTATTGTGGAAATATTGGTAAATCCATATTCTCCACTCAATAAGAATATTTTGATAATTTGTATTGCTCATTAATTAAATTTATGTATGAATAATCTGTTGGACTAGGAATTATGGGTGGTTATTGGTTATATATAAACCCTCAATGGATCAATAGGTCTCATGATACAAAACATGTAACTCCCCGACCCTAGTTACCCAGAGTCGATGCATTATTACATAACATTGGCATGATATATGGAATCATGTCCCGATAGATTGAACAGATTAGTACCCTTGGAAGTTCTAGATACATACATATGTTTAACATTACATCATGAAATGAAAAAAAAAACATTGCATCCCCTTTGAAAACAATAATATCTCTTACCTTATTCATGTAGGTTAATCGTAATATACTTCTTCGCATCCTAGAAAAAATGAAACATAGAAAGGGGTGACCTCAGATGCTCATAAGGATAACAATATAGTAGAAACTATCATAAAAAAGCATAAATATTTAGGGCAATCTATAAAAAAATCCTTTTAAACTCAAACTTCAGTATAACATGGAAAATATAAATCAAATAATGCCATTTACATATTCACATGGATATTTTACTAGTCGAATAATCACATGTAATATCAATAGCCAATTTCATAATGACGGAATGCATAATGTCGGACATCATAACCACATAGTCAAGGAATCATGCCAAGACAATAAATAATATTTTTCAAGTACTTTTTCCAAGACACTAGTTTTTCTCATGATACCTACCGATCCATCAAGGAGCTATAGCGGGCTCCACCCATCACTTATTAAGTCCAATGCATTCCTCATTTGAAAAGGTTGAAATATAATATAAACATTTGTATTAAAACTAGCATAAGAAATGTCAAGACTTTAACCACAAACCATGAATGGTATAAAAATAACACATCCACGGTCAAACATATCACAAAACCTTTAATACAATATGGATAATTGTATCATAAAAAATAAACTTCAAACCAGTTTAAAATCCATCAAGGAATGTTGACATAGATGAAATAAAAACTATTTGAGAAAAATATCTCATTCTCTTTTTAAATCATTTAAAAGTCACATAATTATAAAATAAAACATGTATTTAGAAAATATTATTATAATATTGTAAGGTAAGCTTTGAAGGTTTTATATTGTAAGAAAATAGCCTCACTCAACCTATAAGTTAAAAAAATACTTTCTTTAATTTTCTTGAAAAGGTCATAAAGGACCTTGTTTAGAAAATGATTGAAATATTCCTTTATAAATAATTTATAAAAAATAAAACAAGGGTATAAATTACTTGAACCTATAGTATAGTAAATAATAAAAATGTTTTGAAATACATTTTTAAGAGACACAAATGTGGATGATAAAGAGGTCTTAGTAGATACTCACATATAAACAACCTCAGATAATGAAGAGATTGTAGAATTAACCCTTACCTTGTACTCTTCCTTGATTGAGGGTACATTAACCTCCTGTATAATAATTAAATAATTTTTAATAAATTATACAAGAACAACATACATAAATATGATACCATATATGATCTTTGTTTATTTCTTTGTTAATAATATTTCAGTAGTATCATTGTTCCAGGTGTTAACTGATTTTTTTTCCTTTATATGTTATGTTTTGTAAGTCATGTTTTTTAGGTATAGGATGTATTTGATTCATATCCAGAATTATATTAAGTTCTAAAAAATTATTTTTAATCATAAAATAAAAAGTATTTTTGAATGGTTACGATGGGTAATGAATCTTATCGCGTTCGTGGAGAAGACAATCCCTACGTACGCACAAGCGACAATACCATTATATTAATGGTGCAATCGTATGTAAATGGATGGTATATCATATATACAGAATCATTAACATGTTATATTAATTATTTACATCAATTATACTCATTATTATACTCATCCAAATAACGAAGTGTTGAATAAGAAACTACACCACTTCGTGGAGACGGTAAGTCGTACGTATGCACATATGGTGACTTTGTCATTCATAGGATGGATAGAATAATGAATATGGTTGTAACATATTTATAATAACATCATATTATTTAGAAGGTACTGGAGTTATTATTTTGGTAGGGAAAAAACAAATAAAGTGGAAGTGGAAGAAGAAAATGACATTGAAAGATGTGACAAATTATTGCCTCTTCTTTAGGTGCTTCTTTTGATTAGATCAAAAAGGCTCTTTTGCTTGGATTATGATAAAAGTAAGTCCTCTAGGATAAAGGGAGTTATTTGTGTGGATATTTTATCAGGGGTTGGCTGAGACAAATGGATTTGGAGGTTTTATTTGGAGATAAGGGGGAGTACCCTTTTATAAGAGAGGTGAGGGTCACTTTAGGAAAAGATTGAAATATTATTTTCTTATATACTCATATTCGGTTTATAATTTCTCAAAAAATATGTATTTCAATGATAAGGTGGTTATGGGTCGAAAACCTCTCAAAAAATAGGTTTTAGATAGGTTTAGGTTACCATATTAACCTTATATTTTAGATTTAACTCTTAGTTAAATAGTTTAACTTCTACCATGTATTCTTGTATTATTATAATAAATGGTTAATAAACTTACTCTAAAAAGCCAAGGGAATGCAAAGTGGTTAGTTATTTATATATAATACATTATATAAGTCCAATTTTCAAACCTTATATTTTTTGGAATATTATATCAATTAATAATATAGTATTTTTTTTAAACTAATTTATGACAATTTTGACACTATTTAGTATTTGGTTTATTTATAAGTCATAAAAACATTATTAATTCGAAAAAAAATTATTTAATCATCCCTAACATGTCATATTATCCTATAAAATTATTTTAATACATCAAAAGTTTCAATTTACAATTATATTAATATTTATAATATCATTTATTTTATCTTTCAATAATAAGGTAATTAATGCATCATCATTTTGTCATAAATGAATTTAATTATTTAAGGTATAAAAATTATAAATAAAATAAAATTATGTATAAAATATTTTTACCTTTCTAATAAATATTTATAGTCGAATTTATCTTATGTATGACCCTATACTAAAAATGTTTTAGTTATTAGACTTTGAATTTAACACTTTTAACAATTCTTTAAATAAAATAATAATAAATGTCTGAATCAAATCCAAGTGGACCAAAAGATTCATATTTTATTCCTATGTTTTATTGTGGTTGAAATAAACTTATCCAATATAATTATGACATGTTTTAGGGTTATTATAATATCATTTTTACCTTTAATTACCCTATTTACTTTTAATCGTGGTAAATAAAAATCAAATTTACTATTCACCAAAAATTATTTTCATCCTATTAATCCACATTTTAATAACTGATTTCAATTGTGTCACTCAGATTTTTGAAATTCAATTCATAGAAGCGGTCAAATTATATTTATGAAAATTTCCAGATGTTCCTAGAAGGTGGGTAAAAGACGTTAAAATGCTCAATAAAATTTTATACCTCTAATTTTATTACTAAATGACTCAAATGAATTAAATTAAACTTATATATTTATTATGTAACTAATTTGACATAAAATAAATTTAAATAAAATAAATAATTATTTAAATAAAAAGTCAATTTTAACCAATAACGCAGTGTTTTTCACTATTCATAAAAAATTGAAAGTATTTAGAAAAATACCAAAAATTAACCATAATATAATTTTGATATTACAAATCCTAAAATGATGTTTATTTTAAAAAATAATATTTATAAAATTTTAAAAATATGGTATTACTATTCATAATGGCTAGTTTGATTGGTTGTGGTGTGCTAGAACTCAAAGATACGTACAACACAAGCTACTACATTATTCAAAGGGAAACATACTGTGGAGGCTTCAGGTGTTACATTCTTTCCTCCTTAAAAAAATTTCCTCCACAGAATTTCTAGAGTACTACTACATAAAAAGATTAAATTGGTTCTTCATCATAATTTCCTCAGGTTCCCCAGTTTCCTCTTCCATCTTATGGTTTCTCCATAGAACATTTACCAGATGAGTTGTCCAGTTTCAAAACACTTGTTCTCTGATATCATGAATCTTGATAGGATCTTGATAATAAGATAGATCTGGTTCCAGTTCTATTTCTTCATAGTTGGGTACATTCTTTGGGTTAGGCATGTATTTTCTCAACATTGATATGTGGAACACATCAAGAACTTTGGAGATACTAGGCAGCATTTCCAAATGGTAAGCAACAACTCCAATTTGTTCTATAATTTCAAAAGGCCTGATGTACCTAGGAATTAATTTACCCTTCTTACAGAATCATATAATACCCTCCCATGGAGATACCTTCAAGAAAACATGATCTCATTCATGAAATTCCAAATCATTCCTCTAGTTACCAGCATATCTCTTTTTCCTACTTTGAGCTTCTTTTATGTGGGTTTGGATACTCTTCACCTTTTCTATTGTTTCCTCAATAAGTTCTAGGCCTATAAGTATTCTTTCACCAACATCATCCCAACATGTTGGTGTGCAACATATCATTCAATATAATGCTTTATATGGTTCCATTTGAATTCTTGAATAGAAGATATTATTATAGGAAAATTTTACCAGAGGTAAATATTGAACCCACGTACCTTTAAAGTCAAGTGATCAAGATATCAACATGTCTTCTATGGTTTGAATACTTTGTTCTGATTGTCCATATGTTTTAGGGTGGTGGGTTGTGCTCAAACAGTGTTAAGTATCCAGGGCCTTCTGAATAAATTTCTAGAATCTTGATGTAAAATGGGGATCACAATCAAAAACAATCGATAATGGTATTCCATGAAGTCTTACTACTTCATTAATTTATAGTCTTGCTAAACTTTCATGTGATAAATCTAGGAAAATTTGATGACTTGGTAATACGCCCAATAATGACCCATATTTCATCATTATTTCTAGGAGTCTTTGGTATCCCTATGACAAATTCCATCTTAATATCATCTCATTTCCACTCAGGTATGAGAAGAGGTTGCATGACTCCTCCAGTATGTTTTCTTCCAGCCTTAACCTGTTGAAAAACCATACATCTTGACACATAATCAGCAATCTCCATATTCATGTTTCCCCACCAAAAATGTTCATTTGAATATCTATACATCTTAGTGCCATCAGGGTGTGTATAGAAATTAGAGCTATGAGCATCATCCACCAATTCCATTTTTAGATCAGGTATGTCTAGAACACAAAGTTTCTTCCTAAATTTCAACATTACATCTTCATATAGGAAGTCAATCAATATCACATTATTTATAACTTTAATTTTCTTTTGAAACTCCTTATCATCAATGTGAGATCTTTTTATATTTTCTAGTAAAGATGTATTGGAAAGCATTTCAAAAAGTATTGATGGTTCACATTCCACAATTATTCCCATATCCATATTTACTAGATCAATGAACATAGTATCCCTTCCAACTCTCATCTTTTTCAAAACTCCATGATCCTTTCTACTCAAAGCATCTACCACCTTATTTTCCTTCCCCGAGTGGTAGTGTATAGTGAAATCATAATCCTTGAGAAGTTTGATACATCTTCTTTTCCTCATGTTGAGTTATTTTTTTGAGAAAATATACTTCAAAATCTTATGATCAGTATATATCTCACATTTTTCACCGTAGAGATATTTTCTCCATATCTTAAAAGAAAATATTACAGTTACTAACTCATGATCATGAGTGGGATAGTTTTGTTGATTAATTTTTAGCTATCGTGATGAAAAGGCAATAACTCTATCATTCTACATTAGGACACAACCAAGTCCTTTATTTGAATAATCACTATAAATAACAAAATAATCATTCACCGATGGTAGAGTCAAGATATGAGCATTGAATAATCTTATCTTCAGTTATTCAAACCATTATTCACACTTTTTTTCAAAACAAAATTAATACCTTTACGTGTGATCTTGGTTAATGGGATAGCTAATCAGGCAACATTCTGGAAGAAACAGTGATAATAACCTACACAACCAATAAATCTGTGTACCATAATTATACTCGTTGATGTGGGCCATACATGTATTGCTCTTTTCTTTTAAAGATCAACAGAGATTCCATCCATAGAGACAATACGGACAAGATAAAAAATCTCTTAAAGCCAAAATTCACACTTTTTAAACTTCCCATATAATTCATTTCTTCTAAGAATCTATAGAATAGTGTGTAAGTGATTTTCATGATCTTCGTTTATTTTTTATTATACCAATATATCATCAATAAATACCACTAAAAATTCATCATGATATTCCTTGAAAACCTTATTCATTAGATCCATGAAAATAGAGGGTGTGTTAGTCAGTCCAAAAGGCATTACTGTAAACTCATAATGCTCAAACCTAGTACGAAATGGTGTCTTCTGAATGTATTCCTTCTTCACACACACTTGATGATATCCATATCGAAGGTCAATTTTGAAAAATATTGATCTCCATGATGTTTATTGAATAAATCATCAATGTGAGGTAGGGGATACATTTTTTTTATTGTTACAACATGATCTCCCTGTATTCAATACACAACCTCATAGATCCATCTTTCTTCTTAAAAAAGATCATGGTATCCCTATGAAGAAAAAACAGTGAGAATAAATCCCTTATTACTAAATTACACTTTTTGTTTCATTAGTTCCCCTAATTTCACAGTGGGAATTCTATAATGGTTCTTCGATATGGGCCTTGAACTAGTAATTAAATCAATGGAAAATTCAATTTCTCATTCTGGAGGATGTCCAAGTAAATCCTCTAGAAATGCATCAACATATTCTTGCACAATAGATACATCTTCTATTTGAAAGTTTCTTCCTCACCCATAGTTATTTCATTCTCTTCCTCCCCAATAATTTAATTTAGTAGAGATTCTGGGGGTGGATATAGATTAGAATCAGATGGTGATGTTTCTGCTATAAAGATAATTTATTCCTTATCATCTTCTAAAATTTTAACCACCTTCTTCTTATAATAAATTTTTGCATCATGGTCTGAAAGCCAATCCATACGAAGGATTATATGAAATTCAATCATGGGAATGATAATGATATCAACAGATAAAGTACGTTTATATTCCCTAATGGGAACTGATTCACAGAACATTGTTGCAATGATACTTCCCTTATAAGTTTTTACTGACAACTCCCTTGTTAAATAAAATTGGAAGTATCTTATTTTCATAGAAAACTGGAAAGATATGAAATAATGTGATGATCCAGAATCAAATAAATGATTGGATAAAATTTAGGAAACTATTAAATTTCTTGCCACCATGTCATTCCGAGCTTCAACCTCAGCTGTAGTGATCACATAAGATTGCCCTTGCTCCCTCGGCCTTTTATGAAGTATGTTTCTTTGGCACCTAGAACATTCATTTTAATAATTCCCCATTTCTCTACAATTGTAGAATTCAACATTGAAAACCTATTTCATTCCCTTGCAATCACGATCATGGTAGAATTTTTCACCACATTAGTAATAGACTCCCATTCCCTTCAGGTAAATAACAGGGTGTTTCTTCTAAAATTTTATGTAGGATAGAATTTCAAAATTTCCCTTCTTCCCCTTATTTCCATTTCCAAAGTGTTCAATAGATCTCTTCTTCGAATTTTTTCCCTTAAATTTGTAAGACTTAGAGAATTTATTTTCTGTCTTGATAGAACATGATTCAATATCTTTATAAGATGAGAAGTATTATTAAACTAATTCTTGATGAAGAAATAGTTTTAACCCATCAAAGAATCTATCAATCTTACTCCTTGGGTTATGTATATAATCTACTTCATGTCTTTCTAACCTTGTAAAGTTAGCCTCATACTTTGTGGCATTCTCATCATCCTTTTGCCTCAGTCTTATAAATTGTCTTTCCATATCCTCTCAATGGTCACAAGGAAAGTATTTTTCTAGGAAAATTCCTATAAACTCCCTTATTCCATATTTGACACTTTTTCACCCTCATTTGTGTATTTATTTAATAACCACCATTGATCTGCATCTCCTGTGAGGTGATAAACTACCATAACAACTTTTTCCCTTTCGCTACTCCCCAAAGCATGGAATATTTTCTCTAAGGAACATATCCATTTCTCATCTACAAATAGATTTGTAGTCCAAATTAAATGTTGGCGGTTGTTTCCACATGAATCAGTTTAACATTAAAGCTCCATATTGTGGATCAGGGTTCTTCATGTGGGTAATGTTATTATTCATAACCTGAGTGAGTTGTCCCAATATTGTTATATGTTGTTCAGACTAGTTCCATCACCATCTCCACTATAATTATCTTAAGTATGTGGGAAATACCTATAGGGATTATGTGCGCTGATACGATTTTCATTACTTCCACAAGTCAAAATTTTTAAACAATGGAATACAATAGATTTGTTTATGAATCGTAATTCATAATTCCAAACTAGTAAAATACCTAACATAAATTGAACAGTTTATGCCTATAATCCATAATCATAAAAAAACTTCTTTGAGGAATTATTTACTCATAAATCCTTTATAATGGTTTTTAATGAAAATGTGAATTATCCAAAGCATATCCCTCAAGAGTTTCATAACCAAGAGTGCAACAAGGCCCGTTGTTGTGTACCAGGATACCCCAGGTCACGCCCAAAACTCTTTGTTGGAGTTTTTACTTATAGGTACATTTGTGCCAGATCCACCTCTACTTTCTCGTATCTAGAAAAGTATGTATTTCTTAGAGAATACTCAAAATATCTAAATTACCAAAATTATATGAAGTTTTTCTATAAAAATATTCAAAGTCTATCTTAGGGTAATGTTCTCTATTCATAGTTTTTCTAAATCTAGTTTCCAAGGTTTGTACTAAACTTCCTCTGATACAAACTATAATTCCATGACCCTAGTTCCCCAGAGTCGGTGCATTATTAAATAACATTAGCATGATACAAGGAATCATATCTCGAAATACCAAATAGTTTAGTTTCCTTGGAAGTGATAAATACATACATAAGTATAACATTACATCATGAAATGGAAAAAAACAACAAAATTGTGTCCCCTTTGAACACACTCATATCCTCTAGCCTATTCCTATAAGTTAAACATAATATACTACTTTTCATCTTGGAAAAATTAAAACATATAAAGGGGTGAGCTCAGATGCTCAGTAAGAATAACAATATAGCATAAACTATCATAAATAAGCTTAAACATTTAAGGCAATGTATAAGACTAAAACACAAGTCTTTTAAACTCAAACATCAACATAATATGGAAAATATAAATCAAATAATTTTATTTACTTATTCACATGGATATTCTACTAGTCGAATAATCACATGTAATATCAATAGCCAATTTCATAATGATGGAATGCATAATATCAGACATCATAACCACATAGTCAAGGCCTCGTGGAAATACTATAAACAAGATTATTCAAGTCCTTGTTCCAAGACACTAGTTTGTCTCACGAGACCTACTGATGTATCATGGAGCTATAGCGGACTCCACCCATTATTTACTAAGTCCAATTCATTCCTCATTTGAAAAAGATTAAATATAATATAAACATTCATATTAAAACTAGCATGAAAAATGTAAATACTTTAACCATAAACCATGAATGGTATTAAAAAAATCCACAGTCAAACATATCAAAAAATCCTCAATAAAATATGGAAGATTTTATCATAATAAATCAACTTCAAACAAGTGGAAAATCCATCAATGGATTTTTACATAGATGAAACCAAAACTATTTGAGATAAATATCTCTTTCTATTTTGAAATTATTTAAAATTCACATAATTATAAAGAAAAAAATTGAAAATATTCTTATAATCTTGTAATGGAATCTTCGAAGGTGTTATAACGGCATAAAATATCCACACTCTCCATATAAGTTAAAAAACAATATTTCCTTAATTTTGTCAAAAAGGTCATAAAAGACCTTGTTTGGAAAACGACTGGAAGATTCCTTTATTAAAATTTGATAAACATTAAAACAGGGGTATAAATAAATTTAACCCATAGTTTAGTAAATAGTAAGAATTTTTTTAAATAAATTTTTAAGAAACACAAATGTGGATGATAAAGAGGTCCTAGTAGATACTCACGTATAAACATCCTCGGATAATGAAGAGATTGTACAATTAACCATTACCTTGTAATTTTCCTTGATTGAGGGTACTCTAACCTCATGTATAATAGTTAAATAATTTTTATTAAATTATACAAGAACCACATACATAAATATGATATCATATATGATCTTCTAAAACTGCATTGTAAATAATATTTCAGTATTATCATTGTTCTGGGTGTTAACTGATTCGTTTTCCATTAAATGTTTAGTTATGTAAGTCATGTTATTTATTTATAGGATGTATTTGATTCATTTACATAATTATATTATATTATTAAACATTTTTTTAATCATAGAATGTAAATTATTCTTGAATGGTTACAATGGGGAATGAATCTCATTGCGTTCGTGGAGACGGTAATCCGTACATAGGGACGAGCGAAAATACCATTATATTGATAGTGAAATTGTAAGTAAATGGATGTTATATCATATATACATAATAATTAACTGTTATATTTATTATTTTCATAAATTATACTCATTATTATACCCATCCAAATAATAAAGTGTTGAATAACAAACTACACCACGACGTGGAGACGGTAAGTTGTACGTATGCACGTATGGTGACGTTGTCATTCATAAGATAGATATAATAATGAATATGGTTGTAGAATATTTATAATAACATCACGATATATAGAATGTACTGGTGTTTTTATTTTCGTATATACACAACAATGAAAGAGTAAGTGGAAGAAGAAAAATACTTTGAAAGAGGTGATGAAATTATTATCTCTTCTTCGGGTGCTTCCTTTTGATTTGATCAAAAGGACTCTTTAGGTTGGCTTCTGATAAAAGTAATGAATCTAGGTTGATGTTAGGGTATTTCATATAATATTTTAGTAGGTTCTATAAGAGCCAAATGGCTTAGGAGGTGTGATTTTGAGAGAAGGTGAAGTACCCTTTTATGAGAGAGGTGAGGGTCACTTTAGGAAACACTTAAAATATTATTTGTTTATACAACAATATTTTGTTTATAATGGATCAAAAATAATTTATTTAGATTATAAGGTGTGGATAGGTCGAAAATCTCTCAACCAATAGGTTTTAGATAGGTTTAGGTCGCCATATTAACCTTATCTTTTAGATTTTACTCTTAGTTAAATAGTTTTACTTTTACCATGTATTCTTGTATTATTATAATAAATGGTTAATAAAATTTCAATAAAAATCCCAGAAAACCCAAAGTGGTTAATTATTGATATATATAACCTTATCTAAGTCCTTTGGCCAAACATTATATTTTTTGGAATATTATATCAATTGATAATATAATATGTTTTAAAAAACTCATTTATGTCAATTTTGAAAATATTTAGTATTTGGTTTTTGTGAAAGTCATAAAAACTGTATTAATTTGAAAACATTTAATGAATCAACCCTAGCATGTCATATTAACTTATAAAATTCTAGGAATGCGTCAAAAGTATCAATTTAAAATTATATTAATTTCTATAATATCATTTATTTTATCTTTCTATAATTAGGTAATTACTCCATCATCGTTGTGTCATAAATAAATTTAATTATATAATGTATAAAAATTATAGATAAAATACCATTATGTACGAAACATTTTTATATTTATAATAAATATTTATAGTTGAATTTATCTTATATATAACCCTATATTAATAATGTTTTAGTTATTAAACATTGAATTAAACACTTTTAGCTCTTCTTTAAATAAAATAATAATTAATGTCCTAATCTAATACAAGTGGACCAAAAGGATAATATTTTATTCATAAGGTTTATTTTTGTCTAAATACACTTATCCAATATAATTAGGACATGTTTTAGGGTAATTATAATATAATTTTTACAATTAATTACCCTATTTAGTTTTAACTGTGGTAAATAAAATTCAAAAGTTACTATTCACCAAAAAAAATCATACTATTTAACCACATTTTAATTACTAATGTAAATCATGTCTATAAAAAATTTGAACTTCAATTCACAGAAGTGGTAAAATTATGTTTTATGCAAATTTGCAAATGTGCCTAGAAGGTGGGTAAAAGAGGTTAAAATGTTCAATAAAATTTTATACCTCTAATTTTATTATAAAATGAATCCAATAAATTACATTGAAATTTTATAGGAATTATGTAACTATTTTGTCTTAAAATAAATAAATAAAATAAATAATTATTCAAATAAAAATTCGGTTTTGAATAATAATGTAGTGTTTTTTACTATTCATCAAAAATTCAAAGTTTTCAAAAAAATACCAAAAAATCACCCTAAGCTAATTTTGATAATAGAAATCCAAAAATTTAGTCCATTTTGAAAAATAAAATTTATAAAATTTCAAAAATTAGGTATTACACTTCCTAACGGCTAGTTTGATTGGTGATGGTGTGCTAGAATTGGAAGTTGCGTGCAACGCAAGCTACTGCATTACTCAAAGAGAAATGTACCTGGGAAGATTGGGGTGTGACAAAATAGTTGGATAAAAACCCTTCATGTTTTATTTCAAGAAGAATCAAATAATTTTCTATCCACAGTCATAAATTTCAATGGTGGTATAATGGTTCATGTTTCAAATACATGACATCCAATAATTAATCTTTTATGTCATTCAGTATTCAGTTATTAATTTCCATTAGATTTTCACTATGAAAAAATCTATGGTTTCATTTTCTTTCTCATCTTATTAATGGCTTGTGTTTTTCAATAATTTAACCAACCATAATTATTATACCTTATTTACTTTTCTTAACTTATTATTGATTCATGTAAACCTTACTAAGAATTTGATATCACCCTTTCATTATTTCCTTCCCCAGGTTAGGATGATTAAATCATTGAATAATTTTCATGGAAGAGCTATATTTTACTTTTATATATTTTATGTTTAATTACCAATATAATAAAGGAAACATTTATGTATCTAGTTCTAAAATACTGTTAAACTGATCGATCCTTGGTGATGTGACCAATTATATCTGTGTCATTGTAATAAAATAATTACATACTCTAGGCTACTAGGGTCGGGTGGTTAAACCTTGGGGACTTATATAACTTTGGATTCTATATATCCAATCACACATGCATGAGAACAGACTATGTGTTTCTATCACTAAGAGTTTCAGTCAACAAAGACCTTATTGACCTAGATTCATAAGGATTTCCAATAGATATTAAATATTATTTTAATCAGTTATTATATTTCCTTATATTTTTCACCTTCCTTCTTAAAATTAAATATATTTTCAATTCTAATTTCTTATTTATTTCCCTATAAACATTAATTTTAATTTATGAATTAATGTAATCACATGAATACTTTTTGTGGCATCCAAATTAGAAAGTTAGATCACTATATATATATATATATATATATATCCAATAGGTTTATATAGACCCTGTTTTTTCAAACACTGGTAAATTCAAGGCCATCCTTTGTTATGATAGAAGTTGCAAAAGTTAGAAGATTCTTTCATGGAAGGAGTGGTGGTGGTGGCATGGTATAGGATGGTCTCCCTATTACATGGAAAGTTTTGTAGTTTTTAGTTAAATCCTCCTTTTGGAATATTTTTGTCTTGGTTCTTAAGGATGTTAATGTAACTTTTATTTTATTATACACATTTTATAGTTTTAATATATATTTTTCATGGTTCTATAGTTTATTTTATTTCATGCATGTTGATTATTGGTATGCTAATTGGTTCTGAAACTTAAATTTTTATTATTTTAAACACTTCTAATGAAAAATTGAAAATACATGAGTTTAACCACAAAAAGAAAATAATAGAGCCATTGAAAGACAATTTAAGTGTACCGGTTTTAATCACCCTAAAAAATATCTAAGAGATATTGGTTTCTTAAGAGTTTGGTTCATCCATTATCAAATATTCAAATTGAAAGGCCCACTTTTCCCAGGACTAAATTTTCTCTTCATGGATGATCTTCCCATTATTGAAACACCCAATAAGAATCAGGTTTGACTTGTAAATCCATCTATATTTCTCCTCGTTGAGATTCACCCTCAATGACCTCTCAAACTTTTTGGAATCTTCCACTTCATTAGAACTGATAGGAAGTACCAGATTAGCCACTTCTTTTTATGAGCTTAAAAGAAAATCCAAGGATTGATCAAAAACACCACCTGCCTTCTGCTAACAAGATACATCATAGTCTATCTTCTTAGTGTTCAACTTCCTTGCTGATCTTGTATCCATTAGAGGTGGTAAAAAGGAGTAATCCTTATTCTCTTTATAGATTCTCTTGTGAATCATATTTCTCCTCAAGCATAAACTATCACCTGTAGGAAAACTAGAATTGTCTTCACTAGACTCGTTCCTACAGACCTCTCCAGTCCCTTGACCTAAACCCTCTACCTATAATGATTTTGGTTTATCTATTTTCAATTCAAACCCAATTAGTCCTTCAAAATAATTTCCCAATTGAATCGAATGTATTATCAATTTATCTAGCCAATTCCCACCTGAATTATAACACCCTTTTTCCTGAAAACTTGCATCATTTCCATGTTTTTCCTGGCTAACCACAGCTTGTTCAATCCCCTGTAGTCCCTCCTAGAGTGAGCCACCACTTCCAGCTCTTAAGACCTGTAAAGAAGAAGCTGCATTGGATGAGGTAGGAGGACCAAAGTCATGTGATCTCTCTGCCCCGTGACTAAGAAAAATCCTATTTAACTGGACCATCCAGATCATGATAAAATATTATAAACACTTCTGAATATTTTGGATTAACCTAATTTGGAAAAACCTCTTTTTTAATGGATAACAAGTTTACTACTTCACCCCTACCTCGCAGACAAGCTACCTCGCTAGCAATGGGAGGATGAGAGTCTTGTTGGGTACCCACTTATAAAATATCCCCCTCTATGAATGTCGACTGAACATGGTCCTCCACCTTATCTGTTCCAACTTCTTTAGCCATATACAAATCTATACCACCCTTGAAACCCCACCAGCAACAGAAATCCAAATTCCCTGGGTCCTTACACTTCTTGCAGTAGTCCACCCATGATTTGAAATCTACCGTTTATTTTCACCTAAATTCCTTACCAATAGTGATCCACACCCACTCCACCAGTGGGTTGGAGACATCAACAACCACACATATATTTGAGTTAATCAGATTTCTAACAGAGCTGATTCTATTATCAGAGTTGAAATAACAACCTACCATATTTCATAGCATTTGAATTATTGAGGGGTTTTGAAATAGAAAGGGAAGTTTTGGGGAGCACATCCAAGTCATTATACAGAAATAAGCATGATTAATATAAAAATAATAAGAAAAAAATAAGAAGTACTTATAACTGAGGCACTTACGCAGAGCACTGGACCAACCATGGATAAGATCCTCCTCTGAGCCAAAAAAAATAATCATATGGTGATTATCAAGTAAACTGACAATATAGCACTCTTGAAACCCCGCTAATCAAAATATAAACTAGTTTAAATCATCAACAGGGTTTTTTGTGGTTGTTGAAATGATCCATAAAGGTCATATCCGTAAGGATGTTATCGTTCATGAACTCTAACATTGATAATGGAAATTAAGGCACAGTATCATGAAGGTTAAGAACCTTTAGGATAAGAAAAATAATCATGAATAAGGGGAAAGTATTAGGGTAAGAGAATGGAATGAAATGGTGAGGCTTTGGAGATATCCTAATTAGGTCCTCACACCTCCTAGCGGTAAGAGGGGGAAAGGGAACAGACTTCTCCATCATACTAGGGCATCATAAATCAAAGTCAAAACCTGATCGGATGTGCCCCCTTAATTGGGTAAAAATAATCCAAAATGTGTTCTTAGATGCCCAAGATCATGTTTCCAACTCATGGAGATAAGTAATTCCCTTTGGTCTATTTCATGGGTTGGGTCGGGTGTCTGGTTAGTTGAAAACCATTACCGTTTGGTGAAATTTATGTCATTATGTCATGTTTTGTTATTACCATGCTATACCCTATAGTGTATCATTATTATTATTCAAGGTTTGTTCCTAGTACATGTGAAAGGAGGACCATCATGGTATTGTTACCCCTTAGAGGGGTATTGTGTTGGGCATATGATGAAGATGAAAGTTGATCATGATATCCTTGTAACCTGGACTATAATTGATGCCTTTTAGATTCTGAGTAAATGGTCGATACTTGGCACCTTGTGGATTCTGATTATTACTTGATGACTTGTGGATACTTAGTACCAACAACTCAATTACATAGAAATTCCAAGTGGAATGAATTGTGTATTTAGAGTTTTATTTTGACTAGATTTTTGTGAGGTACATCTAACACCTTGATTATCCTTCTAACATGGGGCTAAAGAAGGTACAACCAAGGGTTTTTGGCAGCTTTTTTAGCATAAAATGTCTTAGTTTCTTATTGGGTGTTTATTCTCATTATGAATTTATAATAATTATGGAATAAATCTATTATAATTGAGCACACTTGGTTAAGGATGCATTAGTGGGGTCCTTCAGAGTCTTGAACTCAAACCCTACTTGGTCATTTCAGTACACTTGTAGATTTGATGTCTAGAGACCGATAAAGGGTAAGGGGCTATGGTGGATGAATGGGAAGTAGAGAACAAAGTTGGAGTATACCAAATAGAACTAGTGGAACTTCCATTATTTACTATATGTTTACTTATTTGTCTACAACTTATACACATGATAAGGTTACCACTTTGGAGCCACTTTATTTATGACACATATGACACATTTATATTTTTTTATAATTACTCTAATATTTATGTATTTATTTATTTATTTATTATTTATATTTTCTCTTCTTATTATTATCTTTTTTTTCATGATACTGAGGATATAGTCTCCCCATCGATGAACATAGACCCTTGCTTTAAGTCAGCAACCACTTGTGTATGGGAGCCGGGCGTGAGGTAATGTACCACTCCATGTCGGACCTGGTGGTTCTGGATAGGTCATTACACTAATATTAAAAAATATTTTTCATAAAAAAATATTAATCTATAATGTAAGAAATAGATTAGATCATCTTAATATTTCTTATGATTTTCATTAAAATTTTGGCCATATATATGAAGACTTTTATTATTTATATTTTAAATACATATATCATGATAATTGAAGGAGATTTACATAAAATAATTGTAAATAAATAAATAAATTGAAGTCTTAATTATGAATAAAAAACGAGAAAATCTATTGAGAATGTAATTCCCCTAAAATTTGTGATGAAGGCTGAGAAATATGTCAAAATTTAAAAAATACTTTGATTATACCATGATAATATGTGACACATCAATAACTATTGAAATACTTTTCATGTAGAGAGATAATGGGAACAATATGGACTGAAAAAAAATAATCCATTCGAGGGGGAGATAATAGGATTGGATTAGTTTTTCACCCTCTTAGGGAAGAATATCAGAGGATACCTAAGAGGGGTAAATCTAAATCTAATTAAGTGTGTGTAAGGTGAAATAAAGTAGGACATATAACCACCAAATTCATGATATGAATACCACAATAATAAGAGTTATTGAAATGTAGGGAAAAGAATATATGGAATCTAGTGACAAAATTATTTCTATGAAGAAGGCGTTTTTATACAAAATTAATGAACAACTTGTTTCTAAAGAGTGTTTTCTCATATCTCATGATCAATTGTAATAGGATATAAAGTTATAGAAAGCTGAAAAGAGTTAAATTAGTCTCATTTATTAATTTTAAAAGCCTATTATAGCTATGAATAACACTGTGAAAAATTAAAAACCCATTTTGTCCTAAGATTTTCTAATATGTAAAGATAAATATGAAGAAATCATGAAGAATACCAAAAATTGTGCAGTGTCAATGCAGAAAGATTTCAGATTCATAAAAGACACTCAACCTTATTTCTCACATTGAGGAATTATATAAAGATCCACCTTATTCATATATGTTTTTGGTTGTGTATATTTGAAAAGGGAATAGAAGGTGAAGTATGAAATAGAAGTTTTGATGAAATATCTAATGTATAAAGAGACATATAATGTTATCCATCATGGAAAATATCAATTGGAATCATATCATCTCCTAGTTACACAACATGTGAAAAATAATTCCATTAGTATCAAACATCATCATATGTTATGAATTCGTGGAGTGTTTTAATAATGAAATAGACATAGTAAATATGTATATATATATAATCCCTTTAGGGGAGATAACAAAAATATGTGTATGAAGTTAAATATTTTAAAATTTATACTAAATCTAGAAATATGGACACATTTTAAGGCAGACAAAGGTTTATTTATGGGTTTCACTCTCCTAATCATTATTTGGTAAGTGCTTATTGTTTTTATCAAGGATTGAATATCTAACAAAATGGAGGGAAATAAACATTCATTTGACTGTTTTTAATAAATTTTTTGAAATTGAGTGAAGGTTTATTAAATTCTATTTAAATATATCTGTTTAAACCCTATGAAGAAAAATTTAGAGTTATGTGAATATACATATTTTTTTCTTTGGTAAAATCATGTATTTTTTCTACATTTAGTTAGCCTACACATACTTAGAGTCAAATTACATAATTATAATTGGAAAGAATAATTTAGTACTTGTTTTATCTCATGGATTTGAATGAATCTCTCAAAAACTGGTAGAATGAAGAATGTGTAATATCAAAAGGGAGAAGAATTTACTTTGTGACAAAGGTGAAGATAAATAATTTAACACTCATATACCCTTATAGTTAGGGGTTAAAATATTTACAACATTAAATTTATTGTCAATAAGGGGGAGTTGTATGACATGGACTTTATAAGTGATTGGGTATTACTAATAAATCTGAATGGTGGAATGAAGAGACCAAGTGGATTTATGGATATTTTTTTGTATTTGTTATCAATTAATTATCAGTTAGTTGTTATTATTATTATGTTGGCAAATTTGGTTGATGGAGTGAGATTCCACCTAGTAAAGTTGGTGATCATGTATCCCATATAAATTTGACCAAATGGATAACGATGTGGTTTCTTGCAGTGAATTCCTAGAAATAAAATATTTGATGATTTATTCCTAATGTCAAGTAAAATTATTGAGTAATTTGAAAATTATTTTCAATAATATGTTATTTAAAGTGGATAGTTTTTAAGAGATCTATTTGTTGTACTATTTGTGTTGGATAACTTTCATAAGATATAGGGTAAAGGTTTAAACTACTTCAACAAATTTAGGAAGCTGACTATTATTTTGGAGAATCCATCCCTAAGTTAACTATCTTGAATGATACTTAATAAAGTGCTCAAAATCTCATGGATGATGTTTTCAAAAGGATATATATTCATAAAAACAACCTTTAAATTATTTCTTAATTTTTTGAATTCATATTTTGGAGCTGGAAAAATTGACTATGTTTACATCATATGACTTTCGAGTACCTACGTAATACTTCCTTGTAGATCATAAGACATTGAGGATGAGTAACAATATGTTTTTAAGAAATCATATGTGTCCTTGTTTTACTTTCATAAAAATAAAAATTAAACATTGAGATACCAAGTATGAATGTTATATCAATGTGTATGAAATTATGTTAGACAAAATATTACATTCCAACACTAATGAAATTGAAAATTGGTCATAAAATAAAAAATTTTATGAATCACCAAGTTACTTTATGTCCGTATAAGACTTTGAGACACCTAAAGAAATTATTATTTCCCTTGGTTTATGAATTCTATTAAAAAAATTGGTATTTTATTGATTTTGTAATAGTTTATAATTTCTCATGTATGGATTTTTAATCTTGTGTATGAATTTTTTAGTCTACCTATGTAACATCCTAACCCTAGTTATCCCAAATCGGTGCATTATAACATAACAATGTCATTATACAAGGAATCATGTCCCGAAAGACCAATTAGTTTAGTAGCCTTTGAAGTACTAGATACATACATAAGTTTTACATTACATCGTAAAAAAACAACAACATTGTCTCCTCTTGGAACACTCTTATATACCTTATCCTATTCCTACAGGTTAATAATAATATAACTCTTTCAATCCTAGGAAAATATAAACCATAATAATGTTCTAAGATCAAATTATCAATAAGGATAACAATATAGCGGAAACAATCATAAATAAAAATAAACATTTAAGGAAATGTATATGACTAGAACAAGTGAATTTTAAACTTAAACTTCAGCATAATATGGAAATGATAAATCAAATAATTTCATTTACTTATTCACATAGATATTATACTAGTAAAATAATCACATGTAATATCAATTTCCAATTTCATAATGATGGAATACATAATGTCGGACTTCATAACCACATAGTCAAGGCCTTATACCAAGACTACAAATAAGATTTTGTCAAGGCCTTGTTCCATGACACTAGTTTGTCACATCAGACCTACCAATGCATCAAGGAGATATAGTAGGCTTCACCCGTCACTTAATATGTCCAATAAATTCCTCATATGAAGAGGTTGAAACATAACATAAACATTCATATTAAAACTAGAATATGAAATGTCAATACATTATCCCTAAACCATGAACGGTATAAAAATAACACATCCATAGTCAAACATATAAAAAACCTTCAATAAAATATGTAAGATTTTTATAATAAATAAAACTTGATAAATAATAATGTCTCTTAATGGATAATGACATAGATTAAAATGATCAGCAAAAATCATTGAGAGAAATATCCCTTTTTAGGAAATCATTTGAAAGTCACATAATTTATCAAGAAGCTGTTTAAAATAGATTTTTGAATCAAAGTGACCCATACCAGTTTGAAACATTTAAAAGAAATTTCAATTTTAAAACATTAGTGTCCATATATATAAATAAAACCTTAAACCCATTTTTAAAACATGGACATTAATGAGAAATATTTAGAAGCATAAAATTTTATGACATTTAAAATGATATTTTAGTTAGAGTTTTTAACCAAATTATTAACGCTTGAATAAAAATTATTGATGTAATAAAAAAATTATAATATCATAAAATTAAAGGGGTTCATGATATACAATGTCAAAGTACAGTATATACACCAAATAAAAGGGAATTGGCATATAACAACAAAGAAGTCTCAATGAAATGTAAGTGCAGATGAAATCCTTTATAAAGACTATATCCTTAGGTTAAGGATAAATAAATGACATAATTATGTGTGAAAAATATAAATACACTCAATATTATTGTATTTTCAGTGTAAATCAATCAAAGTACATTCACATATATTCTTGTAAAAACAACACCAATGACTTGGATGTTTAACTCAATGAATAGAAATTGAGTTAAAATTACTCTTAAAAAGTTTATATTGGTGACTTGATAATTTATGAATGGAGTAATTATGTGAATCAAAAATATATCCACACAAATGGGAGTGTAAATTACTACATATGTAAATAAATAGTGATTTCACACATAATATTGGAGTAAAGTAATCAGTGAAGTTTTTATAAAATCGAATGAGGGGAAATTGATATTTGAAATTCCCTTACTGATTTGGTAACTTATGAAGCATACACCCCATAAAATAAGGATCATAAAATGATGATGTAAATACCCATAAATTAAATTATATTACACAGAAAAAACAATCATGGGCAGTACATACACCACATAAAAGGTAATAGTGGAAAATATAGCATGAATCTCATGGGAATAAAAGTAAGAAGAAAACCCATTACCATGTACGTTTCCTTAGTCTAGAGTAGTTTAACCTCTTGTATAATGGTGAAATATTTTTTATTAAATTATAAAAGAACCAAATACATAAATATTATATCATATATGATCTTCTAATATTGCTTTGTTAATGATATTTCAGTAGTATCATTGTTTTGATTGTTAACTCATTCGTTTTCATTTATATGTTTTGTTACGTAAGTCATGTTTTTTATGTATAGGTTTCATTTTATTCATATCTAGAATGATATTAAGTTCTTAAACATTATTCTCAATCATTAAATGAAAATTATCCTTGAATGATTACGATGGGGAATGAATCTCATCTCGTTCATGGAGATGGTAAGCCGTACGTACGCACGAGCAACAATTTCATTATATTGATGGTGAAATCGTATATAATTGGATGGTATATAATATATAAAGAATCATTAACATGTTATATTTATTATATACATCAGTTATACTCATTATTATACCTATCCAAATAATGAAGTGTTTGAATAAAAAACTACACCACGACGTGGAGACGGTAAGCCGTACGTATGCACGTATGGTGACTTTGCAATTAATATGATTGATAGAGTGATAGATATGGTTGTATGGTATTTATAATAACATAATAGTATTTAAGAGGTATTGAATTTATTATTTTGGGATGGAATCAAAAAAAGAAATAGGAAGTGGAAGAAGGAAATAACTTGAAAGAGGGTGGTGAAATTATTACCTCTTCTTCGGGTGTTTTCTTTTTAGTTGATCAAAAGGGTTGTTTAGATTTTATTGTTGATCAATGTAATGCCTCTAGGATGAAGTGTGGGAAGGTGGAGAGATATTTTGGTAGGGTTTTTCCAAGAAAAATGGATTTGGAGGTGTGAAATTAAGATAATGGGAAGTGACCTTTTATAAGAGAGGTGAGGGTCACTTTAGGAAAGGCTTGAAATATTATTTTATAATAAAATCATTTTTGGTTTCTAATGGTTTCAAAATGATTTATTTCGAGGATAAGGTGGGTATGGGTTGAAAAATTACAATTTACATGGTGAGGAGGACTTTCTCTAGATGTTGTGAGGACATGGGGAGGGCCCCCATGTTGGAGAATGACTGAACATGAAATGTCCCGACACCGGCAGTCTGTGGCAGGAGGAATGACTCCATACCTAGTGTAATGTGCCCAAGAAAGACTCTCATACTAAGTGTCATCACTATAGGGAGTACCATCATTTGGATTGAAGGTGGGATAGGGAGGACCTCCATGTTGAGTCGGGAAGTGGGGAAGACCAGCATTCATCATGGTAGCAGTACATGGAGGACCACTGTACTGGGTGGCATTGCTGTGGGTTAGTTCATGGTGGACAGTATTTGTGTCGGCGACCGAGAGAGTTGACCCAGCCTACCTGTGGGTAGGATGGGGCCTCGATCCTAGTCGGGTGTATGAATAACCCTTATCGGCGTACACAGGGAGCTGGTGATATGCATCGGTGGTGGATCAGGACACAGTAGCTGGTGACACTGACGCCCCTTGGCGAGCATCCTCCTCAGCTTGCACTCGACGCTAGCGTCAGGACAGATAGAGCAGAGCCGGTGGTGCAGGTACGTGGGTTACCTTCTCCTCATCCAGTATGATAGGGTGGTAGCGCTGATGCAGGCTGGTGGGATCCCTCACTAGGAGCCTTTGGATTGGGATCTTGGTTGGGCTGACACGGACATCCCCTACCTCGTCGGTGTAGGGCAAGGAGTCATCGAGGTGTTTTGAGGATAGGATCCCGAAGTGATTATACGTGGGTGTGGGGAGAAGTGGATCCCAATGCGGCCCTTGTGGGTGGTAGTGGCGATGAGTCATCGATGCCTCTAGATCCTGGCAGGCCATACCCCGAGTTGGGATAATACCCTACTCCTCGTACCAGCATACAAGGTCATTGATCACCCTCCGTTGAAAAACCTCAGACAGGGAGATGTGGCGTGAGAACCCAACGGTTATGGGTGTGGAGACCATTGCAGAAGTGGTGGGGTAGCACGGGATTTCCATGTTGGCATTTCCCCTACAACCACATCAGTGGTTGGGAGGCGATCGAATTTCTATCACAGCAGCTTGGTTTTTGAAAAGCATGGAGATTAACCCATTAGTGCTGAAAGAAAAAGGAATCGACAGCCAGTGCTCCAGCAGAATTCCATCTTCCATGACCGGTAAGAGGGATCCATGCTAACAACGTCACAGACTGGCATGTCCAAATTTTTTAATTCCCCAACTTCTAGTGAGATTCATGCCAGTCCCACTATTTTCTTGGCGGGACCTAGCACCAGATGGCTTGATCCGGTGACACGATAATCAACAGATTACCCGAATGCTAATAATCTCCACATTGAGGAGAAGAGATTCACATTGGGTTCACCATTTCAATTTTTGATGCTTTCTTTGGGTCGCGTGAATCCATCTGATTGAGGACGAAAGGTGTTATTTGTTTCCCCAAATTCTCTCTTTCCAAAGTCGGGCCGCATACGTTCATTGTTTAGGGACGTTTGCTCCCAGATCGAAACGAGATGATGGGATTTCGGTTCTTCCTTCCATGGATTCCCCCTCATAACTCATCACCTATTTCCAGTATCCCTTATAAATTTAAGACATTGTTTGTGAAACTCTTCCCAGTTCCATATCATTATGAACACCAGTTAATTACACTGCTCTTATCAAGACATTCCAAGGGGTCAAGTTAGGGCAGCAACCTTCAGTCAGGGGAGTAGTCACATTGGCCATCACTGGTGTGTCTGGATGCTGGAACACTAGTGCATCTATCTTCTTTCCCTTATTATAGGGCTTCTTAAGGGCACAGAAGCCCAAGTCATCCCACATCAAATGCAAAGAATTATATTCCATAGGCATGTATCTGAGGTTTTCATCAGCTTTCTATGTTTAGCACAGGGTATGTCTCATGTTTAATGTCTAGTGGAGACGGATCAGACAAATCAGAACACAGGCTAGAGTGGATCATGTGGGTGAAACCCCTGGAGGGAACACGGATGTTGGGGATAACTAGGTAAAAATTAAATTGGATGATGGATGGTTAAGTGAATTGGGAAGAGAATGAGATGGAATTGACTCGAGGACAACGATGATGTTGGGCTTGAGTCTCGAAGATACCTCCTATGTATCCTTGTGGAAGGGAATAAAAGTTCATGTTATTCAATATGGTTCCCCTGGATTACCGTTGGTTAAGTTTCCTATGACTTACAACTGTTTAATGGTAACAAGGGATTACCACAGAATGGGGGTCACAACGGCTTACTGTTGGATGGGTTACAATGGCTTACCACTGGATGGGTTACAACGGCTTACCACTGGATAGGGTTGACCCTCATTGAGTCTTCCTACATACCCTATCTAGGAGATAGGGATCAAACCCACATAGTTCATATGGGTGATGGGCTTGAACCTTAGGTAGGATTCCTACATACCTTGCCTTAGCAATGGTCAAAGTCTATATAGATCAGGAGTAGGGGCATTGGTGTCCCGATGTGCAGATGGTCGGAATGACCTGGTGTTGGGATTGAACCTCGGGGTGGATTCTTACATACCATACCTTTTCATGGATCAAAGTCCATGTAGTTTGGGATGGTGTGGGAACCGACGTGAAGTGGAGTCGGAACAGATGGATGGTGGGCTTGAACCTCAGGGAGGCATCCTATATACCATGGCTTGGCATGGATCAAAGTAAACGTAGTTCGGAATGGTGTGGGAACCGACGTGAATGGGGGTCATAACCGATGTATGGCGGGCATGAACCTCGGGGAGGCTTCCTACATACCATGCCTTGGCATGGATCAAAGTCCACACAGTTCAGGATGGTGTGGGAAATGCTATGAATGGGGTTCGGAACTGATGAATGGGGGGATTGAACCTCAGGGAGGCTTCCTACGTACCATTCCTTGGCATGGATCAAAGTCCATGTTTCTCGGGATGGTGTGGGGCTTATACTCCAGGATGCCTTGAGAAGATATCATGGTCAATACATATTCTAATCCCAAGTGACTCATGCTCATATTGAGAAACAAGAGGCTACAAGGACCTGACTATCACATCACCAATGTGCTTCTGTGGGAAGTGGAGTGGGGCTTACACGTGGTTAGTAGCCCAAAGAGGAAATATGGGTCGTTTGTATGGTTAGCAGCCCAAGGTGATGGGGATTGGGACTTACTCGAGGGTGGAGGCCCAGGTGGTGAAAAAGCCCAACGGGAGAAGGATTTAGCACCTAGGAAGTGAGGAGAAGCAGGGATTCTACCTCCTATAAGAAAAACTAGGGGCTTACACCAGGGTGGTTTCCCTTTTCCAATGGACAAACATTGTTCCAATAAAGATTAATTCATTCCATGTATAGAATGATACTCTCGTGGAGACCAGTGGGTGTAGAGAATGTCAAAGATGGGGCACCCAATGTGCAAGGCACGACGTGAGCTCACAGTTTAACATCATGTGCTGAGGACGATGGTGCTAGGTAGTTTAACATCCTGGAGCTTGTATGAGGTGGGTTTTCTCCACACCCCTAGGACGTACATAACCGATACCCACACGCCCTTTAGAGAAGGAAGGCATCGACAAATCCGTGAAAGGGGGGTGTTATGGAGAAATCCATTGGGGGGTCCATGTTAGCATGGCTTTGAAAAGAATCAATAGCCATTTGAGAGCTTATGGGATGAAGCATGAGGAAAAGAAATACAACAGGAAGCACCACCCAAGGGACCTTAAAATTGCTTCATGAAAACCAGAAGGACCACATGGGAAAAATAGTTGCAGAGCAAAGGAGTTCATAGGTAGAAGCCTTATGAAGCTCGGGTTCTCCATGAAGTGGAGGGACTTCGTGGAGGGATGTGCTTCACAAAGTGAAGTTTCCTAGCCTAGGTATAGGGCGCAGGTTCATATGGAAGGTGCTTCACAATGTGAGAAGTCATTCGAGTTGCAATGCCTCACGAAGCAATGGTGCTTCGCGAAGCATAACATTTTGAAGAAATGTGCTTCACGAAGCATTGTGACCATGCCTTATCATGAAGATAACATGGGTATGAAGGGTGTTTTACAAAGCATAAATGCTCCGTGACGACCCGAGTCCCCTTGGGGATCTCCTTCCTTCACGGAGTCCCATGGGCTCTGCGAAGGGTATCCCTCTTTGAAGATGAGTGGAATACATGCAAAGGGGAAGGCACTTCATGATGAAAACGTACGAGAAAAAGTTCATGGTTCACATAGTAAATATTGTTTCACAGTGTGGGAGCTCAGAAGGAGAGAGGTCGGAGGATCCATTCTTTGGGCTCGAGGGGAGCCTAGTATTTATTGGCGAGAGGCATCGCGAAGCAGATCTCGCTCGGCACGAAGACAGATCTTGCCCTGTGGTGGCTTCACGAATGTCAGAGGGGTTCATAGAGAATCCCTTCTCCTTTCTCTATGGAGGGTTCTCAAACATCAAATTGGTTCACAGTGCATCCCGCCTCTTTGCTCAGTGGCGGGTTCATGAACGTCAAATCGGTTCGTGGAGTATCTCGCCTCCTTGCTCCACGGTGGGTTCGCACATTTCAAAGGGGTTCGAGGAGCATCCCACCTCCTTACTTTGTAGCAAGTTTTCGAATGTAAAAGGGGGTCGCAGAGTATCCCTCCTCCTAGTTCTGCGGTGGGTTCATGAAGGGGAGCTTTGTGCCGGCCGCAGGGCTATGAGGCTCTGCAATCAGTCTTCACAAGGTATCCCCTTATTCTCTCCTTTTTTTATTTCTTTTCCTAGATTTTTGAATCAACAAATGACCCCACTAGGACTTAGATCTGAGGTGAAAATGAGGGTCAAAGTCGAATTGTTGACCACCAAAATTCCTTGGTCAATCACAAAGGTGACTCACGAAGGGGGCTCGCAAGGCGGAGTGGCCTGTGCGGGTTGGCATTCCATGATGCTCACCATGGATCAGACGTGCTGTGAATCACCTGGGGTCCTCACCTATAAATAGGGGAGTGGACCTCTATTTTTTCCTTTCTCTTATCCATATTTTTGGCTCGTATCCCTATCGATTCTTGAAGATCTATGTACTCCATGATTTCTCTCAGTGAATTGGACCTTCTACTTCGCAGCGCACAACAAGTCTTAGAATCTGCATCGGTGCGCTCCACAAACTTTCTTCTGAAGGTCGGGGTATGCCTCCACGAATAGACTTCCTGACCAATCTCCACAAAATTACTTCAAGAAAGAGCTTCACAAGCTGAACCCAAATAATTCTCACACTTCAAGACTGAATGCCTCTCCTAGAGGCTGTTAGGGGGATCCTTTTGGACGCTACCTGAAGAGAGGAGATGGAAAATAGATTGGGTTTATGGGAGTTGATACAGAGCCACAATGACCATGAGTAATTGGTAGAGCAATTTTTGGCAATAAAAAGGAACTATCCACTGTGAAAGAGGATTCCTTTGTATGGATTTAGGCTGAGGGATGATGTCTCCATCCATAAAGCCAGTAGGGACAAACCAACTTACTGGTTCTGAAGCAGGCCATGTCAGCACCTGTGGTTCAGGGCGGCTGACAGACATGCCTGAGAGGACTTCACACTAGTCATTACTGATTGTTTGTACAATCATAAGAACAATGTTGATGGGAATTGATCGAAGCAGGAGACATCCCACCCTCTGTACCAGACGATCTTGAAGGTAGCCCTGAGTAACCCGGGGAAGGGGTAGTCCGATGAGTGGGATCTGTGCCTCTCAATTCCACATCTATCAACTGACACAACTAATTCTGGAGTTGTTGAGTAGGTGTTCATTGAGGACCAATACCTTCTATTTACACAATGGAGCGGTTGGCATCAGTTTATGGGACATGCATCAGATCTCAGGGGTCTTGATACTAGGGGCGATGTATGATTAATTTCTCTCTATTATGGGAGCGTGGGAGGATCTGGAGAAAATGATTCCACTAGAGATGGCACTGATGGAGCTGGTGCTGGAAGAGGACAAGGATGTAGTGAGAGACGTCCACTTACGGTGGTTCAAATAGTTTATGAACTTACCCAAAAATAGGCAATTTTTTGTGAGGCCTCGTAATTGCCCGAAGGGGGTTCAAAAGGGAAAGCAGCACTCGTACTGGTGGTTCCTGGAGGACTGCCAGTGGAAAACTTGGGGGTTTAGTGTCATCACTGAGTAGAAACTGGTAGTCAGGCTGGCATCATTCATCGTGGCTCTCATCTGGGGTTCGATCCTGCTGGTGAGGGATAAGAACATGGGCCTGCGACCAAGAACATTTATCAGAGCATCCATGTTGGCGATAGGAGGTTGGGTGAACCTCAGAATCCTGATGCTTGCCAAGCTATACAAGATTATGTGGCATATTAGTGAGGGGAAGAGGTCACATATGATATGTGGGCCGTTACACCTCTTGTACGGGTGGATAGCGGCACAAGTCTGGGGGTTTCATGAATATCTGAACCCTATATCCCCTCCAGGATCGTATTTCTGCCCATCCATTCTAAATGTCACGGGGATCATTCCTGCTAAACTGACTATGAAATAAATACTAAACCGCATCTGGAAGATAGTGGAATTCAACTTTCATCCATTACCACTACAAATGGGTGCTTTTACTGATGATGGAAAAGGAACGGATGATCACTGGTCCTATCTCGTGGCCTTTCGAGGTGGAGTCTCGATGTCAAGAGTGAACCGTGAGCCTCTCTTCGAGTCGTACACCCCACACCGATTTTCCAGGAATTTCCAGTGTATGAAGCAGATGACCCCATAGGTCTATTTAGGGGTGCGTCATGAGGAACATACATGCGTGATGAGGTAGATGTTTCTCATGTTCACATGGTAATATGGAATGATTCAGAACGAATTTCATCCACCCACTGCCATCTTCAAGCTAGTAAAAGAGTATTCCAAAAGTTTGGAGGTGGCCTGCCCAGGGGAGATGCTTAACTAGCAGACCGTTTCTGCCAGTGATGGTGTGACACCCCAACCTCGAGGCTGGGGCTAGAAGGTAGCAAGGACATCCCATGGTGGTGGGGCTTCTATGACAGCGAGGCCCGCACAGGCTGAGGGGAAGGCAGCGGTAGTGGATCCAGCAACGGCAGTGGACCCGGTGGTCCCAGAAGAAAAGCGTTATCTATAGGGTAGTCCACTGAGAGGATTCTATAGAATATCCACTGAGGCTTCAGGGAAGCAGCTGCACCATATAGACATGCCGAAGAATGCCACCTTCCCAGAGACCTGGGATATTTGGGATGCCAACATGAAATTCGTTGGCCCGTCTAAGATTTGGCAATACTTGAACTGCCTCAGGATGAACTTTCGAAGAATTGGAGCTATTAGGGTCGGCTTTGCAGTATCCTAGGAGGAGGTGGAGAAATACCATCTGAATATGGAGGAATTTTAGCACTCTTGAGGTTCCCTGCGTCCAATGACATACTGGGTAAAGGTGTTGTTGAATCAGACAGCCCCCCTCCCCCACATATTTTAGCTGCCGAACTGAGGGAGCACTTTCCTTTTCCAGAGGAACCAGATGAGTCCTCCTGGAGGGAGGTGGCCGGTAGAGGGATCCCATTAGAGGAGGGTGAAGTTGGTGATCAAGACTTGGACCGTGAATAATTTGCAGAGGCCCTTGAGGTAAAATACCAAACCCCTTCCTCAAGGTCTGCTTCCAGATCATTTTGGACTCCTTACTAATACTCAAACTATGCAGGAGGGTCTCATACACAGAACCCGTTCTCGCTGATCAACAGATTTAGATGCGGGACCTTCAAGATCTACAACTATGGCTGTATTGATTACCACATCCAGAGGGACCAGGACACCTAAGGTGGGTCCTCTGGATCTTTTAGACCTTCCGAAAATATATGGGGGGCCACACCTCAGGGTCCTAATGTCGTCAACCCAATAATGAGACTAGGAACTCAATCTCTGTATGTCTCCTCTACAAAATTCATGACTGTCACCCATTTACTATATCAACTAACATCCATGGCCCTTTTTGGTGTGCGCATTACATAAAATGGTGTGGGCCACCTTGATGAGGTTTTTCGGGGCTTCTGGAAGTGCCATTCCAAGGGGAATGCTGAAGATCATGGAGGCGGATATCATGAATGACCAAGTTGTGGTGCTCCAAATCCCTGGTGGGACCGTCAGTGGGGCTGAGCCCGAGATTATTGAGGTGGGTCCGATGAAGAGGATCGATTAGATAGCTCTGGTCCCACCATACCATATCAAACAACAGATGTGGACCCAGCTGACAAGTTCCTGGGGGCGTTCCCTACATATGAGCTTGACAACTGTGCCGACTGGAATGAGACGACCTCTGATGAATAGGATAGAAAAATAGCATGTCAAAAATCTTGGAAGATGATCAAGCGCTTCATCGATGACACCCCCCAAATGAAATGGTCGGACGAGATAGATAGACTTCGCATGTATTTGTGTGAACAGTGTGTTGGGGGAGTGGATGACCTACATCCCCACATGCTCATCCGAGATCTTATGGAAGAGAAGGTTCGGGAGTATGATTGTGGCCTCGGTGTGGGATAGAAGTGGAGGAAAGCGGTGAACATTAAAAGTCTACAGGAGGCTTAAGAAGAGATTCAGTGGCTGCAGTTATGGGTGGATGAGCACTCATCCTCCCTCAATGAGAAATCTCAGCTAATATTAAGATTGAAGGCCCAGTTGGTAGAGGCTGAGGAGTAGATGAAACAAGCCTATAAAGAGATGACCGTCATCCAGACCAAAGTAGAGAGATCCTAGATTGCGGCTGAGGAATTTCACCCCATCACTTCCAAGAAGGATCGGGAGATGAACAGGCATTAGCAAATCATGGACACCACAAGCTAGAGGGTGAAGGAGCTACAACGTTATTTTTATGAGGTTAATCCTTCCATGAGAGGGATCGACCCTCGAGTTCTCTAAAGAATACAAACACTCAAACGTACTTTCATGCTTTGATTGTTTTATGCAAGATTCATGCATGAGTTCTGTTATTTGTATTGGTTTTACACACATCTATTATATTCATGAAATGCCCAGTGATAAATCCAAAATCTCATGCAGGTTGAGCCCAATGTGAGAAACAAGGGATGATCGCAATGATATTCTGTTTGAACATAAGGGTGTTTCCCAAGATTCGAGTATCCAGGGTTTGATCAACCAATCCAGATTTCCGGGATGAAATGGGAGAGGCCTGATTGGTAAACGAGGAACTCAGAACAATTGACATGTCATCCTTCAATATTTTCTCTAGTGCATGAGAGGGGTAATTCTAGGGGAGTCCGACTTAATCTGAACATAGGGAAATGGAATATGTGAATTAAAATACCCAAAGTATGGAAAATTGTATGGATGGAGTGAAAATAAAGGGTGATTGTTGACCATGTTTGAAACACATTATCTTTATTGTGTTATCTTGGAATGGGAATAAAAAATGAGGACCGGCCGCTAACCATATTCGAAACATGGGGCCTTACTCGAAATGTCATCCATTAGCCTTCCAGAAAGTTAGCCCAGGATATTAGGCGATCCATTGGCTGAGCATCCAAATAGTTAGGGGGTTCTTTCATATGTGGAAGAGGACGAGGGTCTGAATAAGGGGCACACAAAGCATGGAGTTGGAGTTATGGGTTATACGAATGGAGTCTAAAACTTTTTAAATCATGCCACTATGATGAAGGAACATTAGGTGGGAATATCCATCTGATCATGGATCAAACGTAATTCCAAGAATGACCTCTTTGGAAAGGGATCTAGTGCATCCCATGATTAACATGGGGCATCTGAACTTGTTCAGGGTAGAATCTCAGTTTAGTGTCATGCGTTGAGGACATAAGGACTCATGCAGTTTAGCGTCATATGATAGGGAAAAGGGTGAAAGGGGATATCCCAAGAAGGGAGTATGTGTTGTGGTTGCTATAAACCTGATGTGAATGAGGACATAAGGAGTCTGCACCACCCCACATATCCTTGAAGAATTTTTTTTAAGTCCATGGAAAAAAAGTGAAAGTTAGGCTCGGCCCAAAGCAAGGTGCCTCGACATTCCTACGTACCACGTTCGGATGGGAATCAAGCCATACATAGTTCTGAAGTCCTAGTTTAACGTCATGTGGGACAATGAATGGCATGAGTGGCATGGTTTTTCCAGTACACATCCTACCAGAACTACTAAGCCCACTTGAGTCCTTCTCAATATGGGAAACAAGGAATAGTGATGGGACTTTCCTAGCACAGGAAGTCACATGTCAAGGGTGATGGGAAACTCGGTGATTAACATCCCACTGATGTTGATCTGCCTATGTAATGCACCTAGGTGTGTAAAGGAGTAAATCCGAGTATGTTAGAATTCCACTTGAACATATGGAAGTGGAAATATGTGAATCATGATGCTCATGATCTGGACCACAATGATGGGGGTGTGACGATAGGGGATAACTGTTGACCATGTTCGAAACATAGTATCATTATCATGTTAGCCTTGAATGGCGATAGACAAATTAGGGTCAACCACTGAGCATGTTCAAAACACAGGACCTATTGCAAATGTAATACTGAGTCCTTGAGGACATTGGACCAAGTTGTTAGGTAAGCCAATGTGGCATGAGACCAGGTCATAAAGGGGGTCCATCTAGATGTGGAAGAGAATGAGGATCCAAATAATAGGCTCATGAAGCTCAGACATGGAATGAGGGAATTTCCCTGTAAAAATTCCACACATCGGACACTGCCACATTGCATCTGAGTACGATAGTAAGACATTTCATATAGAGGGAGTTGAGTCCCCCTTCATGCAAAAGGTATTGAGGTTTCATGATTCCAACTTAATGGTCATAGGATGGGCCATTAAGGGGCTAGATTTAATGGACTGTGCACCGGGCGGTGAAGTGGAAAAAAATGATACGATGTTCCCATAGGGAGGTCTTCATTTAGGGTCATAGAACTTGGACCAGGTGAGGAAAAGACATGGGAGGCACATGGTGTGGCCTCTTAAAAACCCTAAGTGAATGAGGAATCATGAGGTACTCTCTACACCACATGTTCCTAAGAGAGTTCTTGCCGAGGGGCTGAAACAAAGGATATGATTTTAGATTCTGGGGGCTGGACCCAGAGACAATGTGTCTGGGTGGTCCTACGTATCCCAGGAGGATGGGTATCAAGACATACGTAGTTACGGGGGTGGCATGGTAAGATACCAGTGACATAGATAATAAGGTTGTGCTAGTATGGCCCTTACACCAAAAGAATCTATATTTGATAGATCTTATTTTTACCTTGGGATGAATGAGCGTTGTTTTTTTTGGGAAGTGATGGATGTAGGATAGAAATTCTAGGAATCACCACAAGAATCTAGAAGTATGAAGGAATTGAAAAATGGTATGGTTTGTGACAGATACCAAACATGATGCCCCATTGAGTATGGATATCACGGTGCAGTACCGTTTTTAATCATGCGCCTAGGATGATAATGTCACAGTTTAGGGTTATGTGGGGGGACCAGCCATGCATTTTAATGTTGTGCGGTATAGAATTAACAGTTTGAAGTCATGAAGGACTAAGAATCAGAGTTTAAAGTCATATGGATTAGACATATACATGAGATATAAGGTTCTTGAGGGAATGTGCATGGAATAATAAAGCATACCTGACGTGAATGAGGATGAGGTCCACATCATACCGTGCGTGATTCTGAATAGGAAACCTTTGGAAAAGGGTCCAAAAAAGGTTAGAGGATATGGGATAGGAGAGGGTAGCCCCTAGTTGGGTTGGACCCGAAGATGGGATGTCTAGGTGTTCCTACGTATCTCATGGAAATGGGAATCAATCCATACATAGTTTTTGGAGGTGCCTTTTAACATTGTGCGGGATGACATACAGTTTAATGTCATGTGGGATAGGAAGTAAGTGGGGGATAAATCCTAGAAAGGGGAGTAAGTGGTGCATAAATTGCAAACCCGACATGAATGATGGAATAATCCCACATGCACCATGCCATGTGGTCCTATAAGAGTTAGAGGCCAAAAGGAAGAACATAAGAGATAAATTAGTGGAACTCGAGATGGACCCAAAGGAAAGACAACATGGTGTTCCTACTTATCCCATGAGAATTGGAATCAGGTCATACGTAGTTCTAAAAGATATCTTAGTTTATGGTCTTAGAGCTCGGACAAAGGAGAACTGGAATCCTTCCATGTAACTATGGACCACAACCTGATCCCTAATCCCATGTTAGTCAAACGTTGTGTGGGAAACAAGGGAGGAAGAGGTTTTTTCAATACCTGGAACACAAACTAAAGGGAAGTCAGTGAAGAGCCCCAAATGTTGCCTTTACCACAGCTTTTGTCCTCCTAAAGTGAAAATACGCACTTAGGGATAGTGTCAGGAGTGTCAAAATTCTATTTGGGCTTTATGGGGTGGAAAATAATGTGAATCATTTAACCAATATTTATAGCTTGAAGGTGTTGGCATGCTGATGGAGGATAATTTTTGACCATGATCGAAACACAAAATCCATATCATGTTTCATGAAATGGGAACAACAAATGAGCATCGACCACTGACAATATTTGCAATGAGAAACTTTTATCAATTTTTTGTCTGAAACCCTCTAGGATGTTGGCCCATAATGGTTGGAGATCCCTTAGTCCTAGAATCTATGAGATTTGGGGTTCTCTTCGGGTGTGAAAGATAATGGAATCCCCAATGAAGAGGAACACGAATCCTGAAAAGTGGTAAAAAGCATGTCCACGTAGAGTCTGACAGTCCAGGTTCAAGACCAGAGTACTCATGGACCAATTGGTGAATCCCTGAAGAGGGTAGAGGGTCCCGAATTAAGGGCAACCAACTCAATGAGATGAAATAAGGGAAAGGAAGCAAAGGCTACTCAGGAGAGAGAGGTATGTGGCGTGGTTTTTATAAACCCAATGTGAATGGGGACATAAGCCCATACAACAATGTATACCCCTATTCTAGAAGAACGTAGGCCAAGGGTCCAAAATGATAAGGGGGTTTCTAAGAGAAAGGGTTGGACCTAAATTCTAGACATTCGGGCGGTCCTACGTATCCCATGAGGATGGGAATCAAGCCACACATAGTTTGAGAAAATGGATGGCACAAATAAGGGCTAGATACCCCCAACGAGGGGTGTGTACAACACGACGAGTATCCTGACATGAATTAGGACACAATCCCACACCAATCCATACAATCCTAAGTATGAACTTGGGATATGGTCTTGAGGTTGGGCCATGGACAGAATGTCATGGCCAGCTTGCAGTTTAACTTCTTGTAGTGGGGAAAATGGTAGGGGCAAGGTATCTCATCCAGGGTTGTGTACGGTAGGGCAAGTAACATGATGTTAATGATTACATAATACTTTACCACACCATATAACCCTACATGAGAACTTATATCAGGGGCCCGGAATTTCTGAGGGGCCTAAGGAAAGGCCATGGGTAGAATGTCATGTCCATCTTGCAGTTTAACGTCTTGGAGTGAGGATGAAGGTGATCTTAGTTTAGGGTCATAGATCTCAGATCGTATATTCCTTGTTTAATGTCTTATTCATGGGACATAGAGGGAAAATCATCATGCTTATGGAAGACCATGAAGCAGTAATGATGACAAATGTAAACTATTAACCTGGTTCACAACACAGTATCCACCCTTGTATGACCAAAATTCAGGGAAAACAATTTAGCATCGACTGTTGACCGTATTTGTAACACGGGACTTATATCAACTTGTTGCTTGAAATCCTTGAGGGCCTTAGCCCATAATGGTAGGAGAGCCCTTGGGCCGATCATCCATGCCATTTGGGGGCCATTTTGGATATAGAAGGTGATGGAACCCCAAATGATGGGACTAGTGAAGCATGGAAGGGATCATTCTCGTAGGAAGAAAAATAAATGAAGGGAGGGATGTCTCAAGGGGATATGTGTGGTGTGGAAAAAAAGCTCAATGTTAATGAAGACGTGAAACCATACTGCACCACACAATCCTAAATGACAAATTGGGCCTGGGGCTTAAAGGGGTAGAAGGACTTGAGGCTGAGTGTCCCAGCCAACTATTTCCATATGACCTCTCACGTGGGCATTGCCTTCATAACTCCTAAGCTCACGTGAGCAATGCTCGGTGTGGGAAACAAGGAGTAGGATTTGGCTCCCCCCATCACATAAGTGTCTGTTAGCTAGAATGACACTCCCACTCGAAGAAGACTGATATTTGGAGTGATTGGGGGGCAGAATGAACCACTACACTCCATGTTTGGGAAATATGGGGGTGGTGAAAATGACAAAGGATAGTTCTTGACCAGACTCAAAACACAGCATCTATATCATGTGACCTGAAATGGGAACAATAATTGAGCGTCGACCACTGACCATATTCGCAACGTGGGACTTATATCTATTAGTTTTCTAAAACCCTTGAGGGTGTTGGAACATAATGTTAGGAGAGCACTTAGGCCTTGTATCCTTAGCGTTTGGGGGCCCCTCCAGATGTGAAAGATAATGGGAACCTAAATGATGGGGTGTGTAGAGCATGAATGCAGATGAGAAATCTCAAATAAAGTTATACAATATAAGAGATAGTGATCTTCCAGAGAGAGGGATACATGGTGCAGTCATGATGAACTTGACATGAGTGAGGTAAAAATCCCGCACCACACCATGTGTTCCGTCCCGATGGGAGGTCCCAAAGTTTGTGTTTGGGCCTATGGATGAAATTTTCAGGCGGTATTATGTATCCCATGAGGATGGGAATAAATCCACACGTTGTTCTGAAAGGACCATGCAGTTTAGCGTCATATGGTGAGGACATAGGAGGATTATAAGAATGAAGGAGGATACATGGTGCAATCATCGTAACCCTGACATGGGTGAGGTGAAAGAAGCCTACACGACGCCATCTGAGATCCTCCAAAATAACTATACATAGGAGGGGGTAGTCAAAGTGGAAGCTAGGGCTGGACTCAAGACGAGGCATCCGAGCATTCCTACATATCTCATGAGGATGGTAATCAAGCCATATGTAGTTCTTGAAATTTAGTTTAATGTCTTGCAGGATGACACATAGTTCAATTTCATGTGGGACATTTTAGAGTTTAAGATCATGTAGGACTGGACAGTTTAAGGCCATGCAGGACCGTCATGCAATTTAGGGTCGTACCAGACCATCACGCAGCTTGGGGTCATGTAAGACCGTACAGTTTAAGGTCATGCAGGACCATAATGTATTTTAGGGTTGTGCAGGACCTTACAGTTTAGGGTCTTCCAGGACCGTAATGCAGTTTAGGGTCGTGCAGGAAAATATAGTTTAAGGTTTTGTAGGACCCTAATGTAGTTTAGGGTCATGCAGAACCATCTGGACTCAAGAAAAGTATTTCTTGAGGAACTTTGCATTGCTGGGAGGATTTATATTCTCATAATCCACTGTATCTAGTTAGTACGCTCTATTGGAGTAAACCTTGTTAATGATATAAGGTCTTTACCATTTGGGATCCAACTTGGGTGGTTTCCTGCCAAGTATCATTGGTGCCCTCAAGGCCAATACTAAGTTTCCTTGCAATAAGGAGTAGAGGTGAACTTTTTTGTTGAAAGCTTGGGCTATCTTTTTATGATGCCTTTCTAGATTGTGCAGGGAAGAAAGCATGTTCTCGTCGAGTGCTTCCAACTCGACCAGATGGATTTTGGATACTTTATCTGGTGCTTTCTGATCATATATTGTTGTGTGAAATGAGGGAAATTGAATCTCTATGGGTAGAACAACCTTAGTCCCATAAACCAGAGAATATGGGGTCACCTCCTTTTAATTATGATTCATCGTCCGATAAGCCCAGAGGGCATTGGGGAGCTTGTCCGGCTAACACTTTTTATTCGGACCAACCATTTACTACAGAATGTTAGAAATTGTTTTGTTGAATGCCTTGATCTATCCATTTTATTGTGCATGATAGAGGGAGGTATGGTTATAATGGATGTTGTACTTAGCGTACCATTTCAACAGCTCAGCTACTCAGAAGATCGTTCTATTATCGGTGAGGACAGTGTCAGGGAATCCAAATTGGTAGATGATGTTGAAACTCACAAAGTCAATAATGGAATGGGCCTTTACCTCCTTGTGTTAAACTACTTCTGCCCACTTGGAGATAATATTTGTAGTTATGAGGATTAATCTACACAGGAAAGCTGTCGCTAGTGGATATGGTCCCATGACATCGAGTCCCCATACTGAAAATGGCCAAGAGTACATGGTGGAGTGCAGAGGCTCGGGCAGCCGATGCATAATGTTAGCATGAATTTAGAATGCATGGAATCTCTTGTTGAACTCAATGCAATCATGGATCACGGAGGGCCAAAAGTACCCCGGTCTTTGGATCTAGTGAGATAGTTTCGGCCTGGCCTTATGGGTACCATAGGAAGCAGCTGTAACCTCCTACATGACATGATAAATCATGACTCCATGAATGAAACGAAGGAGAACACCATCAGACCCATGCTTATAGAGGATTTTCTCCAGGCTAGGACCACTTTGGAGAGAAAACTATAATGCACAACATTGAATTCACTCACGCTCGGCCCGGTCTACTAGGTTATTACTGTGATGGAGGTATTCAACCGAGGGTATCCTATAATTGGGAGTCACATCAATCACTGCATCTGGGGGACCTGTGGGTCCTGATGTGGAGGCACCGGTGGTATGGTAGCTTACTTGTGGGATGTAATCGTCATCTGGAGTAACTAGAGATAAAACTCTCTAGTTTTCGACGTGGATAATTAGATTACCCAACTTGGGATCTACAAGTGATGTAGATAGGCCTACCAAGGTGTCTTCTCTACCATTCTATGACTGAGGGATACGGGTGAACTCTGGACGAGAAAGGAACTGGGCCATTTGTTGGAGAGTGTGTTACAACAGTGGTATGAGATCTATAATTCTTGATGATATAGTCACAGTTTATTTTCTTGATAACTAGTTCAGAGTCCCCTTTCACATGTAAATGGGTCAAGTCAATCTCGAGGGCCAGCTCTAGGCTAGTAATGAGAGCCTAATACTATACCTCATTGTTGATGCATCCTTCTAACAACAGGAATGAATATGGTAGAATGGCTTGTGCTGGGGTAATGAAGATGATACCCAGACCTACTCAGTTGAGTCTGGGATCGTTGAATCTTCTGCCAGTGGGGATCTGGGAAGCACCATCGAAATGCATTTTCCAACATGGGATGGCATGATCTACTGAGAGGATTTTATCATTAGGAAAATCCAGGTCCAGAGACTGGTCCGCATGAGCTGGATGGGAGACAAGGAAATTTTTCCACGCTTTCCCCTTAATAGCATTCTGAGGGACACACCTGATGTCGAAATGCTGGAGGATTACCACCCACTGATCTAAAAGGACTGTCAGCATGGTGTGGCTCAAGAATTGCTTTAGCGGATCCACTTGGGACACCATATGTACCTCATGCTGCTATAGGTAATGTCACACATTCTGTACTGTGAATATGAGCACAAAGAAGCTTTTCTCGATAGGGGAGTATCTGGTCTCGGGATCGAGGAGAATGTGGATGAGGTAGTTGAGGTTCTTCTCTATTCCCTCTTTATTCTTCTGGGCAAGAAGGGTGCCTAGGGATCATTCCAGGGTAGTCACATAAAGGACCAACAACCTTCTGGATACAAGTGGCATCTAGACTGGGGGCTGCAGCAGATACTTCTTGTTTTCCTCGAACGCAGTCTGACATTCTTCATCCCACTGGTAAACAATTCCTTTCTTTATGATCCGAGAAAAGGGCTTACACTTGTCATCCAGATTCACAATGAATTATCGTATGTAGGCAAAGTGTCCTTAAAAACCTTGAAGATCCCAAATGTTGCACAGAGGTGAAATTTTGATGTTGGCCTTGATCTGCTTTTGGTCGATCTCAAAGCCTCTGTATCTGACAAGGAAGCTGAGAACCTTTCCTGAGGTGACCTCAAAGGTGCACTTCGAGGGATTCATCTTCAGATGGAGAGAGTAGGGGAAGACGAACACTTTCTCATGGTCTTTGAGATGGTCCTGGCGCTAGAGATATTTGATCACCAGATCATCCACATAACATTCCACCAATGTCCAAATGATTGGATTAAATATGTGATGCATGGCCCACTTATAGGTGGCACCTTCATTATATAAACCGAAGGGAATGACTTGGTAACATAAAGTACCCTATGGTGCCCTGAAGGCTGTAGACTCCTCATCCTCGGGGGCCATTCAGATCTGGTTGTACCCGGAATACCCATCCATGAAAGAGAGGGCTTGGAACCTGGTAAAACTATCGATCAACAATTCTATCACAGGAAGGGGGAAATCATCTTTCGGACACTAATGGTTCAGGTCCCAGAAGTCGATAAAGACCCTAATCTGTTCGTTCTTCTTCTTGACTGGCACAATTTGGGCCGACCACTTGGGGTATTGGACCTATTTAATGAAATTGGCTTTGATGATATTTTCAACTTTCAACTATGGAACCATGAGAAGGGTGCATCTTTTGGGGAGACTGCTTAAAACCATGATGATTTGTTGGGAGACCGAGGTGGTGGACGGCTACCTGGGGAGCTATTCTAGGCATCTCTTCATAACTCTATGAGAATACATCAAAGTTTTTTTTCATAAAACCTATTTACTATTGTTGTTCCTCGAGGGGCATGGTCGCACTGATCAATGTGGCTTTTGGGTCTTCCTCGCTACCGAGGATCACATATACCAACTTGTCGACTGTGGTAGAGATTCCCTCTTCAATGGAAGGATGGGAATCCTCCAAATCCTCTTCTCCACTTATAGAGGATGGATCCTCGATGGGTGGAATTTCTTCTGAGTCGGAATATCTTGACAGGAGGCTGGTACCAGCCTGATTGGAATTGTTCACTGCATCGGAGGACTCCTATACTACGGTAACCATAGCGATGAATGATGTTGATCTGATCCCATATTGCCTTTGATCCAAGGGGTCTCACTTGATGATATTGAATCAATAGGGGTGTTTCGGATTGAGGCGGTTAATTCCAACATAGTGGAATAAGATAGTATGACTTATTGACGTTTCCATGGGGTAGAAATCCTGATACCTTATGGGGTTACAGGCTGCAGGATCACCTGAGCCTGATTTGTATAGGAGTATGAGGTGATCTTCCGGCACCGCTTAGGCATGGGAATGTGTTCCCCCCTCATCCCAGAAACAAATAAGCATTATCCCATGTCTGGGGTCGTAGCCTCCAATTGGTGGATTGGAATGAAGTAGGTGTCATCTAGATCTATCCATAGGTTGGTCACAGCCTCGGTATGCTCGACCCCATTAGTCTGAATCTTCTTGTCCTTACTCTTATAGTAGTTGGCATCCAGATAGTGGGCATCACAAGAGGCAAAGGGAGACACATCTCCTTAAGGAACACCCACTTGACCGTTAAGGGAGTACTTGAGTCTGTTTTGATTTGATGAGGGAACCGCTGCATGTAGGTGGAGTCATGGGCTTCCCATCAACGCATTGTTGGCGGTGTCCAGGGAGACTACCATAAGTTAGGTGCTAGAATCTAAGACACCAAACTTGGTCTTCATGTAGATCTTATCAACCGTTGTCTATTTTTTAAAATCATAACCTTGGATTCATAGGTCAGAGGGACTCCGATCATCTTCAGAAAATCCCAGCTTTCATAGTGTCTGAGTCAAGATTTGGTTAATTCTAGAGCTCGTGTTGACAAGATAGTGATGAACATCCATGCCATTGAACTGGATGGTGATGTATAGTGGGAGAATGTGCCCCTCTATGGGAGAGACTTCATCTTCTCCAAAGAATAAGATAATGGCATGGAATTCAGAATTCTCAACCACTTCAGCATGAAAATCTTCTACGACTACTACTTCTATCTCAAACTAGAGGGGGCTTCTTAAAGACTCAGCAAGGGCCTCTCACATATCTAATGATAGGTTAAAGGCCTCAAGGATGGATAAACTTCCTTGAATATAGGAAAAATTATTTAAAACATAATACTTCTACACCAGGCATGAACTTCTACTTGTTGGAGGTCACTCTATGATAGAAGGTATGGTGGGACCTGCCAACTAGATCGGTGGTTGACTAATACTAGGAATATCCCACTGCTCACTAGTCGAAGCTTGTGGAGTGGCTACCAGATGAGCGCCAGATGACTGAGACCGGCCTGTATCAGGTTGTGTCTAGTCACAACATGGTTAGGGTGCCTCTTCCTGATCTAGCAACATGAACGATGGTGAAGGAAAGATTGATGCAACCAGATGAGAAGGCTATGTATACTAAGCTCTACAATGAACCAATTGCCTGGTTTCAATAGAATGCATAGCATGGATAAAAGTGCTGAACGAGGCACTCTGATGGCCCCTATTTCCATGGCTCCATCAATGTTGGAAACGGCTGGGGACGTTGGGAAGATCCATCTAGTGCTCCTCGTCATTAAGAATCATGAATGGATTTACCAGCTCTATAGTGTTAACTGAGGCATACCCTTGAATATCACTTGAAGAGTCCTACACTACTAGATGGATTCTGGGAGGAATCTATATCTTTGGGGTCATGAATTCTCCTAGTGTATGGTACGACGATGGCATCAACAGTGTACTTGGTTTTCCCTTGTATTGTCGGTGTTTTCTCTTCTGGGAAGAGGACTACTGAGACAATGATGCAAAGGTGGTGGATGAATCTTTTGAAGGATCTAGCTGATTCAGGTGCACTTGGATGATGCCATGGGCACGAGAAACTATTTAGAAAGCCATCGCATCATTATACTTCTAGGATCCATGACTAGAAACCTGATACCACTTGCCATCATTGTCGCTGCTACTGTCTGGCCTCACAAAGATGCATGCCACCTGTGGTGGAACCGGGCCTAAACAGACTATGTTGTAGTCAACCTGGTCTTGAATATAGTATTTGAACACATAAAACATCCTAAGAGAGTTCCACAAGATCCGGTGGTAGGGGAAATAATTAGGGTGATAGTGAGGTTTGCCTCTTCCGTCCTTCTACACTCAGGAAAACGTAAGATCCATTGCTCTAAGGCACTACAGAAGTAACCGTGGACTTATGCCTTGTTGAATTAGTAGGTCTGGTTTCTCCTATCCAGAAATGGGGGCCTTGGATTCTATCCCCAATGGGGGAATGGTGGATCCTATCTAGGAGGTGGAACTAGATTATCTCACCTAGGTGGTGGTGGCACATTGCGTGGGGGCACCTTCCGATTATGAGATGGGCGTTGTTGGGCCGGTGGCTGTACCTGAGGTGGAGGGCCTCTGCAAGTCTATGGAGGTGGATCCACTGTAAACAACTATAATCGCATGGGGCCTCTATTTGGGCCACTACAGTGAGCTCGGCCCTAGCGTCCCTTCTCACGGGGAATGCAGGAGGCAACAGGCGTTCCTGCTTAGCTTGCTGTAAGGCTTCCTCTAGGCACTGGGCCTTATCATAGAAGTCTTGGAATCCCCTGGGATAGTTCTAGGTGATCAAAGAGGGGACCAGCTACATATTGAAATTCCCTATTAACATCTTCAGTAATTTCTACTAAGTCAGTGACATATCAAGGGAATACATGAGTCATTTCCATCAGGTGACAAAGTCAGCAACATGCTCATCAGGTCTCTGATTGCACTTGAAGAGGTCTTCTATACTTGTCTTCCACGTGGTGGAGCTGAACTGGTATAGAAATTGTCTACGGAGATCTTCCCATTCCACTATTGACCCGATGTGGAGTTGGCTGCACTAGATGAATGCAGGCCCATCCAATTTTTGTACAAAACATCGAAGATTAGCGGCCTCTTGTTGTCCTAGAGTTCAAAAAATGGGGCCACACCTTGAGGAAAAGTGGTCCAGCTACTATGGTAGGTCCCCTATCCCGTTGAAGGGGAGAAATGTGGGATTCCTGAAACCTGGGGGTGATGGAATATCATCCACCCACACCGGATATGGATTTCCATCGAGAGGGAGCGCCACCTATCGCTTCTCTAATGCCTTGAGATGGGCAATGAGTACCGCTATTGGATCATCTGGGTGGGGGTTCTTGTCTTGATGAGGATCCATGACTACCAGTGCATTGGAGGTTTCTACAACATGATAAGGTGGACCAGTAGCTCATGGAGCGGTAGGTGGAATGACCTGCGGGACAGTTTGGGGAATCTGAGCTGGGTCCCAAGGGTTGTCAAGACACTCATGAGGATTGGGTGAGACGTACCACTCCCTCTTTCCATAGGTTCCACCCTCAACGTTGTCTACATGGGAAATATAGTCAGGGTCAACAGGTGGAAATTCATCGAAGGGAAGTTGTTCCTCCCCCTGCTACCCTGACCTAGGATCATTGTAGTCTGGTTGTCGCTCTACAGTGCATTCACCAAGGAGTTCGTTGACTAACTTCTTCTATTTGGAAAGTTGTTGATGCAACGAGGCTTTATCGGGGTCATCCTCCACCTTCTACACTGATCTAGATGGGTTGGAGGTTTCGGAAGCTCTGAGATTCCCTTCACCCTTAACGGGATTCCGGTTAAAGAATAATCCCTCGGTGGGTGTAGGGAGACCCAACAGGCTCCTCTGTTGATGATTAAACCTTCCCAAGGGATCAAATAGTTATGGCACACCTTCAGGGGGTAGGTCCCCATCAAGGATCTCCGGCTCATTTTCCTCCTCCGAGGGGCTAGCCATGTTGACCAAGACACTACCAGGGGGAATGTCCTTAATATTGCCAAGCGAGTCGGGCTGCTATCAAATAGGAATGAAGTGGAGGGAAACATACTTCCCCCAGCCATAGATCTGCATGTGGGGGGAAGCCTCCTTGTTAATCTTGTGGAGTACCTCAAAAATCTAAACGCATTACTGTTGGAGGGACCTACGGAGGCCTGGTGACTCAGGGCACTGGACCACAGGGAGTGCGGCCAAATCAACCAAACGACATTGCTTGCTGATGTCCTCAAAATGTGTTTGGATCCTACGATAATCCACTCACTAGTGATGAAGGTCAAAGTGCATCGCCCAGAGGGTTTGACGAAAACACTTAAACTCCTCTTGGGTGAGGGATTCTGGTACACTGAAATCTATTGCTGCAACGCGCCAAAACAACTCTGGGAAGTGTAATTCTACGAGGATATACCATAAACTCTTTGGATCTGATTCAAAGTCTGTCCATTGATTTCCCTATTCATCGATTGGGGGTGGCTGATGAACTGGCAACGGTACTGAGGAAGACCGCTGGGACGGCAGGATGGCCGGTGGAGAATACAGTGAACGGGCTGACATGCCACCAAATCTCGGGTTGTCCTCTCAAGAGTGTAGTGACCTACCCACTACATGAAAATATGACAGGCTGGAGACCATGGCTTCTGACACAACATCATCAGCTGCTGGCGATGGGCTACGTCATGGCTCTTCTACCATTGATCCCTAAAACAGCTCTCTGTGGTCTCTAGTCTAGGTAGAGGATAATTCTAGTGATGAAGATGATGATTGTGTGGTAGGTCCCTAGGGAAATTCTAGATTTTCATCCTCCTAGATGTACATGTGGAGGGAGGCAGGGATCCAGTGGACCTCACATTCTGGGAGTACGAGGCTGATGTGCCTCGTTACTACCCAAGCCCTTGACTCGAAGGGCCGAGGGGAGAACTCCAGTGCTAAGTCATACTCTGCTTCGGAATATGATAAGTGGACTGGTTTGTTCTATGTTTAGACCTTCTTAGAATTCTTCTTATGGGGATACAAACCGCCTTCTGGACCATGGAAGGCTCTTTGGGACAGGGTATATTTCTGAAACAGGAGGTCCTTCGGCTGTATTGGTGCTCGGCTGGAGAGGATTTCTACCTGAGTAAGCCGGGGTGCGGGGAGCACAGGGACAAATATCAAAGGGGAAATAGGGAGGACCTCTGTGGGTAGTGCTGGAATGGGTAAGGCCTCCACTGGAGTTGGTAGTAACATGGGGAGGACCTTCATTCTTGTTTTCCCTAGTGACATCAGTATGAGGAGGGTCCTCATACTAGTCGAGACGAACATGGGTAGGACCTCCGTGCTAGGCACTGGTGAAGTGAAGATGGCCTCCACACCTCCGATTACTAGGGTGAGGAGGTCTTTTTCCAGCTGCTGTAAGGATATGGGGAGGGCCCCAATGTTGGAGAATGACTAGACGTGCAACCTCCCCACACTGGCAGTCTATGGCAGGAGGAATGAATCCATACCTGGTGTAATGAGTGTGAGAAAGACACACATACTGAGTGTCCTCACCACGGGGAGGATGTAACACCTCGACCCTAGTTTCCCAGAATCAGTGTCTTATTATATAACATTGGCATGATACAAGGAATCATGTTCTGAAAGTCTGATCAGTTTAGTAGCCTTGTAATTACTAGATACATACATAAGTTTTACATTACATATTGAAATATAAAAAATTGTGTCCCCTTTGATCACTCTTATATCTTTTAGCCTATTCCTACAGGTTAATTTTAATATATTTCATTGCAACCTGGGAGAAATAAAACATAATAAAGGGGTGATCTTTGATTCTCAGTAAGGAAAACAATATAGAGGACACTTTCATTAATAAAAACAAACATTTAAGGTAATGTATAAGACTAGAACCCAAACATTTTAAACATAAACTTCAGCATAATAAGGCAAAGATAAATAAAATAATACCATTTATGTATTCACATAGATATTCTACTAGTTGAATAATCACATGTTATATCAATATCCAATTTTAAAATGATGGAATGCATAATGCCAGACTTCATAACCACATAGTCAAGGTCTTGTACCAAAACTACAAATAATATTTTCTCATGACCTTGTACCAAGACACTAGTTTGTCTAATTAGACCTAACGATGCATTGAGGAGCTATTGCGGGCTCCATGAGTCACTTACTAAGACTAATGCATAACCCATATGAAAATTTTTAAACCTAACATAAACATTCTTATTAAAACTAGCATATGAAATGTCAATACATTATCCATAAACCATGAATGGTATAAAAATAACACATCAACAGTCAAACATATCACAAAACCTTCAATAAAGTATGATATATTTGTATCACAATAAATCAACGTCGATAAGGAATAATATCTCATAAAGGATGCTGACATAGTTGAAAATGATCAGTAAAAATCTTTTAGAGAAATATCCCATTTTTCATGAAAACATTTAAAAGTCTCACTATTTATCAAGAAGCTGTTTAAAATAGATTTATGGATCAAATTGTCAAATACAAATATGAATCTTTTAAAAGTAATTTCAATTTTAAAACATTAGTGTTCATATAAATAAAACCTTAAAACCATTTTTAAAACATGTAAGTTAATGAGAAAGATTTAGAAATATAAATTTTTAAAACATTTAAAATGATATTTTAGTTAGAGTTCCTAACCAAATGAGAGATGCTTGAATACAAATAATTGAGGTAATAAAAACATTATAATATCATGTGAATAAAGGGATTCATGATATACTATGTCATATAACATTATATACACTAATGAAAAGTGAATTGGCACATAAAAACAAAGAAGTCTCAATGGAATGTTAGTTGAGATGAATTACTTTATAAAGATTATATCCATAGGTTAAGGATAAATCAATGAAATAATTATTTTTCAAAAATATAAATACACTTAAAATGATTGGATATTCAGTGTAAATCAATCTGAGCACATTCACACTTATTCTTGTTAAAACTACACCAATGACTTGGATGTTTAACTCAATGAAAAGAAATTGAGTTAAAATTACTCTTAACATGTTTATATCGATGACTTGAGAATTTATCAATGGAGTGATTATGTGTATCAAAATTATATCCACAAAAAGGGGAGTGGAAATTAAAACATAAGTACATAAATAGTGATTTCATGCATAATCTTGGAGTAATGTAATCAATGAAGTTTTTATAAAACTGAATAAGTGGAAATTGATATTTGAAATTCCCTTACCAATTTGGTAATTTACAAAACATACACCCCATGAAAGAAGGATCATCCAATGATGATTTAAATACCCCCAAATTAATGTATATTATGCAAACAATACAATCATGGGTAGTACATACACCACACAAAAGTTAATAGTGGCAAATATAGCTTGAATCTCACGAGAATAAAAGTGAGATGAAAACCCCTAACCATGTTGTAATTGATCGAGTCGTATAACCAAAGGTTAATAACCCCAAAATGAATAATATAATACCATAAATATAAATAGAATAATCATAATATATATCAAATGGCAGTATAAAATACACAACATCCAATAAATTAGTGGCGAACAATGGAAATCTCATGGAATTAAAAGTTAGATAAGAAACCCCTTACAATATTGTAATCAATCTATTCGTGTGAACAAAAGTTAATAACCACAAAATGAATAACAAAATACCATGAATATAAAGATAATCATGATAATATATATCATATTCCTGTACACAACACACCACATGCAATAAATAATTGGTGAATAATGAAAATCTCACGGAATTAAAAGTGAGATAAGAAACCCCGTACCTTGCACTTTTATTTGGTCGAGGGTACATTTAACCTCTTGTATAATGATAATTGTATGTTATTAAATTATACTAGAACCATATTAATATTTATTATATCATTCCTGATTCATTTATGACTACCCATTTGATAATTATTTCCATGTTAAATTAACATTTTGGGTAATAATTGCTTTCTTTATCATGCGTGTTTTTACTTGTTATTCGTGATCGTAACATTTTGATCATGATTTAAATACATCCAGAATATAGAAATTGATTTATATATCATATATATTTAGAATATACATATTTATAATATATAGATATTTGAAATGGAAGGAACCGTTTATGGAGACAGTAAGTTGTTCATACGCATAAATGTAGTTTCTCTTTTTATATCGTATTGAACGGAAGTAAGTGAAAAATATATATGTAAGTACATAAATATACATATATATCCAATATCATTATTATTTCATATATTAAATACTTATTAATAATATATATTTTTATAATCATCGTTTAATGGTGAACATGGGAGTAAATCTCATTGCGTCGTGGAGGTGGTAATCCTTACGTACGCACGAGAGACAATATCATTATATTGATGGTGAAATATTATGAAATTGGATGTTATATCATATATAAAGAATAATTAATATGTTATTTATATTATTTACATTAGTTTTACTCATTATTATACCCATCCAATTAATAATGTGTTTTAATAACAAACTATACCACAACGTGGAGACGGTAAGTCGTACGTACGCACGTATGGTGACTTTGTCATTTATAGGATGGATAAAACGATGATTATGATTGAACCATATTTATAATAACATCACAGTATGTAGTAAGTACTGGATTTATTATTTTGGTATAGAAACAACAAATAAAGAGGAAGTGGAAGAAGAAAATAACTTGAAAGAGGGTGGTGAAATTATTTCCTCTTCTTCGGGTGTTTCTTTTTTAGTTGATCAAAATGGATCCTTAGGTTGGATTTATGATCAAATATAGACTCTATGTTGATTTTAGGGAAGTTTTTAGGATTTTTGGGTAGGGTTTGGCTATGAAAAATGGATTTGGTGGTGTTATTTTGAGAGAAGGGGAAGTGACCTTTTATAAGAGGGGTGAGGTTCACTTTAGGAAAACCTTGAAATATTATTTTATAATAAAATAATTTAAGGTTTCTAATGGATAAAAATGATTTATTTATAAGATAAGGAGGGATGGGTCGAACACCTCTCAACCAATAGGATTTAGACATGTTTAGGGTACCATTTTAACCTTATCCTTTTGATTTAACTCTTAGTTAAATAGTTTAACTTTTTTCGTTTCTTCTTGTATTCATAAACTATATGGTTAATAAACTTACTCTAAACATCCAAGAGAACCCCAAGTAGTTAATTAATGACATATATAATATTATTTAATCCCTTTTTCCGAACATTACTTTTTTAGAAATATTATATCAACCATTAATATAGTATTTGTTTTAAAAACTCATTTATGTTAATTTTGACATTATTTAGTATTTGGTTTTTGTGAAAATCATAACAGCATGATTAATTCGAACAAAAACTATTTTATTGACAATAACATGTCATATTAAGCTAGATAATTAGTATAATTCATTAAAAGTCTCAAATTAAATTTATTTGGATATTTATAATATCAATTATTTTAATCTGTTATAAATAAAGTAATTACTGCATCATCATTGTGTCATTAATAAATTTAATTATTTAGTGTCTAAAATTTATAAATAAAATACCATTATGTTGGAAATATTATTATATTTATAATTAATATTTGTAGATGATTTTATCTTATGTATAACCTAATATTAAAAATGGTTTAGTTATTAAACATTGAATTTAAATCTTTTTACTCTTCTTTAAATAAAATAATAATAAATGTCCTAATCTAATCCAAGTGGACCAAAAATGATCATATATTTTTTCTAAGGTTGTTTCTGGTCGAATTAAACTTATCCAATAGAATTAGGACATTTGTTAGGGTAATTATAATATCATTTTTACCCTTAATTACCCTATTTACTTATAACCGTGGTAAATAGAACTCAAAAGTTACTATCCACAAAATATTATTTTCATCTTATTGAACCATATTTTACTTACTGATATCAATTTTTTCGCTTCTATTTTTGAAATTAAACTCACAGAAATAGTAAAAATAAATTTTATGCAAATTTGCAAATGCTTCTAGAAGCTGGGTAAAAGACTGTAAAAAGTTCAATAAACATTTATACATCTAATAATATTATAAAATGAATCAAATGAATTAAATTGAACATATATCAGTATTATATATCTATTTTGACTTAAAATAAATTTAAATAAAATAAATAATTATTTAAATAAAAAATCGGTTTTAAACTATAACGCAATGTTTTTCAATATTCATCAAAAATTGAATGTTTTAAAAAAAATACAAAAAATTAACCCTAAGGTAATTTTGATATTATGAATTCAAAAGTTAATTCTATTTTACTAAATTCTAAAAATAGAAGTTTCATTAATTAATTTAAAATAAATTCTCGTTGTCGAAACCGAAAAACGCATTTTTAAAAAGTAAAAAATATCAAAATATTAACATGTGTTTATGTCAAATATAAATTTGAAATTACTTATAATGACCTAAATTTTATTAAATGATAGAAATATAATATAATTATACTTAAAAACCATTCAAATTTATAATTTAACTCAATATATTATTTTGCGTAAAATTGTTTTTTTCAATTAAAATTTAGTATTTTTCAGTATTCAACAAAATATGAAAGATATCAGAAAAGTACCAATAATTTATTCAAAATAATATTTTATGTCCCAATTATAAAGAATAATTAAATTGAATTAAATTTAATATATAGAAGTTTCAAATATTGGTTTTAAAAAGGGTTTTCCATTAGAATGTGGTAAAATTGCATTTTTTTTAAAATACTTCATTTATCTGAAAAAATGAATTTTTTTATCATATTATGTCTAAGAAACACATAATATGGATTATAAAATTATATAGAGTATATAAAATTTAAAAATCATTTAATACTATTCATAACCACTATTTGAACGGCTAGTTTGGAAAGTCATGGTGCGCTCGAACTTGGTGTTGCGTGTAACGCAAGTTATTGAATTAATTTGAAAAGATAACATAATATGAAATCTTGGGGGTATTAAAAAGGACCCTCATTTTGATTGAAGGTGGAATGGGAGAACCTCAATGTCGAGCCTGGAAGTGGAGGAGACTTGCGTTCTCCATGCTAACGGTATGGGTAGGACCTCCGTAATGGGTGGTGTTGCTGCGGGTTAGTTCATGGCGGCCACTGCCTATGACGAAGACTGAGGGAGTCGACCTAGCCTACTCATGGGGAGGTTGGGGCCTCGATCAAGACTGGGCATATGAATAACTCTGCTTAGCATACACAGGGAGCTGATAATATGTGTCAGTGGTGGATCGGGCCACAGTAGCTGATGATGCTGAAGCCCCTTGGTCGGAGTCCTCTTCAGCTTATGCCTGATGCTGGCGTCGGGTCAGAAGAACCGGATCCGGTGGTACAGGTACGAGGCTTAGCTGATCCTCATCCAGTAATACTGGGTGGCGGTGCTGACGCAGGCTGGTGGGATCCCTCGCTGGGAGTCCCTAGAATGGGATCTTGGTTGGGCTGACATAGACATCCCATACCTCGTTGTCATAGGGGAGGTAGTCTCTGAGGCGTTCCAGGGGCTATCTCCCGAAGCAATTATGCGTGGGTGTGGTGAGCAGGGGCTCCAAGAGCGGTACTTGTGGGCAGCGGTGGTGACAAGACACAGATGCCTCTAGATCCTCGAATTCCATACCATGATTCGGGAAAATACCCTCCTCCTCGTACCAGTGTATGAGGTCATTGATCACCCTCTACTGAATAACCTCAGACAGGGAGATGAGGCATGGGTGCCCAATGATTATGGGTGTGGAGACTGTTGCAGAAGTGGTGGGGTCATGTGGGATGGTCACATTAGTATTTTTTCTACCCCTGTGTTGGTGGATGGGAAGCGATCGAATTTTTGTCATAGAAGATTGGATCTTGAAAAGAAGGGAGATTAACCCATTTGTGTAGAAAGAAAAAGGAATCGATGACCAGTGCTCCAATGCCATTCTGTCTTCCCTGACCAGTAAGAGGGATACACGCTGATAACATTGCAGATCGGGATTTCCAACATTTTCACTTCCCCACTTTCTGGTGAGTTTTATGCTAGGCCCACTATGTGCTTGGTGGGATCTAGCGTCGGATGGTTGGATCCAGTGACACACTAATCTACTGATGCCCTGAATGCTACTAACCTCCACATTGAGGAGAATATATTCACATTGGGTTCAACATTTCTATTTCTGACACTTTTCCTGGGATGCGTGTGTTCGTCTTCTTGAGGAATAAAGGTGTTGTCTTTTTCCCCGCATTCCCACTTTCAAATGGCAGGTGGCATACATTCCTTGTTCAGGGACGTTTTCTCCTTGATCAAAACGGGAAGATAGGATGTCGGTTCTTCCTTCAGTGGATTCCTCCTCAAAACTCATCACCTAGTCCAGGAATCCCTTTTAAATTTAATATGTTTTTCATGAAACTCTTATGAGTACCATATCTTCATAAATTCCAGTTAATTACACCGCTCCTGTCATAACATTCCAAGGGGTTAATTTAAGGCAGAAAACATCAGTCGGGGGAGTAGTCACGTTGGGCATCACTAGCTTGTCTGGATGCTGGAAGACTAGCGCATATGTCTGTTTTCCCTTATTATAAGGCTTATCTAGGGCATCGATGCCCGAGTCATCCCACATTGAATGCGTGGAATTATATGCCATAGGAATGTATCTAAGGATTTCCTAAGATTCCTATGATTAACACAGGGTATGTCGCATGTTTAACATCTATTAGAGATGGATTAGGTTGATCGGAACAATGGCTAGAGGGGATCCAGTGGGTACAACCCTTGGAGGGGACCCTAATGTTGGGGATAACGCATGGTTAGCTACCCGAAAGTTGTTAAAGGAAATTGGAAATTAGGTGACATGATCCCACCGAGATGTGGTGGCACGGGTAAAAATCAAAATGGATGGTGGATGGTTAAGTGAAGTGGGAGGAGAATGAGATGGATTCGACTAGAGGAAAATTATGATGTTGGGATTGAGTCTCGAAGAGACCACTTAAGTATCCTTGTGGAAGGGAATCAAAGCCCACGTAGTTCAGGATGGTTGCAATGGCTTACACCTGGTTAAGGTTCTTATAGATTTCCACTGGTTAAGGGTGAAAATGGGTTACAGCTGAATGGGGGTCACTACGGCTTACCGTTGGATGGGTTACAATGGATTACTGTTGGATGGGTTACAACAGCTTACCGTAAGATTGGGTTGACCCTCAATGAGGTTTACTACGTACCCTATCTAGGATACTGGGATCAAACCCACGTAGTTCATATGGGTAATGGGCTTGAACCTTAGGGAGGCTTCCTACGTACCTTTCCCTAGCATGAATCAAAGTCCATGTAGTTCAGGAGTAGGAGAATTCGTGTCCCAATGTGAATATGGTCAGAATTACCAGGTGTTGGGATTGAACCTTGCGAAGGCTTCTTACGTACCATTCCTTGGCATCGATCAAAGTCTTTGTAGATCAACATGGTGTGGGAACTGACATGAAGGGGGGTTGGAACTGATGGATGGTGGGATTGAACCTTGGGGAGGCTTCATACGCACGATTCCTTGGAATGAATCAAAGTCCAAATAGTTCGGAATGGTGTGGGAACCGATGTGAAGGGGGTCAGAACCGATGGATGGTAGGCTTGAACTTCAGGGAGTCTTACTATGTACCAAGCCTTGGCATGGATCAATGTCAATGTAGTTCGATATGGCATGGGAACCAATGTGAAGGGGGGTTAGAACCGATGGATGGTGGGCTTGAACTGTGGAGAGGCTTCCTACGTACCATGCTTTGGCTTGGATCAAAGTCCATGTTGTTCAGGATGGTGTGGGGCTTGCACTCTTGGATTCCCTTAGAGGATTTCATGGTCGATACTTACTCTAATCCCACGTGAGTCATGCTCAATGTGAGAAACAAGAGGCAGCAAAGACTTGGCGATCACATTGTGAATGGTACGTCTGTGGGAAGTGGAGTGGGGCTTATACGTGGTCAGTAGACGAAAGTGGAAATAGGGGCTTATGTGTGGTTAGCAGCCCAAGATGATGAAGATTGGGACTTACTCCTCGGTGGAGGCCATGGTGGGGAAAAAGCCCAATGGGAGAGGGATTTGGAACCCAGGAAAAGAGGAGAAGTAGGGATGATACCTCCTGCAAGAAAATATAGGGGCTTAAACCAGAGAGGTTTCCATTTCCCTACAGACGAACATTGTTCCAATAAAGAATATGTCATTCCATGTAAGGAATGATACTACATAGAGACCAGTGGGTGTAAATAATGTCTAATATGGGGCACCCCGTGTTCAAGTCACGAGGTGATGTCACATTTTAGCGTCATTTGTTGAGGACAATGATGCTTGGTAGTTTAACGTCCTTCAACTCAGATGGGGTGGGTTCGCTCCACACCCCTAGGACATACATAATCGATACCCGCCCTCCCATGAGGGAAGGAAGGCCACAAAAATGCCGTGAAAAGGGGGTGTTGTGGAGTGATCCATTAGGGGGTCCATGTTAGAGTGGCTATGCGAAGAAGAAATATTCATTAGTGTGCCTATGAAAAAAAGAATGAGGGGAATCAATCCAACGGTAAGCATCACCCAAGGGACCTTCAAATTGATTCATGCAAACCTGAAGGGCCACATGGGAAAATGAGTTGTAGGGAAAAGGGGTTCATAGGTAGAAGCCTTGTGAAGATCTAGTGCTCCATAAAGTTGACAAGCTTCATGGAGGGATGTGATTCGCCAAGTCAAGTCACCTAGACTAGGTATAGGTCATAGGTGCATATGGAAGGTGCTTCGCGAAGTGAAAAGGCATTCGTGGAGCAATGCCTCGCGAAGCAAGGGTGCCTTGTGAAGCATAACACTGTGAACCAATGTGCTTCATGAATCATAGTGACCATGCCATAGAATGAGGATCACATGTGTGTGAAGGGTGTTTCGTGAAGCATAAATTCTTAGAAATGTCCGGAGTCCCCTTGGGGATCTCATTCCTTCATGGAGACCCGTGGGCTCCATGAAGGGAATCCCTTTTTAAAGAAGGGTGTAATCCATGAAAAGAGAAAGGAACTTCGTGATGAAAAAGTACCTTGAAAAGATAATGGTTCACAGATCAAAAATTGGTTTGTGATGTGGGAGTTCAGAACATGAAAGGTTGGAGAATCCGTTTTTTGGGTTCGAGGGATGCCTGGTATTTATTGCTAAGAGGCACCGCAAAGTAGAGATAGCTCAGCGAGAAGACAAAGTTTGCTCCACGGTGGGTTCATGAACGTCAAAGGGTTTTATGGAGCATCCCACCTCCTTTATCTGCGGCAGGGTTGCAAACATCAAATCAGTTTGTGGATCATATCTCCTCCTTTCTATGCAGTTGGTTCACGTACGTCAAATCGGTTCATGGAGCATCCCACCTCCTTGCTCTGGGGCGGGTTCGTAAACGTCAAATGGGTTCGCAGAGCATCCAACTCCTTGCTCAGCAGTGGTTTCGGGAACGTCAATGGGGATCATGGAGCATCCTTCCTCCTTTCTCCATGGTGGTTTCATGAAGGTAGAGTTCTACTCCAGCCGCAGGGCAATGGGGCTCTTCGACCGGTGTTCATGAGGCAGCCCCTTATGCTCTCCTTTTGTTCTTGCTTTTCATTGATTTAGGCGTCCACAACATCTAATTTTATTATAAAAAGACTCAAATTAATTAAATTGCACATATATAGGTATTATATATCTATTTTGACTTAAATTAAATTTAAATAAAATAAATAATTATTTAAATTAAAAGTCAGTTTTAAACTATAACGCATTGTTTTTCACTATTCCTCAAAAATTGAATGTTTTCAAAAAAATACCAAAAAATTACCCTAATATAATTTCTATATTCATAATTCAAAAATGAATTATATTTTACCAAATTCAAATCATATAAGTTTCATTAATTAATTTAAAATTAATTCCTGCTGTCAAAATAGAAAAACAGGTTTTTAAAAAGTAAAACTATTAGAAGATTGACATGTGTTTATGTCAAATTTAAATGTGAAATTACTTATAATGAAATAAATTGTATAAAATGATAAAAATATAATCTAATTATACATCCAAACCATTCAAATAGATAATTTGACACTGTAAATTTTTTCTATTAAAATTTTTTTTTTCAATTAAAATTTAGTATTTTTTAGAATTCCTCAAAATATGAAAGTTATCAGAAAAGTACCAAAAATTTATCCAAAATAAGTTTTTACATCTCGTTTCTAGATAGGAATTTAATTTCATTAAATTGAATATATAAAAGTTTTAAATATTGGTTTTAAAAATGGTTTTCCATTAAAATGTGGTAAAATTGCATTTTTTTTAAAATACTTCTTTTATCTGAAAAAATACATGATTTCTTATATGATGTCTACGAAACACATAATATGGATTCTAAAATTATATGGAGTATATAAAATTCAAAATTTAGTTAATACTATTCATAACCTCTTTTTGAACGGCTAGTTTGATAAGTCACGGTGCGCTCAAACTCAGTGTTGCGTGTAGCACAAGCAATTGAATTACTTTAAAGAAAATAACTTACTATGAAATCTTGGGGTGCAAAATTATTCCCCCCTTTTGGATATTGTGTCCTATAAATTTTAAAATTTATATTGCGAACATTATTGAAAGTCCCACATTGGGAAAATAGTCAATAAAACCATCACTTTAAAAGAAATAAATAGAAGTACAAAGGTCACATGAGATAAATCATACTTGGATTCCATGTAGGAAAACATGGATATGGAAGATAAACTACGTTTCAAGATCTGATAGGGAGTGATAGAAAAAATAATCAGGAGAAAGTTAACAACAAGAAAACCAAAAAATTGTGATGGGATAAATGGTCAATAGTATCCCTGTAGGAAAAGTAAATGGACAATGTTTTTTTTAAGATCCATTTCATAAAGATGAGGAATTTATTAATGAGGTTGACTATGAAAATAAAGAGATATATTTAATTTTTAAGTAGAGTTGCATCCTTTAATAAATTTCTACCACTAACCCATATTTTTTTCAAAAGATGAGTATTCAAGAAGACTTGGTCACAACTAAAGCACTAGAATCAACTTCTAGGGAATCACAAGATCCACAAGGGATAAACTATATATTTACCTTATCTTTAGAGATTAACCAAAACGAAAATGGTTAGTACAAGATTATATGATCACCAAAAAAATAATACATTAGAGAAAGAAATATTAATCTTAATTTATAAAATTAAACCAACAATACCCAAAGATCAATAAATACCATTCAATAAACAACTGTACTTAAAATCGTTCAATATAATCTAAACTAATATCGAAACCCAAAACATAGAATAATTTGATTATGTAGTATTACACGTTAAATTGTATCTCCAAATAACATCTACTACTCTTAAAGTCACATACTTACTAGTAATTAACCAAATCACATATTCTCTATGATAGGTTTATCATTTCCATAAATAACCCAAATCACTATAAATCTACAATAAAAACATAGATAAAAATACACCATAACTCCTCAAATTAAATCCCATAGTATTTTATTTTCCTAAGGCATATAGTGTTCCTAATAGAGTGAACCTCTTCCAAAATAACAATTATCATTTAATCACCAATCATTTTCCAATACTAAGGATTTCCATTTGATAAGATATAAGATCCCAAATCAATTTAGAATTAATCAATAAAATCATTTATCTAAAAATAATTAGTCAAACTAACCAGGGACTTCATGTAGTCTAGTGGTAGGTGATAAATCCCAATTGCACTCTTGTTGTGGGTACGATTCCTGCAGCTTTGTCCGATGCGACGGGATGTCACATGGTATGTGTGTTGTCCTTTTTCAAAAAAACTATTTTTTATAACATTCCCAAAATGAGACAAATTCTTCAAAATAACCATAAAATAATTTTACCACAAATATTATATCATACCTCACATTTTCATCCCAAAATTTAATAACCTATAATTGCCTCAAATTCAAGGATCATATAAACCCAAATGGTTATTTATAACTATATCAACAATAGAAAAGATGATTCTTCATAAAATATCATTTTCACATAACAAACTATAGGGTTACACATACAAGAGAAAAGTATTCAAAATTAATCCCATCAATAAAGAGCACTAATACTTTTAAACATTTCAACATCCATTTATTTCCACATAAGTTCTTCCTTGACCAAGAGGATATCATATTGAATAGGGAATTCACTCGAGTAATGCCCATGTCCCCTACATTTATGGAAAATGACTGTAAAAGTATTCTTGAGATCATTTTTATTTTCTTCTATAGTACTCTTAATTTTTTCTCGATAATTTATTAATTTATGTCCTTCATTCCCACACATAAATAATTTCTTTGTTCCATTTACACACTTTCCTAGGTGCCTCCTTCAACATTTCCTGCATGATAGAAATTGAGATTTCTTTTCTCCATGGTCTCCACTACTGGAGCTCTTATCATTTATCGCCTTTCTCTTCTTTGTTGAGTCTGGGAGTTGGTTAATATGTATGTTGTTTATCATACTTTTGGAAAATTGAATCAGCATGAACATGATATATTTTACACCTATCAACATTCCATTGTGTTTCTCATTTCCACCACTATTCCCACCTTGTACATCATGTTCAATGTTACTATGACTTCCTTGGAATTCAACCACTGACTAACACATGAAAGAATAGGGTGAGTCATAAAATCATTTATAGAATATCATAACACCTTATTTTCAATCTAAAACACCTTGGGATTAACCAAGGTTATTTATCCTCGTCTTATAATAAAATCATTCAAATCAGTTTGTAAAGAAAATGTGAATTATCTTTAGCATATATCCTAGGAGTTTCATAACCAAGAGTGCAACAAGTCCCATTTTCATGTACCAGGATACCCTGGGTCAAGCCCGAAACTCTTTGTTGGATTTTTCACTCCTAGGTACATCTATGCCAGAGCCACCTCTACCTGCTCGTATCCATACAGGGATGTATTTCTTGGAAAACCCACTTAATATTTACATTACAAATTTTTTTTAATGCCCTCATATACTAATCCTCAATGTCCATCTTAGCATAGTGTTTCTTAATCAGAGTTTTTTTTAAATCTAGATTCCAAGGTTTGTACTAAACTCATTTTGATACCAACTGTAATGCCCCAACCCTAGTTACCTAGAATCAGTGCATTATTACATAGCATTGGAATGATAAAGGAATCATGTCTTGAAAGAATGATCCATTTAGTAGCATTGGAATTAGTAGATACATACATAAGTTTTACATTACATTATAAAAAAACAGCATTGTGTCCACTTTGAACTATCTTATATCCCTTAGACTATTCTTACAGGTTAATCATAATATGCTTCTTTGCATCTTGGGAAAAAATTAAACATAAGAAATCAGTGATCTCATATGCTCGGTAAGGATAACAATATAGTGTAAACTATCATAAATAATAATAAACATTCAAGGCAATGTATAAGACTAGAAAAATGCCTTTTAAACTTAAACTTCATCATAATATGGAATGGATAAATAAAATAATTCCATTTACTTATTCACATGGATATTCTACTAGTCGAATAATAACATGTAATGTCAATAGCCAATTTCATAATTATGTAATGCATAATTCCATACTTCATAACAGAAAATTCAAGGCCTTGTGCCAAGACTACAAATAATATTTTGTCAAAGCCTTGTTCTAAGAAACTAGTTTGTCTCATGATACCTATGATGCATCGAGAAGAAATATCAGGCTCCACCTATCACTTACTAAGTCCAATACATTCCTCATATGAAAAGGTTGAAACCAAAAATAAACATTCATATTAAAACTAGTATAGAAAATTTCAATAATTTATCCATAAACTATGAATGGTATAAAAATAACACATCCACAGTCAAACATATCACAAATACTTCCATAAAATATGGATGATTTGTATAATAAATCAACCTTGATCAAGAATAATGTCCCATAAATTATGTTCACATAGTTTAAAATGATCAGTATAAATCTTTGAGAGAAATATCCCTTTTTCATGAAATCATTTAAAAGTCACATAATTTAACAAGAAGCTCTTTAAAATATGTTTTTTGAGTCAATTTTTACCATAACACTTTGAAAATTTTAAAAGGAATATTAATTTTAAATCATTAATGTCCATATATATAAATAAAACCTTAAAACCATTTTTAAAACATGGGCATTAATGAAAAAGATTTAGAGGAGTAAATTTTTAAAACATTTAAAATGATATTTTAGTTAGAGTTCCTAACTAAATTATTGACTCTTGAATACAAATAATTTAGATACTAAAAAATTTGTAATATCATGAGAATAAATGGGTTCATGATATACTATTTCAAAGTACATTATTTACACCAAATAAAATTGAATTGGCGTATAACAACAATGTAGTCTCAATGGAATATAAGTTGAGAAGAATTACTTTATAAAGACTGTATCCTTAGGTAATGGATAAATCAATGACATAATTATGTGTAAAAATATAAATACACTCAATGTGATTGGATATTCAGTGTAAATAAATCAGAAGACATTCATACATATTCTTGTAAAAACAACACCAATGACTTGGTTGTTTAACTCAATGAATAGAAATTGAGTTAAAATTACTCTTACAAGTTTATATCAATGACTTGAGAATTTATCAATGGTGTGGTTATGTGTATCAAATTTATTTCCACACAAAGGGGAGTGTAAATTAGTAATTAAGTAAATAAATAGTTATTTCACACATAATCTTAGAGTAAAGTAATCAATAATGTTTGCATAAAATCGAATGAGGGGAAAGTGAAATTTGAAATCCCATTACCGATTTAGTAACTAATGAAACATACACCATATAAAAGAAGGATCATTCAATGATCATGTAAATACACATAAATTAATGTATATTATGCAAACAATACAATCATGGGCAGTACATACACCACACAAAAGGTAATAGTGGAAAATATAGCATAAATCTCATGGGAATAAAAGTGAGATAAAAACCCCTTACCTTGTACTTTTCCTTAGTATAGGGTAGTTTATAATCCTGTATAATGTTGAAATCATTGTTATTAAATTATAAAATAACCAAATACATAAATATGATATCATATATGATCTTCTAATATTTCTTTGTTGATGATATTTCAGTAGGATCATTGTTTTGGTTGTTAACTGATTCATTTTCATTTATATGTTTTGTTACATAAGTCATGTTTTTTATGTATAGGTTGTATTTTATTCATATACAGAATTATATTAAGTTCTTAAACATTATTTTTAATCTTAAAATGAAAATTATTTTTGAATTATTTTTTATGGGTAATGAATCTCATCGCCTTTGTGGAGACGGTAAGTCGTACGTACGCACGAGCGAAAATATCATTATATTGATGGTGAACTCATATGCAATTGGATGGTATATCATATATAAAGAATAATTAACATGTAATATTTATTATTCAAAATATTTATACTCATTATTATACCCATCCAAATAATTAAGTGTTTAAATAAAAACTACACTACGACGTGGAGACTGTAAGTCGTACGCACACAATTGGTGACATTGACATTTATAGGATTGATAAAATAAAGAATATGGTAGTACCATATTTATAATAGCATAACAGTATATATAAGGTATAAGATTTATTATTTTGGTATGAAAAAAAAAATAAAAGATGAATTTGATGAAGAAAAGAACTTGAAAGAGGGTGGTGAGATTATTACCTCTTCTTCAGGTGTTTACTTTTGAGTTGATCAAAAGGGAACCTTCGGTTGGCTTTATGATCAAAGTAAGGCCTCTAGGTTGATTTGAGGGAAGTTGGGAAGATATTTTTGTAGGGGTTGTCCAAGTAAAATGGCTTTGGGGTGTGAAATTAAAATAAAGGGCTGTAACCTTTTATTAGAGAGGTGTGGATCACTTTAGGAAAAGCATGAAATATTATTTTATAATAAAATAATTTTCGGTTTATAATGGATAAAAAATGATTTATTTAGGAGATAAGGTGGGGTTGGGTCGAAAATATCTCAACCAATATGTTTTATATAGGTTTAGGTCACCATTTTAACCTTATCTTTTAGATTTAACTCTTAGTTAAATAGTTTGACATTTACCATGTCTCTTTGTATTTTTATATTATCTGGTTAATAAACTTACTATAACAAGCCAAGATAATCCCAAGTGATTCATTATTAAAATATATAACCTTCTCTAAGTAATTTGGAGGATCCTTAGATTTTTAGGAATGATATATCATTTAATAATATAATATTTTTCTAAAAACACAATTATGTCAATTTTGACACTATTTTGTATTTAGTTTTTGTTAAAGTCATAACAGCGTGATTATTTCAAAAAAAAAATTTAATCAACCCGAACATGTCATATTAACCTGGAAAATTAGTGTAATTCATCAAAAGTCTCAAATTATATTTATTTGGATATTTATAATATCAATTGTTTGAATCTTTCATTAATAAGATAATTACTGCATCATCATTGTGTCATAAATAAATTTAATTATTTAATGTCAAAAAATTAAAAATAAAATACCATTATGTAGGAATTATATTTCTAATGTATATTTATAGTCTAATTTATCTTATGTATTACCCTATATTAAAAATGGTTTAGTCAATAAACTTTCAATTTAACACTTTTAACTCTTCTTTAAATAAAAGAATAATAAATGTCCTAATCTAATATAATTGGACCGAAAGGATAATATTTTTTTTATAAGGTTTCTTTTGGTAGAATTACACTTATCCAATAGAATTAGGACATGTGTAAGGGTAATTATAATATCATGTTTAACTTTAATTGCCTTATTTACTTTTAACTCATGTAAATAAAAGTCAAAATTTACTGTTCATCAAAAATTATTTTCATCCTATTGAACGAAATTTCACTTACTAATATTAGTCATGTCTCTTGGATTTTTGAGATTCAATTCCCAGAAGCTTTAAAATTATGTTTTATATAAACTTGTAAATACTCCTAGAAGCTAGGATAAAGATGGTAAAAAGTTTAATAAAATTTTATATATCTAATTTAATTATAAAAAGACTCCAATGAAATACAATGAACTTATATAGGTATTATATATATTTTTTAAATTAAAAATAAATTTAAACAAAATAAATATTTATTTAAATAAAAAGTCAGCTTTAAACTATAACGCAGTGTTTTTCAGTATTCATCAAAAATTGAATGTTTTCAGAAAAATACCAAATATATACCCTAAGATAATTTTCAAATTCGGAATTCAGAAATCAATTCTATTTTACCAAATTCAAAACATAAAAGTTTCATTAATTAATTCAAAATTAATTCTAGTTTTCAAAACCGAAAAGCTGGTTTTGAAAAAGTAAAAACTATCAAAAGATTGACATGTGTTTATGTCAAATTTAAATGTGAAATTATGTATAATGGCCTAAATTGTATTAAATCATAAAAATATAATCTAATTATTCTTTAAAACCATTCAAATTCATAATTTATCACAATAAATTATTTCGATTAAAAAAGTTTTTTTCAATTAAAATTTAGTATTTTTCATTATTCATCAAAATATGAAAGTTATCAGAAAATTACTAAATAATTATCTGAAATAAATTTTTTATTTCATGTTTCTAGAGTAAAATATAATTTCATTAAATTGAATATATAAAAGTATCAAATACTGGTTTTAAAAAGGGTTTGTCATTAAAAGGTGGTAAAATTTAATTTTTTGAAAAATACTTATTTTATCTGAAAAAATGAATTTGTTATTATATTATGTCTAAGAAATACATAATATGGATTCTAAATTATATAGTGTATATAAAATTCAAAATTTAGTTAATAGTATTCATAACCGCTTTTTGAACGGCTGTTTTAGTAAGTCAATGTGCGCTCAAACTCAGTGTTTCTTGTAGCACAAGCTATTGAATTACTTTAAAAAAATAACTTACTATTAAATATTGGGGTGCTACAACCTATGGCTTCAAAATAAAGAAAATTGTGATTTTTTTATAGTATAAATTAGATTTTCAAAAATTAATTTCTAAATAAGAAAATAAAATAAAATGTTGAACATGTTATTCAATAATTTTCAAAATATCATGATGCTTTGAATATCCATGATGCAATCCTTTTTTGAGACAGATTGGATGGGGATAAGTGAAATAATTTCATTGTTTATTACTTGGGAATTTCAAATGAGAATATCTGAAATTCAACATTTTTCTTCAAAGAAAGTTATATTTATTAGGTGTTGTTCTTATTTTTCTTAATGTTTCAAAATATCATAAAAAAATTTTCATTCTAGATTCTTGGGTTTTCTTTTTAAAGAAACATAGAAAGATTCTTTTCTGAGAAAAAACATTATGCCTGAAGCTGGAATTAAATATTTATTAAATATGGAAATCAAATATGAATTTGGTGAAGATATTATTTATAAGTTATAAATACCAAAATATATTTTTGATTATTGATAAATTATTTTATAAGGAAATAATATAGTTGATTTTTATTCTAATATTTTTCCGATCCATGCTGAATTTATTTTTATATTTTAAATACTCACACTATAATGATGGAACAAACCACAAGATTATTTTTTATATGATTTATTTACAACTATGGAGATGTTTAAAGTGTTTATTCCTATGATATAATTTTAAGAAGAATATTTATTAATTATTTTGTTGAATAAAGTGATGAGATATTCCACTGAATTAAATTATAATGATAATAAAATTTAAATAAGGGTACTCCATGTATTTTATTGGAGAAAATTGATGGAGATTTAAGGAATATCGAGTTATTGGGAGAAACTATACCTTAAGAATTTAATGAAAAAATAAAATATTACTGTGGAATATAAGCATTGAAAAAATATTTTCTATATTTTAAATATAGAAATCAAATTAATTGGAATGTGTATAAAAGATTAATAGATAGATGGTGGTTTAGGTTTTTGAGAAGTATATGGTGACAGATTAAGAATGGAGAATTTAACTATAGAACTCCTGAATAAGAAGTTGTTTTGGATCATGTGTTGAATCATAATTATCATCTAGGTATAAAATAAAAAATTAATATAAACACCTTGAGAAACTCATTATTGTATCACCTTTCGGAGAAGAAAAAAAAGTTGAGGAGAGACGGATACAGCTATATTTATTCTTACTTATGTGTTGATCCTTTTAGATATTGAGGCAATAATGGACTAATTAAGATAATAATATATCATATAAATTAATAAATATAGTTTATAAGATTTCTTGTAACTTATGTGGAGATTTTCTATAAGTAGTGACAGTGTATCTTATTGATATTTTAAAAGAACAACAAGTAGTTAAAAGATCTTGTAATGATAAAGGAGATCATTATGTAGATATAGTGAAATAATTATTTATATCATAGATGTACATAAAAAGGGATATAAATGAACTATTCATATATGAGTTTTGGTAATATGTGCCACTAGTATGAATCTGGGCATGCATAGAGACTATAGTTTGACTCTATGACACTAGTGAGAAGCATAGAAAATTGAAATCATTATGAGAAGTGACTTCATTGTGTGAATAATTTTTGGGTTTATAATGATGCCAATTTTATTCACTTGGTTTTATATTTGATAAAATATTTTTTTATTTGGGTGCATAACCAACCATAACAAATAGTAGTATTCCCATGAAGGGGTATGACCTTGTAAAAATATTGTGTTATACCATTATTTCCCATACTTGTATTTCATGTGGTTGTTTAATATATGGAAAAATTTAAATTATATGCATTAAAAACCTAATAGGTGACATAGGTTCCTGTAACAATAGGGTAAAATTTGAAAGGATAAATTGTAATTTAATAAAAAGTAATAATAATTTATTCAAACCCCCCCCCCATTTGGTGTATCTATTGATCCTTAAGGTAGTCTCAAATTTTATACATTTATAGTGTTTATACTTACCATGTTTTTTATGATGTTTTTCTAGGAAATTTTTATGTTTTTTGAAATAGAGAATATCATTTCTAGAAGATGGAACTTTCTTAATGTTTTCTCGATAATCGATATCATATTTAACTTCATTAATGGATGAAAATATACTTTTTAATAGGATGGATGAACATAATGTTCACTGGAATTATGTTCATAAATTCTAGAAGAGGGTGTATAAAAAATTCTCTCCATATGATTCTCTACTAAATCAATAATACTAACTTTAGTAGATGGAGGTAGGCTTGATATCCTATAAATATTTTATAAATCTTTCCAGATAGAATTACTTCATATATTACACAAGAAAAAAATATTCTATTTTACCAGATGGGGCCTAAAATAAATTTAATGGTTAGGTATCATAATAAATATTGTATGGAGATGTTTTAATAAACATTTTAATTGAATATGGGGTTTATTTGATTCCATTCCAACAAATCCTAACAAATAGTGAATAAAATTGTCGGAGGAATATCTAAAAATAGAGTCACATGATTAAGGATAACAATATTTTACAACTTTTACTATATAATGTTTTTGTGATGTTTTAGTAACTTCTTACTACTTTAGAGAATTCCCATTTTAAATTTTATAGATTCATTTTCTTAAGTAATCAATTGTGATGGTTATTGTAAATTCATTACTAACTTTTTTTTGTCTAATCTGGTTTGGTTGATGACTTCTAGGTGTAAGGAAGACAAAGTATATACCTATCATCCAGTTGCATGTGCTCAATTATAGGGAAATAATGGTTGTTTCTAATCATTGTAATCGATGTATTTTGTGACATGGAAAGTTGACCTAATGATTTTGTGAATATCATGGATACTCTAATTCAAGGTTATTTAATTTTTTAACACTAATTGTTAAATTGTAGAATCTTTTTTATAAATTTATTTTTATGTTTTTATTAATTTAAAAATATTTTTATTATTTTTTATTACAAGTTGTTTATTCTGTTGGAAATTTTATATAGAAATGTCTATAATATATGCTAAAAATTATTCTAACTTTGATAATATATTTCATTGGTATGTAATGTCATCCAATAACATTCCAAAAGAGGTTGGTGAAAATATTGGGTTTAATTTTTAGAAACTAAAAATCATCCCCCCCCCCCCCCCTCAGTCGTAAATAAGTACTATTTTGATCATATAAAAATAACTATAAATATATCAAATATTTCACCTATCATTTTCTAAATAATAGATTCCATGAATACACTAATGAAATTCAATTATTGATGTTGGATATCCTCATAAATAGTAAGAAAATATCTCCAAAATTTATCCCCAGGTTAAATAAAAGTTAAAAGAGATAATATGATGGATATAGATAGTTTGTAATTTATTTATTCTAATTCCCCAAAAAAATTGTGTGTCTATGTACATCATGACTTTTTAAATATTCAATAAATATTATTTAAAATCTTCATGTGTCTTTTATCCTTTACAAAAAAATCTTCAATAGTTTTTTTTCAATTAATCTTATAATGATATGATATCCAAGAAATCATATTTAAATGAAATTATATATTTTTTACAAATCCTTCAAAAATAATGAATTAAAACCATAAAATTTATCCCTTTATCATGTATACTATCCAAAATACATTTAATCCCAACACAACAGACCATTTTGTGTTTTAAGTATAACATTTCAGGTTTCTTCTACATAAAATTATAGTGGCTACAAGAAATATCCCTTCTATTTTTTCAAGTAAAATTATCATTTACAACTATAACATGAAATTTTCAAATAGACCATGACATACTTTTTAATTCATACTAGATAGAATCTACTATATTCTCTATCTCCCTTGAACCAAAAAACATTATTATAATTGTTTTTTTAAACATAACCACATAATTCTATATATTGAACATAGTGTGGTTATCATGTTAGGATGGGTTTCACTCCAAATTAAACTTTTCATATTACCTTATCATCCTCACTGCCTAAAAATTATATATTGTAAATAATTAAGAATTATTGTACCTCTATATTAATCACAACTAAAATTATTTTTTCAACAAAATTATGAAATATATAATTTTAAACAAAACCAACCCAAAATCATATATATCACATTAGATACCTATCGGATTATTTACTTCCTTATAAATCTCAACCATATCATTTCATTACAAAATATTAATAAAATATATATTGAAATCTATACTCAAATATTTACTTCTTATTTTTTGAATCGGGTTAATAAAATTAGAATATTTGTTTTGATTCACAAGAAATTTCCTCTAATTAACTTTTATTGCATACAACTCACACATAAAAAATTTATCACTGATATAACACTATATCTCAATGATCTGGAATTTCTAACATCGACTCAAAAAACATTTTATCTTCCTAAATAAAAATATCAACACTATCAATCACATAAGTGAAAACATAAAGGTAGTTCTAGAGTAGTGATACAAGGAAAACATTATGAACCTACTCCACCCTGGTTGTAAGTGCTTATCAACACACCACTAACCCACATGCTCCAACATATAGAAATTTTTTACAAACATATATGAAATAATATTGCCTCTTTAAAGTTTCACTATCCATAAGTGGAAAAAACATTAATTAACACCTGATTATAAAGATAAAAATATAATGTTGTTTTGCTTTGATCTATACATGGTATTTGATGACATTATGTCACATTTATTAAATAAAAAATATTTTATACATTCTCCATCATATCTAACATAAAATATAGTCCACAAATCATCATCTCACTAACGTCAAACTTACATAATTGTGAAATGTAATGTAATTAATGAAATGATTCAAAATTATTCATCTTAATAGATGATTTATAATAGGTATCAAGAGAAATCCTAACATTTAATAGATTCATTGTCCAAGGTCCACTAAAAATAGAATGAAAAAACCCAATATATAGCTCAATATCTAATCATTTTCACACTTTACCATCATTATATGAGTATAAATTGGTACTGAGGTATAAGATGATACAAAACATTATATGAAACCCACTATATCTATGATGTAAACAGATGGTCATCGATTGAAATAATCACCCTCAATGCTCCATGAATCATCACTACCTCTACCCTGTAAATCCTTCAAAAGGTGTCTATCAAACATAATTCCACAACCAATAAGAAATGAGATAAAGTTTCTAATATATGAAAACTGACTCAAATATTATAATTCCCTCTCAATGTTCAATGGAAACAAATAGAAACCAATTTATATATTCGTTCACTTCTACTATAAAGTATTAAGGGGATACCAAAAACATACAAGATATTAATGTTCTGTTTTATCCAATTTATATTTAAGATATATTAATTCTAATATTATCATTAAATTATTATGCATAGTCAACCAAAATGGAATCTACATGTTATAATACATATTTCTATTTCATGGATACAAAAGTAATGGTGTGCTATGAAGCTCATGAAAAACTAAAAAGAACATTTTATTAGAAATATATATTTTCCAATGAAATAAAATTTTATGTTACTTATCCGCATTCCAAATTTTAATAGAATTTTTATTAATATCTTAATCTCTTAGTCCCTCTACCCTCGGTTCTCTTGATGAAAAAATATCAATTTCAGAAATATAGGATATTATTACTTTGAGGCAATCAATATTTACCCTTAAACTCATCTATGTCAAAATAAAAATCTGTTTGATTGATAATTATCTTGTATTACGTACTAATATCTTGAAAAACATCATTATTTTCCATTATTCTCAATACATTATCTACTAATTTACCATTCACTAGAGTATACGTGTATCAACTAGCTCGGGTCGACCAAGCATATTTCCAAACCTGTCCTGACACAAGGCCTCAGGATACCTCCATAAATGCTAGATGTTTTTGACTAGTAGAATGTGTCAAAAAAGAGTATTGGGGAGACAATAAACTCTAGTTATAGTAAAATAACATTAGAAAAATTACCAAACTCATACACCATGATCAACCTTAGATTATAAAAAATAAATAAAATAGAAAAAATAATGATGTAATTAATTAAATGAAGTATAAATTCATAAATAATCATATGAATAAAAAATAAACAATATTCAATCACCCATTGTTCTGAACACATATAAAAAATAAATAAAATAGAAATAAATTTAACAAGATCAAAAGAAAACATAGAACCAAATCACATACTCTGTCTCTATGATGCTCGAGCTGCACCATCCCAATATTGGGACTCCACATGAGTGGTGCCACTTGATCCAGTAACACTAGGTATCATTCCAAAACATCATGCAAAATGTGACCCAACCCGAAAGAATACACCAGTTTTTTACACACATCATGGTTCATGTACATGGGGGGGAATGAATCTCATTAGGGTTACCATAATGGTGAACCTTTAAATTTACTACCATAACAAGTTCATGAACATGTAATATGCTCATCCTAGCCAAAAAATAATAGAAGATGATATAAAATAAATGATAGCTTAAAATGGGGAAAACATGGAAAAGAACAAACCAAGGGTTCTAACCTAAAACCTCAGGTAAATCTACCCCAACCCTACCACATTTTGTAGAATTTATTTCACATTTCCCACCCATCCACATGCCGACCGACATGTCCACTAGATTTATATAAGATATCTATAGTGTTTAAATTCAATTGGTTGGTATGTCATACCCCAGGGTATAACCATAGAAGTGCATAACCACAACATGCATCTACTAGGCTCTAGGAGTTTGATGGAACTATCCAAACTAGAGAAACAACCTCCTCTCCACTGTTAGAAATATGTCATGTCTTGGAAGACCTATAGAATAATCAAGGTCTACAATGGACCCATTAGATACACCACCCTATGGGATCTATGTATGAGGACCCAAAAGATTCACTGGATAAGGGATGAATACACAAGGTTGATTTTGAAACATAATCCATGAAAATAATCCACCCCTAGCTAGGGGGAACACTCAATCAAGGGGTATTTGCCTTATCCAGATCATAAATTAGATCCCTAAACCTATCTAATCATATTCTACTAATGGAGGAGAGAACAAAATAAAAAATCAAGGCCAACATCTGATCTAAGATATCCCAAGGATCTTCTCCTAAAACAACATTCTTGAGTAGAAACTGCCTCAAAAATCATAGAAAAAGGCATAATGAACATGGGATAATACAACATCAATCCCACCATCCAAACAGCTTAACTAGTAGTACCAATCTACAATCATCCAACATTAATGGGGCACTCACAGTCGCCGGAATCTAAAAATCCAAAAAAATCCACCATGGGATCTCCTAGACCTTACTTAGGGTAAAACAAAACTCTTTAATTCCATGGTGCCTAGGGTCACAAAATAAGGTAATGTCCAACTAGGGACTCCCCTACCACACACAATCACATGATCTATTCTCGTTGAAATAACCATAGCCCACCCAATGTACATAGAATGAGTGGGAAACCATCCAAGGTGTTACTCTATCTCATCCAAAAATCACATGACATGAAAAGTTTAGTAACATCCCAAACAACCCTCAGTGGACTCCAACAAATCCTCGATCAACAACACACCCAACGGGGCATCCAAAAGAACAACCCCACCAATAGGGTCATTCACAATGGTCCCCAAAACCACAAAAATGTCGTACCCATTATAGGGGTTCCTCATACAAGAAAATCCTTTGGGAAATCCCTTGTAGTAAAAACCTCATTCTACCGGACTAGAAAGTAACTCATCCACGGGTTTAAACTCACTCGCAAGGTAATGTAAAGAACAACATGCCACAAGGTAATATTCAACTACTGAAAATGTTTACCACCAATCAATCAATAATTAAATTTCCCAAAAGGTTGTCCTTATGATTTTTGTAGACTCATTTCAATATCACAATGACAATAATTCATAACTGCCAACTAAAGGCATTAGACAATCCCAAAGTCTCTTGAAGGTATGGTTCCCAAACCCAAGAGAAAATCTTCAAAATCTCTAACCTCGAGAGATCTATACTGAACAATAGGGAAAACCAATATATCCTTAGAGATACTACTCAATTATTCCTTCTAGTGTATGTTTGGAATACCCTCAAAAAACACCATGTTGGAATCCAAAATCAATGCTAACTAATGAGATCACGACCCTCACATGGGCCCCGTTTCTCACAGCCCAAAATGGTGGAGTATTTTTTTAGTTAGGGGTGAAGCCTCTTTTTACTTTGACAAAAAATAAATCTCTCTATCTGGGTAGAGGGAGACCCATTACATATCTCATAGACCCAATAACATGTGGCCCGTGAACATGGCATGAAGGCCCAGTGCAGCATCATGCTTACATTATCCTACCTGTGTCATGCCTATGTCATTGCATGCCCGCATCAGGCCTGCAATGTAAATCCCCCAAGTGGATTTCCAAGATTTTATCCTTGATCATTTTTGGATCCAGAATTGTAGGATTTACCAATTAGGCACCACCCCAACTATAAACCAACGAATGATTTTAAAACCAAACCTCAAAGAAATCCTATTGGAAACGATCACCCATAAAAAACACCAAAAAAAGACTCAAAACACCAAAATTATTCCACCAGTGAATTATAAATGGAAAAAAGATCATAATAGAGTACTCAAAATATGAAATTAGGGTGAAAATTGGGCAAATTATGCTAACGAAGAAAAACTACCTGGCATGTACTTCAGGTAAACTACATGTAACCCCAAATACCCTCCCCAATAATGTGACTCCAGACACTTGGTGTGTACATTAAAAAATTATATTTCATTTAAGCCATGTAAATGGTGTCTACCTCTATATGGGTACCTTCATCTATACCCCATCCTCAGTCAGCAAGTAAAATGCCTAACTACACGATATGTACTACCCCTAATCGGTGTGTAACGCCACTTGGGGTATATACCCATGTACCTAGCCAGGTAATAATCCTTTTCGTGTAAGAATATGTAGCGTGAACCCTACAAGGGGAATGGTAATGTTCACCACATGGACATCTACCCATGCATGGGGTGTCTCACCGAGTATTCAGCCACACCTCAGAATCCCATTACAAAATGTATACCCAAAATTACATGAGGTGTAGTCCCAAAAACATCATCTTCCCCAAATTGGAATAACACACTAAATTGTTTTATAAAAAACATCTTGAACATGCGTTTCCCCAAATGGGAAGCCCCCAAAACAGCCTGAAATGCCTGATTTCTCTCTAAAATCCATAGATCGAACCCCATGGGGAACCCAACAACCCATAAAACGCTTTAAAACATAAAACTAATATATGGGTATTTTAAATGAAAAACACTAAATATTAGTACCTCTAGGTGGAGACCTCCAAACCATCAGTCCAATCTAAGATCTGCAAATGTCTCACAATGATCTGGTGTAACCCGAGATTTATGATGGTGCAAACTATTTTCCCTATCCCTATCATCTTTCCCTCACCCTCTCTTATATAAAGAACCCATAGGGGGATCACCATGGGAATACGTATTAGGAAAAGAGAGAACATAAAAAAAATAAAAAGGAATAAAAAATAAAAAGAAAAATAAAAGGGGAATGAGCCCAAATCTAGTGTGTGAGGAAAGGTTATGCCTCACATAAGAAAACCCCTCATTTTGGTAAAAATAGTGGAGAACTAATCTCATTCATATTCTATGTTTTAATTATAATAATTAACAAACATTCCTGAATAAACTAATATTTAATTAGTGAAATGTTAAATATTTTTTGAAATATTTAATGGATAAAATTTACCCAAACTCCTATCCTAGAGTAAAAAACCCTATTCTATGAAAAAATGAGTGGGTGGAAAAGTTATCTGAGATCATATTATAGAATAAATTATCATTTTTTCCTTAATCATTCTCAAGAACAAAAAAAGATCCAATTTCCTCGAATTTATACAACCTATGACAATGCTGGTTTTCATAAACTCCCCACTGCAAAATCTTCTCTCCCCCCAAGAAGCCTTAGTATAAAACAAATAGTCATTCTCTCCAATAATCACTAGTGTAGATGAAGCTATCATTACCCCCACAATGAATAGTCCTACAATACCCAAAACTCTCTCCTAATATAATATAAATTTTATCATGATCGATCTCATTCTCCCTACCACTAGAGTATGATTATCATCACCCTACTAACGAATAGTAAACTACATATCCCACACCACATCAATCACTGAACACAATGGATATACAAGGAAAAACATCTAACACCTAAGCACCAACATGAAATATTGAAACCACTACACTCAAAAAAACTCTTAAAATGAGGCCCCAGCTTCCAACAACCTATGGTGGAATCCCCAAGACAATGATTTCTTTAAGACTCTCTAAAAGGTATAGCAGGAATCATTATCAATTGGAAAAGTCCAAAAACAACTATGCTAACAATCCTAAAAAATCTTACCATGCTCCTCACACAAGTTCATTCCAACAAATCAGAGTACCCTTAGCACTCCTCTTCAAAATGAGGCATATCATTCCTTCCAAGATCAACCACATGAATCACCTCTATATGGGAATCAATATAAATCCACAAGCATCAAACTATGCTCTGACTATGCTACCCAAGGAAAGAAATTGATAAAGGCTGGTGGACCAACCATAAATTCCCTCTCATGCCGGTGAAGAGATAGGGAGAAATCCTAGCACTCTACCTCTCAAAAAATAGGCACCAACATCCTAATTATATCAGACCTCAACATATCATACTATGATAATCAACCACACCCACCCAAATCATGAGTGATTATAGTCCCTTATGCTCCACCACATGATCTGGTAGACAACAAGTGGCAAGCACAGTTCCCTCCCAAGAAAGATGAACCGATAAATTCATGGGAACCATTTCCTCATGGAAGCATAAGCCCAATACCAAGATAAATCAGGCATATTTTCCCCCATAAAGCAACCAATGGGGCTATAAGATCCCAATATCGACCCACATGACTCTCCATGCATCCCTCATTAAAGGGAGTGTATCTCCAACACTAGTGAACCTATCACCTCAAAATCCACATGATTTTCATCAGAAGAAAATGTGTGCACATGCAGTTCAGTTGAGTATAATTACACCAATAAATTATATGATAAAACACTATATAAGTAGTTCCTAACACTTTAAACAACCAATCCTCCATCATTGGTAAAAAAAATATAGAAAGGAATACTTCATGTGAATCCTACATGTCTAGGGAGATACATGAAAAATGGCCTATTACCCATGTTCCAAGATCCAAAAACCATAATAAGAAATAAATCCACAAGAATAAGTGAATCACACTAAATGTAATCACATAACCATAAAAATGGAATCCAATAATAGTAATCCCATTCCTTGGAATCTTGGAATTTTTTTTTGAAAAGGTTTTTGTTACACACAAGTATAAAATCCATAACAAGTTCTGACACATTCTTGTACCCCTTTTCTAACCACTTCCATAACAAAAAAAACTATAATACCATTTTATAATGAATCATCTTGGGTTTACCTAACATGTCACCTAACCTAACCTACCACAAGGATACAAGTGTGCCTCCTTCAATTTAAAAGGCTTCCAACTAGTGGTGAGGGTCTAAAAGGTTTTATGGGTGGAGTCTACCCTTTTTAAAATTATAGCAAAATCATAATGATAAACAAACTCATACATTGGGATAAAAATCAGTGTGTTCATAATAAATATAGTGAAATAGATCACGTTGTAATAAATTAAATTCATTATACTATTTTACAGACTCATTAACATGCATAACAAAAAACATCCAGTCACCCACTGGGTTGACCATATATATAAAATAAATAAACTAAAAATAAATACCATAGAGTCCACTAAAAACACTAATCCAAACCACATACCTGGTATCCATGGTGCTTGAGTTTCACTAGCCTAATATTGAGGCTCCACACGAGTAGATCTACATGATCTAGTAACACTAGGCCTCAGCCCGAACCATCTCATAAATTATGCTCCAACCTCAAAGAAAACATCATGTCTACACACACATTGAGTTACATGTATAGTGGGTGATGAATTAATCTTAGTACGTCACACCTAATGGTGGTCGTATTAATATACTATCATAACAATTTCATGCACCTATGATATGCCTAGCATGGCTGAAAAATAAAAATAACTAGCATAAAAGAAACAACATTATAAGAAGGGAGAAATGAACACATAGAAAATAGACAACCATGTATTTTATCCTAACAACTGAGGTAAATTAAAACATAATCTAGCCCATTCTAGGGGATTCATAGTATGTTTCTCTCCAATCCATATGAAAATATATGTTCCCTCTAGATCTACACAGTATATCCAATATGTTTAAATAAAATAGGAATGAATATCATAACTCCAATAAAAAATATAGGAATCTATAATACAAGCATTCATCTACTGGGCTCTAGGAATCTAGTGGAATTATCCAAACTAATGATAGAACATACAATCTACATGTTAGAGATCTATCATGTCCTAAAATATCTATAGAACAACTCGACCTCCACCATGGACCTGTAAGATACTAAACCTTATGGGTTCCATCCACATTGACCCAACATATGCACTAGAAAAATTACTTATATAAAATTTCATGATCCCAATGATATCCATGAAAAAACAAATCCACCCCAATCTCGGGTACACATTCAATATAGGGGTAGATCCCTCATCCATATCATTCATTAGATCCCTAATCCCGTCTAACCACAATCAGCTAATGGAGGAGAGAACCAAATCAAGACTCAAGGACCACACATGATTCAATATATCCCAAGGGTCTCCTCCTAGAACCATAGTCCTAGGAAAAAACATCCTCAAACATCCTGAACAAAGTCTAACTAAATGTGGGATGACCCAACATCAAATCCACAATCCAAACAGATGCACTAGAAAAACCTCCAACAAGAATAGGGATCTCATGATCCACTAGATCTCAGCATCCAAAAAAATGTCACCATGTTCTATCCAAGACCTGACTCATGGTTAAACAAAACTCAGTGTTCAAAAAGTCATTGAGGCCACACCATAAATCAATATCTAATAAGGTATGCACTTGTTAAACCCAAGATCATGGGCTATGCCCACTGAAACAACCTCAACTGAACTAAAGGCCACAACAAGATCGGGACACCCTTCAAGGGGTTCCTCTCTCATCTAAAATCATAAGACATTCCCAGTGTAGAAGCATCCCAAATTTTCTTCAGTGTCCTCCAATTGATACTCAATCAACATCATACCCAAAAGAGCATCCAAAAGAACAATCCTACTAATATGGGTATTTACAATGTTCCTCATGACCACCTCAAAAGAAAGATCCTCTAAAAAGGATCTTCTTATAAAAAACATCAAGGAATATCCAATTTATGAAAATTCTAAATCATCATTCCTAACAAGAAACCCATTCACAGGTACAAACTTCCCCACTATGGAATCTAAAAAATACTATTCCATAAGGTGAACTTTAACTTCCAACTATAAAAACCAATAGTCATTCAACCATTAATATCCCCACTATGGAATCCTCAAGAGTCCCTCAGAATCATCTCAATATCACAACAACACCGATATATAACCTCTATCTAAAGATTTCAGTCTATCAAAATGTCTTCAATAGATTTGGTCCCTGATTCAAAGAGCTAAACTACAACAAATTTAACCTCAACCAACCAGACTCGACATACTAGGAAAAACCAAGGTCACCTCGGTGATACAACTCGACCATTCATTTTGATATATATCTAAAATAACCTTGAACAACATCATCCTAGCATCCACAATCTATGCCAACTAACAAGCTCAAAACCCTCACCTTGGCCTCATATATCACAACCCAACTTGATGGAGGATTCTAAATCCAAACCTTGAATAAATCATCATGAAAATTATATCTAATACAAAAAAATATCCATAAATCCTCTAAAAACATAACAGATCTTATCAATGTAATCTACATGGAAATATTCTTATAATGAACTACTCAAAATTCCAATTCTGACACCAATGTGAAAACATGAAAAACATGAAAAGGTAGGAAACATACACAGCTCTTACTTCTAGTAAAAATAAAGTAACCCAAAAAATACTCCATGGTTGTGTGCCTTAGGACACTTTTCCTATACTTTCCCAAATTAAATGGTCAGTAATCCAAATACATGGTGTGTTCCCCCACATGGGTACCTTTCTGTGTACCTCATACCTACTTAGCGTGTAAAAGGCCAGAGTACATGGCATGTACCCCCCCATACATAGCGTGTAACCCCACATGGGTTACCTACCCATGTACCTGGCCATGTACTCCATCATTCAATGTAATTTTATATGGAATTCACCCTACATATGGATTGGTTTTGTACTCCATAGAACCAAGTACACCAACATTAGGTTTTTTCCAAAGTAATTGGCCACACCATAAAAGCCCACTACATAGAGTGTACCCCCCTGTATATGTTGTGTAGTAAAAAAACATCATCTTCCCCAAATAGAAAGAATATAGGGTCTTTGTTGATAAAACCACTCATTGTTTACATGGGTTTACCCAAATAAAGATCCCCAAAAATGGCCTGAAACAGCCAATTTATCTCTAAAATCCATGGTTCAGCCTCTATGGGGTCCCCAAAATCCCATAAAAGAATTTGAAACATGAAATATAAATTATATTGTGATTCATGATAGGAAACATAAAATATTATTACATCTAATAAAAACCCTATGATGCTTCAGTTTGATTCATAATTCGTGGATGTCGCATGACGATCTAGTGTGACCCAAGCTCCATGATGGAACCACCTCCTTTCAATATACCTATCTTTAATCCATATCACTCTATCATCCAAATACCCAAAAGAAGGATCCCCAGGTAATATATAAAATCCATGGGATAAAATAATGATGAAGAAATAAAAAGGAAGAAAAAAAGAAAAAGAAAACAAAAGGGGCCCGACCCCATCCCCAGTTCCCAGCAAATGGTTATTCCCTACCTAAGAAAACCCCTCATTTAAGAATCAATTAAGGAGAAATAATATCAATAGGATTCTCTATTTTAAATACATGACTTAAATGACATGTGTAAATTAAAAAATATTTAATCAATTAAATGTTAAATATTCAATGAAAATTTGACTGGCTTGGATTTACACCAAACTCATGTACTAGGGTAAACACCATATTATCTAACTAACTGAGTGGTCATAAAAATTATTTGAGATCATATTATAGGATAAATTACCATTTTTACCCTGAATGTTCTTTGAAAAAAATAGCGTCAAATTCCTCTTTGATTTTCACAACTTGTGACGATGTGAGTCATCATAAAATGATATATAAATTGATAATATTTAAAAGAAACTCCATATAAATTTTTGTGGATTTATATCTCATGGAGATAATATATTGTAAATAATCTTATCAAAATAAGTGTTATGAAAATATTACTATCTAGTGGTTCAGGTCTCACCTATGAAATGATATTATCTATATTCATAAAGACCATATATTATAATGAGAAATAAATTTTGATAACAGTAAGATTTTGTTTGAAGTAAAATGATATAAATAAACCAAATATTATAGGACAAGATATGGTTATGGTTGTATTTTATAGGAAATAATTTTGAGTTACAGTATTTGTAAGATATTTAAATTAGACAAGTGATTTTACTAAAACAATTATATGGTTAATCATATTGGGGAAGTGCATAATTTTTTCACTTGAAGTTATTACAGCTGTTAGTGAAAATTGATGTTTTATATGGAAGGAGTGGGGAGGGTTGAAAGGATTATAGATATTAGTGCCCACATTTTTAACCTTCCCTACTCATGTTTTAAGGATCTAGAAGAGAATGATTTCAAGTGAATATTACATTACAAATACATTATCAAAAATACTGATAGATTTGATATAAAATATAAATATATGGTTTTGTTATAGGTGTAAATTCCTAGAGAATGATGGTTTAGATATAATGAACGATAGATTTAAAATTAGTGAATTATATAATGTTTCATAGGAATTCCTGATATAAAAATTTACCCAATACATTAGGATGATTTGGTACATAGAATAATTTGTGGGATGTGAGTTTTGCTATGTTTTTCAAGTATAAATCATAAAACAAATGACATCCCTATAAGAAGAATATATTAGTGAGAGTAAAAATTTAAACATTTTATAGCTAGCTAAATACAAAATTAAATATTTTCAAAACGTATGAAAATTTATAATGGAATGTAGAAGTGTGTTGGAGGTCTTAGAATAGTCGTTTGAATTGGGTTTTCTAGTGAAATACAATTGTGTGACATAGATTTGGTAGGAAACATAAGAAATTCCTGATGTCTTTATGGTCATATAAACTGCATGTTAGCGAAGAGTATTTTATAAAAAATAAGTAAAATGGATTATTTATAGGTTTATTTTTCAGTTTTTGGTTTTTGATAAATTTAATTATATTGGACATATCATTTGTGAATCAATCGATGTATTTAATGGGCTGGAATGGGGGGAATTTTGAGGAAAAGAAATTACATCTTGATATTGTGTAATGTTGGAATCCTCATATCCAATATGAGATATAACTTTGGAAGACTCCACAGGGTCTTGCAAAATGAAGTGTATTAAATAGGATGTGAGATGATATTTCATAGTGGCAGAATGTTTTATGGAGATGAGTTTATCATGAGCCTCATTATTATAGGTATGTTGAATTATGAGAAACCAAACTCATGTATATCTAAATTCAAGGGTGTTTTAATTTGTTGGAATTATAAGGGAATAATTTTTAATTTTAAGGATAATAGTTCGTGGATTTAAATGCATTATAGGATTGGATAATTTTAATGGTTTTGGTAAAAAAGGTAAATTTTATGGTGGTGTGGTAAAGGAAAAAAAGAAACCACCAAGAATCTAATAGAGTTTTAACATGTCCCTAGTTTGTTATACAGTATCATATAATGATATACTATATCATTTTGTACTTTCTAAAGGCTCACTGGTTACTTTTCATTGTGGCTAGAGGGTACAGAATCCCTAGGATGTCTATAAGATACCCAATAGCCATTGATTCACTACCCAGTGCTACCGTGGGTGGTTTTTTTTAATAAGAGGTTTTTCATCATTATAAAATTAGACCCCATCATATTTTATTAACAATATGATGGAAAAGGTTTTGGGATACATATCATTAAAACAATAATGAGGTTTGAGAAATATTTCTTCAATAATAGATAGATAAATTCACACTAGAAATTGAAAAACCAATGGGAACCCAAAATATCAATTCTTTGTAATTGGAAAAACATGATGTTTTAGAAGGGTAGTAATTTAAATAATAAAATAGTGTGAAATGGGAAAATAAATGATCCTTTAAAATCTTTTCTAATAATTTATTGACCAACTAAGTTTAAAAAATTAGACCATACCTTTTCAGTTTCATGCAATGTAGTACAAAAATCACAATATAACTACATTTAAGATATAATTATCTATTTTTAGGATAAGACATATAAAATGGATAGGTATTCAATTCATTTAATTTAATATATTGATATTTTAAAAGAATAACATTTAGTTTGATAGTGTATATTCCAGGAAACACAAAACTTAAAGGACACATGAAATATATAACCAATATAAATTATCTATTAAATTAGAGGAAATGAATAGTGTTAACTAACATAATATATATATATATATATTTAATACTAAATATAAATTTGTATATATTTTTTTAGTAAATAATAAATCATTTTTCAGTAAAGTAATTTTATTGTTCAAAATTTTGTTTTCTTCAAATTTTATTTATTGTTTTTTGTTAGATAATATTATAATTAGTTACTAGATATTCAAGAAAAAATATTTGATGAAATAAAAATATATTTTTTAAATCAGTGTATAAACATTAACTAAGGGTGATATTTTGGTATTTTGGTATTTTTATGAAAATCTTTATTTTTTAGGGAATCTTAAAAAATACCGATTTTTTATAAAACCCTCATTATTTCAATAAATTATGTTATTTTAAGGCGTAATTGTGCATTAAATTCTATTTACATTAACACATGTATTATATATTTATATTTAATATAATTATTTAAATTTTTATCAACTTTATAAATTAATTTAGAATATTTTTATTTTTATTCTTAAAAAGACATTTTTCGAAAAACTCATTTAAAGTGCATAATGTTTAGACTTTTTAATTCATTAAAATCACCCCTCATAAAGAATGATTTAAAAAAAATTAAAAATTATATATCTATAAATATTAATTTAAATCAATATAATAATTATTACTAGTCATTGAGTTAATATAAGATCATCTTAATCTTGAAAAATACATTTCTTAAAAACCCCACTTTTTCATCACATATGTCCATTTTATTTTAAATTAAAATCTGCCAGTTCTATGAATTTCATTTGGAAAAATGGATTATATATTTATAATAAAAATAAAATATATTTTATAATAGGTTTAACAGTCTTTTGGGTCTTAATGAATAGTGAAACCTGAAAAAATCTTTTATCTCGGTTAAGGTGAAACGAGTTTACAGGTGGTCAAACTAAAGAGATAAGGGTTAAAATGAAATAAAACCTTATCTAAATTATATTTTTTGGAAATATATAAACCTTATACCATATAATTATATATAATTATTCATTTTTATCCATTTTTTTTGTTTATAATGCGGACTACCACCTTGCAAACCAATGTAATTTATTTTCCATCATCACCTCTAACAAATATCTATGATTATGAATTTACTCTTTATATAACATATTAATTACATATTTATAATTATTAAAATATAATATATCTTGTATTTTCTTACCCTTATATTCATTAAATAATGATAACATCATTCGTGGGTATGCGCAGACTACCGCCTCCACAAAGCGATGTGATTCATTTTTCATCACCACATCACATAATATATATATATATAAATTTATTTAAAGATAAAATATTATTTTTATGATATTATTTTAATTATTTAAATACAAAATAAAATATACCTTCCTTATTTAATGATTTTTGAATGATGGAAATGTTTCTCATGCGCACTTACGACCTACCGTCTTCATTGTTGTAATGTAGTTAGTTTTTCATAACCATTATTCATGGTTGTTTTTAAAAGTAAAAATATTTTATAAAAATAATTTTTATTTCATGATTATTATTATGTATATTATGTAATAAGACACCTTTTACCATGGCCAACATACCAAATCTTTTTTTATAATATATACTTAACATACTCAAAACACCTATTGTAGACTTAACTGATTAAATATTTAAATATATACTTCAAATAAAAAAATAAATTATTTAAATATAAGGTATTAAAACTATATAAGTTTATTAAAAAATAAAATAATTAATATAAGCCTATGATATATCAGTTAAAGGACTTACATGGGAAGTATGGACTTGAGGTAGTGTTTTATGGTCTTACTTTTATTTCTATAAGACATATTCTATATTCACAACTTATTTTTATTGTGTGGTGTATATACTAAACATGAATTTATTTTAAGATTATTTTCAAGAAAGGTATTTGGATTTATAAATAAATATGAGGTTCTCCCTTTAATGAGGTTTTAATCTATAATTATTAACGTAGTAAGGGGTCTCATCTCAATTTTCCTTCATTGAGTCCTATTTTATTGTTATTCACCTAATTTCTTTTATAGGGGTATATATAAATACCATTTTGTATGTTATATCACGGAACCTTTATAATATATGGTGTTTGAAGTTTAAAATTGAATTATTTCATCTGATAGGATTTGAATTGAAATTTTCCAAGTTGTATAGGGTTTCTTAACTCAATTTCTGTTCATTGGGTTATAACTCTTCTGTATTGACTCTGTTGTGACTTTATTAAATTTGAATTTATAACTAAATTATTTTATTATGTTTTTGTAATTTTTTTGGTTTTAAATTTATTATAAATAATATATTCATTTATTAAATCTCAATAAACTTATATGATCTTTGTAACGATTATTCATTTAAAATTACCTTTCCTTAGGACATGAATTTTCAAAAATGAATCTATATTTTTTTAAGAGGTGTGTATAGTGTTACTTTGACATATTATATTATTAATCACTTTATTTTAATTATATTTAATTTTTTATTTTAATTTATTCTTTCATAGTTATTACGATTGAAAATATTTCTAAAGTGGGATTGGGGTTATGTACAAATCTCCTTTATCTTTAGAGTTGTTTATGTTCAATGTTCGTTTAGAGAAAATAATATTCTCTTATTTTATTTAACCATATATATTTTATTATATTTTTATTATGAATTTTTTTTAAATGTTTAATTTATATTTCCTCCATTATTGATTAATAAAATATCAAGGAAGTCTCCAGAAAGTGATACCAATATTGTACCTTCTTTTAGAGACGGAATTATTCTCTTCTAAATCCATGTTTTTGAAAATGTTTCAAAAAAAAATACTTTCTAAAAAAATAATGATTTCATAAATATATTTCACATGGTATTTGAACTTCTTCAAAAATTATTTAAAATTTAATTTCCTAACATTTTCTGAATGGGTCACTTTTGAATCCAATTGCAAATTTTTTGGAAAAGAATGTTTATTTTTAAAATTTATGTAATGAATGGATTTTACCACCATCATTACCACTAAGTTTTTTAAATATTCTTTTGGAGATTCAAAGATAATTTTTAACGAAAATTATTTTCACAATATTTTATTATTTTTTAGTTATTAGACGTGATTTTCAAAATAAAAATTGTACTTTCCCCAAGATTGTATTTAATGATCCATTAATGGAATTTACATTAACCAACATCAACATAACTTGAAGTTATATACACTCCACTAGAAATATTTGGTAATGATACCATTTTTATTCCTTCTATGGATGTATTATAAGATTTACATGGAAACCATTTATGATTCATGGGTGAATTATGAAAATAAATAACGATGATTATTATTATATGGAAATGTGAATGATTCTAAATATTTTTTTGATGTATGGTTCTTTGAAATTATTGATCATCATGGGTTTTCCTAGACAACATCAGGTGATCATGATATAGTTTATATTATTGGTGAACATATATTACACTGAGTGTGCCCAATTTATCTTATAATATGGGGTCACCCAAAACACATCGGGTGACACTGCTATAGATTATATAATTGGTGTTCCCAGATGGAACCGGATGCACCTGATATGATTATATGATGAGTTCACCGTAAATACCTAAAATTTCCTTGTCATTTTTTAAAAAATTATTTAGGATTATTATGAGTCTGCAAAATTTGACAACGCATGATTCTGAAGCCCGGTGTGCCTGGAATGGAATTTTGAACTATTTTTTAGGTACGTTCAGTAAACGTTCGGGTGACATTTTCTAACTTTTGAACCAGGGCTCAAAAATGAAATCTGAGAGGAGAGATGAATCCACAGTACTAATTTTCACTTAAAGAAAGATTCACTTCGACTGGAGTAGGTTTGGAGAGAATGATAAATTTTGGACTTTACAAAAAAATAATAAAATAACTTAAAAAAGTTATTTTATTTCTTTTTTGTAACTGTTGAGTGGCGGTGGAAGACCCATGACTTGTCAAGACATTTAATTGCTCAACTCTTCTGTTTTGAAACCTCAACATTTTAATATTAAATTTGTTTCATAAATTAACTACATTAATGTCATGAAACACGTTTGGATCCTCCATCTATTTAATATAAGCCCAGGAATGGGATTTTGGCACAAAGGAGAAGAACCTATGACGAAGTGTTGGGGAGACTTCCACTGAGGAACGGAAGCTTGGACGACAATGTCGGAGGAATTTAATTGGTAATAAAAAATGTCAATGGCTTTGTCAAGCATGAATTCTACTTCCACCGTCACGACATCTCCAACAAAATCTGAGGTAGGGGGTTAATTTATTAAAGATTATCTTTGATGAATTGAATAATCTCCCTCTAGTTATAATGGTAACGTGGAGGGCGTTGGCCAAACGAACACATCTGGACCCTCCGCCGCTCTGTTCATGTTTCATTTTGTAGGGGAAAAATATACAACATGACAAAAAGTGGAAATTGGGAGGCGCGCAACAACGGCGGCATCTCAGGAGGCCTGTAGGCGCGTCCAGAAGTAAGAACGGACCACCAGAGCCCACCCGGGGGCCCACAGAAGTCCCACCAGTGTAGTACCGATGCAGCGGCACTGGAGACCAGTACCGGAAGGTGAAGTCGGTGGTTGGCACTCACCATACATGGAAGGAGGTGGCGGCACTCGACACCATAGTGGATGGACCGGTGGCCAGCTCTCGGTCGGCCGTGGAGGCGGCGGGGCATCATGCACCGCGTTGAGTAGGCTGCATTTATGAAGTTGTAGTGAAGGTTGGGACTTGATCCGTGTGGGTCTTGCGGTTGATGAGGTGGAACCACCTGGTGCCGCCATTTAAAGATCCGAACAGCTCTTTGAGATGTTCGAGAGGTGGAACGCATGACCCTAACGTGGGTCGTGCCAGCCAGGGGGCCAAGCCACCATGGCCCAGCCCAGCCAAGCCAAGACGAGCCTACTCAAGCCTTGCCCAATCAGGCTAGCCCAATCCAGTTTGGTCCGGGATGGGCCGGGGCGGACTCAGACCGAGTCGGGTCTCCCAAACCGTGTCGGGTTACGTCGGGACCCTCTTGGCCCCAGATACGCTTAAAAGGTCTTATCTTGCGAACCGAACATCCTTTTGGAGAACCGTCAATGGAACCAATATTATTGGAGAGAGATGGTTCTTTTGAGTAACTCCATGAGTGTTTTGGAGAATGTTTAAGTACGGCCGGGTAGGACTAACCACGAATCTAACTAGGCCCTCAGCACTAAAATGATAATAACTTATAGACTGGGCATCTGATAGAGGTTCCATCTATTGTGTTATAACCCTTAAAACTTGAAAGATCATTGGGTAACTTCTATGTGGGACTTTGTTCTGGTTAAAATATGATCGATGTCTTGAGGAGTTGTTTCTCCTATAAACAAGCGTACTATGATCAGGAATCCTATGGTGGGCTGAGACGTGAGGAATGAAGAAAGATTCTATGTGAATCAGTACTGAGCAATTTTGTATGAATCAGCACCCAGTGATTCTGTGTAAATCACCACCAATTGATTTTCTGTGAATCATCACTGAGGGATTATGTTAAAATCATCACTGAGTGATTCTGTGTGAATCAGCACCCAATGATTCTATGTGAATCAGCACCCAACGATTCTGTGTGAATCCCCACCTAGCGATTCTATGTGAATCCTCACTGAGCAATTCTCTGTGAATCGGCACCCAGTGATTCTGTGGGAATCAACAGTTATGGATCTGAGGTGGGTCTTACATGGGTTAGTAAATTTCGGTCCACTGTGGGTCAGCAGCAATGCCTCTTCATAGAGTAAGATGATCTGGCCGTATGACTAATCATTTGTTCTACAAAACTCTGTTATACCCGATTTAAACTGTGTCTATTCCTTTGTGCTTTGTGATTAAGATCAGGCTTGTGGTTTTCCTTTTTGGAAATCTAAAATACCTTCAGGGGTCTTGGGGTCCCTACTGGGTATTGTTATACTCACCCCTGCATGGGCTTCGCTCGTACCTTGTTATGTCTTGTGAAGATGACAGGCAGCATTGACTAAGACTCGGGGATCTAAGACTTGATGGGTGATGGTGGGGATGGTTGATGTGGATAGTTGTGGAGATGATCTGTACCTACCCTTCAAGTATGATCCCTAGAAAATGATCTTAGGATCCATTTTCTATTTTTTATGGTATTATATCTTTCAGTTGGGATTGTATTCCAGCCCCTTTACATTCAGTACACACATTTACTTCACCTGTTTTACTACGTGGTTTACATTATTGGGTACCTAGTTTGTGCATTTTTACGGGTTTAAAGTCAATGCCTTCCCGTTTCAGGGATATGCATTTCTTGTGCTTGTCACCGACCATTGGCCTATGGAAGGGGGGCTTGGGGTAGTCATGGCATGGGCCCTGGAGGACGGTTCATTAAAAAATTTGTATCAGAGGATTCAGTTCTATTGAATAACTAGGACTATGATCTTTCCAATAGAGAAATAGTGTTAAGTGTTTTGAGTGTGGTTTTCAGTTCACGGAGTCCAGTGTTGGTGCGGTGGCCGACATATCCATACACCAGGACCCTGAATTCTGATTTATGACTCGGTGCACAAAAACACTGATTGTGTCTATTTTGGAAATGTTATACTTTTGATCTGTATTGTGTCAGCTCACCAAGTATGAGTTATTGACCATGGCACACCAGATTCTTTTTATGATGTCTCTGGGTAGACAACCAGGCAGGATTCCTGAGAGATTACATGATGACGACCCACTGAGCGATGACGCTTCGGTGTATGTCCCTCTTACTGTGTTAGCACCTTCGAGTGGTGCACCGACATCACCACCAACCATTGGGAAGAAGTTTCCACCAGCCCCATTGGTGTATGGTGCTTGCCGACTAAGCGAGTTGCAAGAGTTCCTGTGGCAGAGACCTCCAAGGTTTCAAGGTGAGACAGATCCTCAAGAGGTTGAGGACTAGATGGAGGTTTTTGTAATAACCCGGTTCTTGTTATAGAGGTACGGGCTTCTTATTTTCCTTTTCCTTTAGTGTTTTTGAGAAAATATGGAAAATGGGGAAAAATCCTGAATTTTGGAACTACACGCCGTGTACTTTATCCACACGCCATGTACTTTTGGCTGTGTTGGGATGAGTACACGGGGCGTGTAGCCATGCCGGTGACGAAGGGTGTAGGAACCGACTACACGCCGTGTAGTGGTACCTTACACTCTGTGGAGTCAGTCGGCAGGTTTAAACAGTAAGACGGTGGCGTCGTCGCTAGCTGGGCGACAGTACACGCCGTGTACTCGAGAGTACATGTCGTGTACTCATGTCGACGGATGAACAGTGTGGCGGTGCCACCAAATGAACAATTAAATTAAGGGAGTACACGTCGTGTACTTGGAAGTACACGACGTGTACTTTGTTTTTTTGGCTTAAAACAAGAAGTAGCCTCCTCATTTGGCAGAGGAGGCACTTGAGCCATTTTAGAGCCAAAGGAGGAGGACAGATCATTGAAGATCCACCGGGCGTTCGTCTGGAATCCAATTTGGCTTCGGACGATCACGTTGGAGCCGTACGGGTAAACCCTCTCCTCTCCTGGTACCTCCCTTTACAATTCTTCTCCTAATGTAATTTATTTACGTTTGAATTAGTTTTGTTCTTCGTCAGATCTACGCCGTTCTTGGGCATTTTTGGAGTCGGCGTACGGGTATAGCATTCATTGGCATATAAGGTAGGTGGCTTTCTGTTTAGTTTTCCAACTGCTGTGTGTTGTGTGCATTTTTGGGCCACAAACCCATGTTGGGGTGTCGTGTGGCTGAGGCCGTTGCTATGTTTAATGCCTAGAATTGCATATGTGATTAAACCATGATATTAAAATGCTAGTTAGGATCGTTTCTTGGATCTGGAACCACCCCCGGGGTGTGTTTCTCTGTTTAGACATTTGGCCAGGATACCTGAGGGTATGCCTTCAAAGTAGTAATTGTAGAATTGCCTTGAGAGGAATTGCTTGTTACTGCTTGTTTACGTGTTCGGCATGGCCTGGTTACCTATTTAGCCTGAGGGAATTTTTGTATTTAGCCTGAGGGAATTTTTGTGATTAGCCTGAGGGCACTGCACTATTTAGCACGAGGGTTGTAGTATTTCACCAGGGGGAAACCATTCGTGCCTGAAGGCTTGAATTCTGTGCATGAGGGAGACACTTCCTATGCCCGAGGGCTATTTCTGTTACGCCTGAGGGCTATACCTGCGGGTTGGATTCTGCTTACCTGAGGGTAAGGACTAGTTTGTATGAGGACGTGGACTGTTTACCTAGAAATAACCTATGGTGGTTTCTAATATTTAAATGGATTAAATGGATAATTAAATGGCAATTTAACTGGTAATTAGTTACTTTTGAGTACTACTTACTTTGTTGCATATTACTACTGCACACTATTGTTTCTTTCTTACACGCAGTTGGGAACGGGCCTTTGGTGGGTGCCTACTGATATATATTTCTCACACCCTGTTTGGGTCATGCTTTTCGGCCCAAATAGATTACGTTGCTGCAGGTGTAGATAGGGGAAAGAGTCCCTATACAGGTACTTGACTGTTGTTGTGGAGTAGGAGTGCATGGGATCGAGCCTAGGCTCTCGATCCCGTTGCCAGCTGTTTTTCTTGTTTTGATGTACTATGTTTTCTGCTGTACTGTATTGATGTATAACATGTTCTAGCTATTTTCTTATAACATGAACATGAAGCATCATCACTTATATATTGTTGGTTATATCCACTATTGTAGTTATTTCAGTTGTGTATGTTTATTGCTTCCACTGTTTGTTTTATGTTTATTTTGGTATTCCGCTGCGCTACACTTTGACAAATGAGGGCATAGTTTCCCCACTATCAGACCAGGGCCCTCGCTGCTAGTCGGCAGCCTCTGGCATTTGGGGAAATGTGCTTGAGGTCACGTGGCGAACCGGGCTCGGGGCACCCGTTGTGTGGCACCCGGGTCTGGGATGTTACAAAGTGGTATCAGAGGAGTTCTTTTATTTGACTTACTATTTGGAGCCGTAGTCAGGGATAGGATGGAACGGTAGTTGGTAATAAGTTGTGCCCGAGCATAGCTAACCTGTGTACAGGGAAAATCCAGTCTACCTCGTATTTTTTCATTCATTTGATTTTGCAATTTTACTGTAGATATGTTTTCACCGTTGGGTGACGCACTTGGATTGTGTTGTTTATATTTTATTTGTGGGTTCTATTTTGTTCCAACCTGATGAGATGAGGGTATGTCATCTCATTCATCATATAGGAACATGCTAGATATCACATTCCATGAATATTTTCCAGGGCATGTAGGTGCATTAGAAATTTTCATGTCGTTGTGACAGTTGTTGTGCTAATAAATCATGCTGTTGTGATAGCTGCTTGATAAATACATGCATTGTGATATGGTATGTTTGTTTGAGCTTGTTTATAGAATGAATGCCAAACTTCGGTTTTTTGGGAAGTATGGGCCCCCATTGACCGGAAATTGGTGTATCATTGATTTTTTATCAGTTATGACACAGATAAGATGTCAAACTTTGATTCTTGGGGAGTATGGGCCCCCACGGGTCGGAATTTGACACTTAAGTGTTGTTTTTCAGTATTTTATGGGTTCCAGGGAAGTTTCTGAGGCATACTGTCTGGAAAACCCAGAATAAACACCGTGTAGGACCTCATACATGTCGTGTGTGTTCTTCTGTTTGGGAAGAAAAATGAACTTTTTGAGTACACGCCGTGTACCCTGAGTACACGCCATGTAGTCTCTTCCCGAGTCACAACCCGTGTGCGGGAGTAGGACCAGTAGCTTCTAGTGCCAGGAGTAGCACCGGTGTCCATTACTCCTTATAGGATGGCCACTCCTGAGTTGCAGGAGATCAAGAGGCAGTTAGAGGAGTTGCAAGCAAAGGGTTTTATCCAAACCAGTACATCTCCTTGGTGTTCTCTGGTCATTTTTGCGAAGAAGGCGGATGGTACCCTCAGACTTTGTGTGAATTATCGGAAGCTGAACTAGTTGACGGTTAAGAACCGATATCCCTTACTGAGGATAGATGATCTGTTTGATCAGCTTCATGGAGCATGATGGTTATTGAAGATTGACTTGTGATCCGGATATCATCAGTTGTGCGTTAGACCATCAGATATACCGCATATAGCTTTTCAGAGTAGGTATGGTCTATATGAGTATACGGTTATGCCGTTCAGACTGACGAATTCCCCAGCAGTTTTCATAGATCTGATGAATCGTGTGTTCCATTCGTATCTTGATTCATTTGTGGTAGTATTCGTGGAAGACATCTTGGTGTACTCTTCCACTCGACACGACCATGCCACACATCTTGAGATCGTATTGAGTACACTGAGAGAGCATCACCTATATGCTATGCTCTCGAAGTGCCACTTTTTGATAGACCAGATTCACTACCTGGGTCATATCATCTCTGATGCAGGAGTTGCACTAGACCCAGAGAAGGTAAGAGCAGTAGTTTCCTGGGAGCATCCTAAGAACGTGTTTGAGATACGAAGTTTCTTAGGGCTGGATGGTTACTATAGACGCTTCATACAGGACTTCTCCCGCTTAGAAGCACCGTTGATAGGTCTGACTAAGAAGGGTGTAATGTTCATTTGGTCGGAAGCTTGCGAAGAAAATTTTCAGGACCTGAAGGGAAGGTTGACATCAGCACCGATCCTGATACTCCCAGAGTAGGGGAAGAGCTATACAGTTTACTGTGATGCATCAGGGATTGGGTTGGGATCCATTTTAATGTAGGGCGACCAAGTTGTGGCGTACGGGTCTCGGCAGTTGAGGCCACATGAGAGGAATTACCCGACGTATGATCTCGAGTTGGCTGTAGTTGGTCATGCGTGGCGCCGTTGGAGACACTATCTGTTGGGAGAGGATTTTGTGGTTTTCACCAACCAGAAAAGCCTCAAGTATATCATTACTTAGCGTGACCTGAATCTGAGGCAGAGAAGGTGGGTCGAGTACCTACAGTCCTTCGACTTTGAGCTTCCCTATACACCTGGTAAGGGTAATGCAGTAGCTGATGCACTGAGCAGGAAGACTCAGATACAGGCAGTGCAAGAGGCCAGTGGTGAGTGGCAGCTTATGGCTTTGTTCTATGAGATGTATCTGGAGGTGCATGATAGTCAGGGCAAGACTTATCTTTCCTCGTTAGCTGTGACTTCTACCCTCTTGGACAGAGTGAGGATGAGGCAGCTATCGAATTCAAAAGGCCTAGTTCTACGGGAGTCGGTGGCAAGTGAGGACCCTCCTCCCGGTTGGACGATAGGAGATGATGAGGTTTTGCATTTCCATGGATGTGTATGGGTTCCATGGGATATACGCGAGGAGATGATGCGAGAGTTTCATGCTTCAGCTTGGGCAGTTCATCTAGGGGTTACCAAGATGTACCGTGACTTGAGGAGTCAATACTGGTGAGCGTGTATGAAGAGAGTGATAGTTGGTTTTGTTACGAGGTGTTCCACCTGTCAGCAGGTGAAGGCAGAGCATCAGTGACCAGTTGGGCTGTTACAATAGTTTCCCATTCCAGAGTGGAAATGGGATGATGTCGCAATGGATTTCGTGACGAGATTGCCGAGGTCACCTCGAGGCAATGATGTCGTGTGGGTTGTCGTGGACAGATTCACGAAGGTAGCTCACTTCTTGCTGATCAAGGAGACCATCGGTGTGGACGATATCGGATGGTTGTATATCCGAGAGATCGTACGTCTTCATGGGGTCCCTCGTTCTATCGTTTCAGATAGGTACGCCCGCTTTACGTCTTGTTTCTGGCATAGTTTTTAGAGGGTGCTGAGTACACAGGTGCTTAGGAGCACAGCATACCACCCTCAGACAGATTTCCAGTCAGAGCAGACGATACAAGTGCTAGAGGACATGTTACGAGCATGCGTCCTAGACTTTGGGGGCTCTTGGGAGAAGCAAATACCCTTAGTTGGGTTTTCCTATAACAATAGTTTTCAGGAAACTATTGAGATGGCACCATATGAGGCTTTATATGGTAGTCCATGCCGATCACCTTTGTGCTGGTTAGAGGCAGGTGAGGCAGCTTTACTGGGGCCACAGCTCGGGCAGGAGACATCTGAGTAGGTCCAGTTGATTCAGAAGCGGATGGCTACCATGCAGTCTTGTCAGAAGTCTTATGCTGATCGCCGCAGATGACCTTTTGAGTTCGTGGTTGGGGATCAGGTTTTCTTGCGTGTTTCACCGAGGCTGGGACACAAATGGATCAGGAGACAAGGTAAGCTTTCACCAAGGTATGTGGGACCATTTGAGATTCTGGAGAGAGTCGGGCTGGTTGCCTATCGGTTGCAGTTACTGCAGCGGTACCGAGCCATGCATGACGTCTTCCACGTGTCTCAGTTGCGTCGCTACCATTCAGACCCATCTCATACCTTTCAGCCAGAGGAGGTTGAGCTTCAGCATGATGCTTCCTTTGAGAAGCATCTTATCCATATCATTGATAGGAGCACGGAGGTTCTACAAGGCCGATCAGTTCCTCACGTACGGGTGCTATGGAAGCATGGCCGAGTGCATGACGATACCTGGGAGCAGGAGGCCGGCGTATGTGCTCAGTGGCCAGATATGTTCTCAGATTTCTCTTCGCCACCCTTGGAATGCCAATTCAGAGACTAATTGCAATAACGGGGGAAGTTTGTAAGAACCCGGTTCTTGTTATAGAGGCATGGGATTCTTCTTTTCCTTTTCCTTAAGTGTTTTTTAGAAATTATGGAAAATGGGGAAAATTCCTGAATTTTGGAACTACACGTCGTGTACTTTATCCACACGCCATGTACTTTTGGCCATGTTGGGATGAGTACACGGGGAGTGTAGCCATGTCGGCGACGAAGGGTGTAGGAACCGACTACACACCATGTAGTGGTACCTTACACGCCGTGTAGTCAGTCGACATGTTTAAATAGTAAGTCGGTGGCGTCGCTGCAAGCTGGGAGACATTACACACCGTGTACTCGAGAGTACATGTCATGTACTCATGTCGATGGATGAACAGTGTGGCGGTGTCGTCAAATGAACAGTTAAATGTAGGGAGTACACGTCGTGTACTTGGAAGTACACACCGTGTACTTTGTTTTTTCTGCTTAAAACAGGCAGTAGCCTCCTCATTTGGTAGAGGAGGCACTTGAGCCATTTTGGTACCAAAGGAGGAGGCCGGATCTTTGAAGATCCATCGGGCATTCGTCTGGAATCCGATTCGGCTTCGGACGATCTTGTTGGAGCCGCACAGGTATGCCCACTCCTCTCCTGGTACCACTATTGCCAATTGTTCTCCTAATGTATGTTATTTACGTTTGAATGAGTTTGTTCTTCGTCAGATCTACACCGTTTTTGGGCGTTTCTGGAGTCGGCGTTCGGGTATAGCGTTCGTTGGCATATAAGGTAGGTGGCTTTGTGTTTAGTTTTCCAACGGCTGTGTGTTTGGTGCGTTTTTATGCCATGAACCCATGTTGGGGTGTCATGTTGCTAAGGCCGCTACTATGTTTAATGCTTAGAATTTCATATGTGATTAAACCATGATATTAAAATGTTGGTTGGGATCGTTGCTTGGATCTGGAACCACCCCCGGGGTGTGTTTCTCTGTTTAGCCATTTGGCCAGGATACCCGAGGGTATGCCTTCAAAGTAATAATTGTAGAATTTCCTTGAGAGGAATTTATTGTTACTGCATGTTTACCTGTTGGGCATGGCCCAGTTACCTGTTTAGCTGGAGGGAATTTTTGTATTTAGCCTGAGGGTGTTGTTGTGATTAGTCTTAGGGCACTGCACTATTTATCCCAAGGGCTGTAGTATTTCGCCTGAGGGCAACCTTTCGTGCTTGAGGGCTTGACTTCTGTGCCTGAGGGCGACACATCCTATGCCTGAGGTAAATTTCTGTTACGCCTGAGGGCTATACCTGCGAGTTGGATTCTGCTTACCTGAGGGTATGGTTTTGTTTTTTTGAGGACGTGGACTGTTTACTTAGAAATGCACTGTGTAGGTTTCTAATATTTAAATGGATAAAATGGATAATGAAATGGCAATATAACTGGTAATTAGTAACTTTTCAGTACTGCTTACTTTGTTGCATATTACTACTGCACAATATTGTTGCTTGCTTACACGCAGTTGGGCACGAGCCTTTGGTGGGTGCCTACTGAGATATATTTCTCACACCCTGTTTGGGTCACGCTTTTCGGCCCAACCAGATTATGTTGTTGTAGGTGTAGATAGGGGAAAGAGTAACTATACAAGTACCTGACTGTTGTTGTGGAGTAGGAGGGCATGGGACCGAGCCTAGGCTCGTGATGCCGCTGCCAGCTGTTTTTCTTGTTTTGTTGTACTCTGCTTTCTGCTGTACTGTATTGATGTATAACATGTTCTGGCTATTTTCTTGGAACATGAACATGAAGCATCATCACTTATATACTATTGGTTATATCCACTGTTGTAGTTATTTCAGTTGTGTATTTTTACGGCTTCCGCTGTTTGTTGTATGTTTATTTTGGTATTCTGCTATGCTACACTTCGACAAAGGAGGGCATAGTTTCCCCACTATCAGACCTGGGCCCTCGCTGCTAGTCAGCAGCCTCTGGGGTTTGGGGAAATTCGCTTGAGGTCACGTGGTGAACCGGGCTCAAGGCACCCGTTGCATGGCACCCGGGTCCGGGATGTTACAGTTGTGGCTAGAGTTTTCCACATATTTGGGACACCAAAAGAGCCGACTGTGATCCTAGCTACTAGTCTGTTCCTGGGAATGACAGGAAAATAGTGGAGCCTGATGCTCCAGCTACGTGATGAGTTTACCCTCACCATGATGGAATTTTAGAGCCTCTTCAGGGAGGAGTTCATTCCAGCGATACTAAGCTTTGTGAAAATCCAGGAGTTGCTTCACATACAGTAGGGAAACTTATCAGTGGCCCAGTACATGGAAAAATTCACTAACCTCTCGCGCTACTCCACTAACATGGTGTCAGACCACTTATTCAGGGCCCAGAACTTTAATTAGGGTCTCCATTGGTAGATCAGAGTGTCGATGATATCACTTAATATCCCAACGTAGCCTACAGTGATCGAGAATTCATTATTGGTGGAGATCTTCTTAGCTGAGTAGGAACCAACTTTGATAGCCACCACCGGAAAACAGGCAGCTAAGTCATCAACAGCAGGCAGTAGGAAAATGATGCAGAGGTCCAAGCAGACCAGACCATCTAGAGGGTGACCCCTAGATGTAGGGTCATAGATGTGGAGGTCGCAAGGTAGAGGGGGTTAGGAGGGAAGATGGTTGTGCTTCATATGCGGCGGGAAGGGCCACATGGCTCATGACTGACCAACCCGTCGTACCGAAGATCAGCATAAGGTCGAGGAACCTCTGAGGTAGTGGTTGAGGTTTGATCGAGGGGGTACATAAGTTGGAAGACATGGTAGAAGAGCACATCATGCAGCAAGTGGTGGATAACAGTTTGATATTCTACCACCACCACCCCCAGGTGGTCCACCCAGACCACATGAAGCAGGTGGATAGGGATGAGATCAGCTATATGTGGCAGAGGCCTACAACCACGATGCTCCAGAGATGACTACAGGTATGATCTATTTCAACTCCACCCTAGCTGCAGTACTTATATACACAAGTTCCAGTCACTCATTCATTTCCCCGACACTTTTTCAGAGCTCGGAGATTCCTTTGGAGCCGTTGGATCAATCCTTACAATTAGAGATGCCTACGGGATAGTTTTTGATGATTAGGAACTGGTGAAGATACTGTGATCTCACTCTAGGAGGTGAGAGATTCTGATGGGATCTCCTAGTAGCAGCGTTGAGGCCTTGTGATGTCATCTTGGTTATGGAATGGCTATCTACATTCCATGATAAGATTTACTATTTTTGGCACAATGTTCGGTGTGTCTGTGAAGATGGTATCAGTTTTTCCATCACCGGTGAAAAGGAAACCTTTGCAGCACAGGATGGACATTCTCGGAGGAGGGTGTAGCCGATCACTCACTATTTGGCTAGCCTCACCCTTGGATTAGTTGACCTGAGGAGTCTAAGATATCTGGTAGTGGTGTACTAATATGCTGATGTCTTCCCTGATAATGTTCTAGGACTACCTCCTCACATAGAGGTAGACTTTTACATTGACTTGTACCCCAATATGGAACCGATATCTACACTCACATATCAGATGGCTCTTGTGGAGCTTCATGAGTTGTGGGTACAGTTGGAGGACTTGAAAAAATAAGGGTTTCATAAGGCCTAGTGTTTCTCCATGGGCATCCCTGATTGTTTTCGCCAAGAAGCCGGATGGGAGCTTGAGGCTTTTTGTGGACTATCAGCACCTGAACCAGGTGACCATGAAGAATAAGTATCCTCTACTGAGGATCGATGATCTCTTTGACCAACAAGAGGGAGATCGATGGTTTTTGAAGATAAACCTTAGATCAGGTTATCATTAGTTCAGGTCACGAGATGAGGACGTACCGAACACAGCGTTTAGATGTTGGTATGTTCATTATGAGTTCTTGGTGATGCCTTTCGGCATTACCAACGCTCAAAAAGTGTTCTTGGGGCTCATGAACATGATCTTTCATCCTTACCTTGATTGCTTCGCGGTAGTATATATTTAAGACATCCTGATATACTTGGCATCAGAGGAGGACCATGTCGCGCACTTGCAGATAGTTCTGGGTACACTCCAAGAGAACCAGCTTTATGAAAAGCTCTTGAAGTGCCAATTCTGGATACGGGAAGTCCAATTTATGGGGCACATTATCTTGGAGGATAGAGTTGTTGTGGATTTGGAGAATATAGAGGTAGGGCTTTCTTGGGAGAAACCGAGGATTGTGACCAAGGTGATGAGTTTTCCGGGATTGGCTGGGTACTGCAGGAGATTTTTACCTAAATTCTCTAGGAAAGCGACACCCTTTTTATCTTTGAAAAAGAAGGGACATCCTTTATTATGGATGGAAAAGAGAAAGTGGAGTTTTCAGGAGATAAGGTAGAGGCTAACGAGTTACCCCATATTGAGGCTACCAGAAGAGGGAGTTGGGTATTTAGTCTACTACAATGCATCAGGGACTGAAATAGGTTGTTTCTTGATTGAGGAGTGAGCAGTGATCGGATATGGCTCATGGAATTTGAGATATCACATGCAGAACTACACTACCTATGACCTGAAGTTAGCATCATTGGTTTTGCACTGAAGATGAGGAAACACTATTTGATGGGAGAACATTTTATAGTCTACTCTGATCACAAGATTCTCAGGTATATCTTCTCTCAAAAAATACCTGAAGCTGAGACATCGACAATGGCTAGAGTTCCTCTAGGACTATGAATTTGAGATAGTATACACCCCTGGGAAGGAGAATATAGTAGCAGATGCACTCAGTAAGAGGAATGGTCTACAGTTGCTGAGTAAGGAGACAGAGCATCTATCTGAATTGTAGTTATCCTTCATGCATAGTGATGGAGTAGCTTACCTCTAGTCTATGACTGTCACTCCCCCAATTCATCAGTGAGTTTGGGAGGCTCATCTTGGGGATGTAGACTCGGTGGCCTGAGGTGCTCATATATCCCCAAGATTGGATCCTCATGGATTTTATAAAGGTGGGGAGCATGTCATCCTCTTTAAAGGGTACAACTGTGTACCTGTGACGCTATGAGAGAATTTGTTGATGGAGTTCCATACATCCCCTTTAGCAGTATATCCTGGAGTGGAAAAGTTGTACCAGGACCTCCAGCATCTGTACTGGTGGCCAGGGATGAAGAAAGCAGTGGTAGATTTTGTATCTCGGTGCCTCACTTGTCTGCAAGTGAAGGCCGAGAATCAGGTACCAATAGGATTAGCTCAGTTTCATGAGGTACCATAGTATAATTGGGCTGGTATCATTATAGACTACATGATAGACCTACCACGTACATCTAAGGGCAATGATTCCATATGGGTGATCGTTGACCGACTCACCAAGTCAGCCCACTTCCTACTCATCCGAGAGTAGGGATAAATAGAGCACTTTGGAAGTCTCTACATAAAAGAGATTGAATGACTTCAAGGTTTTCCATCAATGATCTTCTCATATAACGACACTCATTTTATATCTAGTATGTGGAATGGATTGTAGGATGCATTCGGGACTCAGTTGCGCTTGAGTACTGCCTTCCACCTTCTAACAGATGGTCAAATGGGCTCCTTAAGATGGATTTCTGACTAATGGAAGGCCTCTTGGATGAAGGTAGGATAGTTGGGAGGATATTTGGTCAGGTATTGGCCGAACCAAATGTCTTTGGGTGTGTGAATTTGAGAGAAGGGAAAGTTCCCTTTTATAAGAGGGGTGAGGGGCATCTAAGGAAAAACATAAAACAATATTTTATAATAAATTCATTTTCGGTTTCTAATGGCTATAAAATGAATTATTTAAAGGATAATGTGGGGATGGGTTGAAAAACACTCAAACAATAGGTTTTAGATAGTTTTGTGTCACTATATTAACCTTATCTTTTAGATTTAACTCTTAGTTAAATAGTTTGACAATTACCACGTCTCTTTGTATTTTTATATTATATGGTTAATAAACATACTATAAACTTACAAGAGAATCCCATGTGGTTCATTAATGACATATATAATAGTATTTAATCCCTTTGGATGATCCTTAGATTTTTAGGAATAGAATACAAATTAATAATATAATATTGGTTTTAAAAACTCTTTTTTGTCAACTTTGACACTATTTCGTATTTTGTTTTCTCTAAATTCATAACAACATTATTACTTTGACAAAAATTCATTTCATCAACCCTAATATGTCATATTAACATATAAAATTAGTTTAATTCCTAAAAATTCTCAAATTACATTTATTTGGGTATTTATAATACCAATTATTTTAATATTTCATTAATAAGGTAATTACTACATCATCATTGTGTCATAAATAAATTAAATTATATAATATATAAAAATTATAAATAAAATACCATTATGTATGAAATGTTTTTATCTTTCTAATGAATATTTATAGTTTAATTTATCTTATGTTTAACCTCATATTAAAAATGTTTTAGTTATTAAACTATGAATTTAACACTTTTAACTCTTCTTTGAATTAAATAATAATAAATGTCATAATATAATCCAAGTGGACTTAAATGATCATATATTATTCCTAAGGTTGTTTATGGGTCAAGTTATACTTATCCAATAGAATTATGACACGTTTTAGGATAATTATGATATCATTTTTACCCTTAATTACCCTATTTACTTTTAACCATCGTAAATAAAAGTTAAAAGTTAATATTTACCAAAATATTATATTCATCTTATTAAACTAAATTTTACTTATTAATATCAACCGTTTCTCTTGAGGTTTTGAAATTCAACTCACAGAAGCCGTAAAATTATGTTTTATGTAAATTCGTAAATGCTCATAGGAGTTGGGTAAATGACTGTAAAAAGTTCAATAAAATTTTTATATATCTAAACTTATAATAAAATGACTCCAATGAATTATATTGAAATTATATAGGTATTCGGTATCTATTTTTACCTAAAATATATTTAAATAAAATAAAAAATTATTTAAATAAAAATTCGTTTTTAATCAATAAAACATTGTTTTTCACTATTCATCAAAAATTGAATGTTTTTAGAAAAGTACCAAAAATTCACCCTAACCTAATTTTGATATTAATAATTAAAAAATAAATTCTATTTTACCAAATTCAAATTATATAGATGTCATTTATTAATTTAAAATTAATTCCTGTTGTCAAAACCAAAAAGCGTATTTCTAAGAAATAATAACTATCAAAAGATTGACACTTGTTTATGTCCAATTTCAAAGTGAAATTACTTACAATGACCAAAATTGGATTAAATGGTAAAAATATAATCTATTTATACATAAAAACCATTAAAATTTATAATTTAACAATATACATTATTTTGATTAAAAAAGTTTTTTTCAGTTAAAATATATTATTTTTCACTATTCACCCAATTATGAAAGTTATCAGAAAAAAAAGAAAAAATTTATTGAAACTAAACTCTTATGTCCTGATTCTAATGAAGAAGTTTATTTTTCCAAATTTAATATATAAAATTTTTAAATATTGGAATTAAAAAGGGTTCACCATTAAAAGGTGTAAAAATTGCATTTTTTGAAAAATACTTCTATTATCTGAAAAAACAAATTTGTTCTTACATTTTGTCTAAGAATCTCTTAATATAGATTTTAAAATAATAAGGATTATATAAAGTTCATAATTCAATTAATACTATTCATAACCTCTTTTCAATGGCTAGTTTGGTAAGTTGTGGTGCACTAGAACTTGGTGTTACATGTAGTGCAAGTTATTGGATTACTTTAAAGAAATAACATACTATGAAATCTTAGGGTGTTACATTATTACCTCATTTAATAAATTGTGTCATTGAAATTTGAAATTGTTTTTTGAAAATAAAATGTTGAAAATAGAAAATACCTCCGTGGGAACACCCACATCAGAAATTGGGTTAATAAAATTTAGTCTTAATAAGAGGAAAAGGGAAATGAAAGGGTCACCACAAAATTATGATCTCGATTAGGAGAACATTGGTGGAAGTTAAACACACATAATTAGAGGAAAATTTTAAGTATTTATAGAGAGTGATTGAGGACATCAATCACAAACAAGTGTAAAATTTAGGGCCTCAAATCCATCAATCTATGATGATTTGAAATACCATCAGTTCAACAAAACATAAGGTATTATGATAACAAATTTTTGTTTTTAAGATCCCATCCCTAATGTTTGAGAATTAATTTACCCATATAAAAAGAGGGAAAAAATTATATATATATATATATATATATATATATATACTTGACAAGTAGAGTTTCATCCTTCAACTAATTCCTACCGCAAACTCATCTTTCACTCCAAATGATTTCAAAAAAAATATTCTATTTATCATAATCATATAGGGTTCAAAAAATAATGAATTTATAATTCACCTATCAGACCCTTTAAAAAACTAGATTATACAATCCAGGGTCTTCATGTAGTCCATTGGTAGGTGATAAATCCTAATCATACCATTGTTGTGGGCTCGATTCCTACAACTTTGTCCGATGTGACCTATTGTCACACGGTCTGTGTGTTGTCCTTTTTATAACAATCCAAAAATAACTTTAACAATAATATCCAATTTTGAACTTAATCCATTCCTACCTTTAGGCTTATCCAAAATACTTCTATCCAAACTCACAGTCTAAAATTTATAAGGAAGTTAAACACAATGAAGATCCTTTTTTCCATGTAATAACATGTGAACACCTACATTATGTATTATTTTAAAACATGGTAACACATTGACTTACCATAAATCTTTATTGATTACGTTTATCCTCCATTATCCTTTATATAATACTGGATATATTCCTTATATCCAATTTTTTTTTAATATTCCAACAATGATGAAATAAGAAAACCATTAATCATTTCCAAGATAGTCAATAACATCCAATGTAATTTATCTGAATCAACCATCTCTTATTCCAAAATCACTACCTCATTATCAAGACCATATTAAGGATTACCTTTCCTTCAACCTTGTATTTTCCAAAAAATTGTAGCTTACTATTAAGTCACTTTTCTTAGAATGATATAATCACAAATTCTCAATATAATAGTATTGCAGTACAATCCTTATTTATCTCCATAATTCATATAACTAGTATATTGTTGATACAACACTCAAATGAAATAATTCTATAATAACAACATAAGAACACTATTCATTCTTCTTCATTTTAGGTAGTATCATAACTTGATTATTATCCAATAACATCATTTGCGGTATAATCTTATGACTGGGACATTTATTCTCATAGTGTCTCAATGCATTGTAGATGAATCGTTTTACATTTGAAAACTTTTTCTCACCCTTGCAATCACGTACTTGGTGTCCACACTTATAACAAACTCACATTCCCATCAAGAATTTACCAAGGTGATTATTTCATTATTTATCACATATGGGAAAATCCTTCTTTCCCCTTATCCCTTTGTCCATCTTTCACTCTACCATCCTTTTCTTCTCTTGCATCCCTTCAAAGCCATAGGAATCAGAGAATTCTTTACTTATCTTACTGACACATGATATTATTTCTTCATATGTTGAGAATACATGGGAGACTATTTCCCCTCTAAATGTTGGTTTAATACCATGAATGATATGACCCTTTTTACTATTTGGATCATACGTATTGTTGGAGTTCTCATTCCTTCTATTGGGTTTCATTCCTAAACAATGGCATACACGAGGTCAGTTTATGAATCACGATTCATAATTCCTAATTTGTAAAATACTCAATGTAAATTGAAATGTTTATGAATATATTCCATAATAACAAAAATGTCTTATTTGACGAGGTATATACACATAAACCCTTCATAGTGGTTTGTAAATAAAACAAGAATTATCCTAAGCATATCCCCCGGGAGTGTCGTAACCAATAGTTTAGCTAGGGCTGTTGTCGTGCACCAGTTCCTGTTCGAGTCTAGATCAAATTGGTTTTTTTGGGTTTTACCCCTAGGTACATCTGTGGCAGAGCCAACTCTACCTGCTCGTATCCTTACAGGGATATATTTTCTTGGAAAACCCACAAATTCTCTACATTACCAAAATTCTAGGAAGTTCTTCTATACTAATCCTCAAATTCTATCTTAGGGTAATGTGCTCTAATCAGAGTTTATCTTAATCTAGTTTACAAGGTTATTTCTAAACATCCTTTGATACCAACTGTAATGCCCCGAACCCAGTTACACAAAGCCTTTTCATTATTTAAATACATTGGCATGATTACAAGGAATCAAGTCCTGAAGGACCGATCAGTTTAGCATTCTTGGAAAATACATTGCAAACATTAACTTTACATTACAATTTCAATCATGAAACACAAAATAGTTATTTATGTGATAATTATTGTTAGCTTAACCCTGTATATCAATCATAATACACTTCATGGAATCCAGAGAAAATAAATCATTAGAAAGGGATGAGCTCAAATGCCAAGTAAGGGTAAATAATTTAGTGGAAGCTATAAACTTTTAAGGCATGGTGTGTGATAACAACAAAAGACTTTTTAAACATAAACATGAACATAATATGGAAAAAATAAATCAATCATTTCCATATAAACATGCACATGGATATTCTACTAGTTGAATAATCACATGTAATAACTAATTTCATAATGAGGGAATGCCTAACGCGAGAAATCATTACCACATAGTCAAGGCCTCGTGCCAAGACTACAAATAAAATTTTTGTCAAGGCCCTATGCCAACACACTAGTTTGTCTCATGAGACCTACCGATGCATCGAAGAGTAAGAGCCGGATCCTCTCGTCACTTACTATGTCCACTGCATTCCTTATATGAAAATGTTGAAAAATAACATAAAAATTCGTATTAAAACTAGTATACGAAATGTAAATACATTAACCATAAACCATGAATGGTATAAAAATAGAACACTCATATTCAAACATATCATAGATCATTCAATACAATATTGATGATTTTATTTATAATAAATCGACCAAAATCAAGAATAATATCCAAAAAGGATATTGACATAGTTGAAAATAATCATTAAAAGCCTTTGATAAAAAGTTTCCTTTTTTGTGAAATCATTTAAATGTAATGAATTTATAAAGGAAGTAATTTTAAAGATATTTTTTAATCAAAGTGTCCCATAACAATTTGAATCTTTTGAAAATAATTATTATTTCAAAACATTCATATCAATATAAATTAATACATATAACCATTTTTAAGACATGGACATTAATTAAAATGATGTAGAAAGATAAATATTTAAAACATTTAAAATTATGATCCTGATAAAAAGTACCTTTAAAAAATCCATAAAATATTCATTTTGAAATCATATTTACGAAAAATGGACATGGATTATAAAAATATACTAGTAAATACTTACACATAAATAATCTCGGATAATAATGAGATAAAGGAATTAACACTTACCTTGAACTTTCCTTTGGTCGAGGGTATGTTTAACCTCTTGTATAATGACCATGGTACGATATTAAATTATAAAACAAACATATTAATATTTATGATATCATATATTATTCATTTATGACTTTATACTTCCCATTTAATAATAATTTCCTTGTTAAAGTAACATTTTGGGTAATAATTGTTTTCTTTATCATACGTGTTTTAACATGTTATTCTTGATCCTATAACTTAGATCATGATTTTAATACTTCCATAATAAAAATAATCATTTATATATAATATATATTCATAATATAAATATTTATAATATATAGATTTATTAAATGGAATCACCGTTTATGGAGACGGTAGGTCGTACGTATGCATAAACGCCGTTTCCGTTTTAATGTCGTATTAAACGGAAGTAAGTGATTGAGATATATGTAAATAAATATATTCATATATATATATATATGTGTGTGTGTGTGTTTATATCCAGTAGAATTATTATTTCATATATTAAATACTAATTAATAATATATATTTTTATAATCATCGTTTAATGGTGAATGTGGAAATGATACTCATCGCATCGTGGAGACGGTAATCCGTACATACGCACGAGCCACAATATTGATTCATTAAAGGTATGGGATTGGATTGTATATTCATTTTATAGAGACATTATCATGTTATTTTCATTATTTATATACATTTTAAAAATCATTATATCCATCCAAATTACACAGTGTTGAATAAAGAATTACACCAGGGCATGGAGATGGTAAACCGTACGTACGCAAGCATGCTGGGAATATCATTCACTGTATGGACATAAAAATGAATGTGGTTGTGCCATATTTATAATAACATCATATTATATATATATAAGGTACTTGATTTATTATTTTGGTATGGTAATAACAAATAAAGAGTAAGTGGAAGAAGAAAAGAACCTGAAAGAGGGTGGTGAAATCATTACCTCTTCTTCGGGTTCTTCTTTTTGATTTGATCAAAAGGGCTCCTTAGGATGGATTTAGGACTAATTTAAGGCCTCTAGGATAAATTTAGGATAGTTGGGAGGATATTTTTTCAGGGTTTGGCCGATCAAAATGGCATTGGATGTGTGAATTTGAGAGAAGGGGGAGTTCCCTTTTATAAGATGGGTGAGGGGCATCTTAGGAAAAACATAAAATATTATTTTATAATAAATTACTTTTCGGTTTATAATGGATAAAAAATGATTTATTTAGGAGATAAGGTGGGGTTGGGTCGAAAATATCTCAACCAATATGTTTTATATAGGTTTAGGTCACCATTTTAACCTTATCTTTTAGATTTAACTCTTAGTTTATAGTTTGACATTTACCATGTGTCTTTGTATTTTTATATTATATGGTTAATCAACATACAATAAACTTATAGGAGAACCCCAAGTGGTTCATCAATGATATATATAATATTATTTAATCCCTTTTGTCGAACCTTATATTTTTATAAATATAATACCAATTAATAATATAATATTTGTTTTAAAAACTCTTTGATGTCAATTTTGACACTATTTGGTATTTTGTTTTTGCTAAATTCATTAAATAATTATTACTTAGAAAAAAATTCATTCCATCAACCCTAATATGTCATATTAACCTATAATTTTTTTTAATTCATAAAAAGTCTCAAATTACTTTTATTTGGGTATTTATAATATCAATTATTTTAATATTTCATTAATAAGGTAATTAATACATTATCATTCTGTTATAAATAAATAAAATTATATAATGTCTAAAAATTATAAATAAAATACCCTTATGTATGAAGTATTTTTATATTTCTAATGAATATTTTTAGTCGAATTTATCTTTTGTTTAACCCTATATTACAAATAGTTTAGTTATTATACTTTGAATTTAACACTCTTAACTCTTCTTTGAATTAAATAATAATAAATGTCCAAATCTAATCCAAGTGGACCTAAATGATGATATTTTATTCATAAGGTTTTTTTGGGTCTAATTACACTTATCCAATAGAATTAGGACATGTTTTAGGGTAATTATGATATCATTTTTACCATCAATTACTCTATTTACTTTTAATCGAGGTAAATAAAAGTCAAAATTTACTATTCACCAAAAATTATTTTCATCTTATTGAACTAAATTTTACTTAATGATATCAACCGTGTCTCTTGGAGTTTTGAAATTCAACTCACGGAAGCTCTAAAATTATGTTTTATGTAAATTTGAAAAATGCTCTTAGGAGGTGGGTAAAAGACGGTAAAGAGTTCAATAAAATTTTTATATATCTAAACTTTTTAGAGAACGACTCCAATAAATTATATTGGACATATATATGTATTATGTATCTATTTTTTCCTAAAATTGATTTAAATAAAATAAATAATTATTTAAATAAAAAGTCAGTTTTAACCAATAACTTAGTGTTTTTCACTATTCATAAAAAATTGAAAATTTTCAGAAAAATTCCAAAATTTCACCCTAAGCTAAATTTGATATTCCGAATTAAAAATGAAGTCTATTTTACCAAATTAAGAATATAGATATTTCATTTAATAATTTAAAATCAATTCCTGTTGTCCAAACCAAAAAGTTTTTTTAAGAAATAATAACTATCAAAAGGTTGACACATGTTTCTCCAAAGTAAAATTACTTACAATGACCAGAATTGGATTAAATGGTAAAAATATAATCTATTTATACTTAAAAACCATTAAAATTTATAATTTAACAATATAAATTATATTGATTAAAAAATTTGTTTTCAGTTAAAATATAGTATTTTTCACTATTCACCAAAATAAGAATGTTATCAGAAAAACACCAAAAAATTATTGAAACTAAACTCTTATGTCCCGATTACATTGAAGAAGTTTATTTTGTCAAATTGAATATATAAAAGTTTGAAATATTAGATTTAAAAAGGGTTCTCCATTAAAAGGAGGTAAAATTTCATTTTTTTTGAAAAATACTTCTTTTATTTGAAAAAAAAATTGTTCTTACATTATTTTTAAGAAACTCGTAATATTGATTCAAAAATTATAAGGATTATATAAAGTTTAAAATTCAGTAAATACTATTCATAACCTCTTTTGAACGGCTAGTTGGAAATTCGTGGTGCACTAGAACTCGGTGTTGCGTGTAGTACAAGATATTGGATTACATTGAAGAAATAATGTACTATCAAATCTTGGGGTGTTACAAGGGAGACCATGTTTTCCTATGAGTCTCACCCCGATAAGGATTATGGAGGTTTGGTCAGGGTATCAAGGTATCTCTAAGGTTCACCAGACCATTCCATATCCACAGCAAAATAGGCGAGGTGGCGTATAGTCTAGCTATTCCCCCATAGATGCACCGCTTGCATGATGTTTTACACATGTCGCAACTAAGGAGATACATACATGATCCATCGCACATTATAGACTAGGGTGAACTGGACATCGATGATGGGTCCACGTTTGCGGAGTTCCCAGTGGAGATTGAGGATTAAAAGGATTGGTTCTTTCATGGGTGGTAGATTCCCCAAGTGAGAGCTCGTTGGCAACACGGTAATCTCAAAAAGAGAACATGGGAACCGGTGGCTCACATATGTGCTCAGTACCCCCATTTATTTACCTTTTTTTGTAGCTTCTGGGGATTAAAATCCCTAAGGTGGGAGAATGTAAAGACCTAAAATATCCATTTAATTTTTTTAAAATTATTCAGGATTACTACAAGTCTGTAAAAATAGACTGTGCGTGATTCCAAGGCCTGGTGTGCTCGGAATGGAATTTAGAACATTTTTAGGTACATTTAGTAAACTTACAGAGGGCATTTTCTAACTTCTGAACCGGTGAAAAGAATTGAAATATGAGAGCACTATTGAATTTGCAGCCTTGAGTTTCTCTTAAGGGATGATTCACTTCGACCAAAGTAGGTCGGGAGAAAAAGATAAATTTTGGACTTTACAAAAATAATAATAAAATAACTTAACAATGTTATTTTATTTATTTTCTGTAAATGATGAGCAGTGGTGGCAGGACCCATGAATTTTAAAGCCATTTAATTGCTTGACTCTCCGGTTTTTTAACCTCAACATTGTAACATTAAATTCAGTTCATAAATGAACCACATTAATTTCATGGAACATATTTGGATCCTCTATTTATTTAATAGATTCTTAGATGTGGGCTTTTCACACAAATTTGAGGAACCTCTAACAAATTTTTTCGGTGACTTTCACCGAGGAATGGAAGCTTGGATGGAAATGTCAGAAAAATTGAATTGGTAATGAAGAATGTCGGTGGATTCATCAAGTTTCGATTCTCCTTAAACGACCACAACATCTCTAATGAAATATGAGGTAGGGGTTTATTTATTACAGATTGTCTTGGATTTATTTAATAATCCCCCGCTTCTTATAATGCTAATGCATAGGGAAAGGTCCAAACAAAAAAATCCGGACCCTTTGCCGCTTCGTTCATGTTGCGTTCTTTGGGGGAAAAATTTGAAACTTAGTGAAAAGCGGAAAACATGAGGTACACAATGACGACGTCATCCCATGAGGCCCGTAGGTGCGTCCGGAAGGAATAACGGACCACCGAAGCCAACCCGGTGGCCCGCAGAAATCCCGCCAGCATGGCACCGATGCGGCGTCTCTGGAAACCGATCCCAAAAGAAAAGGTGGGGGTCATCGGTCACAATCCATAGAAGGATGTGTCACCACTCGGAATCGCAACAGATGAATAGGAAGCTGGCTCTCGCTTGGCTGTGAAGGTGGGAGGCGGTGCGCTGTCACACGCAGTGGTGAGCAGGCGGCGGCTACGAATCAGCAGTGAAGGAGGGGACCTGATCCCTATGGGTCCCACAGGTGATGAGGTGACACCACCTGGATCAGCCATTTAAAGAGCCAAATAGCTCTTTGATCCGTTTGAAAGGCGGACCACATGACCCCCACGAGGGTCGTTCCAGCCGGTGGTTCATGCCTCCACATCCCAGCCTAGCTGGGGTGGGTCGAGCCTGCAACGGCCCAGGACAGTTTGGGCTAGGTTGGGCTAGGTCAGACCTAGATGGGTTGGTCTAACTGGGTCAGACTGGATCCTGACCCTCTCAGCCTCATATGCGCTTAGAAGGTCGTATCATGCAAACTAGATGTCCCTTTGTTGAACCGTCTATGGCGAAAATATCCTTGGAGTGAAAAGCTACTTATTAATTACACCATGAGAGTTTTGGAAAAAGTTGAAGTATGGTCGAGTTAGATCGACTCCGAATCCAATTGGGCCCTCAACAGTAAAATGCCAATAACTTACAGACCGGGTGTATGGTTGACACGCAGTCTGTTGTGTTGGAACTCTTAAGAAATAAAGGATAATTGGGTAACTTCTACGAGGGAATTCATGCTGATTGAAATCAAATGATGGATTGAGAATTGGTTTCTCTCAGAAATAAGCATACTATGAGCAGGAATCCTGTGGCTGGCTGAGACGTGAATAATGAAGAGTGATTTTGTGTGAATCAACACCGAGTGATTCTGTTGTAATCAGCACCCAGCGATTCTGTGTGAATCAGCACGCAGTGATTCTGTGTGACTCATCACCGAGCGATTCTATGTGAATAATCACCGAGCATTTCTTTGTCAATAATCACCCAACAATTCAGTGTAAATCAGCACCGAGCGATTGTGTGTGAATTAGAACCTAGAGATTCTATGTGAATCAGCACCGAGTGAAGCTGTGTGAATCAGCACCGAGCGATTCTATGTGAATCAGCACCCACCTATTCTATGTGAATCAGAACCTATTGATCCTTTGTGTGTCTTGTAGGGGTCATTACCTATCGATCCTGTGTGGGTCAGTAGCAGTGCCTCCTAATAGAGTAAGATGTTCTAGCCTTAAGGCTAGTCTGTTTTACAATTTTACTCTGTTATAACTATTTTGATATGTGTATATTGAAATCATAATTTTGGTTTTCCTTTCTAGAAATCGGAGAGACCTTCGAGGGTCTCGGGGTCCCTATTTGGTATTGTTATACTCCCCCCTACACGAGATTCACCTGTACCTTGTTGTGTCTTGTGTAGACGATGGGCAGCCTTGACTGAGACTCAGGGAGCTAGGACATGACGGTGGACAGTGGTGAAGGCGGATGTTGATAGCTGTGGATATGATATGTACTTACCCATTAGGTAGGATCCACGGAGAAGGATCTGAAGATCTATTTTCTATTTTTCTGTAGAATTGTATCTTTCAATTAGGCTTGTATTCTGACCCCTTTATAGTAATTACACACTTTTAATTCAGTTGTATTACTATGTGGTTTACTTTGTTTTGTACCTATTCTGTGTGTTTGTACAGGTTTAAAGGCAATGCCTTCCCATTTTAGGGATATTCCTTTCCAGTGCTAGTCGCCAACCCCTGTCCTATGGAAGGTGGGTTTGGAGTAGACATGATACGGACCCTGGGGGCTAGGTCGTGACAAGAACTATGATGTATTGGGTAGTAAATATTTTTTAACACCCTAATATTTTATAGTACATTATATCTTCAAAGTAATTCAATAACTTACACTACACGCAACACTGAGTTCAAGCGCACCACGACTTACCAAACTAGCCGTTCAAAAGCGGTTATGAATAGTATTAATTGAATTTTGATCTTTATATAATCATTATAATTTTATAATCCATATTATGAGTTTCTTAGAAATAATGTAAGAACAAATTTATTTTTTCAAATAAAAGAAGTATTTTTCAAAAAATGCAATTTTACCGCCTTTTAATGGGGAACCATTTTTAAATCCAATATTTGAATCATTTATATATTATATTTGACAAAATAAACTTCTTTTTTAGAATAAGGAAAAAATAATTTAGTTTTAATTTTTTTTTTTGACAACTTTCATATTTGTGTGAATAGTGAAAAATACTATATTTTAACTAAAATCAATTTTTTAATTAAAATAATTTATAGTGTTGAATTATAAATTGTAATGGTTTGGGAGTGTAATTAGATTATATTTTTACCATTTAATCCAATGTTGGTCATTGTAAGTAATTTCACATTGAAATTGGACATAAACAATTGTCAATCTTCTTATTATTATTATTCTCTAAAAATACGCTTTTTGGTTTTGACAATGGGAATTAATTTTAAATTAATTAATGCAACATCCATGTTTTAAAATTGGTAAAATAGAATAAATTTTTGAATTTGTAATATCAAAATTATCTTAGGGTGATATTTTGGTATTTTTCTGAATATATACAATTTTTGATGAATAGTGAAAAATACTAAGTTATTGTTTAAAACTGACTTTTTATTTAAATAATTATTTATTTAATTTGAATTTATTTTAGGTCAAAATAGATACATAATAATTATTTATGTTCAATATAATTCATTGCAGTCAGTTTATAATAATTTTAGATATATAAAAAATTTATCGAACATTCAACCGTCTTTTACCCATCTCCTTGGAGCATTTGAAAATTTGCATAAAACATGATTTTACCACATTTGTGAATTGAATTTCAAAAATACAAGAGACATGCTTGATATAAATAAGTAAAATGTGGTTCAATAAGATGAAAATAATTTTTGGTGAATAGTAACTTTTTACTTTTATTTACCGCAGTTAAAGATAAATAGGGTAATTCAAGGTAAAAACAATATTATAATAATACGAAATTACCTTAAAACTTGTCATAACCTTATTTTATGAGTAATTTCTGACCATGGGAATCCTTGGGTTTATTTTGGGACCTCATGGAGCCACTTATTAATTATAATGGCACTTTATTTTAATTAACTTAAAGTAAAGGCAAAAATGACACAAACAAATAGCTTTAAGTAAATCAATTTTTACAAGGGTTTATATAATTGATCTTTTCGACTATAAATATTAATTTTAAAGATAAAAATATTACATACATAATGGTAGATTATTTATATTTTTTAGACAATAAATAATTTAATATTTATATGACACAATGATGATGTAGTAATTACCTTATAAATGAAATATTAAAATAATTGATATTATAAATATATAAATAAATGTAATTTGAGACTTTTTTGGAATTAAAATAATTTTCTAGGTTAATATTACTTATTAGGGTTGGTTAGATGAATTGTTTTGAAATTAATAATGTTGTTAGGAATTTAACAAAAACAAACTAGCAAATAGTGTCAAAATTGACATAAAAGAGTTTTTAAAAAAAAATATTATATTATTAATTGATATTCTATTCCTAAAAATCTATGGTTTGGCCCAAAAACATATATAATGATAGTTGTATCATTAATTAACCACTTGGGGTTCTCTTGAAAGTATATAGTAAGTTTATTAACCATATAATATAAAAATACATAGAGACATGGTAAATGTAAAACTATTTAACTAAGAGTTAAATTTAAAAGAAAAGGTTAATATAGTGACCCAAACCTATCTAAAACCTACTGTTTGATTGTTTTTCAACCTATACCCACTTTAGAATTTAAATAATTCATTTCAGAGCAATTATAAACCGAAAAGTATTTTATTATAAAATAATATTTCTAGTTCTTCCTAAGGTACCCCTCACCCCTCTTATAAAAGGGCACTTCCCCTTATCTCAAATTCACACTTTCAAATCCATTTGGCTCAGAAAAACCCTACCCAAATACCCTCTCAACTGTCGTCCCTTTATCCTAGAGGCCTTCCTTTAGTCAGAAAGCCAACCTAAGGAGCCCTTTTGATCAAATCAAAAGGAAGAACCTGAAGAAGAGGAAAGTATTTCATCACCTCTTTCAAGTTCCTTTCTTCTTCCACTTCCTCTTTCTTTGTGGTTTCCATTTCAAACTAATAACTCGAGTATATAATATATACATTTATGTTACTATAAATATTTTACAACCATACGTGCGTACGTACGGCTTACCGTCACCACGTCGTGCTATAATTGTTATTCAATACATTATTATTTGGATGAGTATAATAATGATGTGTAGTTGATATAAATAATAAATATAAAATGATATTTATTTGGTATATATGACATACCATCAAATTATATATTATTTTAATATCAAAAGAATTATATTTTTGCTCATTCATATGTACGGCTTACCGTCTCCACGGCGGGATGAGATTCATTTCCACGATCACCGTTAATCGATGATTATAAAAATATATATTACTAATAAGTATGTAATACATGACATAATAATGCTACTAGATATATATATATATATATGTACTTACATATATCTTATTCACCTAGATCTGTTCAATACAATATGAAAACGGAAACAGCCTTTATGCGTGCGTACGGACTACCGTCTCCATAAAAGGTGTTTTCCATTTCATATATATGTATATTATACATATTTATATTCTAAATATATATGATATATAAATAATGTTTTATATTCTTTATGTATTTAAATCACGACTTATGTGATACAATCAAGAGTAACAAGTTAAAACACGTACGATAAAGAAAGCAATTATTACATGAAATATTAATTTAACATAGAAATTATTATTAAATAGTTAGTATAAAGTCAAAAATGAATCATTTATTATATCATAAATATTAATATGGTTATGTTATAATTTAATAACGTACTACAGTCTTTATGCATAAGGTTAAACGTACCCTTGACTTAAGGAAAGTGTAAGGTAAGGGGTTTCCATCTCACTCCTTATTCCCATGAGATTCATGCTATATTGCAACTATTTCCATATGTGTGGTGTATGTACTACCCATAATGGTATTATTTGTGTAATAAACATTAATTTATGAGTATTTACATCTTCATTTTATGGTACTTCTTTTATGGGGTGTATTTTTCTTAAGTTACTAAATTGGTAAAGGTTAATTCCTCAATCTCATTATTATCCGAGATTGTTTATGTGTAAGCTTTTACTGTGACATATTTATTATCTATGCCATGTTGCATAAAATAGATTTCAAAATGATTCTTTTAAGGGACTATTTAACTAAAAAATAATTTTAAATGTTTTAAATATTTATTCTTCTAAACCTTTCTCATTAATGTCCATGTTTTCAAAATAATTTTAAGGATTTATTTATAGGAACATGAATGTTTTAAAATGATAATTCCCTCCAAAATTTTCAAAGTGGTATGGAAATATTTGAACAAAAAATATATTTTAAATTAATTCCTATATAAATTGCGGGACATTTAAAATTATTTCATGAAAAAAGGGATATTTCACTCAAAGAGTTTTAATTATAATTTTCAACTATGTCAACATCCTTTATTGGATATTATTCTTGATCGAGGTAGATTTATTATGATAAAAATATTCTATATTGTATTGAATGTTTTGTGATATTTTTGACTTTGGATGTGTTATTTTTATAGAATTCATGGTTTATGGATAAAGTATTGACATTTCATATGCTATTTTTAATACGAATGTTTATGTTATGTTTAAACCTTTTCATATGTGGAATGCGTTGGACTTAGTAAGTGACGGGTTGAGCCTGCTATAGGTCCCCGATGCATCAGTAGGTCTCCTGAGACAACTATATGTGGAATTGTCCAAGGCCTTTCAAACTTTGATATATGGTTTTGTCCAAGGCCTAAATCATTTTTTAGATGTCTTTTCTGATGCCTTGACAAAATATTTCAAAATTTCCGGCATTATGCATTCCCTAATTATGAAATTAGTTATTAAATGCGATTATTCGACTAATATAATATCCATTTCAGGTTAATATGGTAATATTTTATTTATTTTTTCCATATAATGTTCAAGTTTATGTTTAAAAGGCTTTTGTTTTTATTACACATCTTGCCTTAAATGTTTATAGCTTCTTCTTGATTATTAACCCCTAATGAGCATCTGAGCTCACCCCTTTCTTATGTTTTATTTTCCAAGGATCCCAACCAGGGTTTTATGTTTGAGATGCAGGGTTAAGATAAGGGAAAAATGGAGTTATCAAAGGATTTTTTTTGTATGTTAGGAAGTGTAATTTAATGTTCATGTATGTAATATATTTTCTAAGACTGCTAAATAGATTGGTATTTCGGGGCATGATTCCTTGTAATCATTCCAATGTTATGTAATAATGCACTAACCCTGGGAATCTAGGGTCGGGGCATTATAGTTGGTATCAGTTAAGGTTTAGTACAAACCTTGGAAACTAGATTTAGATAAACACTTATTAGAGAACATAGCCCTAAGATAGACTTTGAGGATTATTATAGAAGAACTTCCTAGAATTTTGGTACTGTAGAGATTTTGCCAGTTTTCCAAGAAAATACATCCTTGTCTGGATATGAGCAGGTAGAGGTGGCTCTAGCACAGGTGTACCTAGGAGTAAAACCTGAAAACACCACTTTTATCTAGACTCGAACGGGAACTGGTGCACCATAACGAGCCTTGCTGCACTCTTGGTTGTGACACTCCTGGGGGATATGCTTAGGATAATTCTCATTTTCTTCATAAATCATTATAAAGTATTTACAATTATATACCTTCTCAAAGAAAATATTTTTATAATTATGGATTATATCCATAAATTGTTCAATTTACGTTAGGTATTTTACAAGTTTGGAATTATTCATTGCAATTCATTAACTGCCCTAGTGTATGCCATTGCATAGAAATGGAACCCAGTAGACGGAATGTGAACTCCTTCAAAATGTATGATCCAAAGAGTAACAAGGATTATATCTTTCATGGTATTAAGACATCATTTAGAAAGTAAATAGTCTCCCATGTATTCTCAATATATGAAGAAATAGTATCATGTGTTAATAAGATTAGTAAATAATTCTATGAGTCATGTGGCTTTCAAGGGACAAAAGAGAAGAAAAAGATGGAAGAGAGAAAGATGGATAAAGGGAAGAGTGAAAAGAAGGATTTTCCCATATGAGATAACTATGGAAATAATCACCTTGTTAAATGCTTGAAGGGAATGGAATTTTGTTATAAGTGTGAAAAAAAGGACACGAAGTACGTGATTGCAAGGGTAAGAAAAAAGTTTCAAATATACAATGCTTCATCTACAAGGATTTGGGACACTACAAGAATCAATTTCAAAATCATCACAGTATACCCCAAATGTTGATATTGAATAATAATAAAGTTATAATACTACTGAAGATGAAGAGTAATGATTAGATTTCTTACGTTGTTGTTAAAGTATTGTGTCATTTGAGTATTGTATTAATGATGTACATGTTATAAGAATTATACTGTATATAAGGATTGTACTGCAGTACTATTTCATTAAGGAATTGATATTGTGTGGGACTAAGAAAAGTGACTCAATAGAAGGTTAAATTTTTGGAAAATATATGGTTCAGAGAAAGATAAACAATAATATGGTTTTGATACCGAGGTAGTGATTTTGGAATAATACATGATTGATTTGAATAAATTATATTATATATTCTTGACTACCTTGAAACTGATTAATGATTATTATATTCCATCGTTGTGGGATTTTACAACATTTTTGGATAGAAGGAGTATATCCAGTATTATATAAGGAATAAGGGAGAATCAATGTAATTAATAAGGTTTTATGGTAATTCAGGATGTTGCAGTGTTTTAAAAGAATACATGATGAAGGCATTCACATTTTGTTACGTAGAAAAAAAAGGATCTTCATTGTGTTTAACTTCCTTAAAAATTCTGGACTGTCAGTTTGGATAGAAGTATTTTGGATAATTCTAGTTTGAGATTATTTTTGGATTTCCATAAAAAAGGACAACTCGGAGGTCGGGCATCAACTCGTCTCGACCGGCAAGGCCGCGAGACATAATCCTGCAACCCAAGGTCGATAAGGGTGTATCACCTACCACTAGACCACGTGATGTCATGGATTGAATAATGTAGTTTTTTTAAAAGGTCTGGTTGATGAATTATAAATTCATTTTTTTGGAACCCTATACGAATAGGATAAATAGAATATTTTTTTAGGTTCCATTATCATTTAGAGTGAAAGATGAGTTTGGGATAGAAATTAGTTAAAAGATGGTACTATACTTGTCATGTATATATTTTTTTCTTCTCTTATTATATGAAGAAAATAATTCTTAAATTTATGTAAGGGATCTTAAAACAAAAAATGTGTTATCCTAATACCTTATGTTTTGTTGAACCGATAACATTTTAAATCATCATAGATTGATGGATTTGAGGCTCTCAATTCAATAATTGTTTGTGACTAATTACCTCAATCACTCCATATAAAAATTTATGTTTTTCTATATTTATTTGTCTCTAATTTCCACTGATTTTCTTCTAATAGAGATCATAATTTGGTGGTGACCTTTTCATTCCCCTTTTCCACTTATTAAGACTAAATTTTATTTACCCAATTTCAAATGTGGGTTTTCGCACAAAGGTTTTTTTTATTTTCAAGCTTTTATTTTTGAAGAATAATTTCAAATTGTGAGGACGCAATTTATTGAAGGAGGGATGAATGTAACACCCCAAGATTTAATAGCACATTATTTATTCAAAGTAATTCAATAACTTCCACTACACACAACACTGAGTTTAAGCACACCATGACTTACCAAACAAGCCGTTCAAAAGTGGTTATGAATAGTATTAACTGAATTTTGAACTTTATATAATCCTTATTAATTTTAGAATCCATATTATGAGTTTATTAGACATAATGTAAGAAAATATTCATTTTTTCAAATAAAAGAAGTCTTTTTCAAAAAATACAATTTTACCGCCTTTTAATGGAGAACCCTTTTTAAATCCAATATTGGAAAATTTTATATATTTAATTTAAAAAAATAAACTTCTTATTTAGAATAAGGACACAAGAATTTAGTTTCAATAAATTTTTGGGGTTTTTCTGAAAACTTTCATATTTGGGTGAATAGTGAAAAATACTATATTTTAACTGAAAACAACTTTTTTAATCAAAATAATTTATAGTCTTGAATTATAAATTTTAATGGTTCGGAATTATAATTATATTATATTTTTACCATTTAATCCAATGATGGTCATTGTAAGTAATTTTATTTTAAAGTTGGACATAAACAAGTGTCAATCTTTTGATAGTTATTATTTCTTAAAAATATGCTTTTTGGTTTTGACAACAGGAATTAATGTTAAATTAATTAATGCAACTTCTATGTTTTTAAATAGGTAAAATAGAAAAAAAAAATTGAATTCGTAATATCAAAATTATCTTAGGGTGAATTTTTGGTATTTTTTTGAAGACCTTCCATTTTTTGATGAATAGTCAAAAACATTGAGTTATTGTTTAAAACCGAATTTTTATTTAAATAATTATTTATTTTATTTAAATTTATTTTAAGTCAAAATAGATACAAAATACCTATATAAGTTCAATATAATTCATTGGATTCGGTTTATAATAGTTTTAGATATATAAAAATTTTATCGAACTTTTTATCGTCATTTACCCATCTCCTATGAGCATTTGTAAATTTGCATAAAACTTATTTTTACCGCTTTTGTGAATTTAATTTCAAAAATCCTATAGACACGACTGATATCAGTAAGTACAATTTGGTTCAATAAGATGAAAATAATTTTTGTTGAATAGAAACTTTTGACTTTTATTTACCGCAGTTAAAGGTAAAGAAGGTAATTAAAGGTAAAAAGAATATTATAATAATACAAAATTACCTTAACACTTGTCCAAACCTTATTTTATTAGTAATTTCCGACCATGGGAATCCTTGGGTCAATTTTGGGACCCCATTGAGCCACTTATGAATGATAGTGACACTTTATTTTAATTAACTTAAAGTAAAGGAAAAAATGACATAAACATATATATTTTAGTAAATCAATTTTTACAAGGGGTTATATAAGATATCTTTTTGACTATAAATATTAATTGGAAAGATAAAAATACTTAATACATAATGGTATTTTATTTATATTTTTAGACAATAAATTATATAATTTTTATATGCACAATGATGATGCAGTAATTGCCTTATAAATGAAATATTAAAATAATTGATATTATAAATATCCAAATAAATGTAATTTGAGACTTTTTAGGAATTAAACTAATTTTCTAGGTTAACATGACATGTTAAGTTGGTTAGATTAATTTTTTCGAAGTAATAATGTGGTTATTAATTTAACAAAAACAAAATACCAAATATTTTCAAAATTGACATAAAATAGTTTTTAAAACGAATATTATATTATTAATTGATATTCTATTCCAATAAATCTATGGTTAGGAAAAAAGACTTATATAATTATATTGTATCATTAATGAACCACTTGGGGTTCCCTTGGAAGTATATAGTATGTTTATTAACCATATAACATAAAAATACGAAGAGACATGGTAAATGTCAAACTATTTAACTAAGAATTAAATCTAAAAGATAAGGTTAATATAGTAACCCAAACCTGTCTGAAACCTATTGTTTCAGTGGTTTCTGACCCATACCCACATTATCCGTTAAATATTTATTTTTTATCTTTTAGAAACTGAAAATTGTTTTATTACAAAATAATACTTCTAGCTTTTCCTAAGGTACCCATCACCCCTCTTATAAAAGGGCACTTCCACTTCTCTCAAATTCACACCTTCAAAACCATTTGGATCGACCATAACATGACCAAATACCCTCTCAACTATCTTCCCTTCATTCTATAGGCCCTCCTTCAGTCAGAAAGCCATCCTAAGGATCCCTTTTGATCAAATCAAAAGGAAGAACCCGAAGAAGAGGAAAATATTTCATCACCTCTTTCAAGTTCATTTCTTCTTCCACTTCCTCTTTATTTGTTGTTTCAATTATAAAATAATTACTCCTGTATATTCTGTAAAATGTGATGTTATTATAAATATGTTACAACCATATTCATTATTCTATCCATCCTTTTAATGACATGTCACCATACATGTGTACGTACGGCTTACCATCTCCACGTCGTGGTGTAATTGCTATTCAATACATTATTATTTGGATTGGTATAATAATGATGTGTAATTGATGTAAATAATAAATATAACATGATAATTATTCTGTATATATGATATAAAATCCAATTATATATTATTTTAATATCAAAAGAATGATATTGTCACTCGTGCATAGGTACGTATTACCGTTTCCACGACGGGATGAGATTCATTTCCACGTTCACCATTCATAGACGATTATAAAAATATATATCACTAATAAGTATGTAATATATGACATAATAATGATACTGGATATATATATATATATATGTGTGTGTGTATATATATATATATGTACTTACATATATCTTATTCACCTAGATCCGTTCCATTCGATATGATAACGTTAACAGCATTTATGCGTACGTACGGACAACCATCTCCATAAACGGTGTTTTCCATTTCATATATATTTATATTATACATATTTATATTCTAAATATATATGATATATAAATAATTTTTTGTGTTCTGTATGTACTTAAATCATGATATAAGTGATACAATCAGGAGTAACAAGTTGAAATACAAACAATAAAGAAAGCGATTATTACCCGAAATGTTAATTTAACATGGAAATTATTATTAGATGGGTAGTATAAATTCATAACTGAATCATGTATTATATCATAAATTTTAATATGGTTCTGGTATAATTTAATAACATACTACGGTCTTTATACAAGAGGTTAAACGCACCCTTGACTAAAGGAAAGTGCCAAGTAAGGGGTTTTAATCTCACTCCTTATTCCCGTGAGATTGATGCTATATTTCCACTATTTCATTTTTTGTAGTGTATGTACTACCCATAATTGTATTCTTTTTGTAATAAAATTTAATTTATGTGTATTTACATCTTCATTGTAAGGTACTTATTTCATCAGGTGAATGTTTAATAAGTTACCAAATTGGTAAGGGTTAATTCCTCAATCTCATTATTATCTATGATTGTTTATGTGTAAGTTGTTACTAGGATATATTTATTATACATGCCCATATTGCATAAAAGAGTTTTCAAACGGATTTATTTAAGAGACTCGTTAACTAAAAAACCATTTTAATTGTTTTAATGGTTTATTCTTCTAAACCATTCTCATTAATGTCCCAGTTTTCAAAATGATTTTAAGGATTTATTTATATGGACATAAATGTTTTAAAATGTTAATTCCCTTCTAAAGTTTAAAAGTGGTATGGGACACATTGATTCAAAAATATATTTTAAATGAATTCATTTATAAATTGTTGGAATTTTAAAATTATTTCATGAAAAAAGATATATTTCTCTAAAATATATTTACTGTTTATTTTCAACCATGTCAACATCCTTTATTATATACTATTCTTGATCGAGGTTGATTTATTATGATAAAAATCATCCATATTGTATTGAAGGTTTTGTGATATGTTTTACTATGGATGTGTTATTTTTATACCATTCATTGTTTATAGATAAATTATTGACATTTCGTACGATAGTTTTAATACAAATTTTTATGTTATGTTTAAACTTTTTATATGAGGAATGCATTGGACATCGTAAGTGACGGGTGGAGCACGCTATACCTCCTCGATGCCTCGGTAGGTCTCATGAGACAACAAGATGTGGAATTGGCCGAGGCCTTTCCCAATTTGATATATTGTTTTGGCCGGGGCCTAAATCATTTTTTAGATGTCTTGGCCAAGGCCTTGGCAAAATGTTTTAGAATTTCCAGCATTATGCATTCCCTCGTTATGAAATTAGTTATTACATGTGATTATTCGACTATTAGAATATCCATGTTCATGTTAATATGGTAATTTTTTATTTATTTTTTCCATATTTTTTCATGTATGTTATCTATTTTCCAATACTGCTAAACTGATCAGTCTTTTGGGACATGATTTATTGTAATAATGCCAATGTTATGTTATAATGAACCAAATCTGGGTAACTTGGGTGATGGCATTATATATTTTCTTTGGGTAATTACATTGGAAGATTTTCATATGGTTATTCAAATTTATATGGGTTCTATAAGGGTATTATGAAGATAATGTTCCAAGATTCAAATACATGTTCTATATTTTCACCATGGGTTTTTAATTATTCCTTTGATCGATATTGATCTCACATGACTCATGATTATTGATTTTTATCAATCTTTCATTTTCTAAATCTTTATTGCATGTTTCATGATTTATGATCCATGTATTTATTTGTATGAATATTCATATATTATTCTTATATGAAATAATTATATCATCTTACTCTTATACTCATATTTTTCTCACTAATGAAATTCAAGTTTAAATGCTTATGTTTCCCCATACTGAGCATTTTATCTCACCCTTATTATTTTTCATTTTCCCAAGGTAATCAAAAATGGTGTTAAAATAAATTTTTCTATAATTTTTTCATATGGATGACGATGATGATATAATTTTAAATAAGAAAAGATGGGTAGAAATAATTATCTATTAAATTCATGGGTATTTTTCATTAAAGAGTTTTTCCAAATTATATAAAACTATAAACCTAAAATTTCTACAATTTTTTTATGTAACCCAATATTTTATTTTATTGTTATGAGTTTTGGATGACAAAAAATGGGTCTTGTTATTCGGTATCAATCCAAAAATGTATTGATTATGTTTTTATCACTAAATCAGGGAATACAGGTTTGAATATTTTATAATTGGTATCAGGTAGTATTTAAATAACTTTGGATATTATGATGTTTTCATGAGAGGTTGTCTTAAGAGTATTTTATACCCTCATGTGTTTATGAGATTAAGGTTAATCATAAGTTCAAAGACTGAGACACCCGTTTTTATGTTTTAAGTGATGAGAACTCAAATTTATTGATGAAATTTTGGGTGACATTTTATTAGGTTGAAGTATATGTATACTTTTACATTTTGTGGGAATAAGTTTTATGGTACTGAAAACCATTAGAGTTTGTATTATCTTTGATGATTAATATTATTTTTGAGGATCTTCATCATATTTTTAGTTATATCATAAGAATTATATTTGTATATTTTTATAAAACAATGTAACATCTATAAAGGTTGTAGGTCTTGAACCTACAACTAAAGGGTGAAAAGGGTGTAACATCTACCACTCGCCATTGTGATGTCCTGGTTAGTATGGAATCATTTTTATTTTTAATTGATTGATTTTAAACATAATTATTAAGTTTATTTTCATAATATATGTTTTATCGAATATATAACCAAGGTATTTAAATGTGATTTAGTGATTAGGTGTTTAATTTCATTTGAGAATAAATTGATAATTTTGGTAACCATATATGATGAAGTTTAATAGAACATTATGGTATTTTATTTGAATATAAATTTTGAATTATCTTTTGGTGTCACATTTTTTTACTGTGGGTTTGTGGTGATTTAATGTATCCATTGAAATGATAAGTATATATTAGAGATTATATGATTCAGGAAAATACATTTTTGGTATGAGACTTTAAAATATATTGGTATTATTTATAGATAATTCTTAAATCAAACTCATAAAAATATGTAATCAAAACCTTAAAATATTTTAGTTTCAATCTTATTCATCAAAATTTTGATATATTTTAATGATAGTTATTTATGGAATTATTTAGTTTGAACTTTTGATTGAACTATTATGTTTTGGATATTAATGATATGAAAATTTGATTATTTTGGGAAATATCCTACCTTTTGTTAACTTTTTTGGGTTTGAATAATATCTTAATAAATAGGGAATAACTTTTTAAAATTTTTCGTATTATGTGATCCATTAGAATTTGATTTTAGTGCTTCAGGAATAAAAATATTATCTTAAATAATCATTTGTTTGGAGAAAAGATGATATTATTATGGGAATTAACTAAATAATGAAATTATACTTATCAATTAAGTATATTTACTTATTTTATTTATCTAAATGGTTAAATAGTTACACCAATAATGTAAAAGGATCATAAAAAATTTCCATATTACCTTTATTTCCAATGAAATAGATGTAATTTTTCTCACCTCTTTGGTTTATGGTTTTTTGGTTGTTTATTGTCTCATGATCATTCAATTTCCTATAATCAATGATCTCTATCACTCTCCATCATTAATTAGGGAATTCAATTATCTTATTGGTCCATATATTTACTTCCCACCAATTTTCTCCAATTTGGAAACCTAGTTGTGTTTTATTCCATATGACTTTTATATTTTATTTTCCCTCTTTTCAAAAGGAATTTTTATTAACCCTTTTTGCAATGTGATATTTTAATAAAAGTTATTTCTAAATGTGATACCCTTAATTATCAAGATCATGTTAAAGTTATTAGGATGAATGTTATTAAAGGTTGGAGGTAATATACTGATTTTTTTAATTGAATAAAAATATGTTTGATAATATATATGAAAGGAAAAACTGAGCGTAAACGGCTCGAGAAATATATGAAATTTAAAACCTAGTCATTGAATTTTTTATTTTGAAAATTATTAAATTATTTATATTATAAATATATATCCTAAAATATATAAATTTATTGATACAGTCTTTGTAAATAATAAATCAATTTTTAGAAAAGTAATTTTATTCTCTAAAAATATGTTTTATTCAAAAAATTGTTTTTCTTTGTCTTAGTGATAAAATATCATAACTAATTTATTGAGATATTGAAAAAAATTTGATAAAATTAAACTCATTTTTAAATCATCATATAAAAATTATCTTATTGTAAAATTTTTGGACTTTTCAGAAAATATTGATTTTTCAGTGAATAGTGAAAAATACAGATTTTCTTAAAACTAACATTTATTTTAAAAAAATTCATATATTTAAAGGTTTATTTAGGAATTCAATTTTATTAATAGTAAAATAAGTATTTTTTCTTTATATTTAATCCTATTAGTTTTATTTTAATGCTATTTTTACTGGATTTTAGTAGAAGTTTATTTTTTGGCTTAAGAATTCCTTTTTCTGAAATATACTTTAATATACATAAGGTTTATCCTCTTTAATAAATTTATATAACTAAAAAATAGGAATAATTTAAATTATATTTAAAGATTATATATCTATAAATTTTAATTTTAAATCACATAATAATTATTACTAGTCATTGTGTTCATATAAGACCGTCTTAATCTTGAAAAAAAACATAAAATACTACTTTCTCATCGTGTCTTGGGGTTATATTTTAAATTAAATTATTCCACTTTTGTGAATTAAATTTTGTAAAATACAATCCATATTTGGAATCGGAATTATTTTTATTATATAACAGGTCCAACATTATTTTTTTATAATGAATAGTGAAAATGGTAAAAAAATTACCACAATTAAGGTGAAAACAAGTTTATCAAGGGAGAAACTAAAAATAACATCGATAAAATGACCAAATTTTTTTTATAAATTCCATTGTATAAAAATATTTAAAATATATCCCTTATAATTATATATAATGGTTCATTTTGTATCCTTTTCATGTATATAACGTGGATATAACTTTTTCTTTTTAATTATTCCAAGTGTGTCCTCCCCAACACTTAAAAAAGACCACCCCTCTACTCTCCTATTTACACCTCAAAGAATTTTTTTGGAAACTACCTACCCAAATACCTTATTAAATTTCTTAAAAACATCCTAGATGTATTTTTTGATTATAAAACCCTTTAGGGGTGATGTTTTGGGAAATCCTAAAGAGGTCGTCTGAATAAGTGGTGTCATTTTTAACCGAGTGTTATATTTTATTTCTTCTTACACATCATTCAAATATTCCTTAATGATTCTGATATAAAAACATAATTATCTAAAATAAACTAATATATTATTATGTTAAGGGGATTACCTAAATTTGTATCCTCCTCCATCAAATGGAAAATGAAACCATCATTCATGTGTACAATAAACTACCTCCTCACGAATCTATGAAATTCTTTTTCCATAATCACCTCTCAATAATATTCATGATGATGTATTTTTATTTATATATTAAATAAATGAAATATTTTTAATTCTTTAAATATAATATATCATATATTCCCTTACCTTTCCATTAATTGAAAGAAGATAACATCATTCGTGCGTACGTATAGACTACCGCCTCTATGAGGCGATGTGCTATTTTTTCAAAATCACATTACATTATTGATATTTAAAAATGTATTTAAATAGATAATATTATATTTATGATATTTTTTATTTTTAGATAAATTAATACTTACCTAATTTCTATAATGATCATTTGAAAATGAATTATTATTCATTCATACACACGACCTATTATCTTCATAATATCTACATATATTATTTTATGTAACCATTATTTATAGTTTTTTATAATATAATAATTGATGTGTAAAAATGATGATTATTTTATAATTATTTTTCTTGATATTATTTAATAATGACCCCTTTTAACCCTGGTCAACATAACAAAGGTGTTTTGGAAATATTGACCAAACGTCCACAAAACAGCTGACATGGACATAACTGATTAAATATTTGAATATGTAATTAAAATAAATAAAATATATTATTTAGGTATAAATTAATAAACCATTATTTTGTTATTAATAAATAAACTAATTTATGAAATTTATTATAAATTAGTTAAAGGACATACATGGAATGTCTGGACTCGAGGTATGGGTTTCTCATCTAACTTTTATTTCTGTGAGACATATGCCATATTCACCACCTATTTTTATTATGTGGTGTATATAATTCCCATTAATGAATATTATGATTGTTTTAAAGAAAATTTTATATATTTAAAAATAAATATGAGGTTCTTCATTTCATGAGGTTTTTTTCCCGATATTACCAAATCAGTAAAGGATATCATCTCAATTTTCCTTCACTGAGGAAAATTATATTATTAAGAACCTAATTTATTTTATAAGGTGTATAAATACTAAAAAAATATTTTATATCTTTAATACTTAATAATTCAAAGCATTTTGTTTTATAACTAGAATTATTTCATCCATGATCATTTGACTTGAAATTTAGAAAGTTTTAAAGGGTTTATTAACTCAATTTATTTTTTTGGGTTATAACTCATCTTAATTAACTCCATTGTGAAATTAATATATATATATAATGATATATAAATTGTTTTATTATTTATTTTATCTTTTTTTGTGGGTTTAAATTTTTTACACATAATATCTCCATTTATTAAAACTCAACTCGATGATATGATATTTGGAAAGGGTATTCATCTCAAATTACCTTTCATTGGGATATATATTTCATAAAATTCATATATATTATTTTTTGCGGTGTATATACTAACCATTCCAAATTTTTTTATGATAAATATCCTTACTTTAATTATATTTAATGTCACATTTGAAGTTATTATTGCATGGAGATTACGATTGAAAAGATTACATAAGTGGAAAAGGATATTTCTTACAATATTCTTTCTTTTTGGGATTGATTATGTTCGAGGTTCCTTTATGGCATATCATATGATCTTATTTTATTAAAAAAATCATTTTATTGTATTAAGTTTATGAATGTGGTTTATATTTTTTATTTCAATTTCCACTTTTATTTATTAAAGAAATATCATATAATTTTCTTGTAAGATATATAGATCTTGTACTTACTTTTAGATTGAGAATATTTCTCTTCAACATAAATGAATTCTAAAAATATTTCCAAAAAAATATCTTCTAGATATAAATTATTTCCTGAATATATTTCACAAGGTCATTGAATTAATTTTATAAGGTTTAAAAAAATCTTCACATTTTACAAATGGTATTCTTTTGACTGCCATTAGAAATTGTTTGAAAAGAGTGTTTGTTTTTAAAATATACATCATGAACGGATTTTAAGACCATCATGAACTCTAAATTTTTTAATGATTTTTTTGTTTCAAATTATATTTTCTGTAAAAAATATTTTCACAATATTTTTTGATTTTTTAGTTTTAAAAATGGATTTTTAAATTGAAAAGGATATTTTCCTCAATAATGATCTTATTGATATTTTAATGGAATTTACATTCATCAACATCAACAACCATGATGTTAGATGCACTCCATAGAGGATATGTGTTAATGATATCATTATTATTTCTTTATATGAATTATGATGTTGACATGGGACAATTTTCTTATTCATGGGTGAATCAATCATTGAAATAACAATCATTATTATTATGTAAAAGAGTGAAATATTTTTTTTATTAATGAATGGTACTTGGAAAGTACTGATCATCATTGGTGTGCCCAAATATTTTTTGGTGATCCAAATATAGATTATATGATTGGTGCACTAGATACTGTTGTGTCATCCTAATATAGGTTATATAATAAGTTCCCCAAGATAACGTCGGTTAACCCCAATATAGTTTATATGATGGTGCACCAAGATAGTGATCCAATGAATTGGGTAATGATTATATTATATAGATAATTATATTGTAATTCATATGTATAGATATTCTAATTTTTAAGGGTACAATAAGGGTTCTATGAAGATAATTTCCAAGATATTAACATGTTTCTTTTTTGCTCATTATGGGGTTTTAATGATTCCTTTGATCAAGATTGACATCACATAGCTCATAATTATTGATTATTATGACTACTAAATTTTTTAAATCATTATTCCATATTTTATTATCAATGATATAGGTATTTATTGGAATGAATATTCTTATTTTATGTCCATTCACATTGATTATGTCACCATAAACCTTATTCTCATCTTTTCTCGACAATGACATTCTTTTGATCATGTTTTTGTTTACCCTTACTAAGAATTTTATATCACCATTATTATGTATCATTTTCCTCGAGTTATCAAGAATGATGTTAAATGAGTTATTTTTATAATGGTTTCATAAGGATGGTGTTGATTACTTAATGTGAATTAATAAAATCTCAGTACAATGGGAAAAAATACTCTCTTGATGTTATGAGTATTGTTTATGTATGAGTTTCCCCTGATTCTCTAAAACACTAAACCTAAAAGTTCATAGGGTATGTAAGTGATCCAATATTTTCTTTTTTCTATTATAGGTTTTGGATATAAAAAAATTGTGTCATGTTTATCAGTATCTAGCCAAAAATGTAATTATTATGTTTTTACAATTATATATGGGATTGTGGGGTCTTAGATTTTATTTGTAACTGTCACATACATGAAATATTAAGAGGTATTTTTCATTTAATTTACATCCTTTATTTGTTTTGGTGGTTTTTCATGCATTTTTAAAGGAAATAGTGGGTTTCCAAAATTTGGGCCAACCTAAGAGCCCATTTCCAGTTTTGAAAGTATATTTTGTTTCTTTAATAACTCCTTCGTTTTTCAACATTTTTCAACCATTAAACTTCCAAAATGACCTTCATTTAAATATTAAAACCACAAAATAATTTTGGGCCCCTTAAAAATTCATTAGAATCACGGATTTGGGTGATAAAGTTAGGTATTGGGCCAACCCGAAATCCCATTTCCAATTTTAAAATTGTTTTGTAATTCTTTCATAAAATATTTATTTTTTATGTGTTTTCGGTGATTCCACCTCTCAAACATTCCCATCAAACCCAGACACACCCCCATCTTCGTTTTCACCTCTTTGGAGCTCATATTGATCGCGATTTAGGGCCGAACTTCTGAAGCTCCAAAAAACGTCCAGATTTCCCAAGTAAGTTGTTTCTCTTCCTTATTCCTCCCTTCTTCTTAGGGTTTCATTCTTTTTTATTGAACCCCAAAATGTCCAGAAGATGGGGTTTCGTACCTAGGGTTTTAGTTTTGAGTTTTTTGTCCAATTCTCTGGTTTTAGGTTCAAGCTTACTCCTTTGTGGTGCGGCGGAGGTGCGGTTGAAGTGACGCACAAGGATTTGGGGGTTTTGACTCTTTTGGTAGTTGATTTCATATGTAGGTATTGTATAATGAGTTGGCTTTATGTATTTAGGTTTCCATTATGTTCATCATTCAGTATTTGGATTTCAAAAATTGATTTGGGTAGCATTTTAAAAGTGGTATATTTTTAAGTGCCAATCTTGTGTGAAAATGGGTGTTTTACATGTGTAACCCATATTGTGCCTCTTGGTGTTGTTTTATAATTCAGGGATTGGATTTATAAAAATGTTTTGATGCTGAAATTTATGTTTTGGTATAATATTGGTCTCCATTTGGTTTTAAATATGGGATTTTAGATGAATTTAATGTGCAACATTTGATTAATTTTCTTGAAATTGTTTTATGGAAATTATAAATGGTTTATTGAGTTATGCAAAAGGTGAAAAGAAGGTGTAGATACTGTTTGGAATGTGTGTGACCAGAACTAATATTTATATGTGAATATTGATTTTGGTAGTATGTGGTGACTATTTGAGCACAATACGGGAAACCCGGGTATCTAGGTGGGCTAACGTGTACTAGTACGCTAGTGAACGGAGGGGTTTTGACCATGGTTCACTTAGAAAGTCTGACATGGATAACACTAACAAAACTATAATGGAGATTATTGGAGACCACTAGGTTATGGGTATGCTCCCTACTAGTGGCTCGTGCACGAGAACGAATTTCGTTATGGTTACTTTCACCGAGGTACGAGGTACTTGGGGCTCACAACAAACTAGTACCTAGGGGGGTTCCTACGCTTGGTGCTCATGGCCTTTTTGGAATTTAAACTTTCGTTATGGTATTTTGGGATGTGAAAACCAGTAGCTTGAATGTTTTATTCAATTTCACTGATTCTTTATAGTTATCCCCATTGAAAGTTATTTTCTTTTCAAAGTTGCACTTTTAGAAATAAATGCCACTATTATCTATTTATAACTCTTGCAAGCCTTTTATTTTACAATGCCTATCACTTGAAATCCTTGGGTGATATCCTATTGGGCATAGTCTCACACCCTACTTACACCTTTGGGTGTAATTAGACTTGATCATGTTTGACACAGGCAAAGGAAAATCCTTGGGCGATGGCGGTTCAGGTTGCTAGTTTCTCTCGATGGTGCGGTGTTGTGGAGACGGCTTGTGGGTGATGACCCCTTGTCGTGTGGAGTATCATGGGCTGTTTGCTGCTACTTTTATGTACCTTTGGACCTCTTGTGTCTTGTTTAAACTCATATACTAAGTTATGAATTTTTATTAATTCTTGTTTGGCATAATTTTTCAGATTTGGTTTGTTGTCTGTTTTTGGTTATCTTATGAACCCAAACTCGGGTAAATCGTTCCCAAATGAATTTTTATGATACACAGGCACTTGTGCCAGCCCGTGGGAATGGGGAACGCCCTTCGGGTCTTGCCATGAGCCGGATTTCGTGCTGGTTTGATGGTGACCAGATTCGGTTCGTGACAAAATGGTATCAAAGGAGGTCAATGTTTTTGGGTTATATTGTTATTTTGGGATGAGTCAGGATAGACAGGAGCTAGGACTGTCGGGGCTCGGGGTTTTGGTTGTGAGTAGGGTGTCTGGCCCACACCTCTCATGGCATACCCTGAGTCACTAGGGGGTGTTGTAATTTAAAGATTGACTTCACTTCCAGGTGAGACGTGTGGGCTGCAGACCACATGTGGACATCATGTGAATGTGTTGTAGTTGTTTATTTTATTACTGAAATGTGTTTTGATTATCTATATTTGAGGTATTTGATTAAAATTTTCAGAATTGTGGTATTGATTATTATTTTGTGACTGTTACATTTTGTAGCAACATGCCTCCCCGGAAAGCTCTCACGCACCCACGGGAGGAAGCCGGAGAGAGTTCTCCCACACCAATTGATCAGAGGCTAGTCGAGGCCGTGGTCTGGGCAGTCCAGGCTCTAGGATATGGACCAGCTCTAGTTCCAGCTCCTATTAGAGAGGATGAGACTGGTCCTAGAAAGGACAAGGCCCAGGAGTTCCTGAAAAATAAGCCTCCAACCATCCGAGGCAGCTCAGAACCCTAAGAAGCAGAGGATTGGATCGAGAAGATCGAGCGTATGTTTGAGTTCTTGGAAACACCCGAGGAGCTCAGGGTGAAGTGTGCCTCCTTTCTGTTGGAGGGTCCCAGCCGTAAATGGTGGGAGTCAGTGCTTCAGGCTGGGAAGAATGAGCAGATGCGCTGGGGAGATTTCAAGGCTATCTTCAATGAACAGTACTGCCCTGAGGTGTTGGCTTATGCCAGGTCTAGAGAGTTCATGGAACTTGTTCAGGGAAATCTATCTGTGATGGAGTATGCCAACCGTTTCGCTGAGTTGGTTCGGTATGCTCCAGAAATTGTCTCTAATGAGAAAGAGAAGGCCTAGAGGTTTGAGAAAGGCTTGAGACCAGAGATATACTCCCAGGTGTTCTTGTTTAAGCTGAGGACCTATGCTGAGGTCGTTGATCGGGCGTGCATGGTGGAGATTGATAGAAAAGGCAGGGCTAGTTTCTATGGTTCTGTATCAGCAGTGGGAAGTGGAAGCTCGTCAGAGAAGAAAAGGAAGCAGGAGGATCATGTGAAGAAAGGAGGAGGCAGTTCAGGGAACTCTTCTAGGCAGTTGTCATCAGCGGCTTCTGATGCGAGATCGGTTGTGTGCCACCAGTGTGGGAAGCCCGGGCACATCCGTCCAGCATGCCCTCATCCTCCGAAGACCTGTTTCCAATGTGGAGGTATCGGACACGTGCAACGCTTTTGCGGGATAGCACGTCAACTTCAAAGTGGGGCAGGATCCATGGCTCCCAGAGGAGTGCCAGCACAGTCTGAGCCGTCGAGGACTAGGGGATCTCGATTTGGCAGCCGTGGTGGTAGGGCTGGGTCATCTTCTGGGCAGAGCCAGTTCAGGGCACAGCCACAGACTAGCGGTCGTCTTCAGGCAGAGACTGGACATCTCCATGCGGTGGATCATGCACCACCAGGATCAGAGGCGGGACCGTCGACTGTTCGAGGTACCGTTTTGATTTCATCTTCTATAGCTGCTGCTCTTTTTGATACTGGTGCCTCTGTTTCATTCATTTCTGCCCGTTTTGTGGACATTCTGAATCTTCCAACTGATTTGATGTCATTCGCAATGGAGTTGGTGACACCGCTGGGAAAGAAGAAGGAGCAGGGTCTCAGGTGCCCATCATGTGCGCTTTCTGTGTCAGGGGTTGAGATGGAGTGGGACCTCTTGGTCTTAGATATGAACCTTTTTTATGTAATAATCGGGATGTATTGGCTAGTACACTTCCAGGCACACATCAATTTCTATAGACGACGTGTGAGTTTCACGGCACCTGATGGGAGTCGTCAGGTTTTTCATGGAGGATGGGATCCTCGGTCAGGTCGCGCAGGGCCTCCACTCCCAGAGATGGGAAGTGTTATCTTCTAGTTATCTTCTCTTATGCTAGAGGATGATCTTTCCCCTGAAGGTTCACTACCTCATGTAGTGAATGAGTTTCCGGAGGTATTCCCAGATGATTTTTCAGGCTTTCCCCCAGAGCGGGATGTGGAGTTTTCAATTGATCTGGCACCGGGAACACAGCCGATATCTCTTCCCTCTTATCGCATGGCCCCCACCGAGTTGAGGGAATTAAAGATACAGCTGGACGACTTAGAATCCAAAGGATTCATTCGCCCGAGCATCTCTCCTTGGGCTGCTCCTGTGTTGTTTGCAAAAAAGGCCGATGGATCCCTCTGGTTGTTCATTGACTACCGGAAGCCGAATAAGGTAACAATTAAAAATTAATACCATTTACCCAGAATAGATGATTTGTTTGATCAGTTGAAGGGGTCAAAGTGGTTCTCAAAGATAGACCTGCGTTCAGGGTATCATCAACTCAGGGTTAAGGAGTCAGATATCCCAAAGACAGCTTTCCGAAGCAGGTACGGCCACTTTGAGTATTTGGTCATGCCCTTTGGATTGACAAATGCTCCAGCAGTCTTTATGGCACTTATGAATAGGGTTTTCCATCAATATCTCGATTCCTTTGTTGTGGTGTTCGTGGATGACATTCTGGTATACTCTAGCTCTGAGGAGGAACACGAACATCACTTGAGGGTCGTTTTGGGTACATTACGGGATCACCACCTCTATGAAAAGTTGTCAAAGTGCAGTTTCTGGATCAGGGAGGTGAGATTTCTCGGGCATGTGATCTCAGAGAATGGAGTTTCAGTGGACCCTGATAAGATTAGTGCGGTTATGTCATGGGAGCAGCTGAAGAATGTGTTCGAGATTAAGAGTTTCCTTGGCCTGGCTGGTTATTATAGGCGATTCGTTCGGGATTTCTCTCGGCTTGCTTCACCAATGACTACCCTCACCCGGAAAGGGGTGAAGTTTGTATGGGGTCCAGAATGTCAGGCATCATTAGAGGAGTTGAAGAGGCGATTGACTACTGCCCCCGTGCTGATTTTACCAGAGGCGGGAAAGGGATATGTGGTTTATTGTGATGCCTCAGGTATGGGTCTTCGGTGCATGCTTATGCAGGATGATCACGTGGTGGAGTATGGATCTCGCCAACTCCGGCCACACAAAAAGAACTACCCAACCCATGACGTGGAGTTGGCAGCACTGATGCATGCTTTGAAGACGTGGCGTCACTACCTCTTTGGGGAGAAGTTTGTGGTCTATTCTGATCACAAAAGCTTGGCTTATATCTTCTCACAAAAGGACCTCAACATGAGGCAGCGTCGCTGGATCGAGTACTTGCAGGGGTTTGATTTTGACATTGTCTATACCCCAGGTAAGGGAAATGTAGTGGCCGACGCCTTGAGCAGAAGGGTCCCAGTGCAGGCTTTGAGGAATTCCAGTGATGAGTGGATATTGATGGGGATCTTTTCTCAGATGCATGTGGAGACCAAGGAACGTAGTGGAGGGGCATTCTTGGCGAGCATCCAGTTGACTCCTTCTCTGTTGGAGTTGATTCAGCAGGAACAACCTAGTGATGAGCTTTTTCAGAGATTGAAGCAGTTTCTTCATGGTGGGGAGACATCCTCTGATTGGTTGTCATCTCTCGAGGGCATCTTGTGCTTCAAGGGTCATTCGGTAGTGCCGTTATCCCTACAGAAGGTGGTGATGCAGGCTAGCCACCTGTCTCAGTGGGCTGTCCATCCGGGTGCCACTAAGATGTATTATGATGTTCGTCCGCAGTTTTGGTGGCCTGGTATGAGACGGGACATAGCGGACTTTGTTTCGAGATGCTACACATGCCAGCAGGTGAAAGAAGAGCACCAAAGGCCCTCCGGTTTGCTCAAACCACTACCCATTCCTACCTGGAAGTGGGATGAGGTTGCCATGGACTTCATTGTTGGATTACCTCGTACACCTCGAGCTAAGAATGCCATTTGGGTGGTGATTGATCGTCTAACCAAATCATCCCACTTCATTCCGATCAGAGATACATCTAAAGTGGATGAGTTGGGCCGTTTGTATCTTCAGGAGGTGGTGAGACTCCATGGTGTGCCATCAGCAGTTGTCTCAGATAGAGACCCTCGCTTCACATCTCGATTCTGGGAAGGCCTTCAAAAGGCCTTGGGGTCCCAGATTAAGATGAGCATAGCATACCATCTGCAGACGGATGGTCAGACAGAGCGGGCGAATCAGATTTTGGAGGATATGCTTCGTGCATGTGTCCTAGACTTTGGAGGTTCTTGGGATACCCATTTGGGATTGGTTGAGTTTGCTTATAATAACAGTTACCAATCCTCGATTCGACTGGCTCCTTTTGAGGCGCTCTATGGTCGGCCTTGTCGGTCCCCCCTCTGTTGGGCTGAGGTAGGTGAGACCTCACTACTGGGGCCGAGTATGGTGCAGGAGACATCTGAGAAGGTAAAATTAATCAGGCAACGTTTATTGACAGCTCAGAGTGGTCATAAATCATATGCTGACCGGAGGCGTCGAGACCTAGAGTTTTCTGTGGGTGACAGAGTATTCTTGAAGGTGGCCCCTCGTTTAGGCCATCGTCGATTGGGGAAGCAAGGTAAGCTGAATCCGTCGTACGTCGGGCCATTTGAGATCATCGAACGTATTGGAAAATTGGCATACAGGTTGGCCTTACCTTATCAGTTGAAGTCCATCCATGATGTCTTCTATGTTTCTCAGTTGAAGAAATACTACCCGGATCCGTCCCATGTGTTGAGTTGGGAAGAACTGGAGATAGAGCCTGACTTGTCTATTGTTGAGAGGCCAGTGAAAATAGTGGACTCCCAAGAGAAGATACTTAGAGGGAAGTCTATTCCATTATTCCGGGTTCTATGGCAGCATGGAAATGATACACATGAGACATGGGAGCGAAAGTCGTGGGTCGAGGAAGAGTACTCGTTCTTGTTTTCCAATCAAGCCTCATGTTGACTTTCCGGGGAGGAAAGTCCTTCATGGGGGTGATAATTGTCACATACAGGAAATATTTAGTGGTATTTTTCATTTAATTTACATCCTTGATTTGTTTTGGTGGTTTTTCATGCATTTTTAAAGTAAATAGTGGGTTTCCAAAATTTGGGCCAACCTAAGAGCCCATTTCCAGTTTTGAAAGTATATTTTGTTTCTTTAATAAATCCTTCGTTTTTCAACATTTTTCAACCATTAAACATCCAAAATGACCTTCATTTAAATATTAAAACCACAAAATAATTTTGGCCCCCTTAAAAATCCATTAGAATCATGGATTTGGGTGATAAAGTTAGGTATTGGGCCAACCCGAAAGCCCATTTCCAGTTTTAAAATTGTTTTGTAATTATTTCATAAAATATTTATTTTTTTATCCTTTTTCGGTGATTCCACCTCTCAAACATTCCCATCGAACCCAGCCACACCCCCATCTTCGTTTTCCCCTCTTTGGAGCTCATATTAATCTCGATTTAGGGCCGAACTTCTGAAGATCCAAAAAACGTCCAGATTTCTCAAGTAAGTTGTTTCTCTTACTTATTCCTCCCTTCTTCTTAGGGTTTATTTCTTTTTTATTCAACCCCCAAATGTTCAGAAGATGGGGTTTCGTACCTAGGGTTTTAGTTTTGAGTTTCTTGGTCAAATCCTCTGGTTTTAGGTTCAAGCTTACTCCTTTGTGGTGCGACGGAGGTGCGGTTGAAGTGACGCACAAGGATTTGAGGGTTTTGACTCTTTTGGTAGGTGATTTCATATGTAGGTATTGTATAATGAGTTGGCTTGCTGTATTTAGGTTTACATTATGTTCATAATTCATTATTTTGATTTCAAAAATTGATTTGGGTATCATTTTAAAAGTGGTAGATTTTTAAGTGCCAATCTTGTGTGAAAATGGGTGTTTTACATGTGTAACCCATATTGTGCCTCTTGGTGTTGTTTTATAATTCAGGGATTGGATTTATAAAAATGTTTTGATGCTGAAATTTATGTTTTGGTATAATATTGGTCTCCATTTGGTTTTAATTATGGGATTTTAGATGAATTTAATGTGCAACATTTGATTAATTTTCTTGAAATTGTTTTATGGAAATTATAAATGGTTTATTGAGTTATGCAAAAGGTGAAAAGAAGGTGTAGATATTGTTTTGAATGTGTGTGACTAGAACTAATATTTATATGTGAATATTGATTTTCGTATCATGTGGTGACTATTTGAGCACAATACAGGAAACCCGGGAATCTAGGTGGGCTAACGTGTACTAGTACGCTAGTGAACGGAGGGGTTTTGACCATGGTTCACTTAGCAAGTCTGACATGGATAACACTAACAAAACTATAATGGAGATGATTGGAGACCACTAGGTTATGGGTATGCTCCCTACTAGTGGCTCGTGCACGAGAACGAATTTCGTTATGGTTACTTTCACCGAGGTACGAGGTACTTGGGGCTCACAACAAACTAGTACCTAGGGGGTTCCTACGCTTGGTGCTCATGGCCTTTTTGGCATTTAAACTTTCTTTATGGTATTTTGGGATGTGAAAACCAGTAGCTTTAATGTTTTATTCAATTTTCCTGATTCTTTATAGTTATCCCCATTGAAAGTTATTTTCTTTTCAAAGTTGCACTTTTAGAAATAAATGCCACTATTATCTATTTATAACTCTTGAAAGCCTTTTATTTTACAATGCCTATCACTTGAAATCCTTGGGTGATATCCTATTGGGCATAGTCTCACACCCTACTTACACCTTTGGGTGTAAGAAGACTTTATCATGTTTGACACAGGCAAAGGAAAAGCCTTGGGCGATGGCGGTTCGGGTTGCTAGTTTCTCTCGATGGTGCAGTGTTGTGGAGACGGCTTGTGGGTGATGACCCCTTGTCGTGTGGAGTCTCATGGGCTGTTTGCTGCTACTTTTATGTACCTTTGGACCTCTTGTGTCTTGTTTAAACTCATATACTAAGTTCTGAATTTTTATTAATTCTTGTTTGGCATAATTTTTCAGATTTGGTTTGTTGTTTGTTTTTGGTTATCTTATGAACCCCAACTCAGGTAAATCGTTCCCAAATGAATTTTTATGATACCCGGGCACTTGTGCCAACCCGTGGGGATGGGGAATGGCCTTAGGGTCTTGCCATGAGCCGGGTTTGGTGCTGGTTTGATGGCGACCAGATTCGGTTCGTGATAGTAACCATATTGATCACCATAAAAATGATAATATCATCTTTAACAATACATTTAAATCCAAGAAACACACCAAACACCACTCATAAATTGAAAAAAAAAGAGAAAACCACATAGGAAAATATCTATTATAAATATTTCTGATATAAAAGATCCTCAAAAATAAAAACCATAGATTTTAAACTCCATCAATCAATGATAGATATATAAAAGGTATATATTTATTGTTATTCCTTTGGTGAAAAATGATGGGGTTTATACTAAAAACATTTTTTTGATACACACAATACAACCAAGAAGTACTTACAACTATGGATGAGATTACAACATCGATAAAAGTAATAAATAATTGTATGATTATTTAATTATATTGATATTACTGTCATAATGAAAATTGGATTCCTCTCTCAATGGTTGACTTATCCTATACTATATTCGTTAATAATTATATTCATTTAATTTTAACTCTAATATATGAGGTAAAATAATAATGTTAAAGGAACAATATCTTATTTCCAAGTATCCAAACCATATCCCATTTCATATACTTCAATTTACTTAAAATTATATGAAGAAAAATACCCATGACCATTGGATTCATTAAGTGTATTTGAAAATGATTTTTTAATAAATATTATAAAACATTCCTCACTGATATCCATAATGATTCTTGTAGGTGATTTAATAATGAATATCATTCATAATCAGTGAAAGAAATAATTTATATAAAATATATTCTTTAAGATGCACACAACTCAATGTTCCATGATGCTAGAATGCATTCCTAGACCACATGATTTATTTATGTTGACTCAACCATGAATCTCCACTGTAAACATTATTAAATCTAACACCTTACAAGAATCATTGCCAAAAAAATCTATTCCTTTTCAATTTAGGTGAAATAATGGCCTTATGCATGTTATCAAAGACTACATAACTCCTCCCCATGATTCAAAAATATATTTATCATACATTTTCACTTATACACATGGAAAACTAATAATAAGAGAGATAATTTTGTCTTTAAAAAATAAAAACATCAATACCATTTGTAAGAATATAAAGGCCATAGAGGTATGATTTATAATACGTAGAAATATAAATTTTCTATTACTTTATATCAATATTCACAAGGATGTAAATGAAATATTCATGAGTTTATATATATATATATATATATATATTCATTTACGTATATATTTATAAATTTTATAACTCAGATAATATCTGTAAAAATTAAATGAGTTTTTTTCACAATATGAACCAAGAATTTATATATAAATTTATTCCACAATAAATTTTCAATAATTTATTAAATATTAAAATACTAAAAAAATATGAACTCCATTATAAAGATACACTATAAATAAATCATATAAAATATATCATGAAATTATTGTCATTTTTTTATTTCTAATAGAAAATTATATACGAAGGATGAATTTATTCCAAAATAATAACACATATAAAATGGTATAATAACCAAAATAAATATAATATATTTAAGATTAAAACATAATGGGTCTTAGTCACAAAAAATTACAACACCAAAATACATCACTGAGATGCGAAAAAAAATTAAAAAAATTTGTGTATTAATTTTATAAATGATATATAGAGAAACATAAGTCCAAGGTATGTGACTGGATTTTTTAGTATTTAAGGGATTTATAGTAGTTATTAATAGGTAATGTGATGATTTTATTAGTCAAGGTATCTATTGTAATTATGGTTTTAAAAATATTAACATTATCATTGAAATAGTAATGTGACTGTTAAAGTAAAAAAATTAAATACTTAAAATGTTAAATAAATAACAATATATGAATTGTAAAATTCTCAAAAATTTTATTTAAAATAGTAAATACAATGTTTTATTTCTATATACTAAATTAATGTAATTTATTTTAGTAATTTATTTTGCCACTATTTATTTAAGATTAGTCTTCATTATTTATTTTAAATTTTAAATTTTCTAGATGTAAAAAAATTTAATATTAAAATAGATTAAATATTTGGATTCATCAAATTCAAATCACTAGATTGTGCTTTTTTTAATCTTTTTGAAAATTTAAAATTTTACAATGAAAAGTAATATATAATTTTATGTATATGGTGTTTTTATAATATTATTTTGATTTAAAAAATAATTAATGGTTATTAGAATATTTTTTATTGAAAAAAAAATATTTTTCATATGTAAAATAATTTATTGAAAAATAAAAAATCAATTTCAAGGTCTATAATGTAATATGAAAAGTATAAAACAAAAATATTCATTTAAAAAAATAATTTTGATATTTTTGGTAATTAATTTCTTATAATTTATTAAATTTTTTAATTTTTATTTTGGATGGGTTAAAAAGTCATGTAAATTCAATTTTTTTTAAAATAATTACTTATATCAAATAACAATAATATTCAATGTATTTTTCATAAACATATATTGTATCTATTATTTTATATCAAATTATTTCTCTATTAAATATTTAAATACCCCTTATCAACTTATTCAAAGAACTTCTAAAAACTCTTTAATGTACCCTAGAAAATTGTAATGAGAATAAATCAAAGGGAGGAAAATCATAGTGATAAGAAACGTAATATTTATTATAAAATCTCTAGTTTCATTATAACAGTTATATAATAGGATCTCCTTATGAAAAATAATTGATTACAAGAGATTCATAAAGTGAGTAGAAATTTTATAGGACATATGACACATTTACGAGGTTCATCAACTCTTTTGATTGAGTGGTCACATTCTTGGTGATGATCTATTTCAATCACACTTGATACATTGTTACAAAACTATCAATAAGTAAAAAAGTTATTTGGAAAGAATATAGTGAAAAACTCTAATATAATAAACCTAAAAAATATAAATTAATTGATGAATATTATACAAATATCCTTAAGTACCTCTAATTTTGTATAAATTGTACACTCTCTTTCGTCTTGTCAATCCAAAGAAATATTCTCTCAGAATAATCCTCTAAATATTTATGAATCTATATCAATATATCCTCTCACTTTTTTAAATAGATCATAAAATTGATATTCTTTTGGCAACACCATATCATGTTTGGGTCTACTATAGTATGGTATGTCTAATTAAATATAGTTATGAAAACCAAATTCTGGAATTCTTATGATTATATAAATCTGAAAGGTTATTTTTTTGTCAATAAAATATTTTTACACCAGGATATCATGATATCAACCATGACATGGTATCTTCATGAAAAACATCTAGTAGCTATCACTTGAGGTCAAAATGTTTGGAAATTCTATTTTGATTCCATCGTAATTTGTTTTATGTGAACCAAATTACTTTTATATAACTTAGTTGTCTTGTAGTACCTCGTTAAAAATTATTAAATCCTAGAAAAATGAAATCATGGTAGTTTCTAAAATGGGCTAAGGGTTGGTAGTAAACATGATGATTATTTTTTCATCTCTATAAAAACCTGTATATCCTTCATTTGACCACATCCATTAAAATAGCCATTTTCGACACATTACCATAAGGATTTATGAAAAGTACCAAGGTATGATATGTACCACTTTATAAAATCTCAATTCCATTCATCTCATTAAGATATAATTGATATTCAGAAAAATAATAAGTATATTAAAAATACTTATAACATAAATTAAAATGTTTTACACATGAATGGTCATATCAAGAAACTGAATCTAAAAATTTAAAAGCATTAGAGTTATCTAGACACCACCCCAGAGGATAGAATAATGTTTTTGAGTGTTCTGAAACTCTCAATGTAATTATTAATACAATATTGACCAATTCAGAATTATGTTCCTCTCATCTTATAGGTTTTCAATTCACTTCATCAGAAAAATCCAATCCTTCCCATCTTTAAGAACACTTTAATATCTACCTTTTTAATTATTAGAAGAATTTTAAATTAAATTGAGCATCATTTAAATCAGTAGCTACCAAGACCTATCATCTCCCCCAGGAAGGAAACCTTTCTTATCCACCCTTATAATCTCAATAAGTGATAAGTGTATCTCCCCTTTTGAAAAATATCTTCTAAAACTAATTCCTCTATTTCAAAATATTTAATGAAATGAATAGTGGGAATAAATTAATTAACTTGTAAGTATTTTTAGAGTTATTTTACATCCAAAAAAATATAATGTTATGGAATGTGACCTTCCTTTAGGGATTCATCATAAAATGTACTACTTGTTCCCATAACGAATCATTCTCTATGTTAATCTCTAAAAATTATATATTCTCGTTAGTAAATTATTGCTTTATGTTAATATTATATAACCTTAAATATTAAACTGTATTATTTGATATATTAATTAAGTATTTTTGTCCCAATAAACTATCAAAGGATATGGTACTTCTAACCTTATGATAATGAGTTATGACATTATTATCCTCATTTGAGTTCTAGTTAGGGGATCTACATGATGTTCACCTTCTGTTACTCTTAATGTGAACAATTATTTTCAGAGTTCAAAACAATAAACCGTTCTATGATAAATAATGTTCATCTAGATGAGGATTTTTATTCTCCAATGTAACCTATGTAATCAACATTGGATAATCCAATAGGATATAAATATATTCTTTTATCAAACCTCATGTTAAAATTTAATATTTTGTTGATATTTTACAAGACTCTATTCAATTATATGATAAGTAAATATTATTATAGTTTCAGAATTGAGCATATAATCTAAAATTTAACACAAAATTTAGTCTTAACATGATCAGGTATTATACACTTCTAATTAGTGATCAATAATTCAGTTCATCAATACTCGGCTCTACCCCATGTACTATTGGAGTTAATGTCTCTATAAATTCTTTTATTTAGAACCACATCAGTTAATCAAAATAATTTATTTTTTGTTACAAATAAAATATAAAGCATTTTTTTCCTGCTATGAAACTAAAAAATAATGTAATTTCAATTATCCTTGAAATTATAAAATCCTTTTCATTTTTAAATAAAATTCACTAGTTCTATTCACTATATTATTTAAAAAAATAATGTCATCCACAGAAAAAATCACAATGAGTTGGTTTCTTTCACTGATCTCCCCCACTGCGAACACCATCTAGGATAGTAATGAACTTGAGAGTTACCCTCTATGCCCACCTTCAATAGGTCATGGTTGGAAACTAGCACTGACGGCATAAAACATACCAAGGGGAGGAATTTAACTCATCAATCTTAATAATAATGAAAATAATTAGAAATCAACACCATGAAATAGAGAGAGAATAACCATTATCTCGTAAACCATGTAAATTCCATACAAATAAAAGTCTCTAAATAAAAACATGAAAATACACCTATGTCAAAAACTCCTAAACCACTCCAAAAATAAAACTAGAAATGTCCAAATAGATCTCTAATCCACCCTAAAAAAAATTATAAAATAGTTTTTATATATGTGTGATCATACATTTATACTCTAGGGATCATATTCATGACCACTCATAAAAATATTGAAGAGTAATACTGATGCTTTCATTAATAAACAATATAACCAAACCAGACCTACAAATGTCCACTAGCACCAGCCTCACTATGGTTTGATCACCCAATCACACATCTTATGTAATAATATATTATCAAGGAAAGATATAATTGAAGGAACCCTTATACCACTTCCTCAGTAGCTTTTTTATCTCATATCCCAACATCAAATATCTTATACTTCAATCCCGTCTCTATATATATCTGATGATGGTTGTGTCCCAACCCTACCTACCCCAACCTTCAAAATGGCCAACATCATATGTTGGTATAAATAAAAACAACATATCCATATCATTGTAGGGTATCATGAACATGATAGATATCAACCTCAATCCCTCCACCTTCCATGCATGAATCTCACCATTTACCCATACCACAATCAAATCTCAAATAGTAGGGTATTATGAACATAATGGATATCCTTCTAATTTATTCCTCCTTTCAAGAATGACCCCCAACATGTATAAATTTCTCTGTGAACTATTCATAAAGTGAAATCATGGAATATATGGTAGTCATCCATTAACCATCACCAACCTAGATGTTGAGAAAAATATTTGAAACCTAAAACCTTTCGATGTCAGTAATATTATTTGGCATATATGGGGTACATATGAAATTACAAGAAAATGTAAGTTATAATATATCCACACATAATATTGATATATGAGTTCACTTCAAATATCCCTTCTAAATCATAAAACAATCATTACATTATCTCCACCAAAATCAACATCCACTTTTATTTTTATAATGAAAATATCCAACACTTCCAAAAAAAATACAACAACAATATCCCATAGAATTTCCTATTTATTTATTCATTTAAAAACATTCTTATATATAATTACCCATAAATGTTAAATTAATTATACAACTAAATTAAATACAAAATCCCCTAACATATTAATCCCATTTATCCTTCTATAAGACAACAAATTAATGCATTGACATTTTCATTTATAACACATTCCATTTAGAATATTTCTATTAACTATCAATTTAAATAGCTATCAAGAAACTAAAAAATCATTCCCACAACACATAAATATCCATAACATATAAACCCACACATCACATTCCCTTCGGTACCACAATCACCCAACCACCATTATAAAACCACTACAATACCATCCCAAAATGAAACCCACTATAACCGATTGTAGTCCTGCCACCCAACATGTGTTAATGACTAAAACCTACCACATGACCATACCATACCATCCCACAAATCTATCCATAAATAAATCCACAATAATCACAAAACTATTATAAGGACAAACAATAGCAGTCACACAAAATTCCTTCAAAAATACACATCCATAATTGTTTTTTAACATGTTATCAAATTAGTTAAAAATATCTGATATTGGTATCTATAAATAAATTACATATTTAATACACAAATTATTTCTTATAAACATTAATTATTTAACCTTTTATGAAATTTTATTCCATAAATTTTACCATAGAGGAAATCAAAATCATATCATTAAGAAATAAGTTATTACAGTATCACCAAGATTTTCAAAAAAGAAAATATCACAACTATAACATGGAAAAAAGTAAACACCTATGATTAAACCTAATTACCCTTTATTTATTTATGTTTCATTCATTAACTTATTTAAGTTAATTCATACCATTTAAATCATAGTCCCAAACCTCCAAAATTTACATTAAAAAAAGAAATATAGTTCTTGAATCTCATACCTTAATGGAATCTTCAAAAAAATGATTCTCAATGTGAAAATGAGGAGGATAAGATTTTGATGAATAAATGAAGATAAGGGGTCTTTGGAAAACTATAACATAGAAGAATCCATCAACTAATTTTCACAATATAACCCAAAAAACAAATCTCACATCTACATCCATCTCCAAATGAAAATAGATAAGAAACCAAGAATAAGAAATGTGGAATTACTCACCTTGGATGGAAGAAGTATTGATCTTATAAAGATGAGGATAAAAATGTAAATAGATGGAGCTCAAGAATCTCTAAAAATTCACCAAAAGGCCAATGTAGATTGAGATAATATTAAATTTTTTAAGAAAATCATAGAGGTCTACCAATTTATACCAATATAGAAGAGTCAGGGTGTGGCATGTAATTTATACACTATGACTGTATCATTAAATAATAAGGCATGGAGTGATAGATTGTCATGTCATTGTGACCATTATAGATCAAACTACTCCCAATATCTTGTTAAAAATCTCTATATATCCATCATCTAGATCCTGGTCAAACTCTCAAATCTGATAGAATCTAACAAGGGTTATATTGTGAACCATTCTTGATGGCATGAAATTACCTAAAATAGAAACATGAGAGTCTAGCCTCTAGGTCTTCGCGTTTTTTAAGATATGGTCACATCATACCATCACAAAGCTCTCCATAATTTACTGCTAGGCCCTCATGCTACAATGGTCAGCACACGATCACGACTAACCATATCCCTAAAAACAATAATACTACCAAATTATACCTTTATAAATAACTCATAAGGACACATCTGAACCTATAAAACTATAGTGCTTCCCATTTCCTACGAGCTGACAACAATGTAGTGGAAAAATGTGTCACACCACAACTCACCTCTAGAGGCTAGAATATGCTGATCCACACCTCCTTATTGATACTTACTTAAAACTCCCCCAAATACCAAATATTCAATGTATTGATTTATAATATTTTGGGTTATTACATTAGATACCTCTAAAATTATTATCATACTTTATAATCAAAAATACGCCTAAAATAAAATGATTATTATCAACCCAATAGTGCATGGCAGTTACTACATAAAAATAGATGACACCACCATCAAAAAACAACATGAATCTTGAAAAAATAGCACATATCATAATAATACTGAATTGTTCATTCAATCACTAGTCGATCAAGAAAAATATACCCATGAAACAAAACCACTAATGTAGGGACCTACCTAACAATAATAATGGTATCATATTAACTGTTCCCCAGCCCAAGTGAGGACTATACCAATCAAGTGGATACCACCCAATCCCAGGAATTTCAATGATAAATAAGTATAATCCACTATAAACATATCACCCTCAACTCAAGAAATTAATCATTTCCACAAATACTACTCTAATAGTGAAATCCTTAAAAAGAATCACCACCCAAGATACCTCTGAAAGAGAATAAATTTACTATCACCTCCCACTATGAAAAATGTCAAATTAAAAATTTTCCTCACTTTCAATAAAAAATATTTTATAAAATTAAAAACCTTGGTGAATGCCACTTAAAAATAAACTTCAACACAGTGTGAGACCTCAAGAAAGTAAGAGAACACAGTAGAGGCCATTATATCCCAAATATCAACCTCCCACTTACCTATAGTTAATCCTTCCATAAAGGTGATATAAATTTATAATTTTTTAATAAAAAAATACATTTACATAAATATGACTTATAGTTTTTAAATAATCCAAACATTTAAAGAAAATAGAAAACAATTATTATCTCAACCAATAAAATCATTCAATTTTAAATTTACACATGAACTCAAATAATTAATTAAAACATAAAACTAAATTTTAAGAGAAAAGGGTAGTAAATATTCAAGGAAAAATTGTTCATCTAAAATTTTAATGATCATTAAAAAATATGTTTCTTATGTAAGGGATAAAGTTATCAATTCAAAAACACTTTCAAACTCAAACTAGACATACTTCATCCAAACCGACCACCCATGATCCCAACTATACTACCAAACAAAGAAACCACTTCCATAAATCCTAGGGACACCATAAATCAGAGGACCTTGAAACTTATGGAACCCTATTCCATTATTATATAAACATTCCATTTTTATCATAACAAAATTTTTAGAGATTCTAACATCATGGGATGGAAGCTGAACCCAAAACTCCAAAGACCACTTCACTTCCTTCCTCAAATTATCACAGGCCCCAAAATTCAATGTGCCGCCTATATCCTTCATTGTATTTTAAAAAAAACAGGACCCAGTCAACTCATAATAACTGATAACATTCAAAAAATACTTCAATAGAATGTTCACTACTCTCTAATGTAACTCCAGCCTCAAGGCTAACTCCAAATATCACTCCCATATGTCATCATCTTCCAAGGGATCAAGAAATAAGAGAGTAAAATTACTCCTAAGATCATGAACACCAAAATCCCATTCTTAAAGCATCAAGTCTCCTCCCTTTATTCATTCATCTTTTCATGGGGACTGAACTCCTCCATGACGAAGACAAGGAATTCATCAGACGAATCTCATTTAATATGACCATAGTTCATCTTACACTAGACATGATCCAACTCACAGAGTGAATCCACCACTAATGTGACTCGTAATAAATTCATGGTAATAGATAATTTGAAATGAAAACAAACCAACATTGAAAAACTCTTTAACTATGAGGATTTATACTCTACCAAGAAACCTAGGAACACCCTACTACTATAACATTATCAATTCCTTATCCCAAAACAAATTTTTCCTCTTTCGAATTATAACATTTTAACATCGCTCTATCATCATGACATTAACCCAAAAACCAAAATAATAAAGGTCTGTATAAACAATGATATCACGTAATTACAAAAATTAAAAATCAAATGTTATAAAAGAATAAAATTCATTAATATGCACTAAATCACTAACCATGTTCATCCTTCATGGATTAATTCATCCATCCCACGAAACCAGCATTTTTCCTTCATCCAATAACACATTACCAATAAAATTATCTCTCCATTTCTAATACATCTTCCAAACAATCAAGAATTCAAAAAATCATATTGTCTCTATTTTTTAATTCTCACCAATCACATATACCACACATCAAGTAAAAAAATTATTAACAGATAAAATACCTTAGAAACACCTCTCATGGGATCAACAATTCACTTTTTAGAAATTAAATCACATCAAGAAAACTACAAGGAATATAAAATGAATAAATTATATTAAAAAATGAGAATCTTTCATTGAGACCCATATATTTTAAATTTTGAAATTTATAATATCATTTTAAATTTTTTAAATCATTTAAATAGAAAATTATTTTATAAAAAAGTATTTTCAAAAAAACTCAATACCCATTCATCAAGACAACTTTTAATGTTAATTAAATATTTATTAAAAAAACTAACACTTATTTGATACCATGTATTTACAACATTCAAATTAAAATTCTACTAATTTAGGTATAAAAGAGTAAATACAACTTTATATATCACTAAAAGGAAGATAACAAAATATCAAAATTAGCGTTCTCAAATTTATATCAATTTCCTAAACACAACTCATAATAATTTTGTTGAAAATTATTTCCTATAATTCCATCCAATTAAACATATCATGCATAACATGAAGTTAGTTTATTATTGAGTACCATATTAAAACATTAATATGATTTTGGTTAAGTCAACTGAAAACCCTAAGAACATCAAAAGTATAATAGACATGATGACCAAAACACTATATTAAACAAGATCCTCCTAATAAATCCAATGTCATGACCCACACCAACTACCCCCCCCCCCAAGACCTGTAATGAAGAAAAGAGTGTCCCATGAGTATCTACTCTAATAATACCCATGTTACCAACTAGCACTGAGTGTATAAAAAAATAAGAGGAATTTCCCTCATATATCTTGGGAACTCATGAACAAATCCTCCAATAAATACCATAATATAAATAAACCAAGATCCATAGTAATCCCACAATACATGAATATGTATGATGAAATATAAATCTTAAATAAAGTACCAAAAAAATTATAAGCAGCGGATCCATAGAAAACCCCAAAATCAATGCTTGTACTATCAATCTCGATAACTAGACACACCCTAAAATTCTAAAAATAGTTTGTACATATAGGGGCGAGGATAACATGGATAATCAATAGGATTATACTAAATACCTCTGATTAAAATATCAAAGATTCATACCATTGAATTAGTAAACAATAAGTATAACCAACAACCAACTATCTAGTCAATTATCACCTAGCCTCACTAAGAAAAACTGACCAAATGTTACAAAAAATGTAATAAAATAATATCAAGGAATATAATCAAAGATCCATGCAACCACTTCCACACTAATTATTTTATCTCACACCCTATAATTTAATGTCATGTGCTCAATTCCACAAATATATGATGTGGGTTGAGTCAGAACCCTACCTATCTCCTCCTAACCCATAGTCCACCATATTGTGATAGACGTCTTCTATCCCTACCATAACTACAACCATACCACAATCCTCGGACACATAATTATCATTATTTCATATCCACTGCAATACCTCATCTACAAATATCAAATAAAATAATCTAGGGTATCATAAACTTGAAGAAAATCAACATAGTTCCCTCATCTATACATGTATGACCCCCACCATATCTTATATCACTATCCATGTAACCAATCCATTGTGACACACCTTGTTGGGAGAGTAGGGAATAAGGGTTATCAATTGTCTTTCCTCACCTTCCCAAAAATTTGGGAAAACACACATAACCTAAAACATTCTTGGGTTTGTAAGGAAATATAACTCGAATGGGTTTTTTAGAAATCAAAATGATAATAAAATCATAAGTATATATATATATATATATCCACACACAAAATCTTGGATAAAAAAGTTTACATCATTACAACATCATCACATACATATATAATCACCACACTACATTTTAAATTCACTATCACTACCACTTACTACATAACAATAACTCATACCACCATAAATATAAAATACCCACATGGGAATTCAAATATTCATCATCTATCCATACCATTACACGATTCCCAAATTTCTATTTACAAAATAAATCCATGTTAATTAACCCATTTAATTCCATAATTAATAAAAAATCATTCTCATACACTTAATGATTTTATTAATCATTAAAAATACATTTTATTCCCCTACTACTGGGAAACTACAATGAACCCTATAATAACCAACCATTCCATTATCTAATAATGAACTCTGTATTCCCTCTGGCCAGATGAAATAAGAACACTTCATCCCTAATACAAATCCAACACTAAAAACCCAACCAACACTAACCAAACACTAAAAAACCATCCCATTATACATCTCATTCTAACCATAACATCCCCACTCTCATCCCCCACTAACAAACATATCCCACTACACATTTCCCACTAAGCAACAAACCCATGCTTCCCACCACAATATGATTAACTCAACAAAACCCAAAAATTGAAAAAATATTATAAAATCCCCCTATAAAACCAAAAAAACACATATATGAAAAACTTCACAATAAGAATTATCAAATAGTAAATAATTTTAGAAATAAAGCCAGTACAGTCCCTTTCCTATTTGTGAACAATGGAATTCCATAATAATACTTTAAAAACATTTTTTATTACTATAATTAAGTGATTATCCTTTTATGAATGTTTTACTCTAATGATCAAACATGGAATCAACACATAGTTCTCAACTAAAACAATGGTTTTTAGGAATATCAGTGAACAAGGACAATATGAAATGGAAATATTATGAATGTTAGTAAATGCATGTGATTCATATCATTCATATAAATTTAATTTAATTATGATTCATTATATTAATTGTTTAAATTATTAGTACAAGAAATCATGATAATATTATAATTTTCATATTTAAAAAGATATTTCTCAAATCCTTTACCTCAACTGAATCTTTCTGAGTTAATGTTAAAGGATGTAGAAAGAAAGAGATAATCACTAATAAAAACATGCAAGTAACACCTTAAAAACCGAAAACACATCAATACCCATCAATATCTTAGTATAACATTACATAGGCCAACCATCTCCACTAGCATAATCATTCCTAAATGAAAAATAGGGAGGAAACCAAGAACAAAAGTGAGAGAACACACCTTATATGGAATCATTCTTGATCCTACAAGTATGAGCATCGAAATTCATCAAATAGGGATTAAGATACTAAAAAAATTAACCTAAAGTTACGAGTATATTAAGAAAAAATGAGTAAAATAATTAAATAGAAGGGGGTTCTGATTTATACCCAAGATAGAAAAACACTCATGGTGCAGTAAGTATCCTTCATACTGTAATTATCCCAAAACTCTGACTCATGATTTTATGAATTATATTCACACTAGAACTGGTTAATATCAACTGAAGATATGAAATTCATATTAAAAATTACATAAATATCAATAATTTAAACCGTGATAAAACTTCCAATTTTGGTTCCATCGAAGGGGGTTCACTTTGAAGCCCATGGAAAACCTTATTATTATTCCTAAAATAGAACCACTAATATCTGATTTATAGGTGTCTTCACCAAGACATATAGAATTCACATCGTGATACACACCATTAGAAAACCCCAACACTACCTAGAACATCTCACTTAATGAACCACCTCTCCACACTACAAACAAGGGATTCATTATAGTAGACTTACTATTGCAAACATAGCATATTGTGGCCCACTTCTCCCAACTAGATTTTCTACTCCAACAGTACTCATCCCCCACTAAACTCCACCTTATACCTCTAACTCCCAACCCTAATAACGTAATAGGTCAATAAGGTATAAGATATTATGTCACTTGTTTCAAATTTGGAAAGGAATGTTACATTCTTCTATCAGATTATTTTTACAAAACTTAGATATATCTATAATACTCATGGTCAAATCAATATTAACATGATTAACATTAAAACTAGAAAATATATATTAACACATATAAATTTTTAGAAAGGTGAGGTTGAAAATTATTATTTTATCTAGTCCAATGGTGTAACACACCGAAATTCCATGGTATGATTCTTTTTTAAAATAATTAAATGGATTCTATTGTACACAACCTCGAGTTCAAACACACCAAGACCTATCAAAGTAGTTGGTTAAAAAGCAGTTATGAATAATACTAACCACATATTGAAATTTTTTAAACATTATTTTTCAAAATTGACATTATTTTTGAATTTCTAATATCAAAATTATCTTAGGGTGAAATTTTTGTAATTTTTTGAAAAGATTCAATTTTTGATGAATAGTAAAAAATACAGTATTTTAATTTAAAAATTCTTTTTCATATAATTTATTAATATTTTTACATTTTATTTTTAATTGGTTTTAAAGTTTAATTGTATTAATGTTTTTTCATTTAATCAAATTATGGTCATTGGATGTAATTTCACATTTAAATTGTACATAAACATATGTCAATATTTTGATAGATATTACTTCTTAAAAGCTGTCTTTCTGGTTTTGACAACACGAATTAATTCTAAATTAATTAATGAAACTTTTGTGTTTTAAATTTCATAAAATGGATTACATATATGGAATAATAAGGCCCAAATTTTGTAACAAGGTACGTTTTATTTTTTGATATTATGAATAGTAACTTCAGTAAAAAAATATTTAACTTTCTAAAAGGGTAAATCTTGTAAATAATGGTAATAAAGTAATATTATAATAATAAAAAACCACCCTAACACATATCATAATCCTATTAGATGAGATATTTCTTACAATGGGAATCCTTGGGTCGATTTTAGAACCCCATGGGACCAATTGGGAGTGATAATGACATGTTGTAAGAATTAATTTAATGTGAAGATAAATATAACATAAGCATTTATCTTTTACAAATATAATTTTAATTTGAGTTATAAATATGATATTTTATAATATAAATATTCATTAGAAATATAAACATATTTCCTATATCATGGTATTTTATTTATAATTTTTAAACATTAAATAAATATATTTACTTATGACACAATGATGGGGTCGTGATTACCTTATTAATGAAAGATTCAATTAATTGATATTATAAATATTAAAATAAAAAAAAATTGAATATTTTGATGCCATACATGAATTTAATGGATGATATTGACATATTATATTTGATTTAATTCCTTTGGTTCTATGTAATAAAATTTTTATGACTTTAACAAAAATCAATTCCTAAATAGTGTTAAAATTGACAAAATGAGTTTTTTAAACAAATACTATTTTATTAAATGATATAATGGTCCTAAAAATCTAATATTAGAAAAAATTACTTATATAATGTTAACTATTTCATTAATGATCCAATTATGGTTCTTTTGGAACTTTATTGTAAATATAGTTATCATATATTATGGAAATACAAGAAGACATCGTATTAGTTAATGGTTTTAACTAAGGGTTAAAGCTAAAAGATAAAGTTAATATTGTTCCTTAAACTTTAATAAAACCTATTATTTGAGAGGTTAACAACCCAAAAGAATATTATATTTAAAATAAATTAGTTTGGGGCCATTTAAATATGAAAATAAATTTATAGTAAAATAATATTTCAATACCTTCCAAAAGTGCCCCTCCCTCTTATAAACGGGCACCAGCTCTAACCACTTATTAACACCTAAAATTCCCTTTAGATTGGACAAAACCTACTAAAGTCTCGTACCAACTTCTTTAAATTCAACTTAGAGGCCACCCTTTGAGAATAAAACCAACTTAAGGAGTCCTTTTATACAAATCAAAAGGAGACACCTGAAGAAGAGGTAATCATTTTATCCCTTCTTTCAAAGTTCATTTCTTCTTATACTTCCACTTACTAAGTTGTTACCATACTAAAAAAATAAATCAATAATCTACTATATGATGTATGTTTTTTGGATTTTTTGAAAACCATATTCCTCTTTTACCCATCCTATTGAAAACAATATCACCATGTGTGCGTACGTACGACTTACCATCTCCACGTCGTGGTGTATACTATTTTTCATATATAATATATTTTTATGGGTATAATAATGAATAAAAATGACTTAAATAATAAATAAAACATGATATTACTTCTTTAAAATTTAAATTATATCCGTATACAAACCATTAAACCATTATATAAATTATATTGTCGCTCGTGTGTACGTACAGCTTACCATCTCCACCACGTGATGAGACTCATCTTCCACGTTCACCATCCGAGAATAACTATAAAGATATATATTGTGAATAATTATGAAATATGTGACAAAATAATTCTACTAGAATAATATATATATATATTTACATATATTTACATATATTCCATTCACTTACTTCCATTTATACGATAAGAAAACGGAAACAGTGTTCATGCGTACGTATGACCTACTGTCTCAATGAATGGTGTATTTATATCAATTATATATATTTAAATTTTGAAAATATATGATATATAAATAATATGTTACAGTTTTGATGTAATTAAATCATGATCTAAGTAATATGATCAAGAATAAAAAGTCAAAACACGTACGATAAAACAAAGTGATTATTACCCAAAATGTTGCATTAACTTGGAATTGTTAATAAATGATTAATATAAAGTTATATAAGAATAATATATGACATCATAAATATTTATATGATTCTAATATAAGTTAATAATACCATCATATCAGAGTTTTAGACAAATACAGAGAGTATCAGACTTAAGGTAAGGGATCTCGTCTCAATTTCATTTCATTGAGGCATATTGTAATGTGATGAACCTAGTTATATTTATATAGGTTATATTCTAACTTATGACTTTTTGTATCATGAATCTCATTATTTTAGTGATATTATAATATTTCCTTCATTGGAATTATTGATAGAACCATATTTCTCATTTAATATGGTTATTTGATAAGGTATATTATTTATTTTGATTATTCAATATGAGAAATACTTTGGACTCACAATGATATTTGGAGCCTAGACTTTATATAGCTCATTGATGCATTGATAGGTTCTCATGAGATATATAAGTTAGCCTAATGGGTTTCTACCCTTAATTTTAAACCTCCATGTGAAAGGTATTGACGATAATAAGTTTTCATTTTCCTGAGACATGTCGTTCTTAAATAAAGTATTTCAGTCATTTAATTTTAGTTATAATTTGTCCATGAGATTTTGCATTGACATATATATGGAAATAGTTCATTCAATGTTTATTGATTTATGGAATATATTTCAGTTACTTAATTTCCATATTATTTGTTCCTTATCTAGTTTTGTAAATAGAATGTGTTCTCATATATTTACCTTTCCATATACATTTATTATTGCTTCTTCTCTACATACCCTTTCTGAGAATTTGAGCTCACCATTTCTATGTTTCTATCCATAGGTTATGAAGAAGAGAACATTGATTAAGCTTTCAAAGATTTAGTTCATTTAAATTATTGTGTAGCATGTTTTATTTTGTTTTCCATATGTATTATGGGTATCATGTATTTAATCTGGATTTCCATGACTACTAAACTATATGGTCTTTTGATATTTTATTTTCTAATGATAATTCCAATGATATGTAATAATGCACCGACTTTAGGTGATCTGAGATCGGGGAGTTATAGTCTGTATCAGAGGATGTTTATTAATAACCTTGGAAACTAGGTTCATAGTACATAGATTAGGGAACATACCCTATGATAGACTTTGGGAATACATGTATGATACTTCACCCCGAATAACAAAATTTTATGATTTATGTTGCATAAATATTTAATTTATGGTGAGTTTTTTACCATATTTGAAACTCATAATTTTATGAACTAAAATGATACATGTCATTATATAGAAATGGAACCTAGAAGGATGAATGGTATCAATACTTGAGGAAATAGAAGGGGTTTCTCTATAGTGGATACCATTACAGCTGGTATTGAAATAGAGATAATTATGGCTATATTAGGGAATCTTGATCAGGTTATAACAAATAACCTTTCCCAAATAGAATAACCCATTCTGTAGAGTGAATATCTTATATTGGATATCTATATGCCATAAAAGCCCCAATAATTTAATGGGACTACTAATCCAATTGTAGTTTAGTAGTGGATTATGTATCTGGAAATGATATTTATGGGCTTAGGATGCATTGAAATGGAAAAGGTTACTTTTGTAGTTATTATCTCCAAGGTGATATTGATCAATGGTAGACATTGATCCAAAATACTGTGTATGAAGAAGAAATTGAACTTATAGAATGGATATCTTTTAAGGGGATATTCCTCTACAAATACTTTCCTCATGATCAACAAATTGAGAAGGAGATAAAGATCCTTAGATTAAATAAAAAGGAATAACATACTGTTGCAGATTATGAAGCTACCTTTACAAGGTAATCTAGGTTTGATAAAGATTATATATGCAATATAGAGTGCATAATCAATTTCTTATTTGAAGTTCATAAGACAAATATCTAAAGGGAGATGGTTTTTTAGAATTTATCATCATATGATGAAGTAGTTTTGTGTTCCATAAAGACGGAAAATGAATTTTCTAGGATCAATATTTTCCAAGGAAAACAGGAAAAGAATAGTCCATTAGAGAATCATGAAAAATAAAATGCATAAAAGAAGAGGAAAAAAGTTTGTATGATTTTTATCTTGTGAAAACTGTATGAAAAAGAACCCTGGGAAATTTTTGAAGGGATTGGGAGTTTGTTACATGTGTGGAGATAAGGGACACCAGGATAATGAATTCAATGGGAAGAAACAAATCAATAATGGTCAGTGCTACAATTGTAAAGATATAGGAAACTATAAAAATGAATACTTGAAACATCAAGGTAATCTACCATAGAAAAGGCCGAGGGGAGATTGCTAAGTTTTTGGGATCACAACTGTTGTGGTTAAAGTTCCTAATGATGTGGTGACAGGTATGTTAATTATTTCCTCAAATTTAGAAAAATATTTATTTGATTCTAGATCATCTCATTATTTTATATCTTCCCATTTTCATTAAAAAAATTATATTACCAAATCACCATGAAAAGGGAATTATCGGTTAGAAATCCTTGTGGTAACCTTACCACAACAAATATGTGTCGAGCAGTTCCTATTTTGGAATATAAACATGCTCTAATTGATATTTTTTTCATAACTATGGTTGATTTCTATATAATCCTTGGTATGAATTGGATTTCAATATATTATGCAAAAATATTATTTAAGAAGAAGTATGTTTTGATTTTTGGGGAAGATGTGGAATCTGTTATCTTTAGATCAGAAACTTCATCACCTGATTCTTATTAGAATCCACCCCCATTAGCTTTACTGAATGATATTATTGGGGAGGAAGATAAATAAACATATAGGGATGAAGTAGGTAATCTTAAAATTGAGTAAGTACCTATTTTAAAGGTATACATTGATTTCGTCTTTAAATATTTACCTGGACACCCCCTAGAGCATGATGTTGAGTTTTGTATTGATTTAATCCCTAATGAATGGACAATATCAAAAACTACGTATAGAATTGTAACAATTGAATTAGAATATCTGAAAACAACTTTAAGAGTTGGGTCAAAAGGGATTTATCCACCCTAGTGTTTCTCCATGGGGAGCCACAGTTCTCTTTGTCAAGAAGATAGATGGATCCTTGAGGCTTTGTATTTATTTTTGGGAAATCAATGGGATTACAATAAGGAACAAGTATCCACCACCTCGTATCGATGATTTATTTGATCATCTTCCAGGAGATCAATTTTATTCTAATATTTATCATTTTTCTAGATATCATCAATTACGATTGAATAATGAAGACATTCAAATGACAAATTTTCAGATGTGGTATGGTCGTTACAAATTTACATTAATGATTTTTCGATTGACTAATGAACCCTCAGTTTTTATGGATCTCATGAATAGTGTATTCAAGTAAATCTTGATGATTTTTTTGTGGTATTCATTGACTATATTCTGATATATTTTTAATGATTTAAATACGATGAGTATCACTTTTGAATCATTCTTGGGACTCTCAGCAAAGAATAATTATATGGTAAATTTAGCAAGTGTGAATTTTGGCTTTAGGAAATTTCTTTCCTTGGACATAAGTCTCCTAGGATAGAATCTCTTTTGATCCTTCAAAGACAAAGGAAATTCAAGAATGTCCAGCATTGAAAAGTATTACCGAGGTACGCAATTTTATTAGTTTAGCAGGTTACTATCAACATTTTTTCCCGAATTTTTCCCGATTGGATAACCCTTTAACAAAGCTTACAGGTAAAGGGGTTAAATTCATTTTTTTAAACGTGAAAATAATGATTTTATGAATTGAATAGAAGATTAGTCAATACTTTTATCTTTACTTTACCATCAAGGGAATTATGGGTGTGTTATTTATAGTGATGCATGAAATAATGGACTTGGTTGTGTCCTTATGCAGAATGATAGGGTTATTGAATATGAATCCGGGAAATTAAAACCCATGAACAAAACTATCCAACTCATGATCTTTGGTTAGCTACAGCAATATTTGCTCTGAATATATGGATACACTATATATATGGTGAAATGGGATATATATATATACTGATCACCAGAGTTTGAAAGATTTTTTCTCATAGAAATAACTCGACATGAGACAAAGGAGATGGCTTGAGCTACTCAAGAATTATGATTGAACAATACACTACTACTTAGGGAAGGATAATAAGGGGCATATTCCTTGAGAAGAATAGACCATGGATTTATAAACAAGATGAGTATTGAAAGGGATTTTATGTTTGTGGATCTAGTAAATATGGATATGGAAATTATCATTGAGGGTAAAACAACACAACTTTTCAAATGGTTGTCGAACCATATTTACTGGAAAGGATAAAAAGTTCTCAGACTGGTGATGAGGAGCTTCAAAAGAAAATTCAAGTTGTGAATGATGGGAGATTGATTGATTTCATATTTGAAGATGGAATTTTAATATTTGGGAAGAGGATTTGTGTTCCCTCTACACCTGAGATAAAAAGGGAATTATTGGGTGATTCTCATAGATCAAATTTCTCTATACACTTTGATGGAAATAATATGTATAGAGACTTGAAAAAAAATTGGTGGGAAAACCGAAAGAGGGTGATTGATTATTATGTGTCAAAATGATTGGTTTTTCGATAGGTGAAGGCTGGAAGACAACATCCTAGAGGAGTCATGCAACCTATTCCTATACCTATATGGAAATGGGGTGATGTTATGATGTAATCTTTCATGGGGCTACCAAAGACTCCTAGAAGGAATGATGTGATATGGGTTATTGTTGATCATCTTACCAATTCAGCATTTTCTTACTATAAGAGAAGATTTTCCACTTGAATATTTTGCAAGGATATATATTAATAATGTTTTTAGAATTCATGGTGTACTCCTATCAATTGTTTCTGATCATGATCCTCCTTTACATCATGATTCTAGAAAACTCTATAGAAGTCCCTAGATATGGAATTTCATTTAAACACTGCATAACACCCTCAAACTGATGGACAATCAAAATAGACTATTAAAAATATAGAAGAAATGTTGAGATCATGCTCACTGGAATTTCAAGGTGTGTGGGATTAGTATTTACCTCTAATATAATGTTTCTATAATAATAGTATCCATTCAAGTTTTCAAGTGGAACCATATTAAGTTATATATAGAAAGTGATGTCGTATATCAACTTATTAGGATGATGTTGGTGAAATAAAACTTTTAGGTAAAAAACTTGTTGAATAAAAAATGGGGAAAGTTAAGATTATCCAAACCCATATAAAAATAGCTCAAAGTAGGCAAAAGAGATATGCTGATAACCGAATGAAGGATTTGTAATTTCATGTAGGAGATTATGTTTTCATGAAGGTATCTCCATGGAAGGGTGTTATATGATTCGGTAAGAAGGATAAATTAACTCCCATGTACAATGGACCTTTTGAAATTCTAGAGTGAATAGGAGTTTTAACCTACCATTTAGAAATTCCTCCATGTCTCTCAAAAGTTCATGATCTGTTCTACATATCACTGTTAAGGAAATACATGTCAGACCCAACACATATACTCACATATAAAGAACTAGAACCGGAATCCGCTCTATCATATTGTGAAGATAATATAATTATTCTTCATACCATATAACAGGTGTTTATAAATCGGGAAACTCATATGGTAGAAGTTCTTTGAAAAACCATAAAATGGAAGAGGCAACGTGGGAACCTGAAGAACATATGATGAAGAACCACCCAAATATTTTTATGTTGTGATATTCTAGAAATTTCTAGGATGAAATTATTTTAATAGGGTAATAATTTAACACCCCAAGCTTCCATGCTGTGCTTATTTTCTAAAATAATTCAATGTCTCTTGTTGTACGCAACCCCTTGTTCAAGTACACCATGACCTTTCAAATTAGATTTTTAAAAAGCATTTATTAATAGTACTAACCAGATTTTGATATTTTATAAACATTATTTTAGAAAATAGTCTTTATTTTTAAATTTATAATATCAAAATTATTTTATGGTGAAATTTTGGTAATTTTCGCAAAATATTAAATTTTTATGAATAGTGAAAAATTCGTCATTTTAATTCCAAAATGCCTTTTCACCTAATTTATTAACATTGTAAGATTGTATTTTTTATTTTTTATTTATTTTTAATTGTATTAATATTTTATCATTTAATACAATGTTGGTCATTGTAAGTTATTTCACATTTAAATTATTCATAAATACATGTCGATCTTTGATACATATTACTTCTTAAAAACGCGCTTTCTTGTTTGGACAATTGGGATTAATTTTAAATTAATTTCTGAAACTTCTATGTTTTGAATTTGGAAAAATGGATTCTATATTTGAAATCAGAAGATTGAAATTGGGTAAATAGAAAATTTTATTTCTAGATATTATGAATAGTAGCTTCTGTAATAATTTTTATTTACCATGGTAAAAGGGTAAATCTAGTAAATAAGGGTAATAAAATAATATTGTAATAATATAAAACTACCCTAACACATATCCTAATCCTATTGGATGAGATATTTCCGACTGTGGGAATAATTGGGTCAATTTTAGGACCCCATGGTACCAAATGGGTGTGATAATGACATTTTATAAGAATACATTTAAAGTAAAGATAAATATAACAAAAAGATTAATCTTTTACTAAAATAATTTTTATTCATGTTATATAATTTCTATTTTCGACAATAATTATTCATTAGAAATATAAAACGATTTCTTATATCATGGTATTTTATTTATAATTTTTAAATATTAAATAAATATATTTATTTCTCACACAATGATGATGTAGTGATTACCTTATTAATGAAATATTCAATTAAATTATATTATAAATATTAAAATAAATATAATTTAAATATTTAGATTCCATAAAACAATTTAATGGATGATATTGACATATTATATTTGAGTTAATTACATTCTTTCTATGTAATCAAGTTTTTATGACTTTAACAAAAATCAATTCCTATATAGTGTCAAAATTGACATAAATGAGTTTTCAAAACAAATACTATTTTATTAAATGATTTATTGATCCTAAAATTCTAATTTTCATAAAACTGACTTATAAAATGTTACAAATGTAATTAATGATCCAATTTTGGTTCTTTGAAAATTTTATAGTAAATATAGTTACCATATATTATGAAAATACAAGAAGACATGGTAAGAGCTAATGTTTTTAACTCACTGGTAAAACAAAAAAATAAGGTTAATTTTGTGACCTAAACATGTCTAAAATCTGTTGGTTGAGAGGTGTTTGACCCAAAAATTATTATATTTTAAATAATTTAGTTTGGGACCATTTGAAACTGAAAATCAATTTATACTGAAATAATATTTCAGTACTTTCCTAAAGTGACCCTCCTCCCTCTTATAAAAGTGCCCGACCTCTACCCACTTTTTTACAACTCAAAATATTTTTGGATCAGCCAAATCCTAACCAAATTTCCTAAAACCTTCCCTCAATTCATTCTAGAGGCCACCCTTTGGGTAGAAAACAAACTTTAGGAGTCCTTTTGTACAAATCAAAAGGAAACACCTGAAGAAGAGGTGATAATTTTATCCCTTCCTTCAATGTTTGTTTCTTCTTATACTCCTTCATATTAAGTTGTTACCATAATAAAATAATAAATCCATACTATAATATATTTTGATTTGTTTTTATTATTATATTATTACAATATTCTTCTTTTACCCATCCTATGAAAAACAATATCACTATGTGTGCGTACTTACAGCTTACCGTCTCCACGTCGTGGTGTAAACCATTTTTCATCCATACATTATTTTAATGGGTATAATAATGAATAAAAATGACTTAAATAATAAATATAACATGATATTACTTCTTTAAAATTCATATTCAATCCATATCCATACCATTAAACTATTGAGAAAATGATATTGTTGCTCGTGCGTACGTACGACTTAATGTCTCAACGGCAGGATGAGACTCATCTTCCACATTCACCATCCAAGAATGATTATAAAGATAAATATTATGAATAATTTTTAAATATGTGACATAATAATTCTACTTTAATATATATACATATGTACATATATTTCATTCACTTTCTTCCATTAATATTATATGAAAACCGAAACTGCGGTCATACGTACGTACAACCTACTTTCTCCATGAACAGTGTATTCCTATCTATTGTATATATTTATATTGTGAATAAATATGATATATAAATCATATTAAACATTTTTTTAAGTAATTAAATCATGATATGAGTGATATGATCCTGAATAACAAGTCAAAACAAGTACAATAAAAAGAAGCAATTATTACCCGAAATGTTGCATTAACGTGGAATTGTTAATAAATGGGTAATATAAAGTCATAAAAGAATCATATATTATATAATAAATATTATTATAATTATAATATAAATTAATAATACCATCATAAAGGATTTTGTGGACAAATACATATAGTATCATACTTAAGGTATGGGATTTCGTCTCAATTTCATTTCATTGAGACATATTGTAATGTTATGCACCTAGTTCCTTTTATACGGTGTATATTCTACCTTTTGTCTTATTATATAATGAATCTCATTATTTTCATGATATTATAATATTTCCTTCATGGTAATTATTGATAGATCCATATTACTCATTCAATATGGTTATTTGGTAAGACATATTATTTATTTTGATTATTCAATATGAGTGATACTTTAGATTGGAAATGATGGGTGGAGCCTAGAATTTATATTGCTCCTCAATGCATCAACAGATTTTCATGATACAAATAAGTTGGCCAAATGGGTTTTTACCCTTAATTTTAAACCATCTTGTGAATGTTCATAACAGTAATAGGTTTTCATGTGCCTAAGACATGACATCCATAAATAAAGTATTTCCCTCATTTAATTTCAGTTATTATTTATGCATGAGATTTTGCGTCGACATATCTATAGAAATAGTTCATTATAAGTTTATTGATTTATTCCATAGGTTTTAGTTATTTAATTTATATTTTATTTATTCAATATTTTGTTTTTTAAATGGAATGTGTTCTCATATATTTACATTTCCTTATAGATTTATTACTACTTCTGTTATACGTACCCTTACTAATCATTTGAGCTCAACCTTGTTATGATTCTCTCCATAGGTTATAAAGAATAAAAAATTTATTAAGATTTCAAGGATACAATTCATTTCAATTATTTTTTATCCTGTTTTATTTTGTTTTCCCAATGTATTTTGGGTATCATGTATTTAATGTAGATTTCCAAGACTGCTAAATTGTATGGTCCTTCAGGATTTGTTTCCTCGTAATAATGCCAATGAAATGTATTAATGCACTAGATTTAGGTGATCTGAGGTTGAGGCAATACAAATGTTCTCTCAAGTTACTAGAACATTAGTGATTATCAATAATACAATAAGGTATATGATTAAGATACCAAAAGTCATAGGGTTAGTTTTAACACTGCTAAGGTTTACATTCACCACCTCAAATGGAATTCATTAATTCATAGGGTCCAGAGTTTATAAAAAATTATACTTATTTATAAAATATATATACCATATACATATCATAATTTATAGAGTCACATGTAAAAATCAAGGAAAATAATAATCAACCCATGACATATGACACAAATACAATGGTAACACCTTGAGATAGTTACAACATCAAAGATAGACCAAATAATTAATCCTTCACATCCTTAAAAGCTAAAAATAGGTCACCAAAATGAAATGAAAATCCTATGAATAATATCATGTCATTGTTTTAGATTCATTTAGATTAATTAATTTACTTCCCCAAATGCATCTCATTTCAAAAAAAAGTGTAAAATACATAATATGTGTAACTCTCCAAGGTCACTGTACTAGAATAATCACTTCATTTTCTAGGATTATTAAGACTTAGTTCCTTGTGATGGATTATAGGGGACCCTAAAATCCCATGTCACATTTGATCTCTGTTTTTTTATGTCACACATTATGTTAAACAAATATTATTTCCCCACAAAACCCATGCAATCCTAACTTGTTACTAACTATAGTATTGTTCATAAATATAAACCAAAAGAATTTATTTCACTCTACCAACACCCTACCACATAGGAAAACCCCCTATTCTAGTATTGAAGTTGGTATAGTCCCCAAAATTGGACTTCCAATGGGCTAGGTACTAGAAATTAGCACCTAGGGTAAGAAACATACAAATAGGAGGCATTACCCTCATGAATCCATAAGATATAGAAAATAAACACAATATACACCATTAAATAGATATAAAATAACTAAAATCCCATAATTTATGTTAATTTCACATAAATACAAGTTTTTAAATAGAAACATGAAAATATACATATGGTAGCAACTCTCCAGCAACTCTAAACACCCAACTAGAAATGTCTTGTTCGATCTCTGATACACCCTATAAAACCTGAAAATTGTTTATCTATATAGAGTTGATAAAACATGTATACTTAGTAGTACCATACTTAATATCTATTATGAAAATGTTTGATAATATTAATAATTCTTTAGTGAATAAAAAAATAAAACTAACCAACACCTATATAGGTCTACTAGTCTCAACCTCACCAAGGCTCTCTCACCCAATCACATGTCGAGTATAATAAAATAGTTTCAAGGAAATATATAATCAAAGGAACCGCACTTCTACATCCCCATTGGGTTATTTATCTTATACATTAATGTAAAATCTTTATGTTCTTCAATACCTTCTATGTATATATATAGATTTGATGTGGTTCGACTCACAACCTTACCTACCCCGACCATCATAGGGTCCAAAATATTATGTTAGAGTTAATAAATAATCACATATCACTATACATATCCATATCCATCATTTTATATTATCTTGAACATGTATTACATCAACCTCGTTCCATCCTCCTTCCATATATGATCTAAATCATGTACCAATACCACCATTCCATCCCAAACAGTAGTGTATTATAAACATGAACATAATCAACCTCATTTCCTCCATATTCTATAAAATAACTCCAATGTATACCAATATAATCATTAAATGAACCTAAAGTTATATTAGGGAATAGGGGGAGGCTATCCATACTCCCTCACCAACCTAGATATTAAATAAAAAACCTGGAACCTATAATATTTGGGTGGTGGTTGAATTATATTTCATGGGTCGGGTGCGTATGAAATCAAAAGAAATTAAAAGTTATATTATATCTACACACAAGCCCAGCCTATGATTTTTCATAAAAAAACTACAAAATACAACATAATTGTTACATTATCTTCATCAAAATCAACATCAAATTCCATTTCTATAATGCGACCAACCCATGCTTCTCACACAATATAACTACAACAGTTCGTATAATTTCACATTTATTTCTTTATTTAACCAATTATATATTTACCATTAACTATATATTTTAAATTTATTATGATATATAATTCTATACTAAGTCACCGTATATAATACCCATATTTATTCTTTCTATAAGGTAATTATTTCAGGCCTTGACATTTTCGTTTACAACTCATGCCTTTTATTTCAATCCAATTACATTAAATAGATTTATATTAACAATATACTTAAATATCTATAAAGAAACTAAAAAAGTTATCTCCACATAAATGTAATAACCAGCACTTTAAAATACAAACATCTCATGTCCTTAGTCACCACAACTACCTGACCGCTTTCAACCAACCACTGCAAGACAAGCTCCCAATACATCTCATACTAATCAATCCCATCCTCCATCCCAAAAATGTAATAAGAACAAAACCAAACTCATAATCACCCCATAAAATCCACCAAAATTATCTATAACCAAATACACAGTAATTACAACATTAGTATAAGGAAAATAACAATGGTCACACCAGATTACATTAACAATACGAATCAACAAATTTCAATTAATATATTGTCAAATTATTTTAGTATTTCTAATACGTGAATTAATCAATCAATTTTATGTTAAAAATAGAACTTATTTCATAACAACTATAAGTGTAAGACCATTTATGAATGTTGATTTCAATAATTTGACTATTGCATAAATTGTAAATCATAGCAGTACGAAAAAAATTATCCTAGAAACATAAACATTTTCAAAATATAATAAATTATTATTATAACATAGAAGTTTACAAATACTTATGATTGACCCAAATTACCCTCATTTTTATCTTGGTACAATTCATTATCAATGTTATGTTAATTTTTTTTATTTATAGAAAAGAAATCATTTTTATGAAACTCCAATAATTTAAACAATAATTAAGAGAGAGTTTTTGAATAAATTATTTCAATGAAAGATTTGGAAACTAAATGTGTAAAATAAAAGACAGGTGGAAGATAACTCAAGTAATAAATCACACTAAGGGATCCTCATAAAACTATAACACATTAAAAACAATCGACTAATCACCACAACATCACCAAAATAAACTACTCTCATAGCCACAGTCTTCTAAGGGTGAATATAGAGAAGAAACTGATGGTAAAAATGGAAATAACTCAACTCGGATGGAATAATTATACTTCTTAGGAATAAAAGGATAAAAATATGATAAATGGGTGAAAAGAGTATCCAAATACAGACAAAATGTAAAATTTAGTTCAAAATACTGTGAAAGGGTTTAAATAAAATCATGGACGTGTTCCAATTTATATCTGGATAGAAAAACACAAGGTAACAACAAGAAATGAAAACGCCACATGATGACCATCCAAGGAAATACTGATTCAAGACGAGATGGGCCTCCATTGTGTTATGTCCACTCTAGATAAAAGTACTCTTGAGTTTCATACCATGAATCCCTCATATCTCTCTAATTCAAACCCCAATCAAACTCTTCAATCCAATAGAACCTAAGAAGGGTAATGCCACAAACCATGCTCTAATAAATATCATTACCAAAAATAGAAACATAAAATTATATTCTCTATATATTTATTCCATGGTTGATATGGTCATTCCATGAGTCACACTATCACAAAAGCCTCTATAATCAGACTTTAGAGCCTCACACCGTGATGGTAAACACCACATTCGGACTAACCATACCCTTGAAAACAACCCTACTACCAAATAATCAATGAAAACTCAGGTAATCATAGTAATAAATTAATGTTTCTATTTATAAGTATTTTCATTAAGAACCAATATTGATTATAAACAATTTTATATAATTTTTTACAAGAAAAATTAATAGTTTTATTTATATAAAAAAATTTCCATGTATTAAATTATTTTATTTAAAAGTTAAATTTATTTTTTTTAGAATTTTAATTGGTTATATGAATTTATTTTTGGAATGATAATATTGAATTTTTCATTAGGTTAATTTTAATTATTCTATTGGAAAATGATTTCTATGTGACTAGTGAAAAATACTAATTACTATTAAAACTGGGATTTTATTTAATGTAGTTAAAAATAACCTTTAAAATTCAGATTGATGTTAAAGTTAAATTTGTACCATTTTACTAAAAATAATCCTTTTAATTCAATATTAATTACTTTTAAACATTATTTTCTTATAAAATCTTTTTTATTCTTAAAAATTGAATTTCTCTAAAAATAATTTTCATTACAGTTTTCATATTTATATTAAAATTAATTTTACAAATTATATAAATTGAATATAGTAAAATTTATTTTATGTTTGTATTAATTAGGTTTAAATTTATCAATAAGTACAATTTAATTTTTTGTCTTTATTAGAATTAATCATGGTAAAACCTTGTCACACTAATAGTAGTTAAAGAGTTAACAAGGAGTTAAAACTAAGGGATTATGTTTAAAATGTAGTAAAAAAAGTTAAAATTTTATAGGATGAGTAAAATTAGACTCAACGCATCCTATATTCAAAATATATCAATTTTATGCCACTTTAATTTGATAAATACATATAATATATTTAAAATTATTAATTATTTATAAGTGTGTCACTCTCATACTTATAAAAGGGAACCTTCTAATCTAACTTCTTTAATCACATTCATCCATTTATTTTGACCAATACCTAACTAAATAACTTTAAAACATCCCAACCCATATCTTATAGGTACTGGCCTAACCAAAAGTATAGCTTAAAAGGATTAACATGTAACCCATGTAAGATTTTTTGAATAATAGGTATAATTCTTAACCAAGTGTTTCGGGTTTATTTCTTCTTTTAAATCTATAAGATTTTATTTATCCATGATGATATAATAATAGTATTATCTTAGATATTATGAAATTTTATTTTGTTTATCGTACAACCCTTTTTCATATTCTTTTATATCTGAGTGGATTTGACAACACCACTCATGCATACGTGTTTACTACCACCTCTACAAAAGGATGTGTTTCAGTTTTCAACACCATATCGTATGGACGGTTAAAATTATGGATCAAATGAAAACATATGATATTTATGACATAATTATGATTATTTAAAGATAATATATTACATACATATAATGGACTCAGATTTTTAGGGTTCATTATGTGTTAATTTCAGTCTTTATTTATGTGTTTTTGAACTATGAATTGTATAGGATGAGTTTTAGGGGTGTTTTGTTGTTTTTAGAGAGCATGATAAGTCTTAAAGGGGGTTAATAGTTGGCACATGATCAGATAAAATTGTGTGGTTCTACCCAGGAAACCATGCAGAATGTTTGGAGAATGATAGTAATGGTGCATGATTAGATAAAACTGTGTGACATTCCTAAGAAACCATATAGCTTGGGACATGGGTGAGAAGCATGTTTGGGGTATAGTTTATCAAAATTTGTGACCAAACTAGATGGGTTATGTTGGGAAAAAATCCCTCAAGGTAACATTGCAATATTTTTGGGTTGTTTGTGTTTGTTGACAAAGCAATTCATGGAGAATTGTCGAGTTCCCGAGAAGTTGTTGACATTACATGTTGACAAATAACTTTGACAAAGGAAAGGACAATCTGGAGGCGGTACAAAAGAGCAGTACGAGGTGGCGCCATTTCCCAGTGTTTGCCAAAATTATGGGCCTGAAAATCGCCAATGGAAAATGGAGTGATATGTTTTTGGCAAAGGTTGAGGAGAGAGAAATGAAAGAGGTGCGCAGAAAAATTAAGCGTGGCGCGCAAAATTAGCGGGTTGCGCGAAATCTTGAAGTATGGCGCGCAAAACAGCGGGTTGCGCGAAATTGTATTTCGGGCAAAAGATGTTTCAAGGCCGAAAGCTTGAAAATCGGTAAAGGCATGAGGCGCGCGAAATTTTGGAGGCGTGCGCGAAAAATTGAAGTGGCGCGCGAAATAGTGGATGAAGTATTTCGCGCAAAAGATGTTTCGAGGTCCGAAGCTCGGAAAATGGCAAAGGCATGAGGTGCGCGAAATTATGGAGCAGTGCGCGGAAAATGGTTGTACGCGGAAGATTTGTATTTCACGATCAAAGTGGATTACGCGCTCAAGGAGGGTTTTTCGTGCGGGGTCGATTTTGCCTATAAATATGAAGTGACCCTCCTCCATTCAGTAGAGTTCAAGACATAGAAAATACCCGAGCTCTGGTGCGCGAAATTGAAGTTAGAAAGGGTGTTGCGCGTAAACTAAAAGTTTGCGCGTAAAGTCAGCTGTTGCGCGAAAAACTAAGGCTGCGCAGAAAGTTGGTGTTGGCGCCTAAAAGGAAGGTTGCACGAAAAGTGGATATCACGCAAAAGTAGTGAATTGCGTGCAAGGCAGTTTCCAGGCTGTGTGTAATATTTAGAGGTTGCGCGAAAAAGGAATTTCGCGTAAACCATAGAAATTGCGCGCAAGACACCGTAAGGGTTGAGCGTAAAAACTGAGGTTTCCCGGTACATCCGGTGCGAAGTGAGATTCATCTACGGGTGAAAGTTGGACTTCAACAGAGCATCTACATACAGAGGAAGATGCATTCCTTCATGAAAATGAAGAGACCTACAGGTCTATAAACTGTGAGTGGATCCCTTCTGGAGCAGTGAGCTTAGGAAGTGGAAGTAGGTGATCCTCTCCACCGGCAGTGAGCCAGAGAGAGAGAAACAGGGAGTGACCCTTGGGAAAGCAGTGAGCTGACCCTAAACATTGTAAAGGCAGTGAGCCTGGGCATAGAAGTGATCTAGCCCGAACATTGTAATCCACAGCTAGTGAAGTCTAGTGGAATTTGGTACGAATCGGCAACTTGTCGGCGTATGCTTCTTGGACGTAGCCCTTAGCGGTGAACCAAGTAAAAATCTCTGTGTCTATCTGCTTACTTCCCTACATTGCATTCAAAGCATCATCATCAGGTTAATGAGATAAGTGATCACAGTAACCACACAAGTGCAAACAAAGTGACCCTTGTAACAAAGAGGTCAAGATCCAGTGGGGCAGAAAGAACTTTGAAAAAGAATATCCATACCCTGATTCACCCCCCCTCTCAGGGTATATAGGCCCCTATTGGTCCTAACAATTGGTATCAAAGGGACTGGTTGCTTTTATCAGATTTGTTTGCTTCAACTTGGTGTAGTCGATCTGTGTAGTTGAAGATATTGTTTGCGCTTATCTCAGTCTACCATGGGAAAAAGAAAATATTCCAAGAAGAATCAGAAGTCCGGTGGTATCCCTCAGTGTGGAAGTGTTTTTGGAAAAAGTGTGATTCAACTAAAAGAATCGAACAACTTACTAAAGGAATCATACAGTGAACAGAAAAATGGTTTGGATAAATCATACCACAAAAATACTTACTTAGTCAATGATGCTGATGGAATGAGTGAAGAACCTGACTTTCCAAGTGACGTTGGAACCACTAACGGTGAAGAAGAAGAAATTGAAGTAAGAATTGATATGCGAGCTGAGTTGGAGGCTGCTCTTGAAGAGATAGATGTTTGGAGGGCCAAAACCAAGAAAGCTAACAAAATTGTTCACGATGCCAAACTCTATATGCAGCAGCAAGAAGAAGAGAAGTCTGAGCTGATGGAAGAAATTGAGAAACTTAAGTTATCAACATCAGAGAACTCAGAATCAGTTAGTAAGTATAAGCTGAATGTTGAAGAACAGAAAAGAGAGATCGATGGCCTGAACAAAAAGGTAGAATTTGTCCATGGGGCTAAAGAATTGGATCATAAATCCACTGAGGAAATTAAATATAAAGGCATTCGGATCCATGATCTGGAAACTGAGATCAACAAGCTAAGAGGCTTAAATCAAAGGCTTATTGATATAGTTACTGACCTAACAGAGAAGAATGATTCTCAAGGTGAGCAACTACAAAAGCTGGCTGAAATAAAGGGAAAACAAAAGGCTGGTGAGTGTGAAGAGAATCAAGAGTCCGATGAAGTTCGGAATCTGGAATCCAAGAGTGATAATCTGGCTACACAACTATCCGAACTAGTTCAGAAGCATCAAAGACTACAACAAGAGAATGCATGTTGCTCTGATTCTGTTGCTCAAGAAAAATTGAAGGTAAAGGAGCAAAATGACATGGTTGATGAGTTGAAGCATGAACTGGAAAATGAGATGAGTAGAGGGAAGCTTCTCAAGGAAGAAAATGATGTCAAACTTGAATCAAGGGATATGAAGATTCAAAAGTTGGAAGAGGAGCTAAAATCAATGAAGAATGAAATGGAGAAAGGCAATGCTGAAGGAAATCCTAGAATGAAGGATGCCTTGCACCTATTATTTGATTATCCTTTAGCAGGTGATGATAAAATGAAGTCCAAATATGCTGCATCAGAGGAGAAGCATGAAAGGATTGTATCATCCCAAAGGTCATACTTTTTGGGAAAATCTGGAATTGGATATGATAATCCCACTCCTATGGCTGATAAGAAAAATGTAGTGAAAAATTCCAAAGGTAAGAAAAATCTTGTAGGTGCTGGAGATAGGCCTATGAGGATAGTTTCAAGGAGTGATGATATGTGCTATTTCTGCGGAGTTCATGGCCACACATCAAGCTTCTGTACAGAGGCTCTGGAGTATATATCAGGATGTGAAAATAGAATCTTCAATAAATCTGAGAACATGAAGAGGTACAATGGCAAATCAGAGAGAAGAGTCTCTCAGAGGAAAGCATATGTTAGATGCTATTATTGCGGAAGAATGGGACACACAATGAGTATGTGTCAGGAAGATCAGGAGTCCAATATCAATAGAAGAACTCAAGGTGCATCAACATCTCAGCATAGAGATGATCAAATGAGGTATGTATTTGAGGGAAAATGTTTTATATGTTCTCACTATGGGCACATGGCGAGACATTGCAGTAATAAGAAAGCAGGAAAGGGAAAGGACCAAGAAAAAAGATCTCCACCACAGGAAGTGTACAAGAAAGAAGCCTGTACTGGGAGACAAAGTGGTAAGGAGAAGAATAGGCTTAGAGCCTCGGGGAAATCACATGGAGTTGAACGAAAGGTGTATCAGTCACCTCCTCTATCGTACTCACAACAGCTCTCAAGGAGAGAATGTGAACAAACCTGGAAGATTAAGGGGAGATCTACTCCAGTTGTGATAAAGAAGAATGAAAGTTCAGTGGAGGACCCACCACCAATGAAAAATAGGGTGGAGACTCATAAATCTGATAAAAGGAAGATAAGCAAAGAATGCATTAAAAAATTCGCCCTACAACGAGAAGTGGAAGAAAAAGGCAGACCCTTGCAATGGTGGAAGAAACAAGGGATGATGGAAAGAAAAGAGATTCCTGCTCAGAGAAATAATCAAGGAAAATGGAATTTTGGTAGAAAATCAAAGAAAGAAATGTGCACTAGTGGGTTTAAACCCCAAATGGTGAGAAAGGCCAGGCCTACCAAATCTACATATCAGAAAAAGGATCAGAATGTAGGCAATGAATGCCTAGTCATATGGCCCGAACAGTTGAAGTTGGCTAGGCAGTTGGAGGAAGCAAGAAAGGAGTGTGATGACCTCCAAGAAAGAATCAAAGGGTTGACCCATCAGGATCAACCGAAATCCTCCACTTGAGGAGTCCGGAAGACTCCCCTCTCCCTATGTATATAAATGCTATTAACTGATGATCCGTCTGTTTCAGGTTTTAGGGAGATACAATCCAAGGGGTAGTGGCATCTAAGGATGCGAAGTGGAGAAGTGATATGCTCTAAAGTTTCAATTGATTCAAATCGGGTACTAGAGTTGAAGAATAAAGGGAGCAACAGAGCACAATAGAATGTGGTTGTGTTATTAGCTTTATCTCTTGTTTCCTACACCGAGTTCCAACTCAGTAGGCTTAGAGATTTGGTTAATGGCTCCATGATGAGTGCTAGATTGGCATAAATCATACAGGTGGAAGATAAGAATAAATGATGCAGGAGAAGAATGACGTTTATGGGTATAAACAGTGGGTCTAACCCCAGGAAGTGTTTCATAACATAGGGGGAGAATTTGATAACAAAATCAGATGCCAGATCCGTCAAGGAAATAATTGGATGACCCAGCTCAGGTGTTGTCTATTGAGATAATACATACTATGGGAGAAGCAGCAATGATCAAGAATTTCATGATTATTTATTTTGATCTAACATTGTGGTATCAGCTGACTGTTTTCAGGATACCAAGAAGCTGCGAGAAGTAGTAGAAAGAAATGAAGCCACTGAAGAATGAGTCAGTGAACAATTTCCTGACGAATGTGTTGAGAAGGAAAGCAACAAAGGGGGAGCATAAGTAACTAATGCTGATTTAGAAAAGAAGAATCCTCATCTGCACAATAGTCAAAGAATCGAGCTGAGATTGACTTGCAGAATATCATTGGTGAATAGTCATCTCTAGCTCAGACAAAGAGAATGGTGATAGGACATTTGCAACAGTTGCAAGGCAGGAGAAAATCAGATTATTCCTAGCCATTGCAGTGCAAAGAAAGTTCAAAGTGGTTAAGATGAATGTCAAATCTGCATTTTTCAATGGGGTTCCGGAATAATAAGTGCATATTGAGAAGCCAAATGGTTTTCTCATTCATGAATATGAGAATAAGGTTTGTCGACTGTAGAAGGAATTGTGTGGGCTGAAACAAGCACCAAGAGTATAGAACTGAAGGCTACATCAGTAATTTGAAGAAACATGGTTTCCAGCGTGGTGGAGCTTCTTACGATATCTATCTCAACCACAATAGTAATCAAAGGATGATGAGGCTGGTCTATGAAGAAGACATAATATTTGGCGGATCAGATGATGCACAGTGCAAAACATTTTTCTGCATCCATGAAACATGAGTTCCAAATGTCAATGATTGGTGAGTTGATGTTATTCCTTGGTCTAAAGGTGACACATGGAAGGAATGGAACATTAATTTCTAAATCTGAATATGTCAATGGGGTTTAGGAAAGATTTGGAATGGAGAATTACAAAGAAATGAAGACTCGGGTTGCTACCCAGATGAGATTATCAAAAGATGAGGATGGCAAGGCTGTTAATATCACAGAATATAGGCAAATTAACGGAAGTATGTTGTACTTGACCGCGATAAGGCCTGATATTGTTTTCTACACATTCCAAGCAGCGAGATATCAAAGTAATCCCAAGGAAAGTCACATGCTTGCAGTGAAAAGAATACTTCGGTATATCAAGGGCACAGTGGACTTCGGGCTGACATACAACGACAAATCTCAGACAGAGTTATTGGGATATACTGATGCAGACTGGGCCAGTTCAGCAGATGATAGCAAATCAACGTCAGGTGGTTCATTTTATCTTGGCGGACTATGTATTGCTTGGTCAATCAAGAAGCATGATTTCATTTCATTAAGCACCGCAGAAGCTAATTATATTACGGCCACTCAAGCATGCACACAGTTATTGTGGATGAAGCAGCAGCTTGAAGATATGGGAGTTGAAGTGAAGTCTCCGATCGGAATCCAGTGCAATAACTCAAGTGCTATAAATCTCAGCAAAAATCCCGCCCATCACTCTAGGACAAAGCACATTGAGATAAAGTACCATTTTATCAAGGAGAAAGTTGAGCAGGGGATCGTGAAGTTAGAGTATGTGCCTACAGAACTACAGGTTGCAGACATTCTGACAAAGGCCTTACCCAAGGAAGCATTTGAAAGGCATTGACTGGCTCTGGGAGTTCAGTCGATTCCCCACACTTGAAATAGTGTGTATATGGGGCACCCCCTCTCCCCGAGGTATGACGTGTTTTTCCTAATGTGCTGATATGTGTTCTATACTATGTTACAGACTACCAAGGAGTGACCTTTGGGTTCGTTGACAAAGGGGGAGAAAAGTGTTTGATAATGGGAGAGAAAATAATGGTTGTTCAAGGGGGAGACAGTGCGAAGATTTGATAAATCATAATTGATACGGGGGGAAGCTGACAGGTGGAGCAGCCATAAAGGGGGAGCAATGAGAAAGGGGGAGATAATTCTAAATCTGACGATGCTAGAAGTGATCATTCAAAGAATAGAAATCACGACAGCTGAGGATCGTGATAAAAGCAGAACAGTGGTGTTGGAATGGTGTGAGACGGTGTCCAGCTATCAACAATTGGTATCAACTTAAGAATTCACCAATTGGTTTCAGTGTGGTTCAACAACTGGTTTTATTTTAAGAATTGGTATCAGGGTGGAATCGACAATTGGGGTCTGACATGATGTGATTCATTGATGAACTTTTCATACTACTCTTGTTTCTCACGCCGAGCATTGCTCATATGGGCTTAGAGTACGTGTTAAGTGAATCCTTGAACGCTATCAAAATCGCAAGAGGCGAATGGTGGTAGCGGCTGGAAGAAGACTCAATGAGGTATCAATGTGCAGAAAATCTTTCTGAGCAGAGTTGTGAAGTGTTGTCAACAAACCCAAAGGGGGATATTGTTGGGCAAAAATCCCTCAAGGTAACATTGCAATATTTTTGGGTTGTTTGTGTTTGTTGACAAATAAATTCATGGAGAATTGTCGAGTTCCCGAGAAGTTGTTGACATTACATGTTGACAAAGAACTATGACAAAGGAAAGGACGATCTGGAGGCGGTACAAAAGAGCAGTACGAGGTGGCGCCGTTTCCCAGTGTTTGCCAAAATTATGGGCCTGAAAATCGCCAATGGAAAATGGAGTGATATGTTTTTGGCAAAGGTTGAGGAGAGAGAAATGAAAGAGGTGCGCGGAAAAATTAAGCGTGGCGCGCAAAATTAGCGGGTTGCGCGAAATCTTGAAGTATGGCGCACAAAACAGCGGGTTGCGTGAAATTGTATTTCGTGCAAAAGATGTTTCAAGGCCGAAAGCTTGAAAATCGGTAAAGGCATAAGGCGCGCGAAATTTTGGAGGCGTGCGCGAAAAATTGAAGTGGCGCGCGAAATAGTGGATGAAGTATTTCACGCAAAAGATGTTTCGAGGTCCGAAGCTCGGAAAATGGCAAAGGCATGAGGTGCGCGAAATTATGGAGCAGTGCGCGGAAAATGGTTGTACGCGAAAGATTTGTATTTCACGATCAAAGCGGATTATGCGCTCAAGCGGGGTTTTTCACGCGGGGTCGATTTTGCCTATAAATATGAAGTGACCCTCCTCCATTCAGTAGAGTTTAAGACATAGAAAATACCCGAGCTCTGGTGCGTGAAATTGAAGTTAGAATGTGTGTTGCGCGTAAACTTAAAGTTTGCGCGTAAAGTCAGCTGTTGCGCGAAAAACTAAGGCTGCGCAGAAAGTTGGTGTTGGCGCGTAAAAGGAAGGTTGCGCGAAAAGTGGATATCGCGCAAAAGCAGTGAATTGCGCGCAAGGCAGTTTCCAGACTGCGCGTAATATTTAGAGGTTGCGCGAAAAAGGAATTTCGTGCAAACCATAGAAATTGCGCGCAAGACACCGTAAGGGTTGCGCGTAAAAACTGAGGTTGCCCGGTACATCCGGTGCGAAGTGAGATTCATCTACGGGTGAAAGTTGGACTTCAACAGAGCATCTACATACAGAGGAAGATGCATTCCTTCATGAAAATGAAGAGACCTACAGGTCTATAAACTGTGAGTGGATCCCTTCTGGAGCAGTGAGCTTAGGAAGTGGAAGTAGGTGATCCTCTCCACCGGCAGTGAGCCAGAGAGAGAGAAACAGGGAGTGACCCTTGGGAAAGCAGTGAGCTGACCCTAAACATTGTAAAGGCAGTGAGCCTGGGCATAGATGTGATCTAGCCCGAACATTGTAATCCACAGCTAGTGAAGTCTAGTGGAATTTGGTACGAACCGGCAACTTGTCGGCGTATGCTCCTTGGACGTAGCCCTTAGCGGTGCACCAAGTAAAAATCTCCGTGTCTATCTGCTTACTTCCCTGCATTGCATTCAAAGCATCATCATCAGGTAAATGAGATAAGTGATCACAATAACCACACAAGTGAAAACAAAGTGACCCTTGTAACAAAGAGGGCAAGATCCAGTGGGGCAGAAATAACTTTGAAAAAGAATATCCATACCCTGATTCACCCCCCCTCTCAGGGTATATAGGCCCCTATTGGTCCTAACAGGTTACCATGATAGGTAGAAATATGTTCATGATTGGTGCATCATTTGGAAAAACATGTGAGTGTGATTTAATAATTCAAAAATAATTTTTAATGGACATAAATCATCGGAATTTAATCAGTATTCGTCATATTTCTACACCTCTCAAACCTTGAGACTCTATAAGATCTTTTTTTCATTTTTATTACCTTTTAAACATGTTTTTGGTGGATCTAATCATGTTTGTGATCAAATAATTAAGGTGTGAGTTCTATTAACCTTAATTCTTCAGGTTTCTTTTAGATATACCCTTCATTCCTAGTGATAAATCACTGATCCAGTATGAAATAACAGTATTTATGGATTCTGATGCCACATAATGATGAATTATTAGGTCATTGATAGATCAATGATGGATCTAGTGAAATGGATACCTTTCTATGATCCATCCCAGATATAGTGATGTTTGAAGAACCCAAGAGTCATATTAGTGTACATATAATCCCTTGGACTTATAAAATTAATGAATATCATCCTATATAATTTTATGTGATTGAATTTTGATTAATTATATGGTTTATTGTTGTGTGATATCAATCTGGTTGGTGCACAAGCATTACTTGGGTTTCGTCTCCCAATGTTTCTTATAGATTTTCATCAACAAGCTAAAGCTATGAAGTTACTTAGAAATTTAGGGGCTTGTATAAACATTAATCCTTGGTATTATAGTTGTATTAGCATAATTGTTTTAACCATTCTTGATAATTATTATTTTTATATGAGTGTGTAACCCATAAGACCCATATATGATGCTTGATTTCATCAGTATACTAATGTAGTTCATTCAACCATGTTTGATATTGATCACATGTACTTGTATGTTACTAATGATTCTCATGATGACATGTTATGTCCTAATTATATATACTCAAAACTATTATGTGTGATTATCATACCTTTAGATGTATTACTACTAGTATTTGGAATAGTTAAACCATCATGATATGGTTTTCCCTTAAAGGGGGAGTGCATATGGAATGTAGAAATGATGATAAAGGATATACACATAAGGTAGAGGCATGAAGGAATTGAGGCTAGAACCAAGGTAGTGGAAGTAGGGTTATGGAGGCATGTGTCTTGACCCAATTCATAGAGATGTACAATGACCTTGTGGTTTTACCTCTCACTAAGATGGGGTTTAATGGTCTTGAGGTTTGAGATGTGATGATGGGGGAATGTGATAGTCTTACGTCCGGATTTGATTCAATGACTTGTGACTATTGAGAAACATATTCACTAGTTTTATGGATTGATATTGATCAATCTCAATGTCCTTTATGACTATTATTCCAACATGAAGTTGAAGTAGGTATGGCCAAGTCTCATGGTATTGTGGTTAGCACCTGAACCCTCAACAAATTTTTGACGTTTCTTACTTGCATAATTAGATTCATCAAGGAATACACCTGGTATACTTGATCACTCATGTTAACAATGAATTGGTGGTTCCATAATAGGTTTTATTACTCACAACCTACATGGTAATTTTGATGCGCATGCATAATTAATGATAAAGGATCCTAGAAAAGGAAAGGGGTCTACAACTAATAGCTAAGAAGAAGAGTTTGTAATTAGTGATGGTGTTGGAATAGACTCTGAATGATTTCCAAAATGTTTTATTTATTTATTTTCTTACACTTTATATTCTCTAGTTTTGATTACCATATTAAAATCCTGATTTCAAAAGTCTGAAATGGGTAACATGTGTTCTTTTATGATTTTTTCTATATTTATATTTTTTTATATTATTATTTTTTATATCTTGTTAGGATTATGGTGTATGGAAATCATTAATCAAGGTATAGTCTCCCAAATGTAGCCTTACACCCTCACTACAAGTAAGCAGCCTCTTGCATATTGGGAAAATGAAAAACTATCTTGCTTCATAAATATTTTTTCATCATGGGTTGATGAATATGTAACATGACATCTAATGTTAGTTCTAGTGGCTTGGTATTAACAGTGACATTGTTGGTTTTGTTTCATAGAGACTTATGTACCAGAGGGTAAACATCAAGCATCAGTGTACTAGTACTTTTATTCATCAAAATATAAAGTCTATTTAGAATTGGGAAGATGTGATTATAGGATTCATGATGGGGTTACATAGGAACTTGAGGAGTCATGATAAAATTTGGGTGATGATTGATCAGCTGATGAAAGATTCTCATTTTTTTACTGATTCATGAGACCCATTATGTGGATGAGTTAGTGAAGTTGTATATATGGGAGATTATATAATTGTTAATGTTTCCTTGAAAATTGTATTATATAGAGACCCACATTTCACATCATCGTTTTAGCAGGGATTTTGGAAGTATTTTGGTACTCAACCAAAATAGAGTACAAAGCATAATTCATAGAATGATATTCAATCATAGAGGTGATCCAAATTTGGGAGGATATAATGAAGGAATGCATCCAAGATTTCAGTATAAGTTTGGATGATCACCCATCATTTTATTATTATTTTAAAAAAATATATTCTAGGATTGTATCCATATAGAACACTTTGAGTCTCCCTAAGTTTGGTTATGTCATTCATTGATATATTAGCATGAAGTGGGTGAGTTAGTTGTTGTGGAGATGAGCATGGTGTAGAAGAACTGTTAGAGAGTTCAACTAATTAAAAAGTGATTAGTCACTACTCAGAGTAAGAAGTGATCATATACCAATAGTTAGAGGAAACCCTTAGAGTTCTCCATTTAAGACTGAGTTTTCTTATGGGGGACTCCCTGGCGGGGGAAACAATGGCTATGGTAGCAAGGAAATCTAGTGTCGGGTTTTTTAGATTGTTTGATATTACTAAGAAAGTTAGAGTAGTTTCCAACCATTCGGATATTCCTCCATGATACTGATGTATGAATAATTTATTCCATGTGTATTAACATTGGATGTAAATTTTTTATCCTTTGCATTTGATAAAATTTGAGTGTATTATGCTAGAGCCTGACACAACATTTTTGGAAAACCCAGTGTGGATCAAAAATCAAAGCGAGAAAGTTTGGTAGGGAAAATAGTGTAACTTGTTAAAATCCTATGGTACCATAGTTAGATCCAGGATGAATCATAGGAGAATGTTTCATATATTCAATCTCATCAACCCATGTTTTCCAATAAGGATTACTATAGATTCTTACTAAGGATGAGAAATATTTACAGGGGGAATATAATGGCCTTGGATTTTTCAAGTACGTTATGAGTTAATTTATAACTTTATTCATGTGTTTTAGGATTAGGAATTGTATGGGATTAAATCTGAGGGTTTCAAGTTTGTTTTGGAGTTTTTTAGGAGCCTAAAAGGGGTTTCATGGTTGCTGAATGGTGAAGGAAACCTGTAAAATTATTAATATGAAACCATAATACATGTTTGGGGAAAGAAAGTGGTTGGAACACGATTTATGAAATCTGTAATACATTCCCAAAATCATATGTGGCTTAAAAAAAGGTGAAAATAATGATTGGTTCATGTTTTACCAAACTACATAATAAAACCATGTGTGTGCCTAGGAGAGGCAGAAAAACTCATACAGTTGGCACACGGTTTGGAAAACTAAGCAACCAAATAGTGTATGTGTTAATTAATGATGCTAAAATCATATTCAATGGATATAATCATCCCAATTGACTAATTATTATTATAATTTTATAACCCTCTATAACCTAGAGACTCCAAAGCCACTCTTCATAAATTTTTTTCCTTATGAGTTTGATTCCGGTGGATTTAGGCATGTTAGTGATCACAGAATTATTGTATGTGGTCTACGAACCTCCATTATTAAGGATTAAACTATATATTCCCTTCTTTCTTAGAGATGAATCATATATTCAACATATTGTGTCCAAATATTTAGATTCTGGTTCTATATAACAATGAATTTTTTGATATTTGATAGATCTATGATGGATCTATTATGTTAGTTTCCTTCCTCTAATAAATCCCAAATCAATCCATTTTGGTATAATCTGAGAGGTTTGTTGATGTAGATCAAATACCATAGAATTAGAATCTTATTGAATATCATTCTATTACTATATATTTTATTAAATTGGGGTTTGTTCTAGTGATTCTTGGCATGTGAGATTAATCTGGTTTGTGCATCGGCCTGACCTGGGTATCATCTCTTGATGAGTCATAAATATTATCATCAACTAGCTAAAGGTATCAAGTTCCTTATAATTTAGGGCATGGTATAATATTTTTTCTTTTATATGATTTTTTTTAAAATTTATTAGACCATTCTGGATAGTGATTGCATGTATGTGCATGTGTAACCCATGAGACCCATTTATGATGCTTAATTCCATGAGTATAAATATGTAGCCTGTTTGAAAATGTTTTATATTGATCACATATACTTGTATACTGATACTAATTTTCATGAAGACATGATACATTTTTCTTGTATATGATCTACCTTATTTTGTGGTGTTATCATACATTTAGAGCTATTTCTACCAGTATTTTAAATAGGTAGGTGTAGAATGTATAGAATGCGATGATGATGATAATATACTTGAACATATGGTAAGGGAATGATGGCCTTGAGGTCAAACTTGTTGTAGTGGAAGTAAGGGTATTATGGCCTAGTATCATAATCCAATTAATGGATTTGCATGATGAAATTATTTTTGACCTATGATGAAGATGTGGGTTGATGGTCATGAGGTCTAACATTTGATGGAAGTGGAATTAAACAGTATTGTGGCCCGATAAGACTCAATGCCTTATGACAACTAAGTGACATGTACATAATCTTTGTGGATAACTCTTAATCACTACTAATATCATTTCTAACTATACTTATTACATGATGATGAATAAGATACAGTAGGGGGTCATGGTATCTTGGTTTGCACATGACTGTTTGATATATTTTTTTATTTCATGCTTACACATTTGTATTAATACTGGAATACACATGTTATACTTGTAAACTCATAGCAATTTTGTATTGGTGGGGTCCTGTTAGGTTTTATTACTCACACCCAACACAGAATTTTCTTTTTATGTGTATACTTAATGATTATAGATCTTGGTAAGGGAAAGGGGTCTATGACCGATAGTTGAGATGAAGAGCACAAAATAGGTGGAAGTATAAGGATGGACTCTATTGAATTTCCAGAACATCTTATTTTTTATCTTCTTACATATTATTTTATTTGGTTTAACATTCTATATTGGGAGACTAATTTTACAGGTATGACATGGGAGAAATTTTTCATTGCACTATATTTTCATTATTTTCTATTTTTATAATTGATTTTTTAATATTTTGTTATGATTACGGTGTTTGGATATGATTATTGAGGGTATAGTCTCCCCACTACACCCATAGACCCCCACCACTATTAGGAAGCCTCTTGTGTATGATAAGGAATGAATGATTCCTTATATAATCTCTATTTTATTTTATTTTTGGGAAATGTAGGGTGGGGAGTTACATTACCTCTTTACCCTACCATCTATTGGAAAATGACAAAATCTCTCATGTAGATGTGTGGACTACCACCTCCATGAAGTGATGTGATTGGTTTTTCATTTACAACGTGAAAGTTTAGTCATAATGATTTAAATAATTAATAAATTTAAATTTTATAACATCTTTATAATTATTTTAAAGTAAAATATTATTTAATTCAATTAATTTCCCCCTGGTAGACAAATGAAAACGTCGTTCATATGTACATATGGACTATTGTCTCCATGAAATATTCTGATTCATTTTTCATGATTTTCATACATGGTTGATTTTAAAAGTGTATTTAATATATAAAAATTATAATTATAACATGTTTAATATTATTTAGGTAATAGAACAATAACCCCCTTTGACCACATTCAATGCATCGATGTGGTTCTTAAGTTCGACCCCAAAAAGTCTCATGCGGACTTAACCATTTTTTGTAACTAAATATGAAAAGGTAATAAATTATTAAAAGGGAATGTTGATAATTAAATTAAGATGAAAATGGTCATTAAAAAATGTAAATAAATAATGTAATTTTATTATTCAGGAGTTAGAAAACATACAAATCTATATTGGACTTACGGTAAGGTACTTTATTTTAAAAGTCTTATTTTAAATTTTTTCATCCATAACTTTTTCATAAATTTCCATTAAATTTTAAATGATTTAATAATGATATTATTTATAGTTTAATATTTCATTTATTTTTTCTATAATCTGATTTCTTTACAATTTTAAAGAATTAATATTTTTAATATTTTCTATATGGGTTATTTTCATCTGCATAAAAAAGTGAAAAATAATGGTTTTCTTAACATATACTAGTTGAATTCCTTTTCCCACTATCATAGTAATTATTCATTATTAGTATTCCACTACTAATAGTTAACATGGTTTTTGGATGTACATATTATTACTAACCTTCTTTGAATTTTTCATTTCTTGGATTTTGAATATAAAAAAAGACATTTCTCCTGATTATTATGAAGAAATAAAAAGTTAAGTACTTGTGGGTTCAAATGATTTTTTCAATGATCTTTTGATCAAATAATGGAATATTAAAGAATTTTTTTTCATTATATGGGACTTGATAATTATTGATGATAATAGGTGAGAGTGATAAATCTCATAAAAATTGGTGATCCTACGATAGCTCTCTAATTCATTTGGTAATGATTTAGTCTTTAAAGGTGATAATGCGGGAGATAATTGTGTTTAATAATGATATAGAATTAACTAGGATTCAATTTTTCTAACATTGGTTAAACATGAGTGAAAATGAGTTATTAATATGATGCTCTGATATACCTACATTAGGCTTGAAAAAAATAGTTTTTTTGAAATATTTTAATTTTACGAAGTAAAGAATGTTTATGAACTATTAAATATGAAAATATTTAAATGCTTTCATGGTTTAATACATAAATCAAGATTCAATCAGGTTTCTATTATTCTTAATAACGGTGTATCAAATGTTTTATTTAAGAAAAGGTTAATTTTAATATGTAGAAATGTTTTATTTATGGGCTAAACGTTTTATTGGGAAATACGTAAAACTTTTCATGGGTTTTCATGATTATAATGGATTGATATGATTTCTTTATCTTTATGTCACTTACTAATATTTTTTACTCATCTCAAATATTCAAATGTTTTTCACAATATCTAAGGATGAGAAGGTATTATAGCAAGGTTAAAGGATCTGATTTGGGATCACCATAATGGAAAAAAAGTGTCTTGAATGAAAGTGGGGAGTAAACATAAATATTTTTTTGGAAAAAAAATTACACTGTGTGGAATTTCTCACATTATTTTGTAATTAATTTTCTTATAACATAAAACCCTATACCCAAATGATCATAGGAATATATATATTTGAAATACATGTTATTAAACTCATATTTATTGGTTGTTAAAGTTGTGGGTAATTATAGTTGGTATTAATGAAAGTTTTATATAACATTAATGTTTATTAGGATATTAAAATATACTCTTAAGAGATTGATATTTATTTTTATATTATCATGGGATATAATTTAAAGATTTACATGTTGCATCATCTAATTTATATCTGTTGTGAGTGGTTTTTCATAGAGGAAATGAGTAGGTAAAGAGGAAAGTAGTTAAAAAGATAATAACCTTTCAAATTAACAACCTATAATGATTAAAATATAATATATTTTTTATACATTAACTCAGTTGGAATGGGTTATTAATATTGGCACCCATGAAAGAGAATAGACTAATTTTTCCAAAGAGGAACATGTCTATAGTATAGAGTTTCATGAAACAACATCCTCCATATTTAAATACATCCTTAAACTCAGTGAAATATGGAGGATTGATAAATATATTGGAGATGATATTTGATGTTTTAAGATGTGTGGAAAGTAGAAAGGTAATTATTTTTATTTATCATTTAAATTTTAATTTTATCTATGGTGTTATATGATTAAGAATACTAAAGAAAAGAATGATATTGATGTTTTGAAGTGGGTGATTTTAAATATATTTTCCTTGAGATGTATTTTATTGAATGTGTTTTATTGAGGATGGAAAGAAAATTTCTATATTTGAATCAAAATAAGGAATATTTAGTGGTCATTTATTGTGAGAAATTTACAATACTCATAATTTATCAACCAAATTTTATTTTTTACCATGAGAGTGAAATTGAAATATTTTACATAGTTATAAAACCACGATTATGAAGATATTTGGCCTCTTTTGAATTAAAAATTTATGAGGAGGTTGTTTTTTTGTTGAGAATATTGAATCATAGTTTTTTGAAACTTATGGAATTCATAAAAACAAGAGTAAGAAGTGGTATAAGTAGAAATAAATGTAGAAGTAGTCAACCAATAAATCTATAGGTAATCGCCTCAAATGTTCCAAATGTGGTAAAATATTTTTCAAATAATTTTTGATATGATCAAGGAAGTGTTATCGATCCGGTTATCTCTATTATTTTTCTCAAGACTATAATGAAACGAATTGAAATCAAAAAACTAATAAAAAACTATATATTCGGTAAGTAGTAATATGTTTTCATTATATTGATTTGGGACATTATGAAAACATATGTCTGATGTTAGTAACTTATGGTGGGAATCATCATGATTGGAAGCATCAAGGTAGGGAAAATAATTTTATACTACTATAGAAAATATGGGACCCTCAAATGAAGTAATAATAGGTACATTACCTGTTTATTATGATTATGATATTATATTTTTTAATTTTTTATATATAGATTCTTTTATATTATGGAAATATAAAATTAAAATGGAAATAACATCCTAATAAATAAAGTCAAAACTTATATTAAAAACTCATGGGATAGTATAAAATAAATAAGATCTTATAAAAATTTTCTTCTTATTATAAGTGGAATGGTTTTCCCTACAACCCTTGTTGTCTTATCCATTATATAATTTGATTTTATTCTGGGTTAGGATTGGATTTCCATATATTATGCTAAGATAGATTTTAGATCTAAAGAACTTATTTTTTAGAATATGTTTGAGTTTTTATATAAGAATGAATATATATATTTGATATCATGTCAATAATCTAATAAAGTGATAAATGATTGAAGTGATGCTTTTCTTAAATATATTATTTAAAGGAAAGAAACATTTAGAATTAGTGATGTTCCAGTAGTCAATCAATATCTAGATGTATTTCATAATGATTTTTCTAGTGTTCTTCCAAATAAGTAGGTTGAAATTATTATTTAATTATTTTTGAATGATAATATAATTTTAAAACCCCTTTATCAAATGGATAATATAGAAAATTTTTTATTGAAAATATAGTTATATGAGTTTCTTGATAAGGGTTTCATCCACACTATAGTTTCTCTTTAGAGTTATCCTATTTTTTTTAAAAAAAATACGGATGGTTTCATTAGACTTTTCATATATTATAAAGAACTAAATAACATCATTATTAAGAAAAGCTATTTTTTGAATCATAATGATGATTTTTTTTATCAACTCTTTGGTGCTCATTAATTTTTTATGATTGATATTAGGTTAGGGTATCATCATATGAAGGTCAAGGAGGAAGACATTGCTAGAAAAGAATTATATACTGGGTATGAAAAATATGAGTTTTTGGTTTTGTTGTTTAGGTTAATGAAGGAACTAGATTAATTTATATATATTATGAATAGAGTTTTCCATGAGTACTTTGAGGAATTATTTGTGGTTCTCATTGATGTACTTTCTATTTTTTGTAAAATTTATGTGGATTAAGAGAAACACCTAAGTATTTATTTAATGAATTTGAAATAAAATAAGTTTTCTGTAAAATTTATTAAATATGAATTTTCATAGTAAGAGATATTATTCCTTAGGAATATTTTTTATAAACATGGAATATGTTTTGATCCTATTAAAACAAAATTTGAGGAAGAGTGTTTAAGACCTGAAAATTTTATTAAGATTTAATTTATTTTGGATTTTCTAGTTACTACCAATCGTTATTTTAAAAACTTTCTTGGTTATCAAGATCACTAACTAAGTTAACTTGAAATTTAGTTAAATTAATTTGGAAAATTAATGTGATGGATATTTTTTGAATTAAAAATATGATTGGTTAACTCCCCATTGTTATATTTTTCAATAATAAATGGTTATGTTTTATCTATAGTAATGATTCTTTGAATAGACATAGTTATGTCTTGATGAAACATGATCGGGTAATTGCATATACTTCATATCAATTAAAAATCCATCAAATAATTACCCAACTTGTGTCCTTGATCTTGTAGTGGTGGATTTTTTTTATAAATTCGGAGACATATTTTATATAGGGTAAAATGTGAAATATATACTGACATTAAAAGTTTTATGTATATATTCACTCAAACCGAAATGAACATGAGGTAGGTAAGATGATTAAAAATGATACAAAATTATTATGGCATGATTCACTATCCTCTAGGTAAAAAAACAATGTAGATGATTCCTTGCATCATAAATATAATGTATCATTTACCATGTTACATTTAAAACATGACCCTTTGGTAAATTATTTTATTAATGTTGGGCTATAAATTTTGCATGATGGAACTCCCTCTCTTTTCATTTATGCATCAGTGTAATCGTCTTTATTAGACATAATTAATAACTCTCAAAAAGAAGATGTTAATTTGAAATAAATGGTATAATTAGTCAAGTAGGGTATGTTTTTGGAATTTAATACTGAAAAATATAGTTTTATAATATTTTAAAAGAGGTCATAGTATCTATGTGATTACCAGTTAACGAATGAATTGTTATGTGAATCTCAATTATTTCCATTTTCTACACATCATGTAGCACTAAAATGTATAAAAACCTCTATGGGTATTATTGTTGGGGTGGAATAAAGAATTATACAGATGATATTACCATGAAATTTTTGAATTTTCCACAAGTTAATATTGGGTGACAAATATTGAAGGTATAATTCATCCTTTAGCAGTGTTTGAATTAAAATGGTAGAATATATACATGTATTTCATAGTGGTATTACAAAATAAATCTTCAGGTAATGATACAATTTGTTTTAATATTTACATTTTAAATAAATCTATGAATTTTTTTTATATTCTATAGAATATTTCTTTAGATTATCTTCCTAGCATTTATCTTAAAGAGATAGTAAGTTTACATGGAGTATATATATTTATTTTATCTGATTGTGATAAAATATTTACCTCTATTTTCTTAAAGTAATTTAAAATTGATTATTTATTGAATTAAATTTCATTACAGTTTTTATTTATCAATTTGATGGATATTTAGAGTGAAAATTTTGGACTTTCTAAGATATACTTTGATATTTCTCATTAGATAAACATGGATGTTGGTAACATCATCTTTCATTTAGTTCTTAAAAAATTTCAATTTTCATTCTATCATATTGGTGGAACCTTTTAAGGTATTATATATAAAGTTATCTCAAACTCTATCATGTTATAATTAAGTCAATGAAAATAATTTATCAAGACCAGAGTTGGTAGAAGAGTTGGTTAAAAATGCAAATAAGATTCAGCCCCATATGAGGGTATCTCAAAGAAAAGAAAATTTATGTTGATAACCATTTAAAATATCTCTCATTAGAGGTAGTTGATCATTATTTTCTTCTTCTCCTTAGAGAAGTTTTATGTATTTTGGTAAAAAGGTAAATTTAAGTACATATTTTATAAAATCTTATAAAATTATAGAAAATGTGGGATTAGTTTCGTACCTAGTATCCTTACCTCTAAGTTTTTCTTGGAAACATGATGTTTTTTATGTATTGTTCATATGGAAATGTATACTAGATAAATCTCGTGTTTTGAGCCCTAAGGTGGTACAATTGGAAGATAATATTTTTGATCAAAGTGATTCATTACTATGAAATAAGGTTATTCACTGGTTTATGTTTTTATTGAACAGTCACATGATTGAGGAAAAAATATAGGAATCTAAAAAAAGCAATGAGGGAAAAATACTCTCATTTGTTTAGGTAAAGAATAAAATAGTGATGATGAAAATTTTTAAAGGTGGAGAACATGAATACTCTATTAATCCTTCAAATAATTAATTATTTTTTTATAATTATTAATTTTATAGATTTATATTCATTGTATATTTATAAATAATTTTATATTATTTTTCAAACAAAAAAAGAATAGTTTTATCTAACTATATTATTCTCCATGTATTATATAATTTTTCCAAAGTTAAATTTTAAGATTTTTGAATATTAATTTGATAAAAATAAATATATTTTAATAAATATAAATAATTTATATTATTTTCAATTTATTTGATTTTTCAAAAAAGATAGATTTTTTGGTTAATAGTGAAAATACATTTTTTAACAAAATTATCAATTATTTTCAAGTATTTAAAAAGTACAATTATATTTTTATTGGTTTTAAAATTAAATTAATATAATTATAATAAACATAATACAATTAACTCCCTATTAATCATCATTAAAATTATTTTTTGTATAAAATCATTACTATTCTTAAAAGAGCATTTTTTAAAAAACATTTTTCATTTCAGTCTGCATATTTATATTAAAATTAATGTTTTCCAATTATAAAAATTGAATATGGTAGAATTAATTTTCTATTTGTAATTATAAGTTTCAAATAAGTTAATAAGTCAAATTTTTTTTTGGCCTCTATCCATAGTACCCTTAGTAAAACATTGTCATCATGTTAACGGTAAAAAGAGTTAACAATGATGTTACAACTATGATATAGGTTTTAAAATATCATAATAAAGGTGTCAAAATTTGATTTTATGAGTTTATTTATACTAATACTCATACTAGATAAATTTAGGCCAATTTTGATCTATTTTACTTTGATAAAGACATATTATATATTTAATTTGTCTTTATTTACAAGTGTTGAACTCCTCTCACTTATAAAATGGATCTTCCTCTCACTACTTAATTATAACCCTTGAAAATTTTATATCTACCAATAATTACCCAATTTCCTTCCAAAATACTTTCCCCATGATCTAGATTTTTGTGTCTCACCAAAATACCAACCTTGATGGATTAAGGTGTAAGACAAGGGATATTTTCCAGAGAATATGCATAATTTGTAACAGAGGTTTTCATGTTTATTTCTTCTCCTACCTCCTTAAAATATTCATTAAAAATTATGTAACAACAAAATAAGTATCTTAAATATCCTTAAATTTTATTATATTTATGGTACAAACCATTTTCATCTCACTTTCAATTCTATGAGAAATGAAAACATCGCTTGTGCGTATGTCTGGACTACTACCTCCACGAAGCAATTTGTTTAGTTTTTCATTACATGATAATTTTGATAGTTAAAATGTTGGTTCAAATGAATATATATTAAATTTATTATATAATTATGATTCTATAAATATAATATATTACTTAACTTATTATCATTCCATCTTTTGGAAAACGATAACATCGCTCGTGCGCACGTGTGGAATACCACCTCCACAAAGCTATGTGACTTGTTTTTCATTTCCACATTGCAAGGATGGTCATAAGGATAGAAATAATGCATAAATAAGAATTTTATAAAATATTTTTGATTCAAAAAAATTAAAATCTTATATACTTTATTTCTTTTCTACCCATTAGAAAAAGTAAATTTTCATTCATACGTACATACGGACTACTATCTTTATGAAACAATGTGATTCATTTTTCATTACCACCTTACATAGTCATTATTAAAAGTGTATCTAACGTATAAATATTATAATTAAAACATTTTTAGGATTATGGATGTAATTTAACAAGAAATATTTTTACTATAGTCAATTCATCGATGTTTTTTTGAGGTTATAGTTTAAATGACCCTAAAAACATCCAATATGAACTTAACTATATTGGTAAATAAATAAAATGTGTCAAAAATGAAATAAAGGGAATAATGATAATTAAATAATAATTAAAAATATATTAATAAATTCAATAAATAATATACTTTTATTATTTATTATTTAGAGAATGTACAAATCTAGATAAGATTTAAGGTAAAAGGATTTCTTTTATAAACATACTTTAAAGCTTTCCTTCCTACTCTTTTTTATTTATGCCCATGATCATATAAGTTATAAAAAATTATTAATGGTTCAAATGTTTTTAAATGTAATTTTTTACTAAATTTTACTTTCTTTACAAAGTATAAAAAATGAGTCTTTTCAATGTTTTCTATATGGGTTATTATTGACTTTTTGAAAAAGTGTAAAATATTATTTTTTAAATGTATAAGTATTGACCACATTTTCACAAAATCATATATTTTATTCATTATCAATATTACTCTATAATTTAACATGCTTTTTTAATTTATATTTTACTCTAACTCTTCTTGGGATTTTTCATTTCGAGGATTTTTCAAAGAAAAAGGGATATTTCCCCTTATGATAATGTTAAAATGCAAAGTGTTCTATTTATGATTTCAGAATATTTTTTTAAGGGTTTTATTGGGAAAATTTTCAATTATAAAAAATAAAATTTCCATGATATGATACTTGATCATTATAAATTATGGCATTCAAGCTTTATATGGCAGAGGATAATGGGTGAGCTTTGTATAGCTCCTCAATACATAAGGTAATGATATAGTCCTTGAAGGTGAAAATGAGGGACATAACTAGGTTGATTACTCATACAAAATTAATTGGGATTCAGTTATTATGACATATGTTTAATACAAGTGAACATGGGTTTTAAATATGATGCTCTAAGATACCTATATTATTCTTGAATGAAGGTTTTTTAGAATAATTTTGATTTCATCATTTAAGTAATGTTTTTGAAATTTCAAAGGATAAAGGATTGAAATATTTTCCCGGGTTCCCACTTGAATCATGATTCCATCATGGTGTTTCTATACTTAATAATAGGTTTTTAGATGTTTTATTTAAAAAGTGGTTGATTTTCATATGTGTAAATTTTTTATTAATGTGCCCAAAGTTTTATTGTTAAAATGGTAAACATTTTCATATGTTTTCATGTTTTTATTGAACTAAAAATATTTCATTATTTTTGTTTCCCTTTCTAACATTCATATGCTCATATCATGTTTTCAAATGTTTTTTACAATATATAAGGATGAGTAGGAACAATAGTAAGATCAAACTATTTACTTTTGGATCTTCTTAAAAGAATAAAAAGTGTCTTGAATAAAGCAGATGTGTAAAATTGGAGCCCAATTTTTTGTGGAATAAATATACATTTTTTTGAATATTCCACTTTTTTATGTAATGTATTTGATAATTCTATTAAACTGTAAAACCCAAATGATCATTTGAATGTAAAAATGTGAAATACATACTATTAAACACATAAATATGGGTTGTTAAAGTAATTGGTAATTATATTTGGTATCAAATAAATGTTCAGATAAGTTTATATGTTAAAAGAATATTAAAATACACTCTTAAGAGATTAAAAAGTATGTTTATATTTTCATGAGAAAGATTTTAATTATTTCCAAGTTTCTTCATCTGATCCATGTTTCCTTTGAATTTTATTACATATAGGAAACATGATAGATGAATTTGGAAGTAATAAAGAGGATAATAACAATCTAAATTGACAACTAGTAATTATTGAAGCAAAGTATTTTGTGTCTTTGTTAACTTTGTTGACACATGATATTGATAGTGGAACCCATGAAAGATAAAAATTGAATTTTCCATAAAGGGATAGGTCTATAGTAGATCATTTTATGAAACATCAAACACTATATTTGGGTTGATATTTTGACCCTATGAAATATGAATGATGGATAAATTTATTGGAGAATATATTTAATGATTTGGTATTTATGGAAAATCAATTGGTAATTTATATTATTTATCATTTGGAAGGTGAATTAAATTAATGGTGGTATAAAATTAAGAATACCAAGGAAAAGGATTAGATTTATGTCATGGGGTGGATAGTATTTAATGATATTTTCCTTAATAATTATTTTCCTAAGTAATTTTATTGATGATGGAAATGAAATTTGAAGAGTTAAAGAAAAATGAAGAAGACATAGTGGATATTTACGAAATAAATTTTAGCAGCCACACTATGCATGAAATTTTGTTCTAGACCATGGGAGTAATGTTTCTAGATTTTATATAGTTACCAAAATAAATTCAGGAATATCATTATTCTTTATTGTATTTAAAATTTATAAGGAGTTTTTTTGTCATGCTGAGAAAGTTGAGATGGAATTTTCCAACACTTACATTCTTAATAATAAGAAGAGTATGAAATTTTCTAGGTGGAAAGAAATGTATAAGCAATAAACCAATAAATTATGAGATAATACCTAGAAATGTTCCAAATGTGTTAAAAGTCATTTTAAATAATATTTATTTGGATTAGGGTAGTGTTATAGAATTATAATGCACAGAAATTTGGCTCATTAATGTAAAGAAAAGAATTCTGTTCAAATAAGTAATGAAAAAATATATAATTAACCAAATATTATATGTTTCAATTACAATGAGTTTGTACATTATAATAATGAAAATCTAAAGTTAGTTACTCGTGGTTGGAATCATCAATATTGGAAAAAATGTGAGGTAAAGTCTTTGTATACTACTTCGGAATATGTGAGACTGTCAAAGGAAGTAGTGATAGGTACATTACTAGTTTATTCATATTATGAAATGTGTTTTTTATTTAGGATCTACAAATTCTTTTATATCAGGGAAATTTCTAGGTAAAATGGAGAAACTATCTCAAGAAATGAAGTCATAAATTTTAGTAAAATCTCATAAAGACAATATAAAGGTAATAATAATTTATCAAAATTTTCATCTTATCATCTATGGAATGATTTTTTCTACAAACCTTGTCATATTACCCATTATAGATTTTTATGTTATTATGAGTATGGGATGGATTTTAGTTTATTATGCAATGATCGAATATTTATCTAAGAAGTTATTTTTTAGAATGAGTTTCATTTTTGTATATAATAATGAATTTATACCATTAATATAATATCTATAAGCAGATAAACTAATAAAGAATTTAATTGAAAGTTATCTTACGCATAGTATTGAAAAGAAAATAAATTTTCAAATTATTTATGTTCTAGTAGTAAATGAACATATAGATATATTTCCTTATGAGTTACCTAGTTTTATTTCTAATCAAGAGGTTTAATTTACAGTTGACTTAGTGCATGATGTTATTCCAATTTTAAAACCCCTGTATCAAATGGATCTGCTAGAAATTTTTAATTAAAAAATCAGTTAAAATAGTTTCTTGATAAGGGTTTCATCAACACTAGAACTTTAATATGGGGTGATCCATTTTTTATTAAAAATAAGGATTATTTCATGAGACTTTACATTAATTATATCACCATCAATAACATCACCATTAAGAAAAATCACTTATTTCCTCATATTGATAACTTATTTGATTATCTCCAGGGTGCTCTGTATTTTTTTAATATTGATATCAGGTATAAATATCACCTGATAACTATGGTAAAGGAAGAAATTATGAGGATTTAATTTCATACTACGTACAAAAATTAAAAGTATTTGGTTATTCCTTTCAGTTTAAAGATTGAATCCACTATATTTATGGATATTTTGAAGAGTTTCCCATGATAATTTATATAAATTATTGTTGGTTTTATTTAATGAAATTATAATTTATTTTAAAATCAATGTAGATTATAATAAACAACTAATTATGTTTTATATAGAATTAAAAAGAAAATAATAGGTTTGTAAAATTAAATAAAGTTGATTTTTGGCAGCTGTAGATTTCATTCCATGGGTATACCATTTCTAAATATGGTATAATTGTTGATCCTAATAAAAACAAGTTGTGGAAGACTTTTCAATAACTACAAATTACACTGAGATTCAAAGGCTTCTATGAATAGTGTTTTACATTTCAGGGATTGAAAAATATTTTTCTCTATCATCTATCCCATTAACTTGGTTGATATAAAAATTATTAAAATTCATCTACATAAGGGAATATGATGATATTTTTTAGTAATAGAAAAGAATATTTGTTATTTATTTAGTGTTATCCTTTATAATGATAAATGGTGAATTTTGTTTAAATTGATGATTCATTTAAGGGACTTGTTAGTGTCTTTTTGAAAATGATAATATAATTTTATAATCTTCACATTAAATAAAACTCCTAGAGCATAATTACCCTATAAATGAACTTAAGATTATAGTGGTATTTTTTCCATTAAAAATTTGTACGAATATAATATATGGTGTAAATTTGATATATATTCTTCTTATAAATGTTTAAATTATATATTCACTATAAAATAGTTATACATTTGGTAGATAATATGTTTTTAATTGATAAAGGATTATGATTTCATGATTCACTATCATACAGATAAAGTAAAAAAATTCAGCTCATACCTTGAATAAAAAAACATAACAAATCATTAACCATGTTATGTTTTTAACATCATCCTTTGGTTAATGTTTTGATGAATATTGGCCTAGGAATTACTCATATATGAACACCCACTCTTTTGGTTTAGGTTTTAGTGTATTCATATTTTTCATAAAAAATTGAGTATGCTCAAAAATAAGTTTGTGATGAACAATAAATGGTAGAATTTTTCAAGAAGGGTATGATTTATTAATTTAACATTGAAAAAAGAAGGTGTTATGAGATTTATAAATAGGTTGTGTATTCAAATTGATTCCCAGTTTAATAAGTAATTTTTATGTGAAGTTCATAGATATCCATTTTTTGTTCATCCTTATAGTACTAAAATGTTTTTAGACCTTTGGGAGTATTATTAGTTGATTGGAATGAAGAAAGATATTGTTCTTTTTACCATGAAATGATTGATTTTTCAATAGGTTAAAGCTATGAAAAAACTACTAAAGAGGGTGATTCATTCTTTTCCATTTCCTAAATGGAAATGTGAGAATATTGATAGATTTATTAGTGGGATTACCAAATATATCATTAAATAATAATATGATTTGGGTTATTGTTGACTATCTGAATAAATCTCTTCATTTTTATCCTATTTTATATAATATGTATTTAGATAAACATGAAATAATTTATCTTAAAGAGATAGTTAGATTAGATAGAGGATCTCTCTATTGTTTCTAATCATGATTCCAGATTTACCTTAAATATTTTAACATTACTACAAAAGTCCTTGGGTACTGAATTAAATTTTAGTACATATTCTCATTATCAATTTTATCGATAGGTTGAGTGAAATATTTAGACTTTGAAATAATTTCTTTTAGATTTCTCATTAGATTATTATGGAATTTGGGATCAAAATATTTCATTTATTGAATTTTCTTATAATGAAAATTTTAATTCCAATGTACATATGACACCTTTTGAATCATTATATGGAATGCGGTTTCAAAATCCATAATGTTGTGATGAATATAGTGAAAGGAAGTAATTGGGACGATAGTTGGTAGAAGAAATATTTTATAAGGTTAATATGATTTATCACTGTAAGAAAAAATCGTAGAGTAGGAAAACATTATGTAGATAACTGGAGGAATGATATCTCATTTATGGTAGGAGATTATGTTTTTTTTAAAGTATAACCTCAGATAAGTTTTATGAATTTTGATAAAAAAGTTAATTTAACACCATATATTGTTATAAATTACGAAATTAATGAAAAATTAGGATTAGTTGATTACCAAGTAGCCTTAACTCCGATTTTTTATCAGGTACATGTTTTTTTACTAATTTGTTTCTAAATAAATATATACTAGATGTATCCCATGTTTTTTCCCTAAGGTGGTTTGGTTTTAAGATAATCATTCATATTAATAAAATATATTTAGTATTTTGGATCAAAGGTAGATGGTATTTAGAAATAAGGTAATTCCCTAGTTTAAGGTTTTTTTGAAGAATCATGCGATTGATAAAGAAACATGGGAATCATAAAAATCAATGATGGAAAAATACCATCACTTGTTTAAATAAATAATAAAATTATGATGATGCAATTATTTAAAGGCGAAAAATGTGATAACAATGTTAATTCTATAAATAAATGAGTCTTATGATTTATAAATACTCATTGTTAGAACCTAAATTATTTTACAGGATGTGAATTGGAACTTCCTTTTATGGATTCTCAAAAATAATGATTATTTTGTTTTTAACGAGTCTTATATTATATTATTTTATATTATTTTATAAATCATAATTTAAAGAAATTTGGATAAGTGTTGAAAAGAGTCACTGCCAGAGAAGATTCACTAGTGGAATTGACTCACTATTATAGATGAGTCACATCCAGACTTGACTCACCGCCATAGATGAGTCACCACCAAACATGACTCACAGCCAGAAAGGATTTTCCATTAGAATTGACTGCCCACTAGACCTAACTCTTCACGAGACATGACTCACTACCAGATATGAGTCACCATTAGATAACCTAGCACCAAATGACCTACCTCCAGCCTAAATCACTGATAGATAGACTAGCCTCGAGATATGAGTCACTATTACCTTGTTCCACCATCTCTATTCTGAGGAATTAGAATTAAATGATCCCAATGGCTAGATTATTAGCATTAATGTGATTGACTATTTAAATATTTTTCTTTTAGGTATTCAATGGACACATTGAAGACATAGTCAGAGCCCAGTATGAGTTTTCATGAAATCTTCATGATTATCCTTCAACGGTTGTTTATTCCTTCAGTTAAATATATTTATTATTTACTCTCTCTCTTAGATGATGGGTGATCCAGAAGTGCACTTACCAATTATTGTAAGGATCATCACTAGGGAGATTACATGCCAAAATCCTATAGTATTTCATCTTTGAAATTTTGAAACTCATTAAAGATCAACATAATTTTCTATAGATAGAAAACGATAACTTTAAGATTATCAATTTCATAGCTACATTCAGTGAAACATCTCGATCTCCTCATCAAGCCACACCTTAGGAGACTCAATAATCTATGAACTTTCGAATAAGAATCACTAAATTTTATATATCTTATTCCATTCTATTTCTATTTTATGGTTTTAGTTTTGAGCTATGTATTGTTTGTTTTGTTTATCAACACATTGTATCTTGCACTAGAACTATATAATAAAATATATTCTTATATATATCTTTTCATCAGTTTACCCATGGTGTTTTTGGAAGAGGTCATTTTATGCCCAGAGTTGTTTTCCTCCTGTGTATAATTGAAGAAGATGCCTTTGAGGTTGTACAACTTATAAGATATTTTTTATACCTGATCCATGTTGTGGATAATATTACAGTTATATAATTTTCATGGAATTGGTTGATTTCCAAGCGTAGGGGATTAGCTCTCAGCCAGATATGGAACCCCTTATTTTCCTCTATTGTGTGATTTGGTTTTGTTTTCATAATTTAAAATCTTTAAAATACATTTGATTTAATGTCACGACCCGTCCTCGGGGCTCGTGTCGTGACTACCCCAAGCCTGCCTTCTATAGGCCAGGGGCTGGCGACTAGCACCAAGGCGTAAATCCCGGTAAAAAGGGAAGGCATTTCCTTTGTAAAGTAAACAACAAACACCACAGAGCAAGCAAACAGAATTAAACACTAGGTAAAAACTGAGTACAACAGTAAGTGCGGAAAAGTAAGTGGGCCAGAATATTAACCCAAAATTAAAGTAAAGTACAACTGGAAAGGGAAAACAACAACTAAAAGTAGAGCCGTAGCGTCGAGCCATCCACCGGAAGTCCCACCTAAAGGGTGGGTACATATAGGCTCTACTGCTCCTTGGGTCCAGCCGACCGCTCCGAGTACGTCCCGTCCAGTGGTCCACCTCCAGGTACCGTCCTGCTCCGCAAGCCTCAACCACAATCAGTGTTGTCCGTCGTCTGCAACCAACACAACGTAGTGCGGGCATAGCCTGTGCCGGGGTGAGTATAAGCTACTCAGTAGGGACCTCGAGACCCCCGAAGGTCTCCCAGAATCCACAAAGGATAAACCACAAAGGAAAGATAAAATCACGAAGTAACATCTGAAACTGCATAGGTATATGCCCATACATATACCTAAGTCATCAATTCTCGTTGGGCTCCAAAATCTGAGTCCAAGTACAACCCAGTCCACACAGGAAAGAAAAATGTAAATCCACACAGGATAGCACAACACCATCCAAATAGGAAAGCAAAATAGGATTCAGCTCACACAGGTATACTTCTTCGTATGATGATAGAGATGATCAGATATAGCCACTGATTCATCTAAGTCATCGGACCCACAAAGGATCGATAAGTACTAACCCCCGCAATGACCCAAAAAGGATCTGACCCACACATGATTGATAGGTAACTAACCCCCGCAATGACCCACAAAGGATATGACCCAGACAGGATTGATAGGTAACTAACCCCCACAATGACCCACAAAGGATCTGACCCACACAGGATCGATAGGTAACTAACCCCCGCAATGACCCACACAGGATCGGACCCACACAAGATCTGTAGGCGTTGTCCCACACAGGACCGCTGAGCACTGACCCACACAGGATTGGACCCACACAGGGTCTGTAGCACTGATCCATGTAGGATCGCTGAGTGTTGAAGTCGTCACCGTCGAATCCACTAAGGATCTCTGTACAGTCGTCGTCGTAGTCGCAGCCAGCTCTATGGTTCCCGCACACAGCAAGATCGTTCAGGAGGGTCTGCTCCACGTTCCAATAGTCTGATACATCAACTAATACATAGTTCGGATTTTATGTATCCAAAAGTTCAGTATCGTCAACAGGAACTCAACGTCGCAGACGGCGCGTCAATCGGACGCCCGGTCTGAGAGTTATTGGCTTTTTCGTCCGAGGGGCCCGGTTGGTTTTTAAGTCAAAACCAACCCGACCATAATCCAACTACATCCAAACCTCGATCTGAGTAAGCCAAAAGATCCATCTCACTTATAGAAATCCATCAAATTTTACGGCATGTCAATCGGATGTCCGGAGTTCAAGATATGAGTGTTTCCGCTCCGAGGGCCCGGTTGGTTTCGTGTACGAACCAACCCGGCCGAATCCAAAGTTCCCTGAAATCATGAGTGTAATATGTCAAAACGACCGTCTAGATCCAAGGATCACATCGCCACTGACGATGCATCAATCGGAGGTTCGTAGCCCAAGATATGGGAAAAAGAACGAAAGAGGTCTGAAAAAGGGGGGTCTGGGCCCGGACCGACCCGGCCTAACCTTGCCTGGGTCGGCCTGAACCGGGTCGACCCAACCTGGGTCCGGGTCCGACCCAGCCCGGCCTGGCCGTGACCCGGATGGCACCGGCCGGGTGGCCAGCGGGTCGGCTCAGCCGTTACAGTCGAGCGAAGCGGGGGGCGCGCTGCCCCCGCGTGGAGAGACCGCGGCCCCGCGTGGGGCCGCCATTACTGGCGAACGTGGCCGGTTGTCGTGTCCCACTCCTTCCGGTCCCGCGCGGTCACAGGAACACGGCTTGAGCCACAGCAGCTCCTCCCGGCGGCGCGCCGGCGGGCCGTTCCGCGGACCACCGGACGAGTTCCAGTGGTCAGAATTGTGTGTCGTCTTCACCAAAGGGCCTCTTGGGACCCGTCCTTCACTGCGAGGACCTCACAACGCCCGTGTGGCCTGCTTCGTCATCGTTCGCCGATCCACACACCAAGAACAAAAGGACGGTGGGTTCGGACGTGTTCGTTGGTCCGCACCCACCACGTTAGTGGTTTTAAAAGTATTCCAACAAATATTTAAACAGGCCGCGGATATAATCACATAGATTACAATGAACAAAAACCCCTACCTCAACGTTATCGTCGAACGTGAGTTCGTCGCAGAATTAACCATTGTGGAAGAAGAGGATCGTCGCGTCGCGAAAGCGGCGTCGCTGTCGTCGCGGTACACGACGTTGCGTAGTCAAACTCCAAGGATTTAAAATCACACAGATTTAATTACGCCATTTAAACCCATGCTGAGGATATAATTCCCAAAGAATTATAAGAATCACAACCCCCCTACCTCAATCGGTTGTTGATCGAAGATTGTCGCGGGGGGAAGGAACGTCGTTGTAGAAGCGCAGCGGAAGGAGAATCGTCGGCATCGCGGTACACGGCGTCGCGTCGTCGATCTCTAAAGGTTCAGCATTCTTCGTTACCCTTCTTCAGAGGCCGGCATTGTTCATCACCGACGATGCGTTCTTCGCGTTCTTCGCGTTCTTCGTGTTCTTCAACGAAGGTGGATGAAGATTCTTCAAGCCTTAGAGCTTTCTCCAAATCCTCTCAACAGGCAAACCCTCAATAAAATAAGTGTTGGTCTTATTCTGTTTTCCATGCAAACATTTTGGAATTCATAAAAATAATCCAAAAATTAATTTAATTAATTGCAACGCTTAAACCGTTCAATTAATAGGGGCGTTTAATATTTAATTAAACGCATGGGTTGACTTTATTTAAAAAGAGGTTTTCGCGGGTGTGTTACCTAGAGGGAAATAAATGGTGGGGCTCATGTGGGCCCCACCTCACAAATATCCTACTAAGTGGGTAGGATATTATGGATCCCATCTAATCCGCTTAACCTATGTTAAGCCACATAAGTAAAATAAAAATAAAAGTCGCACTGCTTTTCTTTTTATTCCTTAACTTAACCCCAAAAATTAAAAACCACACCCGAGAAAACGCAACTCTGGAAAAGGTGTTTCTAAGCAATTGTCGGCGCTGCGATTCCATCGGTGCCCTCAGAATTTGATTCCAAGCACCAGTTCAAAAGTTAGAAAAACCCGCTCGTTCGTTCACTGAACGTACCCGAGCCAAACTTCAGAAAATGATTCCGGGCACACCGGGCCTCGGAATCAGGTGCCCTCCGAAACTGAGTTTTTTTAAAATTCCCAAGAAAATTAAGAAAAACATTTCCTTGAATTTTATGGGTCTTTACATTACTCCCACTTCATGGATTTACGTCCCCGTAAAGATACATCATAAACTAGCTAAACAAAAGTGGGTACTGAGCACGCATGTGAGCCTCCCGCTCCCAAGTGCTCTCCTGGAGGTTCCTGTGCTGGCATCTGATGCGCACTAGAGGAATCGAACATCCACGGAGGATCCGCTCCTGTTGATCCTAAATATCCACCGGGACCTCTGCAAAAGTCGCCCCATCATCAACGTCCATCTCCCCATGGACAATGATATGCGTCGGGTCGTGCACGTATCTCCTCAGTTGGGATACGTGGAAGACATTGTGCACCTGGTGTAACTGAGGTGGTAGAGCCAGGCGATAAGCCACCTCACCAATCCTGCTGAGGACCTGGAATGGTCCAATGAAGCGTGGAGACAGCTTGCCGTCTCAGCCAAATCTCTGTAATCCATGTCGAGGTGAGACCCGCAAGAAGACGTGGTCGCCATCCTCGAACTCTAGTGGCCTCCGCCTCCTGTCAGCATAAGACTTCTGCCAGCTCTGAGCTGTCCTCATCCTCTCCTGGATGATCTGGACCTTCTCTGTCGTGGCCTGGACCATCTTTGGTCCCACAAGTGATGACTCCCCAGGGTCTGTCCAGCACAGCGGTGATCTGCAAGGTCGGTCGTACAACGCCTCATATGGTGCCATCCCGATGGTGGAGTGGTAGCTGTTGTTGTATGTGAACTCAACCAAGGGTATGTGGTCCTCCCAGCTATGACCAATGTCGAGGACACATGTGCGGAGAATTTCCTTGAGAGTCTGAATGGTCCTCTCTGTCTGACCATCGGTCTGAGGGTGAAAGGGGGTGCTCAGACGTAGCTATGTCCTGAACGCCTCCTGCAACCCCTTCCAAAGTCGGGAAGTAAAACGAGCATCTCGATCGGAGACGATAGATGATGGCACACTGTGAAGCCGTACAATCTCCTGAACATAGAGACGTCCCAATCTCTCCACTGAGCCCTGCTCTCTTATGGGTAAGAAGTGAGCTGACTTGGTGAGTCAGTTGACAATCACCAAAATGGAGTCGTGACCTATGGAAGTGTGTGGAAGTATAGTCACGAATTCCATAGATATCCCATCCCACTTCCACTCTGAGACCTCCAAGGGATATTCCAAGCCTTCTGGTACCTGATTCTCTGCCTTCACCTCCTGGCAGGTGAGGCACCGAAAAACGAACATTGCCACAGCCTTCTTCATGCACAGCCACCAGTGTTGTTGACTGAGATCCTGGTACATCTTCACTACGCCTGGATGTACCGCCAAATGGGAAGTTTGAAACTCTCTCAGAACCTCATCCCGTAAAGCAACTGGTACCAAGGTACGTCCTCTAAAAAGGACGTCATGCTCTCCTCCTACGGAGAAAACATCAGGTGCCTGACATGAGGATATCTGTGCATGCCGCATCTCACAGTCGGCGTCCCCACGCTGTACCTCCCTGACCCGCTGTAGTAGTGGAGGAGTGACTATGAGTGACTGAAGGAAGGCTACTCCATCTCTATCCATGAAGGATATCTGCAAAGCGGCTAGCTACTCTGTCACCTCCTCAAGTAGTTGAATGCTTGTCCTCCTGCTGAGAGCATCGGCTACCACGTTCCCCTTCCCATGAGTATAGACTACCTCAAAGTCATCCTGGAGGAAATCGAGCCATCACCGTTTTCTCAGGTTCAAGTCCTTCTGAGAGAAGATGTACCTGAGACTCTGATGGTTAGAAAAGACTGTAAAGCGCTCGCCCATCAGGTAGTGCCGCCATGTCTTCAGAGCGAAGACCACTCCTGCTAACTCCAAGTCATGGGTAGCGTAGTTCTTCTCATACGGCCTCAACTAACATGATCCATAGGAGATTACTGCCCACTCTTGCATCAGGACACATCAGAGTCTGGTCCCGGATGCATCGCAGTAAACTACATACCCTAATCCTTCCTCTGGCAACCTCAAGATAGGCGCGCTGGTCAATCTCTGTCTCATCTCCTGGCAGCAGAGGCCTATGATCATGGCGCGCCAGAGATGATTCGAGGTACTATCTGTGTCTATTTTACCCTTGCTTTAGTTCTTATAGACACAGGAGTGAGTCATTCTTTCATACCTGTTGCCCTTGTTTGGAGCTCAAATATTCCGACAGAGCCGTTGGCTCGATCCTTATGGCTAGAGACTCCTACAGGAGTAGACTCGACGATTACGCACTGGTGCAGAAAGTGTGAGCTTACTCTAGGAGGCGATAGATTTGTCTAGGATCTTCTTGTAGTGGCGTCAAGGCCTTACGACGTCATCTTGGGCATGGATTGGTTATTTGCACTCCATGCTTAGATCGACTGTATTAGGCATAAGGTGCGATGTGTATGCACCGAGGGGAGCAGGTTCATCTTCATCGGTGAGAAGGTAGTCTTCGCAGAACAGGATGGACTTCCATAGAGGAGAGGACATCCCATCACTCATCAGTTGGCTAGCCTCATCCTAGGAGCAGTTGACGTGCAGAGTCCTAGTTTTCCTGTAGTGGTGGATCAGTATGCGGACGTCCTTCCCGACGACATTCCATGAGTACCTCCTCGCAGAGAGGTAGACTTTTATATTGATATGTACCCCACGACATCCCCGATATCCACCCCAGCATATTGGATGGCTCCCGCCGAGCTTCGAGAGCTACGGGTATAGTTGGAGGACTTGCAGGGCAAGGGATTCATCTGACCCAGTGTTTCACCCTGGGCTTCCCCGATATTGTTCACCAAGAAGGTGGACGGGAGCTTGTGACTTTGTGTCGACTATCGTCACCTAAACCAGGTGATAGTAAGGAACAAGTATCCGCTACTAAGGATTGATTACCTCTTCAATCAGCTCAAGGGAGCACATTGGTTCTCAAAAATAGACCTCAGGTCAGGCTATCATCATCTCAGAGTTCGGGATGAGGACGTGCAGAAGACGGCCTTAAGATGTCGGTATGGGCACTATGAGTTCTTGGTTATGCCATTAGGAATAATCAATGCTCCATCAGTGTTCATGGGCCTCATGAACAGGATCTTTCATCCATACCTTGATCGATTTGTTGTGGTCTTCATCGACGACATTTTGGTATACTCGACGACTGAGGAGGAGCACGCCTACCACTTGCAGGTTGTACTTGACACACTCTGAGAGCACCAGCTTTATGTAAAGCTCTCTAAGTTTCAGTTCTAGATACGTGAGGTCCACTTCTTGGGACACGTCATCTCTAAGGCGGGAGTTTCAGTGGATCATGTGAAGATCGAGGCAGTGCTAGCTTGGGAGCCACCTAGGAGCATGACGGAGGTGAGGAGTATCTTGGGACTAGCTGGATACTATCAGAGATTTTTTCTAGACTTCTCCAGAGTTGCGGCACCAATCTCACCTCTTACAAAGAAGGGGAAAGCCTTTGTGTGGTCAGACAGATGTCAGCAGCGCTTCCAGGAGCTGATACAGAGATTGACCAGCGCGCCTATCTTGAGGTTGCTGGAGGAAGGAGTAGGGTACGTAGTTTACTGTGATGCATCAGGAATCGTACTTGGATTTGTCCTGATGAAAGAGCGGGGAGTAATTTCATATGGATCACGTCATTTGATGCTGCATTAGCAGAACTACGCTACCCATTACTTGGAGTTAGCAGTAGTGGTCTTCGTTCTGAAGACATAGCGGTACTACCTGATGGGCGAGCGCTTTACAGTCTTTTCTGACCATCAGATTATCAGGTACATATTCTCTCAGAAGGACCTGAACCTGAGACAGTGGCGATGGCTCGATTTTATCCAGGACTATGACTTTGAGATATTCTATAATCCTGGGAAGGGGAACGTGGTAGCCGATGCTCTCAACAGGAGGACAGGCATTAAGCTACTTGAGGAGGCGACAGAGCAGCTAGCCGCTTTGTAGATATCCTTCATGGATAGAGATGGAGAAGCCTTCCTTCATCCACTCACAGTCACTCCTCCACTATTGCAGCGGGTCAAAGAGGTATAGTGTGGGGACACCGACTCTGAGACGCGGCGTGCGTAGATATCCTCAGGTGAGGCACCTGATGGTTTCTCCATAGGAGGAGAGCACGATGTCCTTTTCAGAGGATGTACCTTGGTACTAGTTGCTTTACGGGAGGAGGTGATGAGAGTGTTTCACAATTCCCCTTTGGCAGTCCATCTTGGCATAGCGAAGATGTACCAGGATCTCAGATGACAGCACTGGTGGCCGGGCATGAAGAAGGCTGTGGCATAGTTCGTTTCTCGGTGCCTCACCTGCCACCAGGTGAAGGCAGAGCATCAGGTACCAGCAAGCTTGGTACAGCACTTGGAGGTCCCAGAGTGGAAGTGGTACGGGATATCTATGGACTTCCTGACTGTACTTCCACGCACTTCCAGAGGTCACGACTCCATTTGGGTGATTGTCAACCGAATCACCAAGTCAGCTCACTTCTTTCCCATCAGAGAGCAGGGCTCAGTGGATATCATGGGACGTCTCTATGTTTAGGAGATTGTACGGCTTCATGGTGTTCCATCATCTATCGTCTCCGATCGAGATGCTTGCTTTACTTCCCTGCTTTGGAAGGGGTTGGAGGAGGCGTTCGGGACACAGCTACGTATGAGCATCGCCTTTCACCCTCAGACAGATGGTCAGACAGAGAGGACCATTCAGACTCTCGAGGACATGCTCCACGCATGTGTCTTAAACTTTGGTCGCAGCTGGGAGGACCACCTACCCTTGGTGGAGTTCACATACAACAACACCTACCACTCCACCATCGGGATGGCACCATACGAGGAGTTGTACGGCCGACCTTGCAGATCACCGCTGTGCTGGACAGACCCTGGGGAGTCAGCACTTATGGGACCAGAGATGGTCCATGCCACGATAGAGAAGGTCGAGATCATCCAGGAGCGGATGAGGATAGCTCAGAGATGGCAGAAGTCTTATGCTGACAGGAGGCAGAGGCCACTAGAGTTAGAGGATGGTGACCACGTCTTCTTGTGGGTCTCACCTCGACGTGGATTACGGATATTTGGATGAGGTGGCAAGCTGTATCCACGATTCATCAAACCATTCTAGGTCCTCAGTAGGATTGGAGAGGTGTCTTATCGCCTGGCTCTACCACCTCAGTTACACCGGGTGCACGATGTCTTCCACGTATCCCAACTGAGGAGATACGTGCACGACCCGACGCATATCATTGACCATGGGGAGCTGGACATTGATGATAGGGCGACTTTTGCGGAGGTCCTGGTGGAGATCGAGGACTGACCAGAGCGAGTCCTGTATGGACGGTCGATTCCTCTAGTGCGCATCATATGGCAGCACGGGAACCTCCAGGAGAGCACTTGGGAGCGTGAGGCTCAGATGCGTGCTCAGTACCCACTTTTGTTTCCCTAGTTTATGATGTATCTTTACGGGGATGGAAATACCTGTGGTGGGAGTGATTTAAAGACCCGTAAAATTCAAGGGAATTTGTTTCCTAATTTTCTTGGGAATTTTACAAGAATGCAATTTCTGACGGCACCTGATTTCGAGGTCCGGTGGCCCAGAATCATTTTCCGAGGTTTGGCTCAGGTACGTTTAGTGAACGAACGAGCGGGTTTTTCTATCTTTTGAACCAGTGCTCGGAATCAAATTCCGAGGGCACCGATGGAATCGAAGCACCGGTAATTTCTTAGAAATAAATTTTCCAGAGTTACGTTTTCTCGGGTGTGGTTTTTAATTGTTGGGGTTAAGTTAAGGAATAAAAATAAAAGTGGTGCGACTTTTATTTTTATTTTTACTTAAGTGTCTTAACCTTTGTTAAGCGGATTAGATGGGACCCATAATATCCTACCCACTTGGTAGGATATTTGTGAGGTGGGGCCCGCACGAGCCCCACCATTTTTTTCCCTCTAAGTAATGCACCCGCAAAAACCTCCCTCTGATACCAATTTGCCACGACCTGTTCTCGGGGCCCGTGTCATGACTACCATAAGCCCGCCTTCCATAGGACAGGGGCTGGCGACTAGCACCAAGGCGTAAATAACGGTAAAAAGGGAATGCATTGCCGTTGTAAAGTAAACAAAAAACACCACAGATCAAGCAAGCAGAAGTAAACACTAAGTAAAAACTGAGTACAACAGTAAGTGTGGAAAAGTAAGTGGGCCAGAATACAAACCCAAACTGAAATTAAAGTACAACTGGAAAGGGAAAACAAAAACTAAATGTAGAGCCATAGTGTCGAGTCATCCACTTGAAGTCCCACCTGAAGGGTGGGTACAGATAGCCTCCACTGCTCCTCGGGTCCAGCCGACCGCTCCGAGTACGTCCCGTCCAGGGGTCCACCTCCAGGTACCGTCCTGCCCCACAAGCCTCAACCACGATCAGCGCTGTCCATCATCTGCAACCAACACAATGTAGTGCGGGTATAGCCCGTGCAAGGGTGAGTATAAGCTACTCAGTAGGGACCTCGAGACCCCCGAAGGTCTCCCAGAATCCACAAAGAATAAACCACAAAGGAAACATACAATCACGAAGTAACATCCAACACTGCTTAGGTATATGCCCATAAATATACCTAAGTCATCAATTCTCGTTCGGCTCCAACATCCGAGCCCAAGTACAACCCAGTCCACACAGAAAAGCAAAACCTAAATCCACACAGGATAGCACAACACCATCCACATAGGAAAGAAAAATAGGATTCATATCACACAGGTATACTTCTTCATATGACGATAGAGATGATCATATATAGCCACTGATTCATCTAAGTCGTCGGACCCACAAAGGATCAATAGGTACTTGTCACAACCTGTCCTCAGGGCCCGTGCCGTGACTACCCCAAGCCCACCTTCCATAGTCCAGGGGCTGGAGACTAGCACCAAGGCGTAAATCCCAGTAAAAAGGAAAGGCATTGCCTTCGTAAAGTAAACAACAAACACCACATGGAAAGCAAGCGGAAGTAAACACTAAGTAAAGAATGAGTTCAACAATAAGTGCAGAAAAGTAAGTGGGCCAGAATACAAACCCAAACTGAATGTAAAGTACAACTGGAAAGGGAAAACAACAACTAAAAGTAGAGCCGCAGCGTCGAGCCATCCACTGGAAGTCCCACCTAATGGGTAGGTACAGATAGCCTCCACTACTCCTCGGGTCCAGCTGACCGCTCCGAGTACATCCCATCTAGTGGTCCACCTCCAGGTACCGTCCTGCTCCGCAAGCCTCAAACACGATCAGCGTTGTCCATCTTCTGCAACCAACACAACGTAGTGCAGGCATAGCCCATGCCGGGGTGAGTATAAGATACTCAGTAGGGACCCCAAGACCCCCGAAGGTCTCCTAGAATCCACAACGGATAAACCACAAAGGAAAGATACAATCACGAAGTAACATCCGACACTGATTAGGTATATCCCCATACATATACCTAAGTCATAAATTCTCATTCGGCTCCAACATCTGAGCCGAAGTACAACCCAGTCCACACAGGAAATCAAAACGTAAATCCACACAGGATAGCACAACACCATCTACATAGGAAAGCAAAACAGGATTCAGCTCACACAGGTATACTTCTCGTATGACGATAGAGATTATCAGATATATCCACTGATTCATCTAAGTCATCGGACCCACAACGGATCGATAGGTACTAACCCCCGCAATGACCCACAAAGGATCTGACCCACTGAGGATCGATAGGTAACTAACCCCCACAATAACCCACAAAGGATCTGACCCACACAGGATCGATAGGTAACTAACCCCCGCAATGACCCACAAAGGATCTGACCCACACAGGATCGATAGGTAACTAACCCCCGCAATGACCCACACAGGATCGGACCCACACAGGATCTGTAGGCGCTGGCCCACACAGGACTGTTGAGCGCTGACCCACACAGGATCGGACCCACACAGGATCTGTAGCACTGATCCACGTAGGATTGCTGAGTGTTGAAGTCGTCACCGTCGAATCCACTAAGGATCTCTGTACAGTCGTCGTCATAGTCGCAGCCAACTCTAGGGTTCCCGCACATAGCATGCTCGTTCGGGAGGGTCTACTCCACGAGCCGAGAGGCTGATACATCAACTAACACATAGTCCGGAGTTGATATATCCAAAAGTTCAGTATCTTCAATAAGAACTCAACGTCGTAGACGGCGCGTCAATCGAACACCCGGTCTGAGAGTTATTGGCTTTTTCGTCCCAGGGGCCCGGTTGGTTTTTAAGTCAAAACTAACCCGACCATACTCCAACTGTATCCAAACCTCGAGCGGAGTAATCCAAAAGATCCGTCTCACTTAGAGAAATCCATCAAAGTCAACGGCACGTCAATCGAACGTCCGGAGTTCAAGATATGAGTGTTTCTGCTCCGAGGGCCCGGTTGGTTTCGTGTACGAACCAACCCGGCCGAACCCAAAGTTCTCCGAAACCATGAGTGTAATATGTCGAAACGACTGTCTCGATCCAAGGATCACATTTCTGTTGACGGTTCGTCAATCATAGTTTTGTAGCCCGAGATATGGGGAAAAGAATGAAAGAGGTTCGAAAATGGGAGGTCTGGACCCGGACCGACCCGGCCCAACCCCCCTGGGTCGGCCCGAACCGGGTCGACCCGACCCGGGTCCAAGTCCGGCCTGGATGGCGCGACCCAGACCGGCCGGTGTGGCCCAGCCCGGCCTGGGCGCGACCCAACTGAGGTAGGGTCCCCGAGGATGGGTCGTGACGAATTGGTATCAGAGGGAAGGCATTGCCTTTGTAAAGTAAACAACAAACACCACAGAGCAAGAAAGCAGAAGGAAACACTAAGTAAAAACTAAGTACAACAGTAAGTTCATAAACGTAAGTGGGTCAGAATACAAACCCAAACTGAAAGTAAAGTACAACTGGAAAGGGAAAACAGCAACTAAAAGTAGACCCGCAGCGTCGAGCCCTCCACTAGAAGTCCCACCTGAAGGGTGGGTACAGATAGCCTCCACTGCTCCTTGGGTCCTGTCGACCGCTCCGAGTACGTCCCGTCCAGTGGTACACCTCTAGGTACCTTCCTGCACCGCAATCCTCAACCACGATCAGCGCTATCTGTCGTCTGCAACCAACACAACGTAGTGCGGGCATAGCCCGTGCAGGGGTGAGTATAAGCTACTCAGGAGGGACCCCGAGACCCCCAAAGGTCTCCCAGATTCCACAAAGGATAAAACACAAAGGAAAGATACAATCACAATGTAACATCTGACACTGCATAGGTATATGTCCATACATATACCTAAGTCATCAATTCTCATTCAGCTCTAACATCCGAGCCTAAGTACAACCCAGTCCACACAGGAAAGCAAAATGTAAATCCACAAAGGATAGCACAACAACATCCACATAGGAAAGAAAAAAAGGATTCAGCTCACACAGGTATACTTCTTCGTATGACGATAGATATGATCAGATATAGCCACTGATTCATCTAAGTCATCAGACCCACAAAGGATCGATAGGTACTAACCCCCGCAACGACCCACACAGGATCGATAGGTAACTAACCCCTGCAATGACCCACAAAGGATCTGACCCACACAGGATTGATAGGTAACTAACCCCCGCAATGACCCACAAAGGATCTGACCCACACAGGATCGATAGGTAACTAACCCCCACAATGACCCACACTGGATCGGACCCACACAGGATCTGTAGGCGCTGGCCCACACATGACCGCTAAGCACTGACCCACATAGGATCGGACCCACATAGGATTTGTATCACTGATCCACATAGGATCACTGAGTGCTGAAGTCTTCACCGTCGAATCCACTGAGGATCTCTGTACAGTCGTCGTCGTAGTCGCAGCCAGCTCTAGGGTTCCCGCACACAGCAAGCTCGTTCGGGAGGGTCCGCTCCATGATCTGAGAGGCTGATACATCAACTGACACATAGTCCGGATTTTATGTATCCAAAAGTTTGGTATCGTCAACAGGAACTCAACGTCGCAGACGGCGCGTCAATCGGACGTCCAGTCTGGGAGTTATTGGCCTTTTCGTCCCAGGGGCCCTATTGGTTTTTAAGTCAAAACCAACTCGACCATACTCCAACTACGTCAAAACCTGGAGTGGAGTAAGCCAAAAGATCCTTCTTACTTAGAGGAGTCCATCAAAGTCAACGGCACGTCAATAAGACATCCGGAGTTCAAGATATGAGCGTTTCTGCTCCGAGTGCCCGGTTGGTTTCGTGTACGAACCAACCCGGTCAAACCCAAAGTTCTCCGAAACCATATGTTTAATATGTCAAAACGACCGTATCGATCCAATAATCAAATCGCCGCTGAAGGAGCGTCGATCGGAGGTTCGTAGCCCAAGATATGGGCAAAAGACCGAAAGAGATCCGAAAACGGGGGGTCTGGGCCCGGACCGACCCGGACCAACCCCCCTGGGTCGGCCCGAACCGGGTCGACCCAAACCAGGTCCGGGTGCGACACGGATGGCGCGACCCGGCCCGGCCTGGGCGCGACCCGGCTGGCGCCGGCCGGGTGGCCAGTGGGTCGGCTCAGCCGTTACGGCCGAGCAAAGTGGGGGCGCACTACCCCTGTGTGGAGAGACCGCGGCCCCGCATGGGGCCGCCCTTTCCGGCAGACGCGGCCGGTTGTCGTGTCCTGCTCCTTCCAGTCCTGCGCGGTCGCGGGACCGCGGCCTGCCGCCACCGCTACCTGCCGTCGGCGCCGGCGGGCCGCTCCGCGGACCACAGGACGAGTTCCGGTGGTCGGAATTGCGTGTCCTCTTCGCCAACTGGCCTCCCGGGACCTGTCCATCACTGAGAGGACCTCACAACGCTCATGGGGCCTACTTCGTCGTCGTCCACCGATCCTCACACCAAGAACGAAAGGACGGTGGGTTCGGACTTGTTCGTTGGTCCGCACCCACCGCGTTAGTGGTTTTAAAAGTCTTCCAACAAATATTTAAACAAACCACAGATATAATCACATAGATTAAAATGAACAAAAACCACTACCTCAATGTTGTTGTAGAACGTGAGTTCTTCGCGGAATTAACCGTCAGGGAAGAAGAGGATCGTCGCGTCGCGGAAGGGGTGTCACTGTCGTTGCGGTACACGGTGTTGTGTAGTTAGACTCCGAGGATTTAAAATCACACAGATTTAATTACACCATTTAAACCCATGATGAGGATATAATTCACAATGAATTAAAAGAACCGCAACCCCCCTACCTCAATCGGTTATTGATCGAAGATTGTCGCAGGGGAAGGAACGTCGCGGAAGGAGAATCGTCGGCGTCATGGTACACGGCGTCGTGTCGTCGATCTCCGAAGGTTTGGCGTTCTTCATCGCCCTTCGTCGGAGGCAGGCGTTCTTCATCGGCGATGATGCGTTCTTCGTGTTCTTTGCATTCTTCGCGTTCTTCGCGTTCTATGCGTTCTTCAATGAAGGCGGATGAAGATTCTTCAATCCTTAGAGCTTTCTCCAAATCCTCTCAACAAGCAACCCTTCAATAAAATAAGTGTTGGACTTATTTTATTTCCCATTCCAACGTTTTGGAATTCATAAAAATAATCCAAAAATTAATTGAATTGATTTCAATGCTTAAACCGTTCAATTAATAGGGGTGTTTAATATTTAATTAAACACATGGGTTGACTTTATTTAAAAAGAGGTTTTCACGGGTGTGTTACATAGAGGGAAAGAAACGGTGGGGCTCATGCGGGCCCCACCTCACAAATATCCTACCAAGTGGGTAGGATATTATGGGTCCCATCTAATCCTCTTAACCTAGGTTAATCCACTTAAGTAAAATAAAAATAAAAGTCACACCACTTTTATTTTTATTTCGTAACTTAACCCCAAAAATTAAAAACCACACCCGATAAAACGCAACTCTGGAAAAGGTGTTTCTAAGAAATTACCGACACTGCGATTCCATCGGTTCCCTCAGAATTTGATTCCGAGCACTGGTTCAAAAGTTAGAAAAACCCGCTCGATCGTTCACAGAACTTACCCGAGGCAAACTTCGGAAAATGATTCCGGGCACACCGGGCCTCAGAATCAGGTGCCGTCAGAAACTACGTTCTTGTCAAATTCCCAAGAAAATTAAGAGAAAAATTCCTTGAATTTTACGAGTCTTTATATTTAAACTATAAACAGAACTAAAACTTTGACAAGAAATATTAACTAATTTTTATATAATTATTCGATAGAGTAAATTTATTTAAAAATTTAAATTAATTTTATATATTTTTTAACGGATCACTAGTCATGATTTGAGGAAACTTTTAAAAGATGAGAATTGTATTAAACTAATATTTTGATTAATTTAGTGTATTTATTTTAATTATGGTATTTTATTCCAACATTTTTTAACATAAAATTTTATTGAGGAATAGAATTCACACCCCTCTTGAGTAACTAACTCTAACCAACAATTGGTATTAATGGACTCTAAATATATTTTCAACTGTGACTAATTATATTTTAATGATCATATATTTATGTTATATATAAATTTATTTCATGAATTAACAATATAAAATAAGGCCCTTCTTCTAACATACCACCTTTATTTAATTTCACAAACTACACTCACATGAAAATCAAGATTAAAATTAATACTGATAGCATCAGATTTGAAATTTGGACTTCTATTGAAGATGAATATAAAATACCTAAGACTGCTTCAAATACATGGTATGATTCTACTAAAATAGATTTTAATAATAATTATAAAGATATTAATACCTTAAATTATGCTTTTGGTGATGAGGAATTCAATAGAATATCTGATTGCACAACTATTTTGGAAATTAAGTACAATTAGCTATTTTCTATAAAGGAATGTCTAATGTGAAACAAATTAAATTAAATACTTTTAATATTAAATAAAATACATTTAAATGAAGCTTTATGATCCTATTTATGATATGTATCTTAGTTTCAATGAGATTGTAAAAACAATTCATTCTCAAAGAATGAAGGTCACTGAAAAAAGACTAACTCATGTGACTTCTTATATTTCTACTAGAAATAATGAGGGGACCCTCAGTATCAATTAAATAATAATTTGACATCAATACACTACCTATAAAGGATCTGACTAAAAAATTAATGATGTGTGAGGAAGAACATAAAGTCAAGATATAATATGAGGATGAACCTAAAAGGAAGTTTGTAACCTTCGGGACCACTTCCTCAAAATAGAAGGATAAAGTTCATACTGAATGTTCATGAGATAAAGAATTACCAGCTAATAGTGATGAAGAGATGGACCATCTGGCCAGAATATTTAATAAGTTTTAAAGGAATAAAAATTTATTTTGGAAGCTAATATATAAAGTCTAATGAGGAAATTATGAATGTGGGAATAAATATTGTAAGAGAGATGAAACTTCAAATTAAACATTTTTCTATGAATGTAAAAGGAAAGGCCCTGTCAAAGATGACTGACCTAAGATAAAATATAAAAAGAAATATGAAAAAATGATATTAATTAAAAGAAATAAATTAAAGAATCTTGGAGTTATTATGAATAAATCTCAATTGATTAAGACACTATCCAAGAGGAAGAATATGAGAGAGAAAATATTTGTTGCATGAAAAACATATCTGAGGTATCAAATATCATTTCTGCTTCTCCTCTACATATTTCTAATAATTCTGAAGAGGAAAATAATGATGAAAATATATCAAATGAGGATATATTTGAATATTTTATAATGTTATAAGATACCTCCAATGATCTTAGAGATATGTACAAAATTCTAAAGAGACAGCATGCTTTAACCGCAAATTTTAAATCTGAGCCTATGGTAGAAAATAGGAAAATGATCAAGTATTGAAGGAAAATACTGAATTCAAATTTTCTAATGATCAACTAAAAAATTATCTATTAATATTAACTAATGGGATAAACATTATCACTCAAATTCTTGGAAAATAAACTATACTTAAATACACTACTGGTATAGGGTATCAACCCGGACATAAAAGAATTGTTAAAAATAGTTTTATTCCTAGTTAAAGTGTTGATACTAGATTTTTCTAATTAAGACCTAATAAATATTTTATTTAAAATTTTTTTCAAACTACTAATAGGAAACCTATTAATGAATTATGGTTTCCTAAAGCCTTGATTACTAACATTTATAGACCCAAGAATATTTGGGTACCTAAATAATTATTGGTGTAAAATTATTTTGTAGGGAACCCTTTTAGAGAGATCTGGTAAAATTCTATGGTAACTAGTAAATGGTTTTTCAATACACATGACTAGATGTTACTCATGCATCAAAAATTTGATAAAATTAGATGGTGTACATGTCACTTTTGATAACAATACCAATTGGAAAATAATTGGCCTTGGCCAAAGTGGTAATTCTAACTCAAGGTTAATTTATAAATTATTTTTAAAAATGGTTTAAAGTAAAACCTACATAGAATTTCCAAATATGTGATGATGGTTTTTTTAAAATTTGTACATTATTGTTTCAATGTTTTTTATTATATAAAATTTTTAGTGTCTACTACTTTAAGAAATATCAATGTCTATGTAATTAATTTAGACTCCATATTTTCTGAAAATACGTCCTCTCTGAGTGATTTTTACTAGAATAATGGATTTGGTGTGACACCCAAATATTTTATGATATTTCTCTCTTTAAATTTAATCTTTTCGAATGATTACATTTCATACAACAACCATATTAAACAAATAATAAAATATTATAATAACATAACCGTTAAATTGGGGGATTTAACAGTATTAAAAACATTAATAAAATTATATATTATATGTTCAGTATAATTTCTAAGATTCATCTTATGTTTTTTCTAGACTTTATATAAAAACAAATCCATATTAATGCATAAAAAGCTATATTTTTCTAAATTCACTTTACCGACTTTTGATGGTGCACTTGTTTTAAATATAAACTCTTAATTTTATAAAAATTATATTCAAAAAAATAATATTCATTTTTTAAAGAAGAATATTAAATTTACTTTGGTTGATTTTTTTTGTTTTTATAATATGTTTCACTTTTTATGAATAGTAACAAATATTGCATTTTAATTAAAAACTGACTTTTCAAATAAATAATTTATGATGTTAAATTATATTTGAAATTACTTCATATGTAAAATTAGATAAATAATAAATCTATTAATGTAATTAATTTCATTATAATATTTTTTTTATTTTGAATGCAGGTATAAAAAAATTTCAAACTTTTACACGTTTTCTCTTTAAAACCCATTTTATCACACATTCTACGAGATTAATTTTAAATTAACTTTAGATATTTATGGATTTTAAATTTTTAAAAATGGATTAAATATTTGAAATCATATGTTCTAATTTTCTTAAATATTTCCCTTTTATTTTTTCCCAATATAAATAGTAACTTTAGTGATTTTAAATACCACGGTTAAGTGTAAATCGACTAATTAAGGGAAAAAAAATCTTATAAATATTTAAAAATTACCCTAACACATGTCATAAGTTTGTTGGATGAGTTATTGTAGTCCAAAATCATCCTTGGGACAATTTTATTATATCTTAGAGCCACTTGAAAAACATTAATCCATTTGTAGTATTTTATTTAATAGAAAAGTCAAAGATTTTATAATTTTATTTTTTACATGTTAAATATTTAAATATGTCTTTATACTAGACTATAAATAGTCATTGTAAATCTAAAATGTTTTTATACATATTTTTATTTAATTTTTAAGTTTTACAAAATAAATAATTGTCTTAAAAGTTTACAGAATTATGATGCACTAATTGTTTAATTAATGGAAATATCAAATAAATGTTATTAAATATATTTAAATAAATATAATCTGAAATAATTAATGTCATACCTGAATTTTATAGATACCTTTGACAATTTATTGATAAGTAAAAATACTTTTTTCAAATATATCTAGTTTTTAATTATTTTTTGTTAAATTCAAAGAAATGAATAGTGTCAAAATTGACATTAATGTTATATTAAAAAATAAAAATACATTATTAAAAGATATAAAATTTATAAAATTTTAAAATTTTGGAAAAATGATTGAGTTATGGTTTAAAGTATCATATATAATTCTTTTATGTTCGGTTTTTCATTCTATATTAACAATATTGACCCTCAATGAGTAAAAATCCATGTTGTCTCAATAAGAATAAAAGGGGTTAAATAAGGGTTAAATCCAAATTATATGGGAATCCATGAATTAAACATTTTAAAAATTATTTAATTTGCAATATTCAAACTTTTTCAACTTATGATATAACTTTATTGGTTTAATGTATACTTTTCTTTCAAAATAACTAATATAATATTTAAATCAAAGATAATTACAAAATGTCACTCCCTTTGTATTTAATATCATATATGTGTCCACATAGGTAAGAACTCAAGATATGAAGAAAAATAAATTTTATTTTTATCTTGATGTAATTAGTTTCATTATATAAATTTATTTTCAATTTTTTTAAAATTATATAATTACCTTAAATTCTTCTTTAATGCTAAAAGTGTATTTATTTAATTAACAAAAAAATAAAATAATTGATTTTAAATATATTAATTTTGATATATTTTGAATGATTTAATGTGTTTATTGAATTTTAATTATCTATAAGATATATTAGAGATGTTTTAAATAATTATATTTGAATTCCCACTTTTCTTGATATATTTAAAGTCAAATTAAATAAATAGTATCAAATTTGAAAATAATGATATTTTATTAAATTGATATTTTATTAAATTACTTAAATATTATAAAATTTTAAATAATTAAAAATTAGATAATATATAGTCTTAAATTTCATCTTCTATTAATTTATAGACCATTTTTAACTATGTATCTCTAAAAATCCCTTACTATATTTAATATTTTGAGAAATTCTGAAAGTGCCCCTCACCTAAATTATAAAAGGGTATCTCAAACCTTACATCGTCACACCAATTTCAGCCATAGAGCTCGACCAAACCCTTCCCATTTATCGTATAAACATACTTAGTTATAATATATATGGTTTGGTTCTACCAAAGACCTACCCTATATCACATAATAATATATTAACGGAAGTCTCCCAAAGAACAGGTAATCATCTTTATCAGCTCTTTTAGTTTTGCTTCTTCTTCCACATCATCTTCATATGTCGTTTCCATGATAAACTAATAAATAAAATATCATATATATTCTAAGATGATATTGTTATTATGGTAAATCCATATTCCAACTTTTATCCATCCTATGAAAAACGAAAGCAGCACATGTGGGTATGAACTCTTTACCGTCTCCACACTATGGTGCAATTTTTTTCCATAGACACATTACTTGGATTGGTATAATTGTGGAAATGATGGATATATATAATAAATAATACATGATATTTATTCTTGAAAATTAAATATACTATACACTTTATTTTTATTTCACCATTAAGGGAATAATATCATCGCTCGTGCATACGTACGACCTACCATCTCCACAACGCGATGTGATTCATTATCCATTTTCACCATTAAATAATTATTATAGGAATGTATATAATGAATAAATATAATATATATTAAATTAATATCATTATGAGGATGATGTAACTATATTCTATGAACCATAACCAGGACTTACTTGACAAAACATGCATAGTAAAATGATGTAGTTAACACCCGAAAGAAGGGTAATAACGAAATATTATTGACAAATGGGTGATAATATGGTGTAATAGGATCATATATGTTATTAAAAATATGGATGTTGATATTTTATAAATTAATAACATGATTTGAAACATTATATTGGAGGTTAATTCATGTTTAACTGAAGGAAATCACAACGTAAGGGTTTTTTTTCCACTATTATTTTTGTGAGATATGCCTAATTCACAACATATCTATTTCATGTGGTGTAATTACCCTATAATATGACATGTCAGGAATCTACTTATCATAATGGTATTCAATGTTTCATTTTATAAGTATTTACTTTTAAGGTCCTTATGATTCAAATATTTCAAAGTGGTATTAGACACTTTGACATAAAAATGTCTTTTTAAATCGATTATTTGAAATATGGGGAATGTTTTGGACTGGAAGGAACTATTGAGGATTAGTTATAGATATCTTTGATATACATCAAAAATCCTCGTGATACAAACTTGTTGGTAACAAACCCATCACATTTATTTCCAGGCATAATCGAAAGGGTTTCTACCCATAGACTTGAACTGTCTTGTGAATAGGTCTTGACTGTATAGAGGTTAATGATACATATAAAAGAAATACAATAATTAATAATTTTAGTCATTTAGAATTAAAATGTTATTATTTAGGATATTTTCACTATGAAAAAATCTCTGGATTCATTTTATTATCAGTTTATTTATTAAATGGAATGTTTATTCAGTTATCTACCATGCCATGTTGATTAATCCCATTGATTAATGATAGTTTCCACTGTACATAACCACTTAATAATCATTTGATATCATGCTTACTTTTTCTATTTCCCTAGTTTATAAGAAATATATCTTTGAAATAGTTTCCAAAGATTCAGAACATTTAATTTTGTTGTGTATTATGTTTTATTTTCTATTCACAATGAAACAATGGAACCATGTATGTATCTATTTTACCAAGACTACTAAATTATTAGGTCCTTTTGGATGATATTATTTGTAATAAATTTAGTGTAATAAATTTAGTCATCATATCTGGGATTCTAGGGTTGGGGAATTATAGTTTCTATCAAACTTTATTAGAAACCATGGAAAAAAGATATAGGAAATCATGGATTAGAAAACATAGCCCTATGACTGACATTGAGGATAAGTCTAGGTATAGTATGTCATCCTATTGATTTTGTAGTGACCATGGATAAACTATTTTGAACTTATGGAAATATATATTTACAAAAATATGTCTTGATTTAGACATCCTATAAATGATTCTTCATGAGAATTTCACTATAATTAGAATTGGTCACACTTTTATTTTTGGTTTTAGACAATAGATATAACCCAAAGGAACTATGTTAATGATGAATGCGATACATAATATGTTTATGAACAATAAAATGGTATAATTACTATAGTGAAGAATATATTGATTATTCTTAACTATTTATCATGATGTATAATTAAAAATTTGCACCTTAACCAATTCTCGTACACACCAAATAAGAAAAAGATAAAGTTTGGTGAGGCAACATGTGGTGGAAATCCAAGGGGAAAGATGATTTAGTTTCCTATATTTCTAGAATGTGATAATAAACACCAATGTTAATGTCTAATAGGAACTTGAAGATGCTTTGGGAATGCTAAATAAGGACACAATTTAATTAATTACTAAGAAAAAAATAAAAAAATAGTTAACGAAGTGATTGAGAATAATGGCCTCACATATTATCGATTATTAAATGTTATAAAAATCCATCTCTTATGAGTAAATATCCTCAATATAACTAAAACTGTTATATTATTGATGATGAATGAACCACAAATGACTTATGAAAGGAAGGAGGTATTAAGGAAGAAGATGATGAAGCATAGTTAATGGTTACGTATGAAGTGGAATGATTAAAGTTCTTGAGTATTTAGACTCAATAATTATGTTTGCAATGATTCTTTGTATAAATAAGGATTGTACTAAATACTTATTTTTTAAGTATTTGTATGAACATGATGAGTAGTAACAGTAACCAACAAAATTGATTCTATGGAAAGTTGATCATTTGTAAAACCCATGATTTAGTGAAGATAAAAATTAATATATTCCTGATGTTGAGATAATAATGATAAATACATTTTTATATGATAGTATTTGTGACCATGAAGGTGGTTATTGATTTTGTGGTTTATATAATATTTTTTGGGTTTACTAAATATTTGTATTTAAGGAATATATTCAATGACCGGAGATTTTATTTTTGGAATCTTTCACAATTTCATTAAGGTTTTAAGGTGGTCAAGGTATTTACATATTTGGTATGTGAAAATAAGTGCTACATTATATTTTTTTGCGAAAACTAAATTTTTAGTTTATTTTTGAAATTTAGTGATATTTATTATAATTTTTTTGTCTTTGAATTTGGACAGACATATTTTGGATGAGTCTTAAAATTAACTACTTATGGATTGTATTAAGTTAAACATTGGATATTTTTGTTTGAGGTTAAAGTAAGATTTATTATATTGGATACCATGTGCTAAAAATTTTGGTTTCAACAAAAATATAATAGCTTAATGAATGAATTATGAATATTATGATTCATTAAAGTTCTTCAAGCATAAAAACAATTCATCTTGAACATCATTTTACTGGCATAAAATATGAAGTGAAAATAGATAGAATAAAAACCAAAGGTTGATATTATTTTTATTAAATGGAAATTAATCAAGTAATTTTATTTTCTAAAGTGATTATTTATATATTAAAGGAATCCCTCAACTCTAGGAAAAGTATTTGGGAGTAAAAAATTTATCTATTTCTTTTCAATCTAATAAATCAAATTTCTTTTAACTGATAACATATTTAATATTTTTTATGGTTAACTTTCTAATGTCTATGTTTTCTATTAGTATCCATTAGAAATTTTAAGTTAAATTTATCTTCTATGTACATGTTTTCAATTTAAACTAATTTTCTCCTATTTTAAAAAATAATTTTGTGGTCACCTTAAAATTTCCATTTCCCTCTTATTAAGAAGTTGTTTTATTAACCCTATTTCTGGTGTGGGTTTCCCAAAAAAAAATTTCAAGTATCAACCATTGATTTTTGAAGTGAAATTTAATATTTTGAGGATAACATTTGTTAAAAGAGAATATAAAGTAACACCCCAATATTTTATGTTATGTATTTATTTAGAATATAATATTTTTAAAAGTATATGTTTCACGCAACATCCAACTTAACCAAACAATGAAATATTATTATAACCTAGCCATTAAATTGGTCGAATTTAACAGTATAAAACACATTAATAAATTTATATATTATTTGTTAAATATATTTTTTAACTTTCATATAATTTTTTTTCTATACATGATATAAAAATAAATCCAATTTTATGCATAAAAAAGTAATGTTTTTAAGGTACTTCTCCCATGTTTTGATGGAGCCCTTGTTTTCAAACAAACGTTTGACATATTTATAAAATATATTTGAAAAATTAAATTTCATTTTTATAATTTTAATATCAAAATTTATTTTGTATGGATTTTTTTAATTTTTCTGATATGCTTCATTTTTTGATGAATGGTAAACAATACTATATTTTAATTGAAAACAGAATTTTCATCTAAATAATTTAGGATGTTAAGTTGTATTAAAAAAAATTTTAATATAAATTTATATCAATAATACATATATTAATCCAATAAAGGTCATTTTAATCATTTTTATATTGAATGTGGATATAACCACATTTCAAACGATTGCATGTTTTCTCTTTAAAAACTTATTTTATAACCCCATCTATGGGATTAATTTTAAATCACTTATATCCAATTATGTGTTATAAATTTTTAAAAATGGATTTCATATTTGGAATCATAAGTTCCAAATTTAGTAAAAATTACCTTTAATTTTTTCCCAATATGAATAGTAACTTTAGTTATTTTAATTACCCTGATTAATGGTAAATTGGGTAATTAATGCTAAAATTAATATTATAAACATTTGAAAATTACCATAACATGTGTCCCAATTTTATTGTTTGAGTTATTCATGACCAAAATCATCTTTGTTATAATTTTATGAGATTTTGGATCCACTTGGATGACTTTAATCCATTTATAGAATTTTATTTCAAAGAAAATATAAATATGTCATAATTTTAATTTTAAAAAGCTAAATACCTTAATATTCCATAATTTAGAATTTTTTTTCAACTATAAATGTTAATTTTAAAAGTAAAATTATTATATTAATCTTGGTAATTTATTTTTTATTTTAAGGAAAAAAAATGATTACCATAATGGCTTGCACAATTATGATGTAGTAAATGTATAATTAATTGAAATATCAATAAAGAATATTAAAAATATTAAAATATATATAATTTGAGATAGTTAATATAGTTAAAAAAATTATAGATACATTTTACATGTTAGTTGTGTGTTTAAAGATTTTTTTTGAAGATATCTTGTTTTTATTTATTTTATTAAAAGTCAAAGTAATGAATAGTGTTAAAATTGAAATTAATATTATATTAAAAAAAATAATACATTATTAAATGTTATAAAATGTATAAAAATTTAAAATTCGTCCAATATATTGATAGAATATTTAAACTATCATCCATGATTTGTTTACGGTTCTTTTGATATTTGAAAGTACAAATATTGACCCTTAAAGAGTAAAAATCCATGTTGTCACGATAAGAGTCAAAGATGTTAAACAAGGGTTATAAGTAAAAGATATGGGGATAACCATGACCTAAAATTTTCCAAAAAATATTATATTATGATTATTCCACCCTTATATCCTTAATTTTTAATTTTAATTGTTTAATGTATAGTTTTCAATGAAAATTACTTATGTAATATTTAAATCAAAGATATTTAAAAAATGTCACTCACTTTGTAATTAATATAATTTATGTGTCCACATGAGGAAAAAATCTATATATAAATGAACCGAAATGTATATTTTAATATTAATTAATTTAACTTCATTATAGAAATTTGTTTTAAATTTTTAAAAATTATTTAATTACATTAAATTCTTCTTCAAAGCTAAAACATTGTTTATTTAATCTACAAAAAAAATAAGTGATTTTAAAAAGATTAATTTTGGTATATTTTGGATGATTTAATGTGTATAATGAATTTTTTAGATCTATAATATATAATAAAGATGTTTTAATTCATTATATTATAATTTCCACCATTTCACGATGTATTTAATTTCAAATTAAATGAATAGTATCAATTATGAAAATAATGATATTTTATTGAATTAAAATTTTTATAAATTATTTACAATTCATAAAAATATTAAATACTTAAAAATGTGACAATATAATGTCTAAAATGTAATCCCCTATTCATGTTATGACTATTTTGAAGTCATTGGCTCCATAATAGCCTTACTATATTTTAATATCTTGAGGAATTCTGAAAGTGCTCTTCACCTCAATTATAAAAGGGCACATCCTTCATCACTTCCTCACACCATTTTTAGCCATATAAATTGACTATAACCTTACCATTTATATTCTAAACATACATAGTTAATTTTTATAGGTTATGGTCCTTCCAAAATACCTACCCTAGATCACTTAAGAAGATATTAAAGGAAGTTCACTGATAAAGAGCTAATCGTCTTTATCGACTCTTTTAAGTTTGTCTCATCTTCCACTTCTACTTCATTTGTTGTTTTACGGGTAAATTAATAACTCTGGTATCATATATATTCTAATATTTTATTATGTTTTTGGGGAAACCGTATTCCACCTTTTATCCATCATACAAAAAATAAAATCATTACATGTGAATACATATGGCTTACAGTCTCCATGTCATGGTGTAATATTTTTTTCATCACCACATTACTTGGATGGTTGTGATGATAAAAATAGTAGATATATATAATAAATATGGAATGATATTAATTATATAAAAATTAATATACCATACACTTCCAGAGACTTTCACCATTAAGGGAAAGATATTGTCACTCATGCGTACTTATGACCTACCATCTCTATGACGTGATGTGATTCATTTTTCATGTTCACCATTAAATAATGATTATAAGAATGAATAAATATATAATATATGACCTTAATATAATTTTTTCTACAATGAAACTATATCCTATTGATAAGAACTATGAATTAAATAATAAAATATGCATAGGAAATTAAAGTTATTTACACCCAAAATAATGGTAATAATGAAATATTATAAACAAACGGGTGATGAGATGGTATAAGATGATCGTATATGATATGATTAATATGTATATGAATTTATTATAAATTAATTACTTGATTTATAACATTATATATGTGGTTAAATCAGATTCAACTAATGGAAAGAGAAAGGTAAGGATTTTTCTCATCTCCCATTCATTTCTATGAGATATTCCTTATTCACCACTTATATATTTTGTGTGGTGTACTTCCCCTTTGACATATCATATCATGAATCTCTTTATATTCATCATATTTGTAATGTCCCGACCCTAATTCCACTAAAATATTTCCCTCATTCGATTGTTTATAAGGCCTCAAGCACGCATCTCCATACGCTAGAGGTTACCGACTACCAACAAGGGAATAGGGTGTGTCCGTAGAGATACTATTCCCTCATATCAGACTAAACAATAGTGTAAATAGATAAGTATCATAAACATTAGTAAATAAATAGACTGTGTAAGCATTAAATAAACTGATATAAAATATGTTGTAATATAAAATTAAATATTCTATAAAATCTCGAACATCTATGTTATATATACCACACTGGTCACCCATGGGGCCAATCATACAGATGTAGTAGTAAAAAATAAAGGGAAACCAAAGTATATGGATATAGTACTAACTCTGAGTCAGGCTATGTACTAGGATTTCAGACATTTTCAAACTACACCAGACCTGTTAGGAACCACATGAGCATCTCTACTTGATCATCGAACACTGGGACTCATTCCTATCCACAATGAATCCATTATCAACCTGAAAAGATGACATAAGCTATACATGTTCACCTAAGTTCACATGTAGGGGTGAGAAATAGTCTTATTAGGATACCTTGATTAAGAACCTATAAAATTCACTATAATAATTCTATGAAAAAGAAACCGACAAGCTCAACCTAACTGATGCACAGTTAAAAAGGTATGTAAATCCAATAAACATGAATCTACGGTCGAACCCTGGGTCCGCAATCGCAGTCATACAAGAATGTACCACCATGGATGTCCATATCAATATATGTATAAATTTATAGTCCCATACCTATACATATATACAAAAATATGAATATTCATGAGTAATTGAATCAAATAACAAAAAACCATATCTACAGTTGATCTTTGGGTCTGTAATCCTGATCACCTAGACATCTCATGCAACAGAATTTATGGATGTCGTACAACTCATGTTTTTTATAATTAAGTATATCTCTGGGTTCGTAATCACAATAAACAAGTACCTTCATCATAAAATGATGAAAATTTCTCTGAGAAAGCTACTTAAATACAAGGGGATACTCATCCTACACCTGGGTTCACCCTCACTCACCTCCAATCACTGTAACAATGGATTTTGGGGAAGAACATCCAGAAATCCTGTAAATGTTCACTGATCTAGACACAATTCTACTAAGGATATGTAGATTCTATGTAATTTTATATCCCTATATCTCATTCCATAGGATGTCATGACTTTTGGAACTCAGATAATCCCGAAGTGTCTAACCCTTAGGTGATCTATAAGGATAAATCACCAGTGAGACATCATTACCACCCCTGGAATCTCTAATAAGGGAGATTTTAGTCATCCCTATCATCTTAAAGAGCATAATAATTTTGGTAATCAAATAATCTTAGATTTAGTGCACCACATTGTAGTCGAGTAACCATTAAAGGAGAGAATAATCATCCATATCCCTTAGGAGAGCGTAATAATTCATGAGAATAAATAGATCGATGAGAGAATAATAATCCTTATCACATATCAAAAATAGTATAGTGGAATAATTATCATCATTCTATATAGTATAATCATCCATGGGTCTCATTTCTAGGGTCTTCATGCCTGTATATCATAGTTGTAGGATCAACATCTCGATTATAGGAGACACATCTAGAGATACTAATAATATAACAAACAATTATATATGCGCAACAGCCTGATCACAGGTAGTACCTCTGGGTATACAAATAAACATAAGCAATAACATGGATCAGAAGATGGATCCTAAAAAATCATGTCTGGGTATCCCAAAAAAAAATTAATATGCCTTACATCTATATCAATAGCCACCAACCAGGAATTAACTCTGGCTAACATCGTTGCATTATCAATAAACATGTGAAGATATAAACAATGTGTGATGGTGGATGAACACCAAAACCCAACACTACAGCCACATACCCATGGGATTACAAGTTCTTAATGTGTTATTAGGTTTCAATTGCAACCATATCTACCCAAACATGATGTTCTAACTCTAGGATGGTCCAACAACAGGGTAATCGTTGTGTCCCTCAAGTCAAAACACCAATGAAGCATCCAACTTGGGATCCTCAAGGTCTAAACCAAAGTGAAGGAATCCTAATTAGTATACTTATCTAATATTTAAGGAGTAATCCTATTAAGTATCCTTATATAGAAATAAAATGGAGTCATCCTAATTTTGAATCCTCAGAACGGTCTTTAGGAAAAAGGCATCCTACACGGGACCCTCAAGACATTGTAAGAAGCAGAGGCATCCTATAAGTGATCCTTAAACAAATACATAGGTAAAGGGATTCTACAAGTGACTACCTAGTTAAACATATAAGAGAAAGGAATCCCTCATAGGATCCTTGATACAGAAAGAATATTTTGGCATCCTACATGGGATCCTCTAGTTTGAAACATAAGAAAAGGAAATCCAACAAGGGATCCTTAAAAAAACTAGTCTCTTGGCCTCATAGACCAGAAGGGAACATATTGAAAGGGAGGAATCCTCAAAGAAAACTATGAAGCTTCATCCATGAGAGATATCTCATGGTTCATCTCAGATCAAGTCTCGCTCTTAAGGGACACTGGATTCAATAACTGGATGAAGAACTTCTTTATTCAGGAAAAGTCAGAAACACCACTGTGGATTCCTCAAAACATCCCATGTGTCATACCATTTTGATCCACACAAAAAGATACTCATAAAAGACTAATTATGGGTTCAAATACAACTCCTATTAAAATAAGATATCAAAACCCTCAAAGGGTTAAAAGGGGGAAGTACTTGGAATGTCTTAGTGGATAAACAATGTGTACTCCCAAATCCCCACATGGGTGTATACTCTCGTCGGCCTTGGCATGTAAAAGCCACAGATACATGGAACGGGAAATGGGTAAATGGTGTGTACTCAACATGGGGTACCTTCTTGTGTCCCTCAACTAGTCTAAACATGTACTTGACTAGGCCATGTACTTTTACGTGGAATGTGACCCACATTGTGTTGGGCTTTTTACTCTACATGGCCATATACCCTTACATGGGTTGCCTGACTTGGTATATGACTACATGGTTGAGACCCAGTACACAAATTGTACACCCTAGTACATGGTGTATAATATAAAAACATCATCTTCCCCAAATAGTAATAACACATAATGTTTCACCCTAAACCAGATGCCTTGTAGCTGGGTTTTCCCAATCGAAAAACCATTCAAATGCTTGAAACCCATGTTTTCACCCCCAAATCAGTAGATCGGGCCACAAGGGGACCATAATCATGTATACAAGGGGATTTAAAATATAAAATGGAAAATATTTGGGTATCTATGGAATAAATGTAAAAATACATACCTTTGGGTGGAAACCATTGAATCTTTGCTCAAATCTATTGTACATGGTTAATGCACGTCGATCCAGCACGTCAAGAGCTTCGCTACAGTACCTCTCATCCTTAATATCTATATTTATCTCTCTCCATATCCTATTTCTATATTAGTTCACATGAATGTGGAAGCCATAGGGCATGCATGATAATCTATAGGGAATAAATAAAAGAAAAGAAAAGAAAGAAACGAAAAAATAATAAAAAGAAAAGAAAATGGGGCACCAGCCGACCCCAGTTCTCAACTCGAGTTTATAGATCAAATAAGAAAAAATATTCATTTTGGACTCAATGTAAGAGATAGAATATCAATCTGAAACTTTGTTCAAAAGATAAGACTAAAGGAACCTGTGTGACCAAATTAAAATTTAATTTATTAAATATTAAATATTATTTATTCCACTAAAATTCAAAAATCTTAAAATTCCACTAAAATCATGTCCTAAGATAAAAACCTTATTCTGGAACCAATGGAGTGGTAAAAAAATATCCTATATTAGTTTTTTGGGGAAAAATAAAATTTTACCCCTTTATAATCATTTGAAACAAAAAAACAAATTTCTGCACAAATTTGCAGTCCTAAAAACATGGGTACTTATAATATCCCCACCATAGACCTTCTTTTCCCAAATAATCCTTGTGGTAAAACAAGAAGACATTCTCACAACCCAAGAATCCACACAACCAAGCTATCTAGACTGTCCAATGACCATCCTCATAGCACCAAAAATTTTCTCCTTTACAAAAGATGTTTAACTTCAACCGATTTGTAATCTCCACCATAGGAATACCCTTATCATCATCTCAAAACCAAAATCAATCTCAAAAGCTCCTGTAAATGATTTATTTCAACTAAAAATGAGTTTCACCACCCAAAAACAACAAATGATTCACTCCCCACCATAGTTCATACCTTACACCACTCCTTAAGTACATCCTCAACAAGATTCCTCATGCAACCATGGAAAACATTTGAAACGAAAAGATGTTTGGTGTAGAGTAGACACTCTATAAGCATACTCAAGATGACTTAAAGATAGAGCATGCTCATCTCCAATAGGATTACACTAAAATTCCACAAAAAGGCATGCAAAGATCTCTTCAAGGCACTCTCATAACAAATATGGTATCTTTCCTTTAACTAACACCTGACATTGCATCTCCTGACAATGCCTGTCCTGGTCCAAACAAGGGTCATCCATTCCATACCACCTAATTTACACCAGATATAACCTCTACCATGGATTTATGTTCTTCACTTAATAAAAATATCATCCAACTTTTACAAGTAAATTCATTAAACCAAAGGTCCTCATCTCGTACCCGACCACTCCCTGATTAAGATTCAAATAGTACCACGCAAGTCGGAATGTACCTTTATGACATGGCTCACACTCTAGAGAGTCTCCTAACAAAAGGCTAAGTTGAATGTTCTACATGGAACATTATTTTCATTTAATTAAGAATATACCTTGTAAATCCTCATCAAAATAAATCACCTCACACGTGTCATGATTAATTCCAAGACCACTCATCCCTCGATGTCGTTCCTACCACGATTGTCTACCTATGCCTTGAAAACAATATAAATAGTAGAAAAATGGTTGACTAGGCCCGACACCTAAAAATAACTACCCATCAAAGATAGAATTCATACCAAAACACCCTAGGTGCTTGTCAAAAGTTGAAGGTATGAACATGCCTATAACAAAAAACTTGATCATCTATCATACTTCGATCACAAAACGATCATAAAACAGTTCTCATCACCAAAAGGAAATATGAAAACATGGTCCAACCTCCCATGTAAGTTTCCATAAAACAAAATAAATGTTGAACTACAAGGTTATGATTCAATATAAGGGCCTCTAGGTCTCCCACATATCCCTATAGATCAATTCTCACAACTAGGTCACAAGGTTTAGCCACCTGGACCAAAAGATCAAACCTCTCTAAAGAAGGTAATGATCAAAAAAACCTAAGATGGTCAAAATGGAAAACACGACCTATGGGGGATTGGTCTTCATAGATAATACTCATAAGGAACTTATCCCTAGAGTCATGATACCAACACAAAAAATAGATTTAATTGAGACATATCGAGCATTCATACATAGTAATACCCTTTGTAAGTCCACTTCACAAGAAAAGTCATGGTATCTATTGATATAATACACATTTATCCGGCTAGATAACCATGAACCTGGAAACCATACCATAAAATGGGTACAGAAAAGTGGAATCACATGCCATATAAACCTACTAAGGTCATCTCACCTCCCATGCAGGAGGATTGAGTCATCAGCCTCATACCAAAACACCTCAATGTAGGTCTACATAACTTGCCATCAGAATGAAATATATAAGTAAGTAGGTCCAATTTAATATTCCTATGTAATCAGTAAAATCAAAAACCAGTATGACTATATGATATGAATCCTATGTGCCAAATATGATGCATGAGATGCATATTTCCTTTGTTGGCCAAGAGTGAAAATCCATATCTATCCTCTAACCAATGGTCCAAGATCCAAAAATCAACAAAAAATCATAAAATTCACAAAACAAGTGAATCTCTTAAGGAAAAAATCATATACAACTATAACATCATAGATTAGAACAGCAATCAATGTCCCTAGAAACTATGACATCTTACCAAAACAAGTGTTCTTGATGCACCAGTCTGATATCCATCATAGGTTACAAAACATTCCTAACCCTCCTATATACCATATCCCAAATATTAATGTCTTGGAAATGAACATCTTTGATACCACTTTGTAATTTCTTGACTCTAATTCCAATAAAATGGTACCCTGATCCTGATTCCAATCATACCACTCAAGCCATGTCTAATTAAGTCAATCTCTAAGTCTATCATCCCAAAATAAAATTACCTCCTTTGGTCAATATTGGAAATGTCTTTGAGAAAGCTATATTACCATAGGGGCATAATCATCCTACACCTAGTTTCACCCATAATCACATGCAATCACTATAAAAAATGATTCTGAGGAAGAACATACGTACATCCTATAAATTGACACTAAGCTCAATGTCATACTGCCCAGGCTATGTAAATCCATTCCAATGCCTAAGCCCTAGGTCTTAATCTGTAGGCGGTCATGACCTTCGGGACATGGATAATCCCTAAGGGTCTGAATATTAGGAAATATATAAGGATAAATCACTGGTGAGATTTCATGACCACCCCCATAGTCTATAATAAGAGATATCATAATCATCCCTATCATCTGATAGAGAATAATTATTTTGGGAATGTAATGATGAGAGACAGCATGCACCACACTGCGGTCAAGTAACCAGTCAGGGAGAGCATAATCATCTGTATCCCTTGGGATAGCATAATCATCCATGAGTAAAGATTAATTAGAATGTAATTATCCTCATCACATATCAGACATAGGATATCAGAACCATCTTTATCACTTGGGAGAACGTAATCATACACAAGAATCATTATTAGGATCATCATGTCCATATATCATAGTAGGAGGATGAAAAATAGGATTCCAAGAGATACCTATGGACAAGACAATAATATAATAAAAATATATACATGCTCAACATCCAGATCCCAGTTAGTACCTCTCGGTATACAAATAAACACAAGAAATAACATGAATCAGGATTTGGGTCCCACGAAAGCATGTATGGGCATCCCAATGAAAAATAAAGATGCCTTACATTAGGATAAATAGCCACCAACTAAGAATAACCTCTATCTAACATCATTGTATCAGTAATAATCATGTGAAGATATAAACCTAGAGTGCGGGTGGTCGAACACCTAAAACCAACACAACATCCATAACCCCATGGGATTACATGTTCGTCGTGGGTTCTAAGGTGACACCTTCTACCATATCTACCCAAACCTGATGTACTAACTTAGGTTTGTTCAAACAATTAGGCACCCATTGGGCCCATCTAGACAAAACCCAAATGAGGCATCATACATGGGATCCTCATGGTCTAAAAATAGGATAAGGTATCATTCTTGGGATCCTTATCTAAATGCTCAGGAGGATTTTTATGAGGGATCCTTGAATAGAAATAAAACATACGAATCCTACTTGGGATCCTCATAACAATATTTAAGAAAAATATATCCTATGTGAAACCATCAAGACATTTTAAGAAGAATAGGCATTCAGCAATGGATCTTCAGAACAGTACACAGGTAAAGGGATCCTACAAGGGACTCCCTAGTTCAAAATATAAGAAAATTCATCCCTCATGAGATCCTTTGTATATAATGAAGATAGAGGAATCCTAAATGGGGTCCTCTAAGTAAAAACATGAGAAAAAGAAATCCTACAAGGTACCCTCAAAACAACTAGTCTCATAGACTCATGGGATAGAAGGGAACATCTCATAATGGATACATCCTCAAGGAAAATATAAAGCTTCAGTCATAAGAGATAGCTCATGGCTCATCACACATCAGGTCTCACTCTTACGGGACACTAGATTCAACAATAGAAGGAAGAATCTATCAATTCAATTAAAGTCAAAAAAACACCTAGGGGTTATCCAAAAACCCCACAGGTCTTAGCTCTATGATCTAAATGAAAATATATTCCTAAAGGAGTACTCATTGGTCCAAATATGACTCATGATAAAAATGGTATGAAAACCCCCAAAGGCTTGAAAGGGGGAAGTAAGAAACATGTCTCCATGGGTACACAATGTGAACTCACAAAGCCCACATGGGTGTGCACTCCTGTCGGCTTGGGTGTGTAAATGCCCCAGGTACATAGCTTGTTAAATAGGTATAGGGTGTGTGCCCAACATAGGGTACCATCCTGGGTCCCTTAACCAACTGAAAATTGTTTTTTATTATTATGCAAACACTTTTGAGGAAGAAGTGAGAAACTATATGTGACATCACAAATTCACCACTACACAACTTCCAAACTTCCCCACTTAAAACGAAACAAGCCTTCACAACAAACGACATTCAATCACAACGGATGGACAATCCATTCAAGAATTAAAACTAACAAACCTTCTAAGCTGGAGCCGAAATCATCAAGAGAAGGCTGAGGTACAATGAACCAGGAAACATGAACATCATGAGAGATAGATAAACCACAGAAACGATCTCCTCGCACGCCCACCGGTGCGACCGTCGACACCAGCCCAAATCCACAAACCCACCGATGGACTCTATTCGGAGTTCTCCCAACCCTCCAATGAAGTGATATGACCCAAAGGACATCAACAAAGGGAAACAAAGAAACCAGAACGAGGAAGACCAAGCCGTCCTAATTCCATAACCTACTCTGCACACACTAATTCACAACCATGATCTAGTCGATACTCCGCATACCAAAATCAATTCAACCACATCAAGAACCATTATGAGCAGTGAATCCATAACCAGTCCAACGATTACACCGAACCAAAATCAGAAAAACCTTCAAAGCAGGGCTTCTAGAGTAGCACTCCCAAATCTAGCTTAGATGAACAATACAACCATCAGATCACAAAATCATAGCTAACCGAACTAAATAAGCACATCACCAAACATTCAAACCTGCAAAAACATCACAAAATCTCCAGAAACCATTACCTCCCCCCTCCGTCCCACTCAAATCTGTCACTGACCATCACCAGAATCACACCAAAGGTGGAGTCTGGCCACTCCAGAATGAATCAGAGCTGGATCTAGTTCACCGCACATACCATCTGAGCCACACGCAGACCTAAGATAGTGTCCACCGAGACATGATTTCTACGAGAGCCGCACCACCGAACCAATCTGAAATCCCACCACGTCGCACCAAAGTTGCGTCTTTCTGAGACTATCCGGAGGAAACTGGCCAAGCCACATCACACGAGGACTGACCAGGCCACGCCACACTGAGATGATCTGGAAGAAGCCGACCAGGCCACACTACATCGAGACGATTCAGAGGAATCCTTCTCAAGACATATTTGCACCGAAGAGGGAAGGGGAAGCGAGGCCAAAGGGGGAAGCACTAGATGCAACAGATGGGAAGGGAGAAGCCGCTCAGAGGCCGTCGAGGGATAAAAAATTCAAATATCACCTGATTCCCTTAACAACCATATCTATATAATTGGGATGGTTGTTTACTTTTACATGGTGTGTAACCCACACTAGGTCTAGTTGTGCACTCTACATGGCCATGTACCCCTACAATGTTAGCTTGACTGGGTACTCGGCTACATAGTTGAGACCCATTACATGGAATGTACACCCTAGTATGTGGAATGTACTTTAAAAACATATTATTCCCAAAATGTAAAGAATGCATGGGGTTTCATCCTAAACCACATGCCATGTAGCCTAGTTTTTTCTAACTAAAAACCTTATAAATGCCTAAAACCCATGTTCTCACCCTGAAATCAATAGATCTAGACACAAGTGGCCATAAGAAACCCTAAAATGCATTTAAAATAGAAAACCACAAATCTACAAGGATCTGTAGTGAAAACATAAAAATACCAAACATTTAGCAGAAACCGCCAAATCTTCCCTAAAATATGTAGTCCACAGTTGTCGTATGTCAATACAGCAGGCCAAGAGCTCCATAACGACACCTCTCTTACTCCCTCTCTCCCTTTCTCTCTCCCTCTACCTTTTAACTCTTAGGTTGTGTGAAGGGGGCAGCCACAATGTGTGCATGAGGAGCCATAGGTAAGAAAGAAAGAAAAGACATGAGAAAACAAAAGAAGGAAAAGAAAATTAAGAAAAACATAATAATAGGGGGCTCCAGCTAGACTTGTGCCCAACTCAATTTTATGCCTTACCTAGGTAAAAATATTCATTTCGGACTCAATATCAACGATAAAATCTAAATCTGATGCTTCATTCATAAGACATAACAAAAAAAACTTACATTAACAAATTAATATTTAATTTATTGAATATTAAGTATTAATTATTTTTCTAAAATTTGAAATGATCAGAATTCCACCAAACATTTTTCCAAGGGTGAACACCCTATTTCAATACCAATGACGTGGTCAAAATATTATATGAGATCATGTGCTAGGGTAAAAAGACCTTTTCACCCCTTTACAAGAATCTAAAGCAAAAAAATCAATTTTCTACTCAAAATTTACAGTCTAAAAAAACACAGTTCCTTATAGTATTCAATGTTTCATTTGAAAATTATTTACATTTACAAGGTTTATGATTAAAATATTTCAAAGTGGTATTGGACAATTTTAATTAAAAATATATTTTTAAATTGATTATTCGATATATGAGGAATGTTTTGGACTAGAAGGATTGAGTGTGTCATAGTTATAGATAGCCCAGAGATGCATCGACCTGTCTCATGAGACAAATCAGTTGGAAAAAAACCCTTTACACTTTTTTCAAGAAGGATTAGATGGGTTATCCCATATAATTAAACTGTCATGAGAATATGTCGTGATGACATAGTTTTTCATGTTATAGACACATGGTGTCCAATAATTAATCATTTCCTTCATTCATTATTCAGTTATTATTATCCAGGGTATTTTCAATATGAAAATGTATATCGATGCATTTCACTCTTGGTTTATTAATTTAATTGAATGTGTGTTCAGTTATCTATTATGCCATGTTGATTATTCCCATTGATTAATGATAGTTTCCACTATACTTAACCCCTTACAAAGCATTTGAGATCACCCTTATTTTTTTCCTTTTCCTAGTTTGTGAATAAGAAATCATTGAATCTATTTTAAAGGATTATGAGTATTTATTTTTGTTATATAGTAAGTTTTATTTCTTATTCTAAATGTAAAAAAAGAAATAATGTATGTATCTATTTTACTAATACTACTAAAATATTCTGTCCATTTGGATGTGATTCCTTATAATCATGTCAATGTAGTAAATTCAGGAACCGTCTCTGGTTTATTGGGGTTGGGGAATTACATTATTCATTAGAGACTAGGTCATTGGAATATTCACTCACTTAGAAATATTACTAGGAAAGGTTTAATTAGAGATGTACCTAAACTTTAATTCCCTAATAAATAAAATTTTAATCCATGTCAAAAATTGAAACAACATAATATATCTTTTAAATCAAAGATATAAGTTTCAACTTCTCAACCCCTATATTTGGTTCACATAGACTTGTTTAGAACCTATAGAGATTCTATTCGAAGTGGGAAGCACTATATATATATCCTTATAAATGAATTTTCATGGTATTATTGGGTATTCTTTCTAGCTCAAAAAATTAAATCATGTTCTTACTCTAAAAATTATGCCAAGTCTATAGAAAATCTTAGTGGGCTTAGGATTAAGACCTTAAGAAGTGATCATGGTTGTTTTTTTGAAAATAAAAATATTGAATCTTTTTTCTCACAAAATCTCTATAATCATACATTTACTACTTATAAGACCCAATAATATAATTTTGTTGTAAAAATAAAAAAATTAACACTTTATTAAATTTCCTAGACTATGCTTAATGAATATGACCTTCCTGTTTACTTTTGGGCAGAGACTATGAATACGACCTTAAATATAATTAAAAGATTTTTAATTAGACCAATATTAAACAAAAACTATTACAAACTATGGAATAGTAGAAAGAATACAGTTAATTACCTTAGATTTTTTGGTTTTCAATGTATTTATTCGTAACACTATGGATAATTTTGAAATATTCTCTTCCAAGAGTGATGAAGGAATTTTAAATGGATATTCAACTTCTAGTAAACAATATAGAGTGTTTAAAAAAATAACCAAGACTGTGGAAGATTATATTCATGTCATGTTTTATGAGATAGATCAACAAGATTACAATACTCCTTTAGAAAAACTTTAGGAATATTTTTTAAATGTGAACAATAATGCCATACCTTCTGAAACTTCTATTAAACAAGTAGAAAAATCATACAGTTCTGAGGAACATCCATAACCCAAACCTAAATATATATATATGACCACGAGATATCCATCCCTTTTTTCAAAGAGATGTTAAGACTCAGAAATACCACCCTCTAGATGTTGTAGTTATAGACCTAGATAGTGGTGCACATACAATATATTCTCTTATAAATCTGGAAGAACGTCAACATTTCATTTCACAACATGAACCTATAAAAATCAATGATGTGATTAATGATGTATTTTGGTTGATTTATATGAAGGATAAACATAATCAATTTGAAATAAATAAATTTTGGTTACTTTTATTTATACTTAAAGACACTCCCACTATTAATACTAAATGGATGTTTAAAAACAAGGTTGATGAATCTTGAACTATAGTAAGAAATAAACCTTGGTTGGTTCCATAAGGTTATAGTTAAGAATCAGGCATTGAATAAAAGGAAACCTTTTCACCAGTGGCTAGGCTTGAAGCCATTATAATATTATAGTTCTTTGTAGCACCTTTGGATTTAAAACAATATCAAGTGGGTGTGGAAATTGAATTCATAAATGGATATATAGTTGAGGATATTTTTGTGGAAAACCCCCCCAGTTTTCTAAATCCTCATTTTAAAAATAATGTCATTAAATTAATAAAAGATTTATATGGTTTAAAATAGTCTCCCAGATAATGGTATGATAGGAATATCTATTTTCTAATTTCTAATGGTTTTTCAAAACATATTGCTAATCATACTCCTATTATGAAAAGAATTTCCAAAGTTTTTTTTGATGTTAAATTCTATATGGGTGACATTATCTTTGGATATTACAAAAAATTTGAACAAATTTTTCAAAAATGATGAAAAATAAATTTGAAATTATTGTAATGGGTGAACTAATATTCTATCTTCGTTTTCAGATTTTTTAAAATAAAGAAGTAATTATTTTAAATAATTGTAAACACCAAATATCTTCTAAAACATTTTATTTTGTATAGAAATAAAATTATTAATACTCACATGAGTAACACCTATAATTTGGATCTTTATGAAAATGAAAATATAGTGGATCAAACTAGTAAAAATTTATGATTGGGAGTCTTCTATACCTAACAACTATTTGTCCTGATATTATGTTTAATGTGTGTATGTGTGCTTGTTTTTAAGAAAAACCAAAAGTGTCTCATTTAATTAATGTAAAAATAATTTTCAAATGAAAAAAATATAAAACCAATTTAGGACTAATTTATCCTAGAGGGAAAGCATTTGAATTAGTGAGTTATTCAGATACTCATTTGAGTGGTTGAAAGTTATATAGAAAAAATAACATCTAGAACATGTAATCTTTTGGGAAAGTCTATATAATCTTGGTGAAGTATGAATAAAGTTTATATTACACTATATACTATTGAATGTGAATACCTGGATATATGAATTTTCTTAGAAGAAATTTTGTGGATGAAACACGCTTTCCTAGACTATGGATATCAATTTATACATTTCCCTATAAATTGTGAAAACACATGTGTAATAAATATTTAAAATAATTATATGTATCATTGTAGAATAAAGAATATTGATGTAATACATAAATTTTTGGGAGATTAGTTTCAAAAGGATTATATAGCATTGGAATTCATATGAAATGGACATCAACTAGCTTATATTTTTATTGAGCCATAGAATTATGAGAGATTAAACTACATCAAACAAGAATTAGTAATGATAAATTTTTGTTAGACTCTATCATTGGATGAGAAACCATTGGACAAGACACTTTTGGAAACACATCATTGGATAACCCACCATTGGAAAACCCAGCATTGGACGACTCACCATTTGACAATTGACTATTGGACAACCCACCATTAGACGAGCCACGGTTGTAAAACCTGTCATTAGACATTCCACTATTAGACAACCCACCATAAGAAAGACCACCATTAGAATGATCCATAATCGGAAGAATTCATTGTTGGATTGATCCACCATTGGGATGATCCACCATTGGAATAATCCACCATTAGAATGATCAACCATTGGAATGACTCGTTGTTCAAATAATTCACTTTTGAGATAATCCATCATTTCTATTTTTTGGGTTTATTTTTATTTTTATAGAAATTTTTTATTTAAATTTATATTTTCAAATACCTAAATGATATAAATTGGGGCTTAAGTCTAATATTGTATCACTATATCCCTCATGCCTATTTCCCTTTAAACCTCTCTGCTTCCCTTTCTCTCCAAACCATTAGCATTCTCTCATCATCACCTAAAATTTCACTCCATCTCAATGTTAACATTAAATAATCCTACTGAGTCATCTTCCAAGGATTTTGGACCTTCAAAGAAACCTATAAGAGAATCAATATGACCAATAGTCATGTTATTGAACACACAACTCACAAATCACACAGTGGTTATTGTAAAATATGTAAATATCTAATGGTTTTTTTATTGAAAATCTATAATGCTCAAGGTGATCCACAGCCAGGGATAGATATATTGTTTCTCGATTAATGATAAACTGTTCTATCCTAGTTTTGTTCACCAATTTTATCATTATGCTGACTTTATATTTGGGTAAAATAAGGATTGTATTAGAAGAATTATATATGTACATAAGGTAGTATTCTCTTCAAAAAAATGGGCTAAGTGTATTATAGTACCTTGTGAAGGAGTATCAAATAACTATTAGGGGTCAATACCCAATGATAGTAAAAAAAATTCTATATGAGAATGCCTTAGTGGGAATGACAAGAGATGGAACTCTAAGAAGGAATATAGTAACTCAATTGGATGGCGAGTACAGATTTATGTTTTTGTTTATAGAGCACATGTTATGACCTAGAAAAGAAGACTTTACCACTATAATATATTAGTATATGTATCTTCTATAGATTATGAAGTGAAGATAAAGAATCAATTTTTTCATATATATAATAAGGCATATAATGTATATGTGTAATATTTCATCTAGGTCTAATTATCTTTTTATCCTAAGAATATTTCATCTATGCTTGAGACCAAAGGATTAGTGTATGAAGATGAACTAAAAAAAGTGAACTGTGGTGGTTTCTTCTTGACTAAAGTTATATATAAAGATATTATGTTGAATTAAAACCCATTGATGAAGTAACGGTTGTGTCATGTTAAAAAGATATATGAGTATTTTACTACTATATATCACCCTACAAGACCAAATAACAATTTTGATTCAATCCTAGATCCATATTTTGTAGTAGAGTATTCAGATGAAGAGAAAGAAGTTGATGTGTTGACGCAGTTATTAATGAGGAGGGGATCTCAATTGAGGAGGGCCATGAACCTAACATACCAAAGAGTGAAATGGTTTATTTTGGCCCTAATAGTCCTCTAGATTCTCTACATACTAGAGAGACATTATTTGGTTCAAAAGATGATGATAATGAGTAAACTGATGTTTTAAGAGAGGAAAGGTTCAAGATTTATTATTCTAAATATTCTTAGGGAATTATATATTTATCTGATTATGAAAATTGAAATTATGGAGGTAATGGAGATGATAATGATGAAAGAGATTATGATGCAGATGGCAGTGATGATAGATATGATCTTGATGGTACTGATGATCATGAAATGACTCAAAAGCAACGTTATTCTCTAATTTTTTTTGTTTCTACAGTGTAGGATAAGAGACTATGTTTTTTTTAAAAGATAATGAGTTTCTTTTAAATTGTGATGACATGAGGGAATATATTCAAGGGGAGTAATCCCCTATTTTTTACCCACCAATTTGACCCTACAGATGTTGAACCTGCTGACTTGTCTTCTACAAGTATAGATGTGACAACTTTTGTTTAGTGGGAAAGATTCCCAATGCATGTGAGGACTATATTAGACTATTCTAAAACAAATTATGATGAGATAATCCCACTAAATCATGGTGGACTAAAAATCCTAGTTATAGTTGATATAGAACCTAAGGGATCCTTTATTGAGAAAATTAATTTTATAGGAGACCTTTAGGAATTTATTTCAGATGTACATGTCAGACTTGATCCAATAGAGGTAGTTTTACTACATGATAAGAGAGGTGTTGCACCCATACCTTCTACTGCTTCTCATGTGCTTTCATATATTGTTTCCAGAGCAGATATCGAGTCCTATAGAGAGAGGGTTCTTTTTTATTTAGGTATTATTATGAGGAATCAGGCACCTCCTTTCACACAACTCAATGAGACTAATTTTATACACCTATTTGAGTTGGTTATGTGCCACATACAACTAAATATCATTAAACACATTCAGTTGGGTGAGATTGTGAGAAGATGGTTAGCCAATGAGATGGAGACATTTAATTATATGGTGGAGGTGATGAAGATAACCTTTATGGCCAATTATTCTACTATAATGGAGTGGTTATATAATTTACATTCAATGGATTTTACTTTCAATGATCCACCTACCTCATCTACCTTTGATATAGAGTTGATTTGGTTTGTTTTTAGGGAGAAACTTCATTCTTTTATGGGATATTTTAATTCTACTATTCAAGATGACTTGATGAAGATCAAAAAACATGGTGAAAATATTTAAAATTTGCTAATGGAATGTTTTAATAATGCCAAAATTGATAGGGAAACCATCACAAAGGAAATTAAATATTCCATTTAAAATATTTTCACCAAGAATGAATTGAACTCTCACTAAATTTTTCTAGATAAGAACCTTTGGATGCCACCAGTTACCCAATATTTTAAGCAGTAGGCTAATCAGTTTAAGGTGATGACACCTATGATTATGTTGTTAATTGTGGTAAATAAAGACTTGTATAATGCCATAGAGCATGTAGGAACCATTATTATGGATTTCATCAATCTCATAAATCCTTTCTTTCATGTGTTAGGTATGATAGTAGTATCTCCTTAGGCCATTCTGGTGACCCATCATATATATACTACATCCACTACCCTTGTACATTTTTTACTAGCTATTATCCCAAATCCAAATGCTCTTTTACCTACTCTAATTCATCCACTTAGTTTATCTTTAGTGGAAGTAGTACAACATCTTTGGTCAGTGATTATCAAAGATCTACCCACTTCTACTTTAGTAACTACATCCACTGCCTTATTTCCCTTAGCCTCTACATCTATTTCATGAGTCTCTAACAATGGAAAATCACATGTTGTTCATCGTACCCAAGATGATATTTATTCATCTTAGACATTTTATTTTTTAGGGACTTCATTGAATATTTCTTATTTTTCTTTTATTAAGTAATTCCATCACTCTTGTCTGTAATAAAATTTCTATTATTATTTATATTTTGCTTCATTGAATCTACTATTTCTTATCTTCATTTTTTTATAATCCAAGATGGGGGAGAATAATTATTTCATTTATTTTATGGGTAGAATAATTATGGTAATCTGCATTTATGATTATGTCGTACTCTCGTACCCTGTCTCTTATAACATATTTATTTATCTTCTGTTCTAAAATTTATGTTCAAACTCTCACATTATCTTTTTAAAGTGTTAAGTGGGTATAATTACTTTTTCCAATTCATCTTTTTTAGTCCAAATTTTATTTTATACATGGTTTCTAAAATTATTTGATTTGTGATCATCAAAAAGGGGGAGATTTTGGGTACCTCTATTCTTTTATGGGAAGTGTATTGGAATTTCCTTTTTTAAATTATCACAAATCATGATTCTTATGTTTCTAATGAGTCTTAAGTTTCATTATAGTATATTATTTTATAAATTATATTTTGATAAAATTTGGTTATGTGTTGAAAAAGTCACCACTAAAGATGAGTCGCCGCTAGACTTAACTCACTCCTAGAGATGAGTCACCACCAGACTTGGCTCAACACCAGAGATGAGTCACCGCCGGACTTAACTCATCACCAAATATGAGCTAACACTAGACTTAACACACCTCTATAGATGAGTCACCACCAGATCTGGCCTACTGAGGGACTTGACTTTCTTCCAGACCTAACTCACTGCTAGAGATGAGTTTCCACCATATGGCCTACCACCAGAGATGAGTTGTTGCTAGATGACCTACCACCAGATGACCTACAACCAACATGACGCACAACTAGACTGAGTTAGCCCCAAACATGAGTCACCATCATCATGTGCCATTATATCTACTTTTAGATATTTGAAATAAATTCTCCCAATTAACTATTTTATTAGAATTCATGAAATGGATTATTTAATGATTTTCTTTTAAGTATTTTATGGATGCATTAAAGATCATGTCAAATCCATATATGAGGATTCAGAAAATCTTCATGATTATATTTTAATGGTATATTTTTTCTTCAGTCATATATATATTTACGAATTACTCTCTCTATATCTCTCTTAGAGTATGGATGATCAAGAAGTGCACATGATAAATACTAGAAGGATCATCACTCATGAGATTACGCAATAAAATCCTACATTCTTTCTTCTATGAACAAGTGAAACTCAATGAAAATAAACATCATTTCATATAGATATAAAAAAAGGAACTTTATGAAGCTCTATTTCACTACTACTATCAGATAAACAACTCAATATCCTCACCAAGCCACATTCAAGGATACCCAAGCGTCTATAGCACATCAGACCGAGCAGAATTTCCATTTCTATATCTTATATCATTCCCTTTAAGTTTGATGGTTTTTCCTTCACGAAATGTTTCCTTTTTCTATTTATAAACACAATATATCCTATACTATATTTGGATAATAAAATTTACTCTCACCCATATCTTTTCATATGTTTACCTAAGATGTTTGTGGAAAAGGTCTTTGAGTGGCCTAAGTTGTTTTATTCCCATGTATAACTATGGAAGAGGCCTTTGAGCCTACACAGTTTATAAGATGTCATTTGTATACCCCATACTGCATGTGGATCACATTATAGTTATATAATCTTCTTTGTAGTGGGTGATTTCCAAGTAGATAGGATTATGTATCAGCTTGAAACTAGTCGCCTTTGTTTGTTTCGATGTGTGATTTTGTGTTGTATTCTTAATTTCAATGATTTAAATGCATTTGACTTAAACTGCAAACAAAACCTATACATTTAGAGTTAATCTTAACTAGTGTTTATATATGTATTATATTGAGTAAATTGATTTCTAAGGTTAAATTAATTTTCAGATTTTTTTAACTGAACATTAATCATGCTAGGAGGATTATTTTCAAAAATAACAATTATGTTAAAGTACACTTTTGATTCATTTCAACCCAAGATTGTATTTGGATTTTTTAAAATAAATTTTTATTGGAGAAATAAATTCTCCCCCCCCCCATTGAGTTAATCACTCAAACCAACACTCATTTTATAGATTCATATTCATCATAGTTTTATAAATACTTTTATATAATTTTTCAAATGGAAAAGAATAGTTTTATTTGAATAAAAAATTTCCCCATGTATTACATGGTTTTATTTAAAAGTTAAATTTCATGATTTCATAAATTCAATTTTATAAAACAAAATGTGGAATCAGTATAGAAAATTTAGCTTAGGGTTAATTTTTAGGGTTTTTTTGAAATGATTAATTTTTAAGGTAATAATAAAAAATATTTATTTTTTTAAATGAAATTTATTTTCATGTATTTTAAAAGAAATATTGCATTTTTTAGTGGTTTTAATGTGAAATTAGACACATGTTAATAAAAATTATTTATTTAATTCCATATTAATCCTTATAAAGTATAATTTTGTTATTAAATTATCTTTATTTTTAAAGAGAGAATTGTTCTAAAAATAGTTATCATTGAGGTTTTTGAATTTATATTAAACATAATATTTACTCCATGGGGAAATTTAATATGGTTAATTGGATATAATATTTAGAATTAATGGTTTCAAATATGGTAATAAGGTTAATTTAATTTTAAGTCTTTATGAATATAAACATTTATAAAATTCGGTCATCACGGTAAGGGTTAAATGAGTTAATGAGGAGGTTAAAAGTAAGGGATAAGGTTTAAAATATCATAAAAACTTGTTAAAATTTTATTGAATGAGATTATTTTGACTCATAATCATTTTATATTTAAAATAATTCAAATTTTTTACATTACTTTGAGAAAGAAATATAATATATTTTAAAAAATTATATTTTCAAGTGTGCAACTCCCCATCACTTATAAAAGGAAACCTCCCCTACTCACTTATTCACACAATATGAGAAATTTATATCAACAAATACCTTCCCAAAATTCCTCCCCAAATCCTATAGGTTATCTTCCTACTTAAATATACTTACCTAGAAGGATTAATTTGTAAGCCAAGGGAGTTTTTCCAAAGAAGAGGTATAATCCTTAACTGAGTGTTTCATGTTTATTTTTTCATCTACCTCTTTAAAATATTATTTAACCATACTGATATAATAACATAAGTATCTTATATATACCTAAATTTTATTATATTTATATTAAAACCAATTTTCATCTCCTTTTCTATCTTTTGAGTAATTAAAAATATTGCTCGTCTGTACACGTGGACAACCACCCCCATAGAGCGATGTGTTTCGTTTTTTATCACTAGATCATTTGGATGGTTAAAATGTTGGATATAATACATATATATTATATTATTATATTATTATTATTATTAAAAGAAATATATTTCTTTTCTTCTTACCCTTCAATCCATTGGAAAACAATAATGTGGCTCGTTCATACGTGTGGTCTACAGCCTCCATGAAACGATGAGATTCATTTTTCAACTCAGCCTTACAAGTATAGTAATAAAGATGGGAATAATTAATAAATATTAATTTTATAACATATTTTTTATTGTATAAAATTTAAATATTATCTTATTTATTTCTTTTATCCCCAAAAGAAAAATGAATTTTTTTTTCATGTGTCATATGGACTTCTATCTCCATGAAAGGACGTGATTTATTTTTCATAACCTCCTTACATGGTTGGTTTTAAAAGTGTATTTAATGTATAAATATAATAATTATAAAATTTGTAAAATTATTTATTCAATGGAATAATAACTTCTTTGACCTATTTAAAACACCACAGTTCTTTTGAGGTTGTAAACCAAATGACCCTAAAACATTCATCCCAAACTTCACCATTTTAGTAACTAAATAAAAAAATTTATTAATTAAAATAAAGGGAATTATGATAATCGAATGATCATGGAAATGTTTCTTCATCAAGTAAATAATTAATATAATATTGTTATTTAGAAGCTAGATAACTTACAAAACTATACCAAAGGGGCATTCTTTTAAAAATCTTGTTTTAAAGTTTTACTGGAAAATATATTTGTTATATATCCAAGATCATTTAAATTATTCTATAAGATTATTTTCTAGGCTTAAAATGTTTATAAAGTTCATTTTTTATTATATTTTTCTTCCTTTAAATTTTTTTTAAAAATGAATCTTTTCAATGTTTTCCGTATGGATTATTTTTAACTTTTTACAAAAGTGTAAAACTAATGTTTATTAACATATATATATTGACCTCATTTTACAGTCATCAAAGATGTTATTAATTATCAATATTACTCTTCAAATGTAACTCGAAATTGTTTTTTATTAATATAGATTGGAAAATCCCCTCAAATATCAAAACTAAACACCAAAGGGAGGTCTGAAGTGGTGGATCCCAAGGGCATCCCCATGGAAAAGGTTCTTAAATTCATGAGGAATATAACCCAAACTACTAAAAATGATTAGGTAATCCTCCACACTTCTAACCTGAGAATGTATATATGCTGAAAAGTTGTCTTCCTCCAAATATGGGGTATGTTTCACTATTGATTGAAATCCACTAAACAAATTTTAATGGGATAAATCAAATCCCACTGAGGGTTCAGCTTCCCTTACAGAGTATGAACAAACACCTCAGATTCTGACTCAATCTCATTTATCTATAGACTATATATCTTTCACAGCATGATACCCAAATGCAGCACTCTCGCCTCCATGCACATGGAGTTCCCTGGTCAATAAAGAGCACTAAAAGCAATGATAATTTAAATGGTGGAGTCACTGAGTAGAAAACCCCCTCTAATGTTTCCATTCATATAGAAGACATCAATTTTTAGTTTAGTTCCATTTAATATAGTAATCCATTTAACCTAATGACTGTGAGAATTAGTAGTGACAACTAATCTGTTTAGAAATCTACACAACATATCTGAATTCTTGCCTCCTTTGATCAGCACACCCATATTATTAACCATATCCTTCATTATTACCTTCATGTAAGTAATCTAAGGATGATTACCCATCCTCTCTTGGTTCCTCACCTTCTAGATAGTCTAACAGATGGATAAAAAATATACAGAAAATCATAGGAGATCATCTGTTGATTACCCATATCATTGCATTCCAAACATGGAAACTAGCCCACAATAAAAGCATGCATGGAAACCACTTCATGATAGGAGATAATCTACTGATTCATGGATGACCAAAGATGAAAAGCCCAGTCATTTTGAGTAAAAAGATGAAAAAATGACTCCATATGAGGATGTTCACAACAAAAGAAATGAGAATCTATCGAAATACCCCTTCTTGGATTGTCATCATCCATAGAAATAACCTAATTTCTCTCCCTCCAAGAGAAGAAGTTCATTTTCATTGAGATCTTTGTGCACCATAATCTATTATCCCATTCATCATGAACATAATCTAAATGTAACATTGTCCTATAATCACATCCACTGTATTTTCCCAAACTCGAACTAGTGATGTAACACTTATCATCCTTGTCATTAAATGTAATGATTTTGAATATACCCATTTTCTCATTGTTCAGAATGGCTCCATGAGGGGAGTGTAGCAAGGCACCTCTATAAAGGTCATATTTAGAACCAAAAATCCCAGAAATAAGAGATTCACACCCACTCAATTGTGCTTCCAAAAATTGAGATCTCCTCTATCTAAAACTCTACAAGTTTTTTCATAAAGAATACCCAGATGGCGAAGAAAACATCTATCCAGGTTCGAGATCCTAGGCATTTTCCTCTCCCCATCCTCCCAGCACTTCTTGTACTTACCCCTGAATAATTTTTTCCAAAGAGTATTCTCTTTGATAACATCCCATGTAAGGTGATCATGTATGACTTGTATGGACTCGTCCACATATTGTAGACCAATTCCCTCTTCCTCAACTAGTTTTTCCATGTGGTTCCACGAAGCCCAATTTCAGAGGAACGTATTATTGGAATCCCTCATAAACTTGGTCATGATCTTCTCCATCTTATCAATATTCCCTTTGTGAGGTTTTATGGTTTCAAATATGTGCATTGGGATGGAGGTTAAAACACTATTGATCAATGTGACTCACCCCCCAAAAGATAAAAACTTGTTCCTCCAGTTAAAACCATCCCCATAATTCTTTTAATAATATCATCAAATAAGGATTTCTTGATATGACCACTAGATATTGGTGTCCCATGATAAATCAATAGAATCTATTTCATTTGGATTTCCAGAATGCCTTATATATCCCTGTTTCTTCTACCTAATCATTTATTGGAGATAAAAACGTTTTTTTACTTGAGTAAACCATCAGTCTACTTAAGTCTCCATAGATAGAAATAACCATCATGAGGTTGTGAATAGATCATCAGCTTCCATTTGAGAAAATATGTATATCATCAGAAAACATAAGGTGTGATGTAGTAACATCCTTGAGCTTCTCAAACTTAATAATACTTCTATCATCCAAACATCTATTACAATTCCTAGAAATGGTATCCTAATCCAAAATTAAAATATTCAGAGACATAGTATCTCATTGTCTCATCCCCCAAACACTCTTGAAAAATCTAAATCCCCTTCCCATAAGAGAGATTAAAAGCCATGGAGAAGAGTAGTGCCTGAAACATAGGTTATAGAACCATTTTTTAAACCCAAACCTCCTAATATCCTGGATAATGAATCTCCAATCAATTTTATTGTAGTCTTTGTCCATATCAATCTGGATAATCACATTTGAGCTAATAGAACTTTTATTGAGATCAACCACCAATTATTTGGCAATGTCAATCACCCCTTGAATATTCTTCACTTTCAAGAAACAACATTGTTCTTGGGAAATTATTCAACGAATAACTCTTTTTATCCTTATATTAATAATAATGGAAAAGATTTTGTGAGAAACATTATACAAACAAATCCGCCTATAATGATTAAGGATGGATGGATCCTTGACCTTTGGGATAAAGAAAACTCTAGATGAACAAGTACTTCTGTTAAGGGAACCACCCCCAAAAAAACATGAAATTATTCAATCACATGATCCCCCAAAAAATCCCAAGAATCTAGATAAAAGGTCCTAAGAAATCCATCTGGACCCACTGCGATGTCCAGATTTATGTAGTTAATAGCTTCCCCAATTTATTCCCCATGAGGCACAAATATCAATAAGTAGTTGTCTAGGACATTTACTAGACTTGAAACACAACTCATAAAATCCTCCTCACCCTCGTTCCATCCTAGAACATTAACGTGGCTAGATGCAGCACCTACCAACACCTTTTCAAAGTGCCTCAAGGCCAAAATCCTAGCCACATTAACATATGAGGTATAAGTCCCACTATTAAGCCTAAGATTTTACATCATGTTCTTACTTTATTTTAAACATGCTTGGAAAAAGGGACTATTTCAGTCACCCACTTTCAACCATTTAATTCAGGATCAGTTCTTGAGAGACTTCCTTATCTCCGCAAACTTCTCAGCCAAAAAAATGTGCTCAGCAAAAAGAATTGATAAACTCCTCTTGTCTCATATGTTTTGAAGTTCATCCTCCAATCTGTCAATAATAGATTTAATGGATTCCACATTGATTTCCATGGTTGGATTGTTAAACAACCAACTTTGATATCCTCTTTTAGATTCCTAATCCATTTTGGGAGGCCAACCCAAACTCTCTCATTTTCCACTTTCTCTCAAGAGTTATTCATCACCGGCACGAAACCATCAATTTGATGAAAATTGAAAGAGTATAAGAATGGTTGGTTTTCCGTAACCCATTTTATTAACTCCACCTAAATTGGAGCATGATCATAGAAAGAGTGAGTTAAGTATGTGATGGAGGCCATTGAGAAATAATTAGTACCTTGAAAGTTATATGAACACCTATTGAGGCGACTCCAGATACGACTAGATCCATTGCGGTTATTGTACCAATTATATTTTCACCCACTATAACCCAAATCCAATATACCCTTACATGTGACAAAAATTTTAAATTCCAGAACTCCATTATAAGAAACACTTGATCATCCATGCTTCTCAGAGCTGTCTACTATAGCATTGAAATCCCCAATAGTTAACTAAGGAAGAATGTTCGAATCAAAATAATCAAAGAACTCCTAGAGAACTTGTCTTCCTTGTGGATCACCATTGGTATAAAAGAAAGAGAAGAGATTTTCCATACCTTTAAAAGTGACCTTCACCTAAATATATTGAGACATATCATTGATCAAGTATAGCTGCATATTAACTTTGTAAAAAATCTAGATATTCTTGTTTTCCGGAAAGTCATTCAAAAAAATTTCAAAAACCCATTTTCAATGAAAAGAACATAAACCTGCTCAGATCCTACTAAGGTTCCAAAATGACCACCATCAAAGCCTGAAACTTAATAGACTCATAAGAAATGAAGGTACACATTTCAAGTTCCCAAAATCCCTATTAATTCCAAATAATCAAGGAAAAGATTAAAAAGGAGTATTTTTGGCCTTCCGGATATAAGTACCTACTCTTAGACATGGTAGGCTCTTACATGCTTCCTTCGACATTGAGTGAGTAACTGGAAAAGAGAATACCCCCATAGATTATATCTTATTTTTTAAGAGATTATTCTATTTCAAGGAACTATATATGTATTATAAAATAGGTAATCTATTGGGAGAATGTGATAGAGGAGAACTCACCTTCAACCCCTTCTGGAGTAGAGAAACAAGTAGCATTATCTGTAGAGAGCTTCAGGATGAGGGGATCTCCCTCACCACCCCTTCTGATATCACCTTCCTATGAGACATAACTTTAGAAACCATAATAACACTAGTGGAAGGAAAAATACCATCTTAAAAGAGTCAGGGGAAAGAAACATGGAGATCTAAAAACTAGGGGAAATAGAAGCCACCTCCCAAGGAGGAGACGGCTGAAAACGAACGAGATCACCCAGTCCCACTGAAAATGAAGTCATCACCAATTCCATAAAAGGAACAAAATTTTTAAAATGGGGAAAAATTGGACAGAAATGTTAGGAACCATCATATGATATGGGCTATCACCCAAAAAAAGGCAGCCTGCAGGCTCTACCCCAGCAGGTTCAGGCCTGTTGGAAGGAAGATGACCACCAAACTTCTAATTTGAAAAAACCATTGCAAAAACGTCACCTGATCCCCCATTCATCTCAAAAGATACTAGTCTATAAATATAATCCACAATAGAAGATGACAAAAATACACCCAAAACAACCATCACCACCTCTAGTTTCGATGGCCTATCACCGAAATCCTTTTTCGAGGAAGACTACTTGTCACCCTAAACCACATCAACCACCAATAAAGATGACCTAGCATTGAAAACATTTGTGGAGAAAGCCACCACATAACTAAAAACCTACAACCCACTAAGATCACCTTAATGATAATTCCTCAATTTCAACCTTTAACACAACTCCATTGAATTACCTTGAATTCTTTAAACAGAAAAAAAACTGAGGTGGTCCCTGAAACACCAACCATTTCCACTATTTGAACCCATCCGAAGAAGGAATAAGAATATGAGACTTAAATTTCACCACCATATTCATTTAAACACAAATAAAAGGGTTCTCCACATCATTTAAACATGTTTTATTTCCATCAGAGAAAATAAATCTTCCCAAAGTTTCACCCACCTCCTTCAACATGGAATGATTTTGAAACGAAAGGGGAAGGGGAAGGCCAGGAAACATAATCAAGACAGCCAACATAAAAGATTCCATACCAAAATTTAAATCGCAAGACCAACAAGAAAGCGATAAGTTCCCAGAATCACATCACTGATCTTCTTTATCCCAAGCACCTGCAAAATCAACCATGATAAACTGATGAACGCAAAAAATCCAACCTAGAAATCTTGGACATAGCTGTCAGCTAACGATGTCCCTAGGAATACATAAAAGACCTGAAATGGATGAGTAAGAAATATATAAAGGTCAAATATTCTACTTTGAGTTCATCTTTAATGTATACAAGGTGGATTTAATGGAAAAACAGCATAAATTTAAAACCCTGTTTTTTGTGGAAAAAATTTACACTATGTATAAGTGTCCAGTTCTTTACGTAATATTTTTCCAAATGTTATGAATCTCTAACCCCAAACATTCATTTTAATGTGAAAATGTGAAATCCTTTTTGTTAAAATCTTATTTATGGGTTGTCAAAGTAATACATCGTAATAGACTCCCTTAATGCAGTGATTCTTAAGGGAAAACTATAACCTTACTGACTACAACACCTATTATTTACTACCATCTAAAACATGTTCCACAATGCTAAGGTTAATGCCATGAAACACGTCCTACATCTATAATCTGATACTCCACACCTTCTCCATTCCATATATCTTCTTTTAGCTCCCCCAACTCCCAATCTATTAAAATGAATGGGATTTGAAGGTATAGTTTATTATGTTCTGTGTTATCTATCTTGATATAGATATTATCATCCATCATACCCTTTATAAAATTCAATCTCATCATGTCATAAATCAGATTGAAATAAAATTCTAAGGGCTCTTTTTTGGCTCATATATTTCCTTGTATAGCTTTCAAACTTGAAAAACACCAACATCTATAATACAAAGTTCTTATTTCTTAATGAAAACTTCTTTATAATATTATCTATTAAATAATACTAAATTCACATACATTTAAAAAACATTATAACTTCTTTCAATACATATCACAATAAGAAACTAATATTTTTCAATAAGTGTGACTACAAAAATATTCTCATTATATTTTATACCCTCAATTCGAGAGTATCTCATTTATAAAAGAACAGGTTTTCCTATGATACTTATCCCTCCTCATTGAGATTATTATAAAAAATAATTTCATCTTAATGATTATATTTTCATCAGAGTGTGACATAAAATTCCATGTTTTATTCTTCTCAATTTTATTTAGCTCTTAATACATGGTTTTGATCCAATAATTATGTTTCATGGAATCATCAACACTCTTTCGTTTAACAAATAAAATTAATCAATTATAATTGAAATTTCTCATAAATATTCTATATTTTAATACATTAGTTATTATCTTTAATAATATTTTAATACCCTTCAAGGTTTATATATATTCAAGACTTATATTTTCTTTATATTGATATTTCCTCATCCCTAAAAAAATTCAAATCATCTTAATATTTTTATAAACCTATTGTACCAAATGAATTTATATACCATTATTAATTAACTTATACACAAGCCTCTTCAATATCTTTATCATTGAGAAGTTTCTTTCATGATAATACTCTATCCAAAATGACAATTTCTTATTTTTCAACATATTTCATCAAATTTTTTTGTAACACTAGTAATTCCATATATCGACTGTATGTATGAGAAATATCCCTTCATCAGACATGTCATTTAATTTTACCAAATATCATACTTTACTATCGATATAATGTGTTATTTAAAATAATTTAAAAATCAACATGTTTTTAACCTTATCAAACTACATCCTATATGACATGTTGACCAAATTTGATCATATCAGTCACTTGTTTACAATATATATATATAATAGTTTAGTTTGTATCCAAAAGAGAATTATATTCCATGCTTCGATAACATGGTTCCCCATATGTCAACCAAGATTCAGTTCTTTATTTCCACTAATCTATTTTTTTAGGGAATTTATGGAGTTTCATATCCATGTATTATCCCATAATTATCATCATATTTCTTAATGTATTCAAATAAATTGTCAAATGAAATCATTTTAATAGAAAATCATATTTGATATTCATCACGTATTAAAAAACTCTTTATCATTTTAAGATCTTATAATTTACTAGTTATGAAATAAACATAACTCATGTGCATAAAATCCCCAAAATATGTAATAATGTACTAATATTATTTTTACTTCTATATCAACATACGATATTAATTTGAGTGAATTAGTAAAATTAAGTTCATAATAATGTAATATATTAAATTTTGACACTTTTTAACCATAATTATTTTATGAAACACATCATATGAATTACCCCTATCATGATTATTCATTGATAGATTTATCATATATTTATATTTGATAGGATTCTGCATGTTATTTTGAAATAAATGGATCACTATTCTATTTCAAATCTCATTATTTTCCATTTCATTAATAAAGAAAAAATTTCTTTATTTAAAATATGAAATAAATTTTTACTTGTTTATTATACCTTAAAAATGATAGTCATGTCCTTCATATATATATTGACACCTCATATCTTTGAAAAATTCATCTTTCATGATTTTCAAACATGAGAAATACTCAAGAGATTATGCCTCAACCCATTGACATTGAACATCATTTGATTCATAATTCATTTCAAAAAAAATTCAATACAAAAATATTTAAATTTAAAGAACCTAAAATTATAAAAGTGATAAATCCTTCAGGATAATTATGAAAATAAATCAATATAATTTTTTTCTAGTAATGCGTGATCATAAATTTTTATCCTTGATTGAAGGTTTTTTCATTGAAATATTTTTAATCAACCATTACCACCATAGCATGATCTTAGTCACATATCCTCATGATATATTTAGATATATCTCTTTTCTTAAGCTACTTTGGTAGAAATATCTACTAATTGTTTTTGGTATGTCTTGGTCGATCAAACATACCACAAGTATACTCTTGAGATTTAATAGAATTTATAAATTTTACCTCCTCACTAGGATGTTATCTCAATTTATACTATTTCAAAACATGAATTTAACAATGCTAGCCTTTATCAGTGCTAACACCAAGTGCTAATAATATTTCCCCATATTAGTGCTTTTTTAACAGTAATATAGGGTAACCTTTATTAGTGCATTTTTTTGCACTGATAAAGGGTACCCTTTATCAGTGCTTTTTTTAGTGGTGATAAAGGGGATGAATAAAATTAAATAACGATAAAAAAATTAACAATATGTACATAAAAAAATTTATTAAAATTTTTTAATTAAAAAATTATTGATAAAAATTAATAAATTTAATATACATATAAAAATATTATTAATACGAATAAATATAGTATATATTAAATATATAGATTTGTAAAACTATTAAAATGAAATAATTAAACAAAAAAATAATAAATAATAAATTAATAAAGTTATTAAAATATTTGTTAATTAAATAATTATTGATAAAAAGAAATAAATTTAATATACAAATATATAGATTATAAAAATTAATAAATAGTATATATTAAATATAGATATATAAGATGAATAAATTGTAATAATTAAACAAATAATTAAAATTAATACATTGTAATAATTAAATTAAAAAATTAAAAATGAATAAATCGTAATAATTGAACAAAAAAATGAATAAATTAAAAAATTATTAAAAAAATTATTAATGAAACAATTATCAAGAAAAATGAATAATATTAATACATATATTATTTATAAATAGTAATAAATATTAAATATTAAATATAAATAGAGAAAATGAATAATATGTAATAATTAAAAATACATTAATGTCGTGTTCATTTTTAATTATTTTTATACATAATTATTGATTAATAAATTTAATATAGAATTATATTAATATATATCTATCTGTGTGTGTGTTTGTGTCTATATAATATTTCCTAAAATATGATTTACATGGCACAACATATTTATTATTTACATTAAATAAGTCTTATATTTAGTGAATAATGGTTTGTAATTAAAAATTAATATTAATTAAAAATGCTTACTAATTGAATCAAGTAATATCAGAAATAATTGGATGTCATTTGATTTTTCAATTTAACAAATATCAAACATGTGTTACATTGATTTTATATATATATATACATAATTAAGGTATTTTTATATACAACACACACACAAATATTTACATAATTAAAGAAATCTTATATAGAAACACATACACTGAATATTTATGCAATTTATTCAAATTTAAGCATTCATTTTAGAATTTCATTATTACATGATACAATTAATATATTATTTCTTTAATTGGTAAATTTTATTTATTTATTTTTAATATTATTATAGTTATATATTAATTCATTTTTAATTTTTTTTTGGGGAATTAAATCATTTTATATAATTTATATATATAAATTTGTTAATTATGTTTTAATATTGTCAATATACATTCATATTTATTTCTATATATATCCATAATTCTTTAATACTTTATATTGAATTAATAAAACTCATCCATTTTTCAATATTTTTAAAGTGTACTCATTTATAATTATTCAATTTCACTCTTTTTTAACATGCATTCATTTAAGATTATATTTTCATTAATAGTGTTAAAAATATATTTTTAAATATTTATAAATAAATATATTAATAAATTTATATTTCATATATTTATATATTTATATATTTATAACTATAAAAAATAAATATTATTTTTAAACAAGTATTTATATAATTATAAATAAATAATCATATTTATTTAAATAATTTTAAAATAAAAATAAATCTATTTAAATAATAAATATATTAACTGTATTTTTGTTTATATATATATATTTATATTAATATATGAATTTATATTTATATTTATATGTAAATTTATATTTATATTTATATTAATATTTATATTTATATTTATATTAATATTTATATTTATATACTTATTAAATATATATGATTATAAAAATATGTATAATGATATAAATATATTAATATATAAATATTATTTATAAAAAAATATTTATATAATTATAAATAAATAATTATATAGTTAAATAATTATAAATTTATCATAAATATATTTAAAAAATGATTATATTTTATATATTTAAATTTATATATATATAATGATATAAATATATTTATAATTACAAAATTATAATAAATATATTTAAATAATGAATATATATATATTTATTAAATATATATATATATATATAATTATATTAATATATTTACAAAAAATATATTTATAATTATAATTATAAATTTTATTAGTGCTAAATTTTTCATGCTAATAAAGATTCCTTTTATCAGCACTTTTTTGGAATCACTGATAAAAGTTTCCTCAATCTATTTAAATAACTCTAAAGAGTCATGAACGAGTCATAATATCTGAAGCTTTCCACAAAAGTAACTTGTTGTCAGTGCTCCTCCTCATCGAATATTATCTTGAATCAAGGCTTGAATCAAGTCTCAAACAAATCCAAGGCTCAAATATAATACTTTAATGAATCAATGATTAAATGAATCCAAGACTTGAATGAATCCCAGATTTGGTGATATCCTTACTTTCTCTCAGACGATTCAAAGATTCAATCCAAGGTATATTCTTTTCTATTCCTCCTCACTTATTGAGTTCTTGTTTTGAGATTTCTTTTTTCATTTTTTGTTCATTATCTCTTTCTATTTATTATCCATCACTGGTTTCACTTCTAGAATTAATTTCTAATTGGGGGTTTCTATGATTTTGGGTTTGTAGCGGGCCTTTAATGGATTTTCTTGCTTCCTTGTAGCATATTAAGACTTCCACACATCGATTTCATCTATTTTGGTAGGTGTCTCCATTCAATTTCCCTTAAATGTGGAACCATGAATGCTTGAATCTTTTAAATCCATGTTTTTATCTGAAGTAAATTATATTATAATTATCCATGATGGGGTTATGGGTTTTGAAGTGTTTTCCTTAAGTTTTCATTAACATTAAAGGAGTTTTTCTTAATTTTAATTGTTTTGAAATTCGTTCAATTGAAATAATGCAAACAATGTGTTTGTTAAAATTCCAAAAATGGTTTTTATTGAATAAAAAAATCCATGTAATGATTTATTCTAAATTATAATGAATTTCGATTATGCTTTGATCGTGTCTTTCTATGAATTATACTATGTTTGTCTATTTTTCAATATTTTTTTACATTACCAAATAACATGTAAGTATTTTTTCATTTTATTGTTTTAAATGTTTTGGATGGGTTTAAAATTAAATTTTTATACCTTTTATCATATTTTCAAAGGCACTAAGCTAGGTTTGATATGTTTTCCCAATTAGATTAATATATTATGTTATATACACCCTTGAAGTTAATCATCTTTTTGATTAATAAGTGAAACGTGTTTGTCACTTTAATATGGATTGATCATGATTCATTGATATCAATATATTTCTTATGTTATTATGAATGGGTTTATTCATTAAAGGGTGTCAAAAGATACGAATGAGTTTATATTTGTTGAACTATTTTAATAATAATTTTTATTATATTAATATGTGTTATATTGTATTGTTCACCTCTAATTACATGTCATGAGAAACCTTGGGTAGCTTGGTGAATGATCTAGGGAAGAGTATTACCCTATTGTATGATCACGCTTTTCATAAAATAGTTCATTTTAAGGGTTTGATCCTAAATTATCAATTTATTTATTCAGAAATAACCCATGATATATATTTTATAAATTGATCTACAAGATTCTTAAATGATTTTACAAAAAAATTATAATGGTTCTATTTAATTATAATTATCTTATATATCATGTCTAAAAGTAATTTGTTTAGACTTTATATTGTACATGCGACTATAATATTTTGATATCATTTCTTCACTTCCATAATTAATAGAAATAAGAGGCATTGGAATATCACATAACTTAAATTTAATTATTAATTTTATGATTCATTTTTTCTATTAAACAAGTTTTTAAAGTATTAAATTCTGACTCTAATGTCGAATGTGAAATGCATGTTTACTTATTTTCCACCCCCAGAAATTATACAATCTCTAAGAGTAAATATTCATCCAAATTGAGATTGATAGTCTCCCTTGATAGTATTTCAACTTGAATTAGTGCATACTTAATGTAGTTAGGGAATCATTATAAAATAAACTCAAAATTTTTAACCTTATTTAAGCATAAGAGATTCTAATTATACATTTCCAATGATCCAAGCTAGCAATAATAGAATATCAATGCATTTGACATACCAATAAGGTGATATTGGGTTTATTATATTATACCACGTACATTAAAGATCAAATCTCACTATAATGTTCTTGTTGTGATATGGATATTTATTTATTATTAAAAAACATAACACTAGATTCAAATGGAGTGTTTTTATCTTTAAAACCAATAAGATCAAATTTATTCAACATATTCACAATATAATGAAACTGACATAAATAATAACCCACATTATGTATTTTAAATTTAATAATTAGTATAGTATCTATTATTTTAATTTTATTCATTTTAAATACTTATTGCATTCTCTAATAAAAGTAATAAAGTACTTTTTACCTCCACCAGCTAATAGACCATTTAATTAAAATATATTACAATGAAATAATTCCAACATCTGTAAATTCTTCTAACACAAGGATTTTTTTATCTTTTATATTCTATTCATGCTTAAAATTTATTTAGTTTTCCTTTAAAATTATTTAAATTTAATTTCCTCATTACTTTTAGTGAATTAAAATTGGTGTGTGAAAAATTATCAAGTCATATATCACAATATGTCATTGCCATAACCCTTTAATCGTATACAAGAACATGTATACCCCCCCCCCCCAATCCCACCTTCAACATGCCATAAGTTAATAACTAATTCCAATGCTATAATTCTTACAAATGATAGTTAATACCCCATTTAGAGAGAAAAAAGAAATCTAACTGTCATCCTCGTTAGTTTTATCTACCGAATAGTTATTTTTTGATTGTATTACTTGAGACTCATCCCCCATTTCTTCTATACATCATGAACTATTCTGAATAGTAGTAGTTAAAAATGATCACTAGTACCTAATATGGGATTAATACTTCTTATAGTGGTTAAATAAATATAGGTGGATGTCCAAAAGAGATGGGAGGTTTGTCTCAAGAAAAAAATGCAATGATAACAATTCAGGAGATGAAGATGGTGCGGGTGATGGTTATCTATGAATTTCACTATTGGATGAATTCAAAGGATAAATACTACCATTTTAGGGTAATTATATTCTTAAATTCAATTACCCATTTCCTTAAAATCATATTATAATCATTTGAAACAATCATATGTTGGGTTTCCCTAATTATAATTATCTTTAACTTTCACCTTTGATAATGAATATCTTATTTGTATTTATTTATTTATTTTATAGTATTAATATTTTATAAACCTAATAGTATGGATATTATTATAAAATGGATTAATTCTAATAATTTGACAAAAGAGTATAAAAATGTTGTTAGAGAGCTCATCCGGTTTGAAATAGAGCATGCATGCGACCCTTATGAAATCCTTTTTTTAGGTTTACATTGTTTTTATTAAAGAAAAACTACTTTGAAAGAGTTGGAACAATATTTCATTCATCCCAAAATAGATCATATCTATAAATATTTGACTAAACATGGGGAAAACTGAATTTTCACACCAATTGGGATGATACTGTAGTTTATGAATCATTTGATATTAATACCGGTGTATGTGATGATAAAGATCGCATTGAATAAATGACAATGAAACTTGAAGATGAACTTCAGGATTGTCCAAAGTTTTTCAAGAAGTTAAATAGAAATTCTAAGTGTCTATTTTATACCAATTTTACTAAATAAAAAACATTATTAGCTATATTAATGTGATATTATTTTAAATCTGGCAGCATATTGAGTTAAACCTACTTTATAGAACTACTTGTTTTCCTAAATGATATGTTACCATAACAAAATGTAATTCCATGTAAAACATATAATGCTGAAAAATGATACGTTCAACATAATGATCTATAAAAAATTCATGTTACTCTAAATGATTTAATATTGTTTCTCAAGGACCATGAATCACTCGTTTAATTCCTTAAGTGTGGCATGTATCAATAGAATAAAAATGAATAAAATACTTAAAAATTTATATGGTACTTTCCTATCATTCCATGGCTTTGAAGACTATATGTATATTTAGAAACCTTGAGACAATTGACATCACATGAAGATAAAATAATTAAATATAAGAACCTACATCATCTAGAAGATTCTCCTTAGTGGAAGAAAATTTATTATGGGTATCCTAAATTTAAAAATTATCTGAGAAACATTATTATTTCCTTATCTAAATATGGAATAAATCATTTCAGTGTACAAAGTATTACTCTTAATACATGGCATTTGATTTTGTTAAATTATAACTTTCCACCATAGTTACGCATGAAGCGCAAATACATTATATATTTTAGGCCTATATCAGTAACAAAAAACCCAGTAATGATAATGATGTCTATTTGGCATTATTGACTAATGATATAAAATATATGTGGGATAATGGTGTTAAAATGTATGCTTATCATAGAATTTAATAAATCACCTTGAGGACAATGTTTTACAAGATGATAAATGAATTTCCTACTTATGGAAACTTGTCAGACTATAGAATTAAAATAATTTTGGGGTGTTCCAATTGTGAAGAATTCACACACTCAGTTTGGTTGAAACATTCCTCGAAGACTGTGTTTTTAGAACATCAGAAATTTTTAACTCAACCACATAAATACCAAATCTAGATGACAGTATTTGATGGGAATACTAGACAAGGTACAACACCATCTCCACTAATGGGTGATCAACTATTAGATAAATTAAAATATATTAAAACTGTTTTCGTTAAACAATTTTATAAAAACCTTATAAAATCATGTCTGAAGAAGAGATATTTCTTATTGAATTACCATATTGTAATTTTTTGTACATCAGATATTTTCTTAAATTCATGCATATAGAAAAAAAATTATTTGACAGTGTTATTGTTATGTTACTAAATTTTCTTGGAAAATTAAAGTTGGAATTAGGGCTAGGTTAGAAAAGATTGAAATGAGGATAAGGGAAAATTTGGCACTGGTAAAGGGTAAAGGGAAGACTTCCCTACCTCTAGCATCTTAAACTCTATCCAGAAAGGAAAAATTACATTTTTTTCTTTTCATTAATATTGTAAAATTCTAAGAGGTATATTCATAAAATGTTAAAAAATATCATGTCATTGATAATTTTATGTTTTAGGGACTAAAATAATAGAACTATCATGTTTTAATGCAATATTTAATTTCTGGTTCTTTCCACTTCATTCTACCAAAAAATTTATGGTATACATTATCCAGAATCTATTTCTTTTTCAAATTCATATGAATAAATTTATGGACATAATGAAGTTTCCAATCATGAATAAGGAATTTGTATTCATATTAGGTGAATTAGAGATGTTCTTCCCACCAACATTGTTTTATATAATGGTCTATTTGATGGAGCACTGGGTTATAAGGGTTCAAATATGTGGTCATATCCATTGTGAATGGATGTACCCCGTTGAATAGTATTTGGATATTTTGAAAGTGTATGTCAAAAATTAAATTTGACCAGAAGTTTTTATTATAAAATTATGCATAGTAGAAAATTATATTGAATTATATATTGTGTTCCTATTATATGTTAATATCATCGGTATCCCAAAGTCTCATCATTGCAGACACCTTATGAGAGAAGTGATTTTTGGAAGATATTTTGTTATAATTTCTATCATAGATAGGGAAGAATTACATCTTTAAAATTTACATAATACTGAATATATTGATGCATATGTTTAAGACCTCAAAAAACTCATAGATATTTTAATCCATAAAGGTCTAAATGATGGATATCAAATACACTTAATCAATAGTGTATAGGATGGTTCCAATATCAAATTTATAAGGAGTTATCTAAAAATATAAATTCAATTTCCAAATAACTTTTATGGATAGATAGAGGAATGATAAGAGTTAATATTTTACAAATTGTTTATTTGTATTTAAAATATTTAAACCCCCCAAATCCATCAATTTAAGTATAATTACATCATTTTTGGATTTATGATATGTTTTGTGTTAAAATTGGAAAGTTTCCTAATTTTTTGAATTTAATAGACTTTATATGTTTTGGTAAGTCAAAAATATCTTTTATAATATAATTCCAATTTATGAGATTCTTTTTTTGTAGGAAGTATGGATTATTTGGGTACAACTCTGTCTTCTAGGGTATGATATAATTCGACCATTAAGGGACCCTAAAAATTCCATTAATGTGGAGAAAGATTCTGGACGACCATGTGGATCCCACATGAGTTAATCCATCTTAAATAGGCATTACTATCTCCAATTAAGGTGATTCAAATTTTAATGGTCAACCAATTCAGATATTCGTATCTCTTTTGAATATCATGGAGATTGATATTTATTAAGTCAGATATTGGATGGGAAATGTTGAAGGAATATTTTTGGAAATCTCACTGAGAAAAAGTCAACCTCAATAAATATTATATATATTTCTCTATAAATATTTAATTAATTTTAGATTTGGAGTAATGAAAGGAAATTTTATTTGGAGAATTCTATAAGAAGGGAACATTGGGTGATTCGAGAAGTAGAGGTGCTAACCAGGAGAAAACTTTCGGATGATAGAATCGACTGGACAACTTTTCGTTTTTTTATATTGTTTCTTTTCTTTTCCATTGTTTTGTAATGCCTTATTCTTTCCCTTTCGACTATATTACCCTTAATATGGAGGATTAAAACCTTTGAGTGATCAGGGAAGGGGGATTCTCACTTTTTTAATGTCATAGTTTTGTGCTTAAATACAAAATCATCTTTTTCTTTTGAATGATTTCTATTATCACTATTTCCCAATTATATTAATATGGTCATGTTTTTAGTTTGGTGTATTCATTGTTAATAGCTTTGGTTAAAGACTTTTAATCTCCCTCTACCAAGTTTAATTTGTCTCGATCGAGTAGATTGTGTTAGGTGGTGAGTGTCTAGCGATCGTTGGAAAGTGTGTGAAACTATTAAACTTTTTCATGAGTTATAAGGAGCAAAAATTCATAATCAGGACTTGGCATAGTTGTTTATGGATTGTTTATGAACTTCCATGCACATAGGAGTGAGTCTCATTTGTTTCATTAACCAATGGTGAATAATAACTTGATCGAGGATTCTTTCATTTGTTATTCGAAAGGAAGAGAGGGAATATGGTCTTTATTACTATGATGACATTGAAAATGTGAATCCTACTCTAACCCCATATCTCTCTTCATCCATTAGTGTTCAACCTTTATTTTTATTGCTTGCTTTATTTCTCAACCCAAGAAATTTCGAAAACAACATTTTCTTCTTTCTTAAATTTAAGTGACAAACATAATTGTTGTGCATTCCTCTCTGGAGACAACTTAGGTTAGCCACTCTACTACATTTTAACTTAGGTAATATTTGTTTTTGTCACACCCCATGAAAGGTACATTTCAAAACATGGCGCCATTGCCGGTGAGGTAGTGCCAACAGTTTTTTTCCTTTATTTTCTCTTTTCATATTTTCATTCAAAAGTTGCATGACTATAACCTCAAACACTGAACCTTTCCCCATTGATCCTGAAATTGAAATAAAATTGTTTAATAGGCTTATAAACCTCAATTTAAAACCTGAATTTCAGGATATTTCTCTTACAGACACGATTGAAACTTCAAGTGTTCACTCTAAGCCTGTCATCATGGATGGAAATAAAAACCCAACCCTTAGAGACCTTTGTGCCCCACAATTCCTTAATCAGAATAATCAACTTGTCATGCCAGTGTTACAAAATTATTTTGAGATGAAACCTAACATGATTCCATTGCTTCCAAAGTTTCATGGCTTGTCAGGTGAAGATACCAACAAACATATTAAAGAGTTCACACATGACTTCTCAACCTTCAGACCACGTGGAGTAACTGAGGAACAAGTAAAGAGGAAGGTGTTCCTATTTTCATTGGAAGGAGGTGCTAAAGAATGGTTGTATGTTCTACAACCTAGAGATGTGGATGATTGGATTGACCTAATGAGATGCTTCTTTCAATGATTTTTCCCCGCCTCCAGAAGCACAGCCATTAGAAATGATATCTATGCCATCAAACAGCCATCTAAAGAAACCCTTTATGAGTATTGAGAAAGATTTAAAAATCTATGTGCCAGCTGCCCTCATCAAGCCATTGAGGATCATCACTTTATTTTATTCTTATATCAAGGCTTACTGGACAATTATAGGAAGCTTATTTATGTATCATCTAGAGGTGCATTGATTGAAAAGTCACCTGAAGAATCCAAAGGTTTGATTGAATATATTTCTCAGAACTCACAATAGTTTGGTAGAAGAGGTACTGGCACAAGAGGTAGTCATGAGGTAAAAACTTCTCATCCATCACCCTTAATAGAAACTAATATTCAAGTTCTAACTTTTTTGGTGAGACAGATAGCTTTGAAACAAGTGGGTGACCAACAAGCCCCATCTAAGGTATGTGGTTTATGCTTATCACGAAATCATTTGACTGACCAATGTGCTGAAATACAGGGAATGGAAACTTGTGTGGTAGCTTTTTATAAAAGGTAATTCCAACAAAATCAAGGATGGAGAGAGACAAACCAAGTTCAATATGGGTTTGGAAATTAGTAGAATCAAGATATACCCCTATTCCAGCAACAATTCCAAACCCCCCCCCCCCCCCACCACCACCACCACCATTTCAACTAAAGCAATCTTATAGCCAGCCCTCTCACCACCAACCACCCACTTTCATAAAACCCTATGAGCAACCATCAACCAGTGAACAACCCAAAATTTTGAACCAATAGCATATATCTGATATAGAGGGGCTGAAAGACTCTGTAAAATAATTGACCACCAAGATTGAAGGTATGATGGATTTCCTAACCAAAAATCCTGGGAAACTTCCTTCTCAAACAATCCCAACCCCAAAGGATAATGTTAGCTTGATAACAACTAGAAGTGGAAAAGATATCTCACCACCAGCATCCCATGAACCTGAAACAAGACCACTTGAGTTGAGGGATAAATAAGTTGTAAACTCTAGAAATTCTGTGAAAATTCATTATGAAGAAGAGAAGAAAGAGGAAGAAGAGAAGGATATTCCAAGGAAAAAGAGACAAGAAACACCATTTCAAATTCAACAAAGGGAGAATAAATACGTACCCCCTCCATTTCCATCAAGTATGATTGAATCAAAGAAATTGCAGGATGAAGCACTTCAAAAAGAAATTTTGTACACCTTCCAAAAAGTGGAAATCAATATCCCCTTACTTGAAACAGTCAAATAAATTAAAAAGTATGCTAAATTTTTGAAGGATATTTGCACCAAGAAGAGGAGACTTCAAAGGAATGAAAGGATCAACTTGGGAAGAAGTGTCTCGGCCCTTATCACACCACAATTTCCAACCAAATGTCAAGATCCAGGGATGTTTTCCATTCCATGCACCATTGGTTATTTAAATTTCTCTAATGCTTTGTGTCATATATGTGCTTCATTTAATGTGTTTCCTCACTCAGTATACACTTCTTTGCAGATGGGAGACTTGAATCCCACAAGAACGGTGGTCCAGCTTGCAAACAGAGCCACAGTTTTCCCTACATAAGTTTTGGAGGATGTCCTTGTGAAAGTCAAAGATATCTTGTTCCTATATGACTTCTACATGCTTAACATGGAAGAATAGAGAATCCCATCGCACTCACCTATCATTTTGGGGAGACCTTTCTTGAATATGGCCAAGACCATCATCAATTCCCATGAGGGGACACTCACCATGGAGTTTGGGGAGAGAACTATCCACTTCAATATTTATGAATCCATGAGGCACCCATCGGATGATCAATCCCTCTTTTCAATTTCCCATGAAGTTAGTGCAGATCCCATTGATGATCCGGGTATGTTCTATGAATTCTTAGACTTAGGAGAGAATTATTCCATTGAAAATATCATTGAACACGTGGATTCCCAACATGCTGGAGATTCTGATTTCATCTGGGAGGAAGAGGTAAAATCTGATTTTTTTGATGATTTGTTAAATAATGACAAAGATGATATGGTTTCTTGTGTGTAGGAGGTCCAAAATTTGGAAGTGGGAAATTTCAATTTAGTTTCATCCCTTTAGTATCCCCGTGATTTGGAAATCAAACCACTCCCCATTGATTTGAAATATCTGTACCTTAGGGAGGGAGAGAAACTACCTGCGATAATTGCTAATAATCTCTATAAAACACAAGAGAAATCATTGATTGATCTTTTGAGAGAAACTATTCAAGCGATAGGGTGGAGTTTAGGTGTTATTCTAGGAATCCACCCAAAAATATGATCACATAGAATATTTCTTGAGGGAGATTCCTAACCTGTTAGGAAACCTTAAAGGAGGTTGAACCCCACTTTGATAGAGGTACTGAAGAAGGAGATTGAGAAGATATTGGAAGCTGGGATCATCTATCCCATTTCAGATTCAAAGTGGGTCAGCCCTATTCATGTCGTTCCTAAAAAAACTGGCTTAACCACTGTGAGGAATGAAAAGAATGAATTAATCCCTGTGAGAATTCAAAATATCTGGGGAGTGTGCATTGATTTTAGGAAGTTGAATCAGGTCACTCGAAAAGATCATTTCCCCATTCCCTTCATTGACCAGATGTTAGAGATATTGGCTGGGAGAACTCATTATTTCTTTTTTTATGGATTTTCAGGTTATTTCCAAGTACCCATTTCTCTTCGGGATCAAGATAAGACAACCTTTACATGTCCCATAGGAACTTTTTCATATAAAAGGATGCAATTTGGATTATGTAATTCTCCAGTTACATTTCAGAGGTGCATGTTAAGTATATTTTTTGACCACATTGAATATTTCTTGGAGGTTTTCCTAAATGATTTCACGGTTTTTGGAAACTCTTTTGACCATTTTTTGAAAAATATGGAAAAGGTTATGAAAACCTGCATTGAAAAGAATGATGTTTTAAATTTTGAAAAGTGTCATTTCATGATTGAGATAGGGGTTTTTCGTGGTCATGTCATTTCCAAAAAGCAAATTAAAGTTGATAAGTCAAAAATTGAAGTGATAAATTCTTTTCCTTACCCAACTTGTGTGAAGCATGTTAGATATTTTTTAGGACATGCAGGATTCTAAAGGAGGTTTATCAAGGATCTCAGTAAGATTTCTCTCCCTCTCTCTAGATTGCTTTTGAAATATGCTGATTTTGATTTCGATGGTGCATGTAGGGAATCCTTTGATGAGCTGAAGAGAAGATTGATTGAACCACCTATGATGAAACCACCAAATTGGGAAAAACCATTTGAGCTACTTTGTGATGCTTCCAACCAAGCAGTTGGAGCAGTCCTTTCTTAGCAAATTGAGGGCAGGACACAAGTCATTGAATATGATTCAAGAACCTTGGATGCAGCTCAATTCAATTACACAACCATAGAAAAGGAGTTTTTAGCAGTTGTTTTTGCGTTGGAATGATTTAGATCATATCTTCTTGGAACTAAAGTCACTTTATATTTGGATCATGCTGCTCTCAGGTACTTGATGAAGAAGGATGAAGCTAAACTGAGGCTGGTGAGATGGATGTTACTACTGCAGGAGTTCAACATAGAAATAAAGGACAAAAAGGGATCAGAGAACCAAGTGGTTGATCATTTAAGCAGACTTCCTAACACAGTTGAAGCTGAACTTACAAAAAAAGAACCATTGAATGATCAACTTCCAGGAGATAAACTATACTTTATTAAAGGAGAAGTACCTTGGTATGCTGACATGGTAAATTATCTCGTAACATCTCAGGTCCAATCTCATTCCTATTCTCATAAAATTCACAAACTTAAAGATGAATCTAGATATTTTATTTGGGATGATCCATTTCTAGGGAAGATTTTAAATGACCAAGTGATAAGAAGATGTTTTACTGAGAGTGAAATTGGTTCTGTATTTGAGTTTTGTCACAAATTATCTTGTGGAGGCCACTTTTGACCTCAAAGAACAGCAAGGAGGGTTTTAGAATCTAGACTTTATTGGCGAACCATTTTTAAATATTCTCATGAATTTTGGAAAAGGTATCTAAAATGTCAGTTTTATTGAAACATATCATAGAGACAAGAAATTCCCCCAACAACCACTTAATTTTTGTGAGATTTTTGAATTCTGTGTGATAAATTTTATGAGCACTTTCCCAATGTCATTTGGAAATTATTATATCTTGATTTCGGTTGATTATGTTTCCAAATGGGTGGAAGAAAAAGCCACAAGGAATGATGATGCTAAAATTGTTTGTGATTTTTTCAGTACTAACATATTTTGTTGGTTTGGAGTTCCTAGAGCCATCATCAGTGATCAAGGGACTCACTTTTGAAATAAGATAATGGAGGCTTTGTTGAAAAATCATGGTGTGCATCATAAAACATTAACTCCCTATCACGCACAAACAAATGGTCAAATTTAAGTGCTCAATAGGGAAATTAAAGGAATTTTGGAGAAGACTGTTAAACCAAACATGAAGGGTTGGATCAAGAAGCTGGAAGAAACATTATGGGCTTATAGGACAGCCTACAAGACCCCAATTGGAATGAGTCCATATAGGATAATTTATTGAAAAATTTGTCACCTACCTATGGAACTGGAGAATAAGGAGTATTGGGATGTGAGGAAGATGAATTTGGATCTTGAAAGTGCTGGGAAAGAGAGAAGGTTATAGTTATAGGAGCTGGAGAAAATTAGAAGAGAAGTATTTGAAAATTACAAGATTTACAAAGAGAGAACAAGAGTGTATCATGACAAGTTGATCCAACCGAGAGATTTTTATCCTGGAGATAAAGTGTTTCCTTTCAATTCAAGACTAAATCTGATGCCAGTTAAACGTCATTCCAGATGGGAGGGTCCATTTATAGTTACTCATGTATATCCTTTTAGTGTTGTATAGATTGTGAAGGATGGAGAGTAGGATCCATTCATTGTGAATGGGCACGGGCTAAAGAAATTCCATGGGACCATTCCATCAGATCTGGTGGAGGAGATCCCACTCCTCCAACCAGTCTATCAATAAGAGTGATCAGGTTGTACCTCTCCATTACACATTATTGTTGTTGTGATTAATTTTAAAATCAACTTACATGTTAAATACACTTTAATTCATTGAGGACACTGCATCATTTAAGTGTGGGGGAGGGAACCTTTGTAGTTTATGATTTTCATTTGTTTTTTTAAATCATGTTTTCAAATTTTTGTGTGTTTATTTTTCAGTTTTTTTGTGTTTTTAAAAATTTTTGAGCTTAAATTATTATCATTGCAATTTTTTAGAACCATGTCATTGATTGAAACAATTTATTCCATGAAACTGAGCTTAAATGAATGCTGAAATGACATTGTTTCAAGTACAAATCTTTTGGAATTTCATGAAAAGTACACTGATTTTTGAAACCCATGCCATATTTCACTGTCTATATCTTTGAAACCACTTTCTTGTGAGGCTTCTAAATCATTTTTTTCACATTCTATTCATTCACCTCATTTCTCGAGAGAACCAGACCATGCTTGCTTAAACCATAATTTGATTTATTCTTTTCAAAACTTGAGGGTTTGGGGTACGTGTGTTTTAAATGAATGAAGAATTTATTTATTTTGAAGCCCACTTTTCCAAATAATCCTTTCCATTATGGACCAAATTTACATTTATCCTTCATAATCCCTTAGAATCCATGAACAACCTTTTAGGTTAGCCACATTACAAGCCAATTTTCCCTATCCAACCTGCTCTTGAAGTGAAATTGCACGATCTAGTTGATCTTAAGTGTGGGGGAAGCTATCTTGTGTTTTTACACCTCATTTGGTGAATCTTTGGGTCGAAAATAAATTGTTGAAGAGATATGTGTGCTACTGAAAAATATTTCTGTTGAAACCTGTGCCTTTTCTGGAGGTTTCACGATAAGAGAAGTTGCGCCTTTCTAAAGCTTCTAATGGAGGACGAAAGTTGTGCCTTTTCTGGAGCTTTCAAGAGAACTCACGATTGAGAAGAATAAAAATTTTCCTGCTATTATCATGATTATGGTGCCTATTTTATACAAAGGGGAATATAAGGAGACCATACTTGTGTGAAAATTAGAATCTTGCAATTTTGCTTCAAAAAGAGCCAAGCCCTCCTTTTTCGGCCTCATAATTTTTTATCATCTAAATCCTACCAACCAAAAGCCACATAAAAATCCTGAAAAGTACTCATGAGAAACACATGTCCTTGACTCACATCAGGTGGAGAAGTATGAGTTTTTCAAACCTATGGGGACTCTTGAATTGGTTTGGAGGAGGAATACCTTGTTGAAAATTGATATTTGTGAGATGAGAGAAAATTCATGAGAGGTAGGTGTCTTATGTGCATGGGAGAAGAAATAGAGAGGAAAAATATTTAATGATCTGATTTGAGAACTTGGAATAACAGTTATGGATGTGGCATGATATCTTTTCATTTCATTGTGTGGATTTGGTGGATCTTGTGGCTATTCATTTTGAATTTGCTTTGATTCTGATGTTTACTTGCCCAGGAGTCCAAGTGCTAAGTGTGGGGGAATTGATAGAGTAAATATTTTAGGCATTTTTTATTGGTATTTAAAATATTTAAACCCCCCAAATCCATCAATTTAAGTTTAATTACATCATTTTTGGATTTATGGTATGTTTTTTGTTAAAACTGGAAAGTTTCTTAATTTTAAAAATTAACAGATTTTATATGTTCTGGTAAGTCGACCATATATTTTATTTTATAATTTCAATTTATGAGATTATTTTTTTAGGAAGGCTGTATTTTCTGGATACAACTTTGTCTGCTGGGGTTTGATATAATTCAGCCATTAAGGGACCCTGAAAATTCCATTAATGTGGAGAAAGATTTTGTATGACCATGTGGATCCCACATCAGTTAATCCATCATAAATCGGTCATAATAGATCCAATTAAGGTGATTCCAATTGGAACGTTCAAAAAATTCATATATTCGTATCTCTGTTGAATATCATGGAGATTTAGATTCATTATATCGGATATTGTATGGGAAACATTGAAGGAAGATTTTTGGAAATCTCGATGAGAAAAAAGTAAACCTCAATAAATATTATATATCATTCTCTATAACCGTCCAATTAATTTGGGATTTGGAGGAATGAAAGAAAATTTTATTTGAAAAATTATATAAGAATTTACCATTGGGTGATTTGAGATGTAGAGGTGCCAACCAGGAGAAACCTTTCGGAGGACAGAATTGGCTAGACAACGTTTCGGTTTTTTTTCTTTTGTTTCTTTTCTTTTCCATTGTTTTGTAATGTTTTCTTCTTCCCCTTCCAACTCTATTACCCTTAATATGGAGGGGTAAAACCTTTTAGTGATCGGAGAAGGGGGAGTTTCACTTTTTTAATGTCAGAGTTTTGTGCTTAAATATAAAATCCTCTTTTTCTTTTGAATGATTTCTATTATCATTGTTTCCCAATTATCTTAATATGATCGTGTTTTGAGTTTGGTGTATTCATTGTTAATAGATTTGGTTAAAGACTCTTAATCTCCCTCTGCCTAGTTTAATTTGTCTCGATCGAGCAGATTGTGTTAGGTGGTGAGTGTCTAGCGATCATTGGCATGTGTGTGAAACTATTAAACTTTTTCTAGAGTCTTAAGGAGAAAAAATTCCCAATCAGGACTTTCCTTAGTTGTTTATTGATAGTTTATGAACATACACACACATAGGAGTGAGTATCATTTGTTTCTTTAATCAATGGTGATTAATAACTCGATCCCGGAGCCTTTCATTTGTTATTCGAAAGGAAGAGAGGGAATATTATCTTTTTTACTATGATTACATTGCAAAAGTGAATCCTACTCTAACCCCATCACTCTCTTCATCCATTAGTGTTCAACCTTTCTTTTTATTACTTGCTTTATTTCTCAACCCAAATAATTTCAAAAACAACATTTTCTTCTTTAATAAATTTAAGTGACAAGCATAATTGTTGTGCACACCTCTCTGGAGACAACTTAGTTTAACCACTCTACTATATTTTAACTTAGGTAATATTTGTTTTTGTCACACCCCATGATAGGTACGTATCAGGGACCGAATGATAATGTTATATTATACGTTGGTTTTTTAATCAATTGTTATACATTATATTCAAAGTAATACCATGATAGTAGTATGATGAAAAACAAAGGAGTAATGCATGTGGAAAAAGTGATGCACATATCTGGTTCTGAGGATAGAAATCCTATATATGTAAATATTTCATATCTTAGAATTATAGAATAGATATATGAGTTGGATTATATAAAATTTCAAGTTCCAAATTTCAATTGAAAATGGGTTTAAAATAGGAGTGCAATGAAATTTGATGAAATGGGTGTGTGAAGGTGGATTTTAGTATTGACGGGCAAAAGAAGAGTAATTCATAATGGCATCACAAGTGGTGAAAGTATTTTTTGTTGAGGATCGATGAAACAAGAATTTTTCAATTTTCTTGATATCACCTAAAAAACTATATGGTCAGATGAAAATTTAATAAAGTATGAACCTTTCATCGGAAGATCACAATCATTTCATGTCATTCCTAATGTTAACAATTTCTTATACAATTTAGGGGACCAAAAAGAGGGGATTGGATTCTCTATAGAGGATCCAAATCTCTAAAAAATTTAAAAAAAATATAGTTCAATGAGTAAGTAAAATTGTTCTTTAATATACTTTGTTTTTAATCATAATATTATTTTTTCTCTACTTCATTAACAAAATCTAAATTAAATTTTTAACTACTCTTGTTGACAATGTCTTCTACACAAGATGATGTTACCAATCCCACGAAATAATAGACTATAATGTAGGAAAGCCTTTGGGAAAATGTAAAGATAATTTTATGATATACTTTATCTATTTTACCAAAAAATTATATAATGATTATTTTGATTTAATTTTCATTTTTCCATGAATATTTTTTTTTAGAAGATTTAAATCCATCTTTTAGGCCTTTCATCACCAAAACTTCAATAGGATTCTTCTCCCTCAAAACCTTTTCACCCCTGTAGTGTTTTAATTTATCACTTTCATTCAAGTTCCCTTCATTTCCATTACAGAAAGAGTAATGGAACTACCTCTTCTCAATCGCATAGGAAATCATCATATTGCCACAGCAAAATCATTGTTCATAGAAGTAATGTATTATTTCATATTTATGTTTAACTAATTTTTTAGTACTACTCATATAAGAATATTTTCTTATATGGGTGGATTATTTTGTTTGAGTTGGGGAGGTTTATTACAAGATACTCATGCTCCTAAGTGATTTAACATTGATGTTGTAACTAGGATAATGATAATTAAAAATTGGGTCAAAAATTTATACAACCTCCATGATATGTTTAAATCCTTCTACTTATTTAATTAATTTTGGCGTCATTATATATGCTATTTTCAAGTTAATTAACATATAATTATTATCTAATAATTAATTATTTTTTCCATCTATATTTTGGGAAGTTTTTTTTTTGCTTTCAATTATTTGCAACAAGCTATAAAATAGATAACATGTTACATTTTGGTAGAAGAGGAAAAGGCATGCTACCTAAAACAAGAAGAGTTTCAAGGTTAATGGATTTTTCTCTTAAATCATAATGGAATATGTTCTCTCTTTTCTAGCTTATTTTAGATAGTTTAAGGGAAAACATATATCTCGTACTCAATCTATTTCTCCTCAATCAGATACATAGTTTTCTCAGTATGACTCAAACTCTATGTTTTTAGTTTATAATTAAAATTTTAGCTCAAAACACACATCACAAACTCAAACAAAGAAAATTCATTAATATTGTTTTTATACATTAATAAAAAAATCCATTAGTCATTTTTTACATGTAGGAATCATCTGCACCTCAATATGATGCATAGTGTGCTTGGTCTAACTCCAACTATGTCTTTTAATTTAAAATTGACATTAATTTTAGTAAAAAATAAATTTGACATAATTAAAACTCGGAAAACATGCTCGGATTGTCATGATAATTTAGTAAAATGATTCCTAAGTAACTTTTGATATATAGGAACCAGGCTCACATCAAACCAAAACATGATGTGACTGGTATGACTCAACGTTTGTGTTTCCAGTTTAAAAATGAATTTGTGTAAGAAAAAGACAAGGGAAATACACAAAACCAATAAGATATATTTGAATTTTTTTTATACTTAATTATAATTATACATAAGTCATTTAGGACATATAGGAATCATATGAAACTCAATATGATGCAAAATATGATCGGTATGAATTTAAGTGTGTCTTTTTATTTTAAATTGAAATTAATTGTAGTAAAAAACAATAGACCTACTCAAAACCAAGAAAATGAATCTTTATTGTTTTCATACTTTAGTAAAATTATATGTAAGTATTTTTTATTGTATATAAATTAAATTAACCTCAATCTGATACATTATGTTCCTAGTATTACTCAAAGTTTCTATTATCAATTTAAAATTGGCATTCTATTTTGAATAGTATCACTAACTGAAAATTGAAAAAACACACTTGGATTGTATTTATAATTTAGTACAGCGATAAGAAATTTTTTACATGTAGGATTTATTCTCATGTTAAACTAATGCACGATGTAACTGATATGACTTAAAGTGTGTGTTTCCAATTTGAAATTACATTTTAGTGAAAAATATAAGTGACATACTCAAAAAGAAGAAAACAAATTTTGATTAATTTGATACATTATTAAAATAATAAATAACTAATTTAGGACGTTTATAAATTATTTACACCACAATATGATTTATTGTCTGATTGGTATGACTCCAAGTGCGTCTTTTTATTTAAAATTTCCATTAATTTAAGTAAAAAACACCACTAAAATACCCAAAATAAAGAAAAATGCATTTGGATCATTTTGATACTTTAGAAAAATGATACATCAATTATTCTTTAAGTGTAAGAATTAGACACACCTCAACCCGATATAATATGTGTCCAGTATGACTCAAAGATTCCGTCATCAATTTAGAATTAACCTTTTGGTTCAAAAAGTGTCACTCACTGAAAACTAAGAAAACGCACAGAGATTGTCATGATATTTTTGTAAAATTATTCATTTATCATTTTTTGATGTTTAGGAATCAGTCTGACATTAAACTAACACATGATGTGACCGATGTGACTCAAATTGTGTGTTTCCAATTTAAAATGACATTTTATTTAAAAACCGATATACACAGAACCAAGAAAAGGAATTCATATTTTTTTGAAACATTATTAAAAATATCCGTAGGTCATTTGCAACATGTATGAATAATTTTTACCTTTATCTGATGCCTTGTGTGACTGGTATGAATCTAAGTGCATCTTTTTATGAAAAATTGACATTTATTTTAGTAAAAAAGAAAAAAGAACATACTCAAAACTAAGAAAACACATTGTGATTATTTTTATAATTTATTAAAATGATCCATAATTCATACTTTCCCTATAAAAATCATACACATATTAATATGATACATGATGTGTATGATATGACTCGAAGTGTCAATTATTAGTTTAAAATTAACACTTTAGTTAAAATGGTATTACTCACTAAAAACAAATAAAACATGCTCAAAATGTCATGATTATTTCAGAAAACTATTCATAAGTCATTTTTGTTATTTAGGAATTAGTCTCACATAAAAATGACACACAATGTGATCAGTATGACTCAAAGTGTGTGTTTCTAGTTTAAGATGACATTTTGGTAAACAAGACAAGTGACGTAAACAAAATCGATAAAACACATTTTGATAGTTTCGAAATTTTATTAAAATTATCCATATGTCAGTTTTGTTTTTTATAAATCATCCATACCCCAATATGATTCATGATGTGATCAGTATGACTCCATGTGTGTCTTTTTATTTGAAATTGACATTAATTTTAGTATAAAAGACAACTGATAAACTCAAAACCAACCAATGCTTTTAGAGTGTTTTTATATTTTAGGAAAATGATTCATAAGTATATTTTTAAATATTGTGATAACCCTCACCTAAATCTGATACATTATGTGTCTGATTTGAATCAAAGTGTCCATTATCCATTTAAAATTGACATTTTATTTCCAAATATCACTCGCTGAAAGCCTAGAAAATGCACTCGAATTGACTTGATAATTTTGTAAAAAGATTCATAAGACATTTATGATGTGTAGTAATCAGTATCACATAAAACCGGCACACGATGTGACCTATATGACTGAATGTGTTTGTTTCCAGTTTAAAATGACATTTTGGTAAAAAAGAAAGGTGACGTGCTCAAAACTAAGAAAATGAATTCATATTTTTTTTATGCTTTAGTTAAATGATCTATAAATAATTTGGGATTTTTAGTCATAAGACTCACCACAATATGATGTAAAGTGTGACTGGTGAGACACCATGCGATTATTTTAATTTAAAACGGACATTAATTTTTGTAAAAAAGAAAAACTAACATACTCAAAACTAATAAAATTCATTCTGATAGTTCTGATAATTTAATAAAATGATACATAAGTCATTTTTTATGAGTAGGAATTATCTTCACCTTAATATTATACACAATGTTTCCGATATGACTCAAAGTGTTCGTTATCAGTTTAAAATTGTAATTTAAGTTCAAAAAGTGTCACTGAAAACTAAAAAAATGCACTCATATTGTCTTGAAAATGTAGGAAAACAATTCATAAGTCATTTTTTGATGCTTAGGAATTAGTTTCATGTAAAAATGATACAATATGTGACCGATATGATTCAAAGTGAATGTTTCTAGTTTAAAATGACATTTTCGAAAAAAAAGGAATGTGATATACTCAAAACTATAAAAATGCATTTGGGTTATTTTGAAACTTTATGAAAACAATCCATATGTAATTTAGAATGTGAGGGAATCATAAATACCTCAATCTAATTTACATTGTGACCGATATGACTCCAAGTTCATTTTCAATATATAAGTGTCCTTTTTGTTTATAATGTCCTTCACAACACCAAAACATAGAAAATGAACCTAGTTTTTTTCTCGTCATTATATGTAATATTAATTTATTAATTTAATTTTCATTTTTATCTTATACTTATTTAGTAAATTTCATAGATACAATTATTAAAGACGAATAAGAAATGGTGTGACGTGCAAGAATCAACAATATCTCAAAATGATACACAGTGTTCCTGGTTTAAGTCAAATTCTAGTTAAAAAGTAACACTTTATGTTTTATTTATTTATATCATTACTAGCATAAGATTTTTTCCTATACCGATTCATTATTTTGATCGAGCAGGGGTGGTTTGTTTAGCAAAATCATGAATCGGGGTCAAGGAAAGGACAAAAGAATGTTGATGTTTTTGAATCAATGTAATAACTTATACCTACTCATTTTATTGTATAAACCAATGTTTGAAATTTTTATAATATACTGTTTTTATTGTATTTGTGTTGTAAATTTTATTTAATTTAAGTTATATATTTGTACTTTATTTTTTTTTCTTTTTGGTGTTTTTATAGTGTTTTTGTGTTTTGTTACAGTACAATACAATATACACCTTTATCATCTCTAAATAAAAGCACTGATAAACACTCCTTTTATCAGTTTGAAATAAAAGCATTGATTAATGGGGTCCTTTATCAGTGCTTCTAAAAGTGATGATAAAGGGGTTCTTTATTAGTACCTTTTTATCACTAATAAAGGACCCCATTATCAGGGTTTTTCTAGCATTGATAAAATCCTAGGTATTTTAATCATTATATGATATTCATAACTTTTATAATGCCGATAAAGGACAATTTTAGTGCTGGTAGAGGCATATTTTATAGTAGTGTTCCATCTCTTTATTATATCATGTCCCCTTATAAATTCAATATCAATATAAATAAATATTGGGTTCATTTACTCTGAATCATCAATATCATTCTTTAAATTAAAATATCCATATTTATTAAAAAAAATCTCAAGTTATAATTATTTATTTTTCTTTAAATTCGAACCCCTTTAATAATAATACATCTTGTAAGAAATTTTTTATATATCATTCACCTTTTTTACCATTAGGCTAATCCTTATCATCCTTGTTGTTATATACCTTACTATTGTTTTAATTTTTAACCAAACAACTTTATGAGACAATGCATGCAACATATTTCTCTATTATATTAATCACATTCATACATTATTATCACTATGATAAGTAACTTGGTAACAAACAAGAGTATCAATAGTGATGATGTGTTTCTTATTAATATAAACATTAAATTTATTTTTGGTATGGAAAATATTTTTCCACTGATTTATAAAATTACTAAACATCCAAGATGGTTTTTTTGAACTCATAAAAAGTATTTATTATATTATTAATTCCTATAAAGTTTTTCAGGAGAATATTAAATTCTACATTCATAGATAAAGAATTTTCTATAGTAATCTAAATTAGTAAAATATTTCAACTAGGATAATAATTTTTTACATGAATAAATAACTTATATACTTATTCATATTCTATGAAATGAATATCCCTATGTTGGGTATAATTTCATTTTTTCATATATCATTGATATCCTTATATCATTCATGAATATCATGAATCGTTTCCTATATGATATTCAATTATTTGGATTACACTACTATTTTTTACTCCCAAATAGAGGGGGATGAGAGTAACACATGTAACACTCTTCTATTGACTTAAATATTATTATTTACAAAAATGATAAAGGTTTATCAAAATTTATCCATATTTAAAACAATATCTATGATGTCAAGGATATCTAATAAGAGTGAAATAATGTGTGGAAAATCATCTCATTCTATGAATAAAATTTATTACCATTAAATATAGGAATACCCTTGTTATTAAAAAAATCATACTCAATGAATTTATGAGTATAATTTTGTAAAATCAATATAAAAAAATGTGTTTAGTCACATTCATGTTTTTTGTTTAGCCACATTTATAAAATTTTCTAAATGATTTACCCATGTTTTTCAAAAACACAAGGAAATGAGGTCATTGTAATATATTAATGTTTTACCAATGTTTTTATACATAGGTAAACTAGAATTTTTTTACCAATGTATTTTTATAAGTGTGGGTTATATATACATGGATTTTCAAAAAACATGTATCATTTTTTTTTCAAAAATAATTGTTCAAACCCTAACTAGACCACCCACATTTGAAATGGTCCACCCACACTCCCCAGCTAAATAAAAAACCCTATCTTTCTATGAAATTCCCCCTCCAAAAAAAGTTTACAATCAAGAGTTTTGAACATGAGATGTGTGACTTCCAGAAGAGTGCCCTGCACCACAGTGTCGAAATTCTTTTGGTTATATTTTATAGAATTAAAAATTTACATATATGTTATTATAAATATATATTTATATATTTATATATATTAAAATATATAATTTAATATATGTATATATATATATAGTTTAATATATAAATTAATATTTGTTAAGTATTTATATGTAAATATATATACATCAATATATTCATATAAACATAAATATATATATATATATATATGAATATATGTTAATATAATTGTAATTATAAATATATATATATACACACACACATATCAATGTATGTGTTTGTGGGTTAATATATTTTTTTGTGTGTAGTTGTAAATATTTATTATATATAAATTTTCATATATAAATTAACATATATGTTATTATATATAACATATATATATATATATATATGCTACCTTCTTGAATTGTTCAAGGGCCTTCATTTTTTATTCATTTTTGAAAATACCCCTTTTAAGGGTTAAAGGGGAACCCTTACATTTTATTGCATGTAGGCTTCATGAAATTAAAGGGCCTGAATGCCTTAATTGAATACATCCCATACTATGACTACTTGAAACTACCCCTCCTTAGTGTCTGCATCGTGATCACCTCTCCACCTTAACATGGTTGTTCAGATATGGCTATTTTTGTAATTGAGGGTGTACTTATAAATTTATATGATATATCTTTATATATATTCAAATACATTTTTTAATGTATATGCTATTATATTTTACTTATATAATTGTTAATATATGTCATTACATTTTTATATATAATTTAATATATATATATATCACTATATATGACACATACAAATACACATATATGTTATCATATGTTATTATATATTAATATATATATCATATATTAATATATATATTAATATATATATTATATATTATATATATATGAATTAAAATAATCATGCATAAATCAATTTAAATCTATATGTATATTAATAATAATTTATTTTTTAATTATTAACTAATTATAACTATGTTTTAATTCATTTATGTTAATATGTATATGTTTATTATTACTTTTTATTTCTATATAATATAATTATTAATGTGGTATGTATATATACTTATGTGTATTTATATATATATATATATATATATTTGTATGTATGTATTTATTCATAAAAATATACATAAAAATTTATTAATACATATATAGAACAACATATAAATTAAAATGTGTGTGTTATAATAATAATCATATATTTTCATATTATTAAATAATTATAACTAGTGTGTAAGTGTTTGTGTCTATGTGTTACATGAGTGTGGGTATGTATCAAAGTATGTATGTAAAGGGGGTTTGTGTGTTAAAAATACGTTTTAATTTCTAATTTAAAGTTTAGTTTTTTTAATGTTTTTAAATGTAATTCAATGATGTTTTAAAACATAAATAAATTATAAAAACTTCCTTCAAAATGTAGCTAAAATAAAATTTATCAACATTTTAAAACATATGTAAAATAAACACGGGGAAATTAGCCATGTTTTTCTGGAAATATGGTTAAATTTAAATTTATCCCTGTTTCAAAACACTAATAAAATAGTCATAGAAAAATTATTCATGATTTTACTAAAATGTGGATAAAATATGGTTAATTTCTAGTTTTTTATAGTGAAAAAATGAAAAAAAACGAGATCCTTGAAAAAATACATTTATAATACTAATTGAATTTCTCTAGTAATTTATTGTTACAAGAACTAAGGAGGGAGGTGAATATTTTCAACCAAGAACATATAAATTACATCAAATATTATTATTATTTCCATACTCGTTATTATTTAAAATCTCAAAATGAATAAAAATGATTATGAGAGATAGATAGTGAGTAATAAACAAAACAAAACTCATCAAAAAGTTAAATTGTTCACCAAAATATTTAGTGGCTATATAAATGGTGTTAAAAGGTTTAAATCCCACTTATTGTGTCTTTATCTTATTATCAATATGAAATTAAATAATGGAGGAAGAATATCTTCTTGAACATGATTGAAATAATTATAAAAAATAATTAATAAATTAATCAATATTCTGTTAACCACCTTAAGTTCTTCTTATTTTAGATCAAATATTCACTTGCATTCTTCTTTTTAAACCTTTATGGAATTCACTAAAAGTGATCCACTATTGGTTTGACCAGATATGTCAACATTTCATCATAATTTTCCAAATATAATAAAATATTTGAATACTAATGGTAAAACAACAACATGTTGGTTTATGCCTCAACATTGTGCATTTAATCAAAGATTGATCTAAAAAGAATCACTAAATTCACAATCCTTCCCAAAATATCAAATAACATTTTCTATCCTCAACTAGATCTTTAAGAAAAAAAACATGATGTGGTGACATATACCATTATTTATAAACTCTATGAAAAACTTCTAGCAGATATCAATTTATGCCATGATGATTGGAACACCCATTTTCAATCCACCAAAACATGTGTTTTGAAAACCACATCATTTTTATTAATCTTGGTTGTCCAATATATCTTCTTTAAAAATTTCTATAACCATTACTAAATACATTATTGGTGTTTTCAACATGTACCATTATGTGGGTAACACCATGAATGTATTTTTATTTCACATGACCACCTTCCTGGGATATAATATACCATGACTATTGAAATGTATGTTATCCTCAGGTTATCCATAATATATTTTTCATAAATCCTAACCCTAACTTATTTTAAAAAGTAAAACTAAATGGTTTGTATTTCATCATATAATATTCATTCCTTTTATATCACACTCACCACTAATTGATCATCTATCAATACATGAGCATGTTGATAAAAAATACAATATCAAAGTATATATCATTCTTAGAAATGATCCTATTAAGAAACTAGTCATTGGAATATTTCAAATATTAGATTTATATAAACACTATAATACTATATATAATAGTATTTTTGACTAAGTCTCAATTGTGGTATTCTTATATCCCTCTTTGTTAATTTTCCTCATGAGAGATCAATAATCATTCTTATCATTAATGGATCTTCACCTCTTTATATCCTATACACTATTACTACTTACCTATATAATTATTCTTCCCATATTGTGGATTCTCCATCCTAACCACATTCTATTTATCAATGGTGTTATGTACATATCATAGGTATAGTCACAAAGGAGAGGAAAAATCACTATATATTTATTTTATTTTATTTATTTTTATTTTTTCTAAAAAACTATTTCCTCTATTAATGAATTAGTATATAACCATCGTATTAATGTTATTGATTTTTTAGAAACAAATATGGTCTATAGATATTATTTATTTCTTATCTCTCTCCTCCTTCGATACATTATATATATGGTCACTTTTACCATATACAAGGAAAATATTTCTTCTTTATTTATCACCACTCTCATGAATTATTAGTTTAGAATATATTCAATATACTTATTTAATTTTATTCATTTTAAAGCTTATAAAAATTATATAATTCATGAGTAAACAACAATGATCAATTCCCTTAATATCAAAACCACAATTGAATGTTGTGAAAAACAATTCTATGGGACTTTTAGGTATAAATAAATAATAATAACTAAATTATAATTCAAATAGACAATAAAAAATAATTTTAAAAAATAAAAAAAAATAGTTTTAAAGTGATTATTTATTAAAAAAATATCTTTTATACATGAGTTTTGAGTATATTGAAGAATCAAAAGACTTTCAGTAAGGGTTTTCTCTCCTAATTTTCCTTATTTGGGTTCAAAATCAATGTAACTACAACGATTTTATATTACATCTTATATTATATCCTATGTATTTTTTCAAAACACTACCATCTTCATTTAGGATATTTATAGTTTGGACTTGGATTTTTATAAACACTTCCTTTGTTGTTTTTGAGGTGATTTGTGGGTTCATGGAGGTTTATTGGTACTATTTTAGGTTGGGAAATGAGTTTGGATAGTTTTACTAGGAATCAAACCATAAATGATATATTGTAATGTGACACTTATCTTATTGTATTATGGTATGTGTTTTGCTATGAGTTTTTGGGTAGGAAGTTTGGTTGCAGCATAACTCAATCATTTAGGACATGAACGACCTTGAAGAGGATTTTAGAAATTAAAAAACATTATATATCACAATAAAATATTACATATGGATTATATTCCCTTAGTTGTTATTTTTTTAACCCCTTTGGTCATGGTATGAAGTATGTATATTATTCCGTAAAGACCTAGAGGATGAGTTCCATGGTTCTATCTCTATAGGAATGGTTACACCATAATGTTTAGTCTATGTTGTGATCCTGGTATAGGGTTGATCAGGATGAGAAATAAATCATGATTCACTCCATGATTTCTAAGGGTTTGAATATTATGGCATAAAACTATTCACTATTCCATGAACTTATTTATTTTCATAAAGGATATGGTATTTTATCCAGAGAGAAAGGGAGATTTATGTTGGTATATCATGTTGTGATCTTTGTATCTAAGTCTCCTATAGCATGAAAAATCTTTATTCTATCATAACGCGGTGACTTATAGGTTTTTCTTTAAAACCATGGTGTATTTCCAAAAAATTATACTTTATCCTTCTCTTCTCAACCCTAGAGAAGTTGTGGGATCATTTTGGATGAACCTAGGCATAAGTGAGTGATATTTAGGCCTATTAATTGTAAAATAACTACCTTCAATCAAATAAATCACTTTTTACAACTTTTTTATCTTCATTATTCTCTCACATATTCTTCACAATATATGTTCATTCTTATTTTTATAATTTCAATAGTTTTTTATTTGATGATTAATGGATACTCCGTGATGAATGAAATCATTATGATTCATTCTGAGGTTTCATATTGGTGTTGTCCATCCATCATTGTGTTTTTATTTAGTGAATATTAAAGATTATAATTGAGGTAGGGTATTCAATAATTCTCTCATAAATATGATTAAGTGTGGGATTATCATTATTTTTTATAATGGATAAATAGATAATATTTCACTGAATAAGTTTATGATATGAAATAGTTATTGGATGGGATGGTTGTGTAAATTCACCTGAGATTCTGTTATTATTATTTATATTGATTAATCATATTTCATAGATAATTTTATGATGTATTTTCTTTATTATTAAAGCTTCCTTTAAATATTTTTCATGACCAAAACAAATTAAAAAACTGAAATATAGTGTAAATAAGATGACAGTAAACTAGGCATTCATCTATGTTGTTCCCCTTCCTCAAAATCTATTTACATGAAAGAGTATTACTATGAGAAAATTATATAGGTTATTATTATTGATATTAGTTATTTTTATATTAGGTTTCATTGGTTTTTGAAACCTACACATATATAACTAAATTAATCAAGATCTTAGAGAAAGATGATGATTCCAAGAATTAATTCTAATGTTTAACTATGTTTGATCTTAGTTTGTTATAAGTTTTCATGCATTTATTGATGCAATATTAATTGATCACTGAAATTTTTATATAATAATTATGATTTGATTATATATATATATATATTATACAGAGTCCTTTTTTATTACCAATTGGATCCCAATTATGGGATAGTTAGAATATTTGGTTTGATATATATTGATATAATTGAAATAGAAGAATGATGTTGTTGATGAAGAGGTGTTGTGGATGGTTTAGAAATAAATTTGGGACAATTTTGGGATATTCAGATTAAGTTTGGATACATTAATGAAGATGTATGTTGATTTATAATTCCATTCAAGTATATCCTTTTGTAAAGTAGGTATAGTTGTGTCATAGTACCAGATATTATGAAATGAAAAATAATAAATGAATAATTTTAAAGGGGTTAGATATTGGAATGTTTAATGATGATTTAATAAATAATAAAAAGGGTATAGATGAGAACTAGATTTATAATTTTGAATTAAATTAGATTGTGTTCATATGATTAATGTAAATACTAAACCAAAATTGATAATGAGAAATTATATAATGATTGGTATTTAATTAAAGAAATATGGTAATATAGTAATGAACCTTGATTCTTGTATACATATAATAATATTAAATTTTTCTTCCTTAGAGTTGGTAATTGGGTTTTCATGCCAAAAGTTATCTATTGATCAATTCTTAGGTAGTATAGCTGTAATGACTCAAGATTTCAATGTATATTATTTTTAAGTAAATAATATATTAAATAGAATATTTCATAGATTAAGATTTACTAGAATAAAAATACATGATATATTTTGAATATTAAATAAGAACATTAAAACACTTCCATTAAATAATCTTGTATAAATTGAATTAACCATATCATAAAATTAATAAATAAAGTAAGAAGAAATGGAAAACAGAAGCATAAGACCTCCTTATGAAGTTCAATTATATAAACTAAGAAGGGAGGAAGATTTTATAAGTTCTTCCCTTGACCAATCCCAAGTTTAACTTGATTAATTATGGTTTGATAAAAACTATATATCAGGGAAGATCAACCTTGTGGAGATTTCCACAAGATCCATGTTAGATGAACAGCCACTCGAAATAATAACTAGAGCTTATCAGATGCTTAGGAATTACATGGAGATCATAAGGGGTTATGTAAGTACAAATTATTAATGTAGAAAATTATAATAATATATATATATATATATCATGATTTTTAAAATTTCTAAAAAGACTTTTTTTCCAAATTCAATTTATGCTTAAAAATTGTGTTTTTCAGAAATTTGATTTTTATTACCATGAAATAATTTTATATTTATTGAATAATAATAAGATATATAAACACTATATTAATTAGTAATTTATAATATAATAATATTTAATATGAAAAATTCATTTTCTAATAAATTATTTTTTCATTTTATTTTATGTTTTTATATAAAAATAATATATATAAATTTTAGTATGTGATTTTGAAAAAAATAATTTCATTTTTAAGTTTCCCAAGACAACATTACCTTAATAATAATGTTTTATATTTCTTTAAAATGATTTATTTTTTAGGTGAATAGTGAAAAAATATCAATTTTACAAATAACATGACTTTAGGAAATTATTAGTGTATAAGTGTGAATTCTAAATTCATAGAACCATTTTATAGGACAAAAAGTTTATATTATTAGTGAATATACAATTTTAGAAATTTATATTTTAATTTATAAACCCAAATTTTACATTTTCAAACATATATTATATCTTTTCAAAAAAAAATGTTTTTAATACATTTTATGTTTAGTATTTTAAAATTAATTTTTATAGTCTTTAAAAGATGAATCAAAAAAAATAAATTTTGGAATCATTAGTTCCAAATTACATAATAATTACCATTTTATTTTTGGTTATAAAAGATAAATTACCCAGGTAAAAATTAATTACTATGGTGAAAAACAAAATGGTACAAAAGAGTAACTTAAGAGGTAAAGGGCCTAACATGTTAAAAACGTGTTTTAATTGAGTTTTTTAAGTGTGGTTCAACCATATCTATTTTTTTCTCCAATATTTCTTAATTTTTTAGGCTTTTTATATATTGACTTCCCATTATTAAAAATTTCCAGGTATTTAAATAAATGTTATCCTTTTTCACTTATAAAGGGGCACTCTTATCCTCACTTCCCCTCATACAAAAATAAAATATTTTGAGCCCAAAATCTTCCGAAATATCTCATAAAACTTCAATACAACTTAATGAGGGTTTTTTATTCTCAAAATACCATCCCAATAATATTTATTCCCCTTATCATAAAAGATAATCTAAGTAGTGAGGTATATATTTCTGACCACTTCTCACTCTTTTCTATTTATTTATGGGATTTTATTTTACCTAAAATTTATTTTCATAATATTATACTCATAAAACTAGTATCTTTATTATACTATTATTTTATTATAATTAGGGTATAATATTTAACCACCTTCCCATTCTCTATTAAAAAAATGTGAATTGTGCATTGTGCAGACTACCCCCTCAGTGACGTAACATGTTTTGTCTTCCTTCGCCCCTATTAGGAATATAAAATATAATTACGATATTTCAAAACAACCATAAAAAATATGGTCATAAGAAAGGTTTTAAAAGAGAATATTATGTTTATTTTATAAATAATGTTCTGGTAATACAAAATGACTAACCTATTAATGATATGAATGATAAAAAATCATTATAAAATTAATCACCTTAAATAAGAAAACTAAGAATGAAAAAACACTTATTTTATATTATGCAATATTTTTAAATTCATTACTTCCTCTAATAACTTCAAATTATGATATACTAAACTAATAAACACTAAATATTATCATCATACTTCTTTTATAATTATATTTCAACTAAATCACCTCATAACCATCAAATAATCATGGTATTTTCATGTTTGTGTCAATTAGACCACCTACATGAACAACTCGACAAAAGTATACCATGTATGACTATAAAAACATAATTAATGGTATAATATGATATAAATATTTAAATAATTACATTTTTGTGGAATAGATACCTGAATAATTAACTCAATAATTAATAAAACACCTTTCGTTGGTTGAGAAAATCACTGAACTCTGTTTATTATTGATTTCATATTTATTTATAAAGAATGAAGGACTCATCAATGTAAAACATAAAAAATAATTATAATTAATACATTACAGTAAATTTAATTAACTTTTAATGTTGAACTTTGGGAGAAAATTTAATATTGAAATAACTCCTATAAAACTAGTACAAATGGTCAAACTATAAAAACATAATTTAGGGAAATAGTTAAAAATTAACTAATATATATGTTATAAATTATTATAGATGAAAATTATATATATTTTTAAGTATGAATATGCTTATGAAAATAGTTATTAATATAGTTATGTTTTTTATATTGGATGTTAAAGAACTTCTATAGAATTCAATAATAAAGGTAAGGATATCTTTGTCTTATTTTCAACATGATAAAACATGTTTGATATTGTGTTCCATGACATATTGTATCTAGTGTATTCATAAACTAATTTAATTCACATATTAAAATATTTTTACTTTCATGTTATTTTATTTTTCATTTCATGATATTACACTCAAGATCAATTGATTCTTTAATTACCAATGTCATAATAGTTTCATTGAAACAATTTCTAATTCACTGTACCATAGTCTTTCTTACATTAATATAATTTTGAATCTTTCTTTTAACCAAATATTCTCAAATTTAATATGGTCTCTCATTTTTTCTCTAAGGAGATTATTTCTCATCATCAATAACTTATTCTTGATAAAAATTTTCTAAAATAAAGGTGTAATGTTGGTAAGAATAACACCCATTAATACAAATGAATCTTTTTTCCATGTCTATATTTTCCATACAACCAATATAATTCTCTCTTTTTAGAAAGATAATATGGATTATTTTTTATTATTTTGATAATTTTATTTACCCCTTTTAAAATGTAAAATTGAATACCCTTTTTACATTGTGTGATTTCAAACAAACATAATTCAAAATATTTTAAAAAATAGTTTTCAATCCTGTAAAAATTAAATATTTTACCTCCACAACACATTTTTTTCTAACCATTCAATATTTTCAAGGATATTTTATTTTTAAAACTTTATAAAAAAAATTCAAAATTTTTCCATTTCCCATATCAAAAAAAAAGTTAATGTAATTTTCACTTCATCTTTTATAACAATGTTTAGATGGTTATATGAGAAATTCTTCATTTTCACTTATATTTTCCCTCCATGTTTTATTACTCATGAAATTATATTTTGTTTATTATATATATTTATTATCATATGATTCCTTTTCTAAAAGTATATTTTCGATATCCTCTGATATTTTATGTTTATGTAATGAGATGTTTTTGGAAAGTTTAATAATCTTATTATTTTTCTAATATTGATAATGTTTCATCACTCATGTAATCCTTTTTGGTTTTGGTAATGGTTTGAACTATAATGAAAAATAAATGTGAGGTAAAACATTAAGATTAAAATAATGAATCAAAATTGGATCTCACAATAGATGATTAACAATATAAACATAGTTAAAATCTCAAACACAATAATAAAAGAAAGGATGGAGTCTCATAAGAGATAATGTAATGAGGATGATGAAGAAACTAATTTTCAATCTAATATATGTAAAAATTGTTTGAATAATAACTAACGTAATTGCCTCTAGGGGAATGAAAGCTTATTTAATTATGTAATAGGGGTTCTTTGATCATCAAACTTCCATAGGAAAATGAAGAGGTATGTTAGCATGATTGGAGTAAAAAACATTTATCCAACAACACCACTAATGGTTTGATGTTTCAAGTGTATAAAAATTATACATTAACCAAGCTAGTTTCATAAACATATGGATGATAAAAATAATATTGATAAAATAGAACTAAAACCAAGGAAATAAGGTGGAGTATGTTTAGTGACTATCGATAAAGTGTATTGTGATAACTGAATACTTCACATTATAATTGTGAATATGGGATATTTATTCTATAAAATATAAGTTTCCTAGATTCTTTTATAAGTTTACCACTATAATGTTTTTTTATCAAATAAAATAACAAGTTATATGATGGATGAATTTTGAAATTTATGTTCATGAGAATATAAATTTTAGCATTGGTACTTTAAATGGATTAGATGTAATGGGTAAATTATTTGAATATAGACTATGTACTCACTGGTCATGGTTGAATTACTGAAAACCTCTTAATTATTAAAAGAATTTTAGGGGTGGAAAAATAACCATCAAACACTATGGAGATATATTTACATAACTGTAATAGAATATGACAATAATAAATCATCTTTATCACCATCCATCAATGAATCACCGAAACATATAGACCCAAATGTTTCCAAAAAAATTAAATAACCATTTAAATGGTGTATCTAGAGCAAAAATACCCTCTACCACTACTAGTACCACATAACACAATATATAGGTGAAAAGGGAGGTCTCCTAGTGTATTTTGGGCTGGGAGTAGTTTGAGAATCATGTTTTATTTCCAAGGGCACGTGAGCCTATACAACATGTGTGGGAAATAGTTCAGGTCTTGGAATACCCTATTTAGGAACATAAAGATCCACCCAGTGTGCATGTGGTAGGGTGTCCATCCCCCACTAGCCTTTAGTAAATTTGGTTTTACAGAACATGTAGTTCAAGGACTGGTGTAATAAGTGGGTGAGGAGAAGGATCATTGTTCATCAACTTTATTGTTAGAATTCAACTTTAAACTAGATATACCAAGTTAAATAAATATGAGGGATGACAGATAGTTATGTGTGGTGTATAAATTATAAAAATATAAAATTACAATTCATACCTTAAACTATTTTATGATAATTATTCATTGTAGGTATGGGTTATGAACTCAAGGAAAAATAAAATAGGTCTTAACACCCAACCCTAAGAGGTATTTAACACAAATAGTTAGAAAGAAAAATATTATTATGATTATACTAATAATATGTAAATAGATGTGATTTATACCTTATTAGAAAATTAAATCACAATTCATTATATAAAAACCCCTCACTAACTTTGTCAGTAAGTAATAACTAAAATTGTGATGGTTTAATTTATTTATTAGGGGGATGTAATTACCCAAGATTTTAATTTATATTATCCTTAAATAAATTATATATTAAATAGTATGTTTCACACTCTATACCAAATAACAATGAAAACCTTTATATATTCTTAATATTAAATATAACCATTAAAATATAGTTATTAAATTAGCTAGTTTAAATTGACATAACCATATCACAAAATAAATAAACTAAGATAAAATGGAATTTTGAAGTATAAGTATTCCTTATGAGGCCAATTTTAAAAAAATCAGATGGTATGTAGCTTCTATAGGGTTTTCCCTTACCTAATACCATGTTGAACTCGAGAAATTTCAATTTCAGTAAAACTATATATAAGTGAAGTCTAATATCAGGATGGTTTCCACAAGATCCTTACAAGATAAACTACCACCCAAAGCCACAACCACATATTATAAAATTATTAGGTATTTTATAGATATGATTGTGGGTTACTTAATTAGAAATTAGAATTATATCAAAATGTAAGAAATAATATTTATATATAGATATATAATTAATTTTTATAATTTTTAAAATGTAATTTTTTCTAAATTCAATCTATGATTAAAAAATGGATTTTTCATAAAATAGAATTTTATTTCAAGGAACTAAGATTATTTTTATTGAATAATAATAAGATATATAAATATAATATTAATGAGTAATTTATAGGAAGATTAATAGTTGATATACCAAAATTTGTTTTCTTATAAAGTAATTTTCTCTATATTTTATGTTTTAAAATAAACATTAAAATTATAAATTATAAGATATGAATTTTAAAAAATTAATTTTTTTTTGATTTATCATGTATATATTAGCTTAAGATAAATGTTATTTATTTTTCTAAAAATATTTAATTTTAGGTGAATAATGTGAAATACCTTTTTTACAAATAACATAACATTTATGACATTATTAGTATATAATTATGAATTGGAAATTCATGAAACCTTTTTCTAAGACTAAATATTCATTTTATAAGTGACTTTATAATTAAAAATTATATTTTTAAATTTTTTAAACCCATATTTAATATTTTCTAACTTAAGTTATATCATTTCAACAAAAAAATAATACATTATATATTTAATTTTCTAAAATTAATTTTGATAACATTTAAAAATTGAATAAAAAATTATTTCATTTTTTATCATTAATTCCAAATTATATAATATAGACTATTTTATTTTTGGGCTTAAAGGAAAAATTACCTTGGTAAAAATATGTTACTTTGTTGAAAACCAAAATGATAAAAATGAGTAACTTAAGCGATAAAGGTTGTAAAATGTTAAAGAAAATGTTTTAATTAAATGTTTGAGGATTGGATAAATCATATATCATCTTATCTCCATTATTTTTCATTTTTTTAGCCTTTTTTCTTGATAGTGGCTTCCCATTATTGAAAAAATTTGGGTATTTTCAAAAATGTCATCTTTTTTCACTTATAAAAGGGTCACTCCTCTTCTCACTTCCCCTCACACAAAAAAACCATTAATTTCGGACAAAAATATACCTGAACTACTCCTAAAAATTCCTATAAACCATAATAAGTTTCTTGGATTCTCAAAATATCATATCTCAATGTTTTAACCCCCTTCACAAAGGAGATAATCCAAGTAGAATGGTATATATTTTTAACTGCTTCCCCCTCCTTCCTATTTCTTTATGTGCTTTTCTTCTTCCTAAAATTTATTTTATCCATATTATAATGATAAATTATGTATCATTAATAAGATTATATGATATTATAATGATGGTATAGGAATTGAACCCCCTCCCCTTTTCCATTAATGTAAATGAAAATCTGAAACATGTGTTGTGTAGACCCCCACATCTAGGATGCAATGTGTTTCGTTTTACTTTACCACTTTATAAGGATGTTTATAATAAGAAATTTAATATATAATTATGATATTTAGTAAATTTTTTATAATCTTAAATGATAAACTGTATTACTCCCTTTCCCCATTCTATAGAAAACAAAATCATCATCCATGTGTATGTGTGGACTACCGCCTCTATAGAACGATCAAATTATATTTTTCATTTCTACACAGCATTTCATTGATGGTAATGATAATTGTTTTAAAGGATAAATATAATTTTTATGATATGAATAATATTATAGTAACAAAAATTAAATAACCTATAAAAAATATTTCTGATAAACAACCATTATAATATTTACTCTCAAAAACAATAAAACTAAGAAGAAAAAACAATTTATTCATATAATGTAATATTTTCATATCCATTACTTTTTCTTTTAATTAATTCAAATTTTGATGTATCATGATAATTAACTCTCTATATGGTCATTATGATTATATTATAATGGTATTTCAACTAAATCACCTCATAATCATCTGTTAATCATGATATGTTCAGGTTTGGGCTCACTTAACCACCAATATGAACAATGCTACAAAATTATATCATTGATGACTATGAAAAAATAATTAAGGATATAATGAGATATAGATATTTAAAAAATTAGTTGGTTTTGGTTACAGAATGGATACATCAATATTTAACTCAAAAAATAATAAAACACATATTGTTGGTTAAGAAAATCACTCATGTGTGCTTGTTGTAGATTTGATATTCATGGATAAAGAATGAAACACTCATAAAAATAAAATTAAAAATTCATAAATCATTATAATTCATATATTATAGTAACTTTGAAAAACTTATAATGATTATCTTTAGGAGAAAAAAATTTCATCACTACTCCTATGAACCATGTATAAACGGTTAAACTATAGACTCATGATGTGGGAAAATAGGTAAAAACTCACTAATATAAATGTAAATAATGATTATAAATGATAATTATGTATATTTTTAGGTATAAATATGGTTCTGAAACTATATATTAATATATTTATGTTTTTTAAATAGGAGGCTAAATAAAATCTTTGTAAATAATGAATATATGAATGTGTTTCTTTGTCTCATTTTTAACTCCATGGGATATGATTGATATTGTGCACCATAAATTTTTTTATATGGTTTATTCACAACCCAATTTCTTTATAATATAAAAATATTTTCCATTTCCTCTTATTTGAATTTCCATTTCATGATATTTATCAATATATCTTTTGATTCCTTCATTGCTAATTTTTTAAGAGTTTCATCAACTCAGTTTCTGATTCATTGGGTTATTTTCTTTTTTACATTAATATACATTACAAAAATTCCTTTGACCCAAAAAATCCAATTTTTTGTATGGTTTTTTCATTTCTTCTATATGTAACTTTTTTCTCATAATCAATAACTACTTCTTTGATAAAATATATTCTAAAATAATAGTGTATATTGGTATGAATAAATCCCATTCTCACTAATAAATCTTTTCATAAATTTTCATATTTTCTTTTCTATAAATTTTCTCATATATTTTTGGAAAGATAATATGGATTATTTTCTATAACTAACTTAATTCACATTACCCCTTTTCAAAAGTAAAAATTAATACGCTTTTTTATATGGGTTTTCAAAAAAAAGTACATCAAAATGTTTAAAAGGGGGGATTTCCATCCTTTGAAAATAAATGTTTTAATATTTCATTATATATATTTTAATAACCTTTATGTATTTTCAAGGATATTTTATTAGGAACTATTTATAATAAGGATGAAAAATTATTCTCTTTCCCTTCTCAAATTTTTTTGGAAATTAATATTCCCATTATCTTTTATAACAATATTTAAAAGGTTTTGTGAAAACTTTTTTATTTTATTTTTATATTTTTCCTCCATGGTTTATCTATCATTAAGTGATTTTTTATCATCCTATATATTTTATTATTATTCTATTCTTTCTAAAAATGATACTTTTTTATATCCTTTGATCTAGTATGATTATGTTATGTTATGTTATTGGAAAGTTTATGAAACTTATTCTTTATCCAAGGGTTCTTTTAGATATGTTGATAATTGACTTTAATTGACACAAATTTATAGATGATAATGGGTTGGGTATTATATCACCAAATAATTCATTTTTTTATGTTTATATCTCATTATATAGTAATTCATGGACATAATGAGTTTGTTCATACAGGTGTGTTCATTATGGTTTTGCTCACATTTTTGGGCATGGACATAATGAATTTATTCAAATAGGTGTTGGAATAATTGGTTTTCACATCAGGGTTTTATTATTCTTATAGATTTTCCAAATTTCTAATATATTTTTCAAGTTATTAAAAATATTTAGGAATCATTTCTTTTCCCTAAAGTTCCAATTTTTCAAGATTAAGCCTTATTTTTAATGTATTCCTCACTTGTATGTTTTGATCACATGTTTTATGCTTATTGATATGTATTTTGATCCAATTCATTACTTTTATGATTACTTAATTATATTGTTCTTGTATTATTTTTCTCTATCATTTTTTATGATTATCATTTATTTTCCTATGATATCTTATTATGATATTTATTTTTCATCATGTTATCTATCATGTTTATAATCAAACATATTGTGATATGTTTTCCCTTAATGAGCATCTAAAATCACCCCTTTCTTATTTTTTTATTCCCTAGGTTATGAAGATGATTATATAATGTTTGATATCTTTAAAGTGTCTATAGGGGTATGGTATTGGAAAAATGTATACTGGTTTCATAAAATAAGATTATTATATAGTTGATCTTAAATTCAATAAACCTTTAGGTTATTGGGTTGCATGCATGTTTGTGTAATGTATTATTTAAATCATGAAATTGATATATTATTTTCATCATCTTCGTATTTTTTCTCCATAATAGATGCCTTTATAATGGTTGTTTTCTAAAATATTCCTTATGTTATGTAATTTATTACACTCCACCACCGATGTTGGATAATGTGACTGACACCCATATTTGAGATTAGGTATGGGATGTTCTCCTAACATATTGGATGTTGTGGATATGTATGGTTAAATACTCTCCATCCCCACTCTATATTTTATACATAGTATGTATGTAGGAACATCTAGGATATATTATCTTACAGTAAAAAATATGTATTCATATAAGTTTTATTGGATGATGGTTATGATGTACATGTATATACAACTTATATTAACATATTGTTACATTGTATACAGATATTCTTGTTTTAATGGATTACAGTTATTACAATTATATCTATATACAAGTGGTAATTTATTGAGGTATAATTTTTAATTACATGGACTTTAACATACCTCGGTCCTACTAAGTGAAAATGGGGATGTGATAGAGTTACGGTCTTGTTAATGTAGATGTATTTGTAATATATTAACATTGATGTGCATTAAGTCATATAAAGGGGGTTAGAGGACTATGAGGTAAGAAATTGGGGTATAGGGTGACTGGTTCTATGTGAAAGTGGAAGTGGGTTACCTTTCTTCAATATATTATATTGATATTATTTTACCCACTTTTTTCAATAGTTAGTGAGTAGGACTTGGTAAGAATGGGAACATAGCTGACCTTATTTAGTTGATGAGTTGATTTCACTCTCTATTAACTAGGGATTTAGTATGTTACTTCCACATTTTCATGAGAGGTTTTAGAGAGAATCATATTGAGTATACTTGCATGACTACACCAATATATATTTTTGTGTGTTTGTTTTTTTATTTATATAATATGGAGTTGGTGATCAAGCTTGGATTTACTATCTCATATATGTTGTTTTAGGGTTTCTAGTGTTCATGGATGTTGTTATAGGACTTTCACATGGTATTTTCTCATTTTAGCCCTATATTGTATAATATAAACTGTATTTTTATTGGTTTATTTATTTTTATGGAATTTATTAATGAATTAATTATTATTTCCTAAGAAATATCAGGCTAATGACTCATATATATGTGTACACTTGGTGATAGTCTCCAACATGTTAACTATTGGTGGTTGGTTTTGGGGGTCACTCTAATCTTCATTATCTACCTAGTATGGTTACTAGTTGAGGTGGGTCATGAAAAAGTGGCGTAATATATTTTTTTGTAGAAAAATAATAGAAAATGAGGATAGGGATAGGTGAGGATTACATGGGTTTATAGGGAAATCGTATTACATTATGCAATAAAGGGAGACTACTAGGACTCTAGAAATTATGTCTCTCTATGATATGATTTGATGAACTTATGTTTACTAAAGGTACTAAAATAAGTGATTCTACTTTTATTATAGATACCTAAGTAAGGATCATACATCAACATTTATTTCATCTATTATTGAAACATGTGGATTATGGGAATAAGGATGAATCATAATTAATTAATATTAAGGATTTTATATTCTTGGTTTAGGTAGTCCCTTAATATTTTCTAATTTGTGGGAATGTTCTTATTCAATGTCCCCATTAGTCTCATAAAAATAAATTTTAAAATGATTCACAAAAAAATCTCTAAATATTTTTGGAAGAAAAATATGGATCGTGGAGGAAGATATATCATGAGTTTCAGTGTTAGGACCAATATATGTATTAGGGATTTTTTTAACTAGTAAATCATGGAATTTTTGGAAGATGTTAAAATATATTTTGGTTTGATATATGATAGGAAAGAGCATTGGATTCTATTAGCTATCAATATATTATGAGGATTATCTTGTTAATATTTTTTTTATTCTATGGTGATTATAAGGAGTTAAAAGGTTTATAGGATAAGTTTTTAAATTAGTTCCATGAAAATTTCCTTTTATTAACTATGACGGTTTTCCATCAGTGGGAGTTTATATTTTTTTTACAGGGGAGTTATAATATATGGGTGTTGGTAATTCACTTCATGAATTTCCTTATTTATGTTACAAATCTCTTACAGGTTAAAGTTTCTAGAGTGAGGCATTTATATGAGGAATTGTGTCTAATTATCCAATTTCATATCACCCTCTTTGCATTAATGATATTACTTGAGGTACTAGAGAAGGTGGGTATTATCAATAATATATTCCCATGTACTATTTTATCATTGAAAGGAATTTTTAAATATATATCAAGGGGAAAATATTTGTGAATAGGTCCCCATTTTCATGGTCATCAAATATTTTTGATAATAGGGAGTCAGCCTTAGCTTCCTTTATCTTGGTTCACTAGAGCTCAAAGTTTCAATAACACTAATGTGTGATCTGATTTTTTTGTTTACTTAAAGCGGTTATAGCCTTCATATTATTTATTTTATGACCTTACTTAGTAGTCATCATGGATTTAGAGGCCCTCTTTAGGTTCAAACATTTTAGTTCTATCTTCTAAGGTAGTAGAAGTATTAGGGTTCACCAGAATTTTATCAAGACAAAGGAGATGAGATGGTTAGAGTAAAACCCTATGATTCCCCTCATCCTTAAGGATACTAGTAAGATAATGGTCCTAACGTTAGTATAAATCATGACTATATAGGTCATATATAAGGATTTAGTTAGGTGAATGACCTAGAAATTCAAAAACCTTATGATCCATACATCATGCAAGGCACCATCAATCTATTTTATACCCAGGTGTATAATTTGTGGGATTTAAAATTTATGTAATCCTTAATTAAACCTTCTTTAGTCTAATATATATAATTGGATTTGGAGAACCTTCTATCTTCCTTGGTGTTTAATACACCAATTAAAGGTAAAGTTAACTTTTTAAATGTGTGGATAGATTATAAGATGATGTTTGGGAAACATCCATCTTTATTAGATTTATTATTTTTATTGATACAGCTGTATAAATTCATTATCATCATGGAATGGATATATTTGATTATTTATTTATCATGTGAGTTATATTCTTTTATTTTATGTTGATCATTCCATGTTCATTAGTGATTTTGACCATCAAGTGTGTCCAAAATTTGTGGAATCTTTATCTTATTAGATGGTTGAGCTCATATTGAGTTTAGTGGAAGTTCATTTAGTTACGTTTTAAAGATTTTAAAATAGTAAAATTATGTTTTCCTTGTATTGGTTATAATGTTACCCCCTCTATGTAAAATCATTTTTTATGAATTCATGATTATGAATTTCTATATAGAGGTTTTATTTAACCCAGTGTATCAATTTGGAGTGCTCTAATATTTTTTGTAAAGATGGAATATGGAATTTTTTTATTATGTATTGATTATTATTCCTTGAATTAGGAGATAAGGTAGAGTAATATCCTGTAACAAGGATTGGTGATCTATCTAATTAGCTAAGAGAAGCTAGCTGATTAACCAAAGATTGATTGGTGGTCATGGTATCAATATATGAGGGTAAAATATGTTGATATTTCAAATACTAACTGCAATTTTCATTAAGGTAAATATAAGTCAGTGGTAATTCACTTCAATGACACAAACATTCCATTTATATTCATGGGACTGATGAAATTGGTGTTTTGTGACTTTCTATACCAATTTTTATTGGTGTTTATTGATGACCTCCTATTATATTCTGGCTATGGGGAAGATCATGTAAAAAACTTATAAAAAGTTTCATAGGTTCATTGTTATCATTGTCTATTTGGGAATTTTTCTACATGTATGTTCTAGGAATATGTGGTACATTTATTAAGTAATGTTATATCATCATAAGAAGTAGTTTTATATAATTCATATATATTAGTGGTTGTTTCTTTGTTATTCCCTAATAATTTTGTAGTGCTTTGGAGTTTTAATGGTCTTGGGTACTGTTATAAGATGATTCTAACCTATTTATCTAAATTTTGACTCCTAAAATAGACTTTAATAGAAAGGATCAGTCTTTCATCTGGGATAAATAGTTTCATACTATTTTGAATCTATAATATGGAGGTTCAGTAGTCCTCATGTTCTTTATCTACTTGTTTAAGCTGTTATGTTTAATATTTGTTTTATACCTTAACTTAGGTTGTGTTCTGATATAGTAGAGAGCATTCATCTATTATAGTTTTTGACTGTTATAACCCCATGAATGTAACAATTCAAACTATGATCTTGATCTTTCTTTAGTCACATTTTCCTGGAAGTTTTTGAGATACATTTTGTAACGACCTGACCCTAGTTACCCAGATTTGGTGTGTTATTATAAAACATTGTCATGATCACAAGGGATCCAATCCTGAAATACCGATCAGTTTAGTAGCCTTGTAAGTACTAGGTCCAAACATAAGTTTTCCAATACATTATGAAATGAAAAACAAAAACATTGTGTCTCCTTTTAACACATTCACCACCCTTAGACTATCTTTGCAGGTCATTCATAATATACTTCATTGCATCTTGGGAAAAATAAAACATAGAAATGGGTGAGCTCAGGTGCTCAGTAAGGATAAAAATATATCGGAAACTTTCATAAATAAGCATAAACATTTAAGAAAATGTATAAGACTAAAACAAAATCCTTTTAAACATAAAATTCATCATAATATGGAAAAGATAAATCAAATAATTTCATTTACTTATTCACCTGTATATTTTACTAGTTGAATAATCAAAAGTAATATCAATGGCCAATTTCATAATGACGGAATGCATAATGTCAGGCATCAAAATCCCATAGTAAAGGCCTCATGCCAAGACTAAAATTAAGATTTTTTCAAGGCATTGTTCCAAGACACTAGTTTGTCTCATGTGATCTACTGATGCATCAAGGAGCTATAACGAGCTTCACCCGTCACTTACTACGTCGAATGCATTCCTAATATGAAAATGTTGAAACATAACATAAACATTCGTATTAAAACTAGAATAAAAAATGTTAATACTTTAACCATAAATAAAAAATGGTATAAAAATAACACATCCAAAGTCAAACATATCACAAAACCTTAAATACAATGTGGAATATTGTATCACAATAAATCAACCTCAAACAAGTGTAAAATCCATCAAAGGATGTTGACATAGATGAAATCAGAACTATTTGAGAGAAATATATCATTCTATTTTGAAATAATTTAAAAGTAACATAATTATAAAAGAAAAAATTTACTTTGAAAATATTATTATAAGCTTGTAAGGGCATCTTCTAAGGTTTTATTATAGTGAAAAATAGGTGCACCTGCTATATAAGTTAAAAAACATTCTTTCCTTATTTTTGTCAAAAAGGTCGTAAAGGAACTTCTTTGGAAACGACGGAAATATTCCATTATAAAAATTTTATAAAAAATCAGAAAATGTTATAAATTAATTTAACCCATAGTCTAAAAATTAGAAAACATGTTTCGAAATACATTTTTAAGAAACACGGATGTGGATGATAAAGAGGTCCCAATAGATACTCACATATAAACAACCATGGATAATGAAGAGATTCAAGAATTAAGCCTTACCTTATAATTTTACTTGGTTGATGGTACTTTATCCTCTTTTATAATAGTTAAATAATTGTTATTAAATTATACAAGAACCACATACATAAATATGATATCATATATGATCTTCTAATATTTCTTTGTTAAGAATATTTCAGTAGTATCATTGTTTCGGGTGTTAACTGATTCGATTTCATTTATATGTTTTGTTAAGTAAGTCATGTTTGATATGGATAGAATGTATTTGATTCATATAAATAATGATATTAAGTTCTTAAACATTATTTTTAATCATAAAATGAAAATTATTCTTGAATGGTTACGATGGGGAATGAATCTCATCATGTTCGTGGAGATGGTAATCATTACGTATGCACGAGCGAAAATACCATTATATTGATGGTGAAATCATATGTAATTGGATGTTATATCATATATATAGAATAATTAACATGTTATATTTATTATTTACATCAATTATACTCATTATTATACCCATCCAAATGATGAACTGTTTAAAAAAAACTACACCACAATGTGGATACGGTAAGTTGTAAGTACGCACGTTTGGTGACTTTGTCATTCATAGGATGGGTAGAATAATGAATGTGGTTGTAACATATTTATAATAAAATCATAGTATTTAGAAGGTAATGGATTTATTATTTTGGTATGGAAACAAAAAATAAATAGGAAGTGGAAGAAGAAATTAACTCTAAAAGAGGTGAAAAATTATTACCTCTTCTTCGGGTGATTTTTTTTTATTTGATCAAAATGGGCCCTTAGGTTGGATTCTGATCAAATTAAAGCCTTTATATTTAAGTGTGTGTAGTTGGGATGATATTATATTAGGGTTTGTCCGAGAGAAATGGCTTTGGAGGTGTGATTTTGATAGAAGGGGAACTACCTCTTTATAAGAGAGGTGAGGGTCACTTTAGGAAAAGCCTGAAATATTATTTTATTATACAATTGTATTCGGTTTATAATGGATCCAAAAGGATTTATTTCGAAGATAAGTTGGGTATGTGTCAAAAACCTCTCAACCAATAGGTTTTTGAAAGGTCTAGTTCACCATATTAACTTTATATTTTAGGTTTAACTCTTAGTTAAATAGTTTAACTTTTACCATGTATTCTTGTATTATTATAATAAATGGTTAATAAACATACTATAAAAATCCAAGAGAACCATAAGTGGTTCATTATTAATATATATAACCTTATATAAGTCCTTCTTCCTAACCTCATATTTTTAGGAATGTTATATCAATTAATAATATAGTATTTGTTTTAAAAACTCATTTATGTCAATTTTGACACTATTTAGTTTGTGGTTTTTATGAAAGTCATAACAATTTTATCACTTCAAAAAAATTATTTAATAAGCTTTAACATTTTATATTAACCTATAAAAGTATTAGAATACATAAAAAGCCTCTATTTTCAATTATATTAATATTTATAATATCATTTATTTTAATCTTTCCATAATAACGTAATTACTGCATCATCATTGTGTCATAAATAAATTTAATTATTTAATGTCTAAATATTATAAATAAAATACCATTATGTATGAAATCTTTTTACCCTTCTAATAAATATTTATAGTTGGATTTATCTTATGAGTAACCATATATTAAAAAAAATTAGTTATTAAACATTGAATTTAACACTTTTAACTGTTCTTTAAATAAAATAATAATAAAGGTCATAATCTATTCCAGGTGGACCAAAATGATTATTTTTTATTCATAAGGTTGATTTTGGTCGAAATACATTATCCAATAGAATTAGGATAGGTGTTAGGGTAATTATTATATCATTTTTACCTTTAATTTCAATATTTACTTTTAACCGTGGTAAATAAAATTCAAAAGTTACTATTCATGAAAAATTATTTTCATCCTATTGAATGACATTTTTCTTAATGATATCAACCGTGTCTCTTATAATTTTTAAATTCAATTCATAGAAGCAGTGAAATTACATTTTATAAAAATTTTCATAAGTGCATAGAAGGTGGGTAAAGGACGTTAAAATTTTCAATAAAATTTTATACATCTAATATTATTATAAAATGACTCCAATTAATTACATCAAACTTATATAATTATTATGTATATATTTTTTACCTAAAATAAATTTATATAAAATAAATAATTATTTTAATAAAAAGTAGCTTTTAAACAATAATGTAGTGTTTTTTACTATTCATCAAAAATTGAATGTTTTCAGAAAAATACCAAAAATCCACCCTAAGCTAATTTTGATATTAAGAATCAAAAAATGAAGTCCATTTTGAAAAATAAAATTTTAAAAATTTTAAAAATTGGGTATTACTATTCATAACGGCTTTTTTCATTGGTCGTGGTGTGCTATAAATTGAAGTTGCGTACAGCACAAGCTATTATATTATTCAAATTGAAGCATATAATAGAAGCTTGGGGTGTTACATTCTTCCCTCCTTCAAATAATTTCATCCTTGAAATTTCTAGAATACTACTGCATTAAAATATTTAGGTGATTCTTCATCTTAAGTTTTTCAAGTTCTCACGTTGCCTTTTCCATCTTATGGTTTATCTATATAACTTTTACCAGACGAGTCGTACGTTTTCTCAACACTTGTTATTTGGTATCAATAAACGTGATAGGATCTTCATAATAAGAAATATCAGGTTACAATTCCATTTCTTTATAGGTGAGTACATACAATGGGTCGGGCATGAATTTTCTCAATAGTGATAAATGTAACACATCATGAACTTTGGAGTGACTTGGAGGCATTTTCAAATGCTAACCTACAACTTCAATTCGTTCTAGAATTTTGAAAGGTCCGATGTATTAGGGACTTAAATTTTCCTTCTTACCAAATCATATAACACCCTTCAATAAAGATACCTTTAAGAAAACATGATCTCCTACTTGAAATTCCAAATCCTTCTTTTGGTTATCGGAATATCTCTTTTTCTTAATTTGAGCTTCTTTGATGTTGTTTTGGATAATCTTCACATTTTCTATAGTTTCCTCAATAAGTTCTGAGCCTACGAGTTTTCTTTCACCAACATCATCCCAAAAAGTTGGTGTGCAACATCTCTTTCTATATAGTGCTTCATAAGGGGCCATCTGAATACTTTAATGGAAACTATTGTTATTGGAAAATTCTACGAGAGGTAAATATTGATCCCACATACCGTGAAAATCAAGTGAGCAAGATCTCAACATGTCTTCAAAGGTGTGAGTAGTTCGTTCTAATTGTCCATCAGTTTGAGGGTGGTAGGAAGTTCTAAAAAAAGTTCTATATCTAAGGCCTTCTAAATACTTTTCCATAATCTTGATGTAAAATGGGGATCACGATCAGAAAAAATTGATAGGGGTACTCCATGATGTCTTACAAATTCATTAATATATAGTCTTCCTAAACTTTCAAGCGGTAAATCTTATCTTATAGTAAGAAAATGTGTTGACTTGGTAAGACGATCAACAATGACCCATATTGCATAATTTCTTCTAGAATTATTTGGTATCCCCATGACACATTCTATCTTAATATCATCCCATTTCCACTTAGGAATGGGAATAGTTTTCATGATTCCTCTAGGATGTTTCCTTATATCCTTCACCTATTGAAAAACCATACATCTTGACACATAATCAGAAATCTCCCTCTTCATGTTGTCCCACCTAAAATATTCCATCAAATCTCTATAAATCTTAGTGCTACCATAGTGTATAGATAAAATGGAGCTTTGAGAATCATCCAAAAATTATCTTTTTATATCAGGTATGTCAGGAACACAAAGTCTCTTCCCAAATTTCAAAATTCCATCTGCATATACAAAGTCAATCAATCTTCCATCATTCACAGCTTTAATTTTATTTTGAAACTCCTCATCATCAGTCTGAGAAATTTTTATCTTTTCTTGTAATGATGGTTTGGATCCATTTGAAAAATCATTGATGTTTCGCATTCCATGATTATTCACATATTCATTTTTTCTAGATCCATGAACATAGGATCCCTTTCAACTCTAATCTTGTTCAAAAATCCTTGATCTTTTCTACTCAAACCATCTACCACCTTCTTTTGCTTCCCCGGGTGGTAGTGTATAGTGAAATCATAATCCTTGAGTAGTTTAATCCATTTTCTCTGCCACGTGTTGAGTTTTTTTGAGATAAAATATACTTTAAACTCTTATGATCAGCATATATCTCACATTTTTTACCATAGAAATATTGTCTCCATGTCTTCAAAGAGAAGATTACAGCTGCTAACTCAATATCTTGAGTGGGATATTTTTGTTCATGAATTTTTAGCTATCATGATGCATAGTCAATAACTATATCATTCTACATAAGGACACAACCAAGTCATTTCTTTGAAGCATCACAATAAATAACAAGCACACTATTCCTTGATGATATAGTCAAGATAGGAGCATTGATTAATCTTCTCTTCAGTTCTTTAAAAAATTCTTCACACTCTGTTGTCCAAACAAATTTAATCCCTTTACATGGGAGCTTGGTTAATGGGTTAGCCAATCAAGAAAAATTTTGGATGAAATGCCTATAATATCCTGATAAACCAATAACACTATGTACCTCAGTTATACTCATCGGTGCTAGCCATTATTGTATTTCTCTTGTCTTAGAAGGATCAATAGATATTCCTTAGAGACAATATGGACAAGAAAATAATTTTCTTGAAGCCAGAATTCACACTTTCTAAACTTCCCATATAATTCATTTCTTTTTAGGGTTTTCAAAATAGTGTGTAAGTTATTTTCATTATATTCATAGATTTTTTATTATAGCAATATATAATCAATAAATACCACTACAAATTAATCAATATATTCCTTGAAAACTCTATTCATTATATCTATGAAAACAGAGGGTGCATTATTCAGTCTAAAAGGCATTACTGTAAACTCTTAAGGCTCGTACCAGGTTTAAAATGCTATTTTCAAAATATCTTATTTCTTCAAACACAACTAATAATATCCAGATCAAAGGTTAATCTTTGAAAAATATTGAGCTCCATGAAGTTGATCGAATAAATCATCAATGGGAGGTAGGGGATACTTGTTCTTTATTTTTATAGCATTGATCTCCCTGTAGTCAATGCATAACCTCATAGATCCATCTTTCTTCTTCCATAGAGAAACACTAGGGAGAATAAGTCCTTTATTACTCAATTCTTCTTGTTGTTTCTTTAGTTCAACTAATTTTACAGTGGTCATTCAATTTTGGGTCTTCTATATGGGCCTTGAACTTGGAATTAAATCAATGGAAAACTCAATTTCTCATTCTGGATGATGTCCAGGAAAATCCTATGGAAACACATAAACATATTATTGCACAATAGGTACATCCTCTATTTGAACATTCCTTTCCCCACCCATAGTTATTTCACTCTCTTCCTCCCCAATAATTGAATTTAGTAGAGATACTAAGGGTAGATCTAGATAAGAATCAGATGATGATGTTTCTTCTCTAAAGATAAGGTACTCCTTATCATCATCAAAAATTGTAACCTCATTCTTACAATAAATTTTCACATCATGGTATGAAAACCAATACATACTGAGGATTATAACAAATTCAATAATGGGTATGATGATGAGATCAGAAAATAAATCAAATTTATATTCCCTAATGGGAAATTATTAACAAAACATTATAGCAATGATACTTCCCTTAAGATTTTTGACTGACAACTCCCTTGTTAAATCGAATTGGAAATATCTAATTTTCTTAGAAAATTAGGAAGATATGAAACAATGTGATGATCCAAAATAAAATAAATCATTGTCTAAACATGAGGAAACCATTAAATAACCTTCCACCACATCATTAGAAGCTTCAACCTCAGGAGTAGTTATTTAATAAGCTTGGCCTTTCTCCCTTAGGCTTTTCTAAGGTAAGATGCTTTGGAGTTTAGAACATTCATCTGCATAATGCCCCATTTCTCTATAATTTTAGCATTCAACATTGATAGCCACTTTCTTTCCCTTTCAATCATGAGCTTTGTAACCTTTATCATCACACTTGGAATAGACTCACATTCCCTTTAGGAAAGTACATGGGTGTTTCTACCCACATTTACTACAGGATGGAAATTCAAATTTTCCCTTCCTCCCTTTATTTACATTTCCATAGTGTTCAATAGATATCTTCTTCTCTTTCTTTTCTTTAAAGTCGTAAGACATAAATAATTTCTTTTCTATCTTGATAGCACATGAGAAAATATCTTCATACAAGGAGACGGATTGTGAGACTAATTCTTGACATAGAAATGGTTTTAAACCATAAAATAATCAATCAATATTACTCCTTGGGTTAGGTATATAATTTTTTTCATTCTTTGATAGCCTTGTAAAGTTAGCCTCATACTTTGCGGCATTCTCTTCTTTCTTTTGACTCAGACTCAGAAATTGTCTTTCCATATCCGCTCATTGGTCACGAGGAAAGTATCCTTCTAAGAAAAGATCTTTAAACTCCCTCCATTCCATATTTGATACTTATTCATCCTACTTTGTGTTTTAAATTAATTACCACCATTAATGTACATCTCTCGTGAGGTGATAAATTACCTTGACAACATTTTTCCTTTTGCTACTCCCTAAAGCATGAAATATTTTCTCTAAGGAACATATCCATTGCTCAGCTATAAATAGATTTTTATTCCCATTGAATGTTGGTGGTTGTTGCCTCATGAATAATTCTAACATTTAACCTCTAAATTTTGGATATGGGTGATCTATATGGGTTAGGTTATTATTCATTACCTGAGTGAGTTGTCCCAGTATGGTAATAAGTTGTTCAGCACTAGTTTCATCACCAGTTACACTATAATTATCTTGAGTACGAGTGAAACACCTACATGGATTATGTACATTGATATGGTCTCCATTCCTTCCACTATGCACCATTTCTAAACAATGTCATACACTATATTAGTTTTTGAATCAAAATTCATAATTCCAAACAACTAAAATACCTAACATAAATTGAACAATTTATGCATATAATACATAATCATAAAAACATGTTTGCTTTGAGGAGGTATTTACTCATAAATCCTCCATAATGGTTTGTAAATAAAATGTGAATTATCTTAAGCATATCCTCTTGGAGTGTTGTAACCAAGAGTGCAGCAAGGCCCGTTGTCATGTACCAGGATACCCTGGGTCACGCCCAAAACTCCTTGTTAGAGTATTCACTCCTAGGTACATTTGTGCCAGAACCGCTTCTACCTGTGCGTATCCAGAAAGGGATGTATTTCTTAGAAAAAAAAAGTCCCTACATTACCAAAATTCTAAGAAGTTCTTATGTATTAATTCTCAAAGTCTATCTTAGTATAATGTTCTCTAATTAGGGTTTTTCTAAATCTATCATTAAAAGATTTTACTAAAATTACTCTGATACCAACTATAATACCCAAACCCTAGTTACCTAGATTCGTTGTATTATTACATAACATTGACATGATCACAAGGGATCAAATCCCTAAAGAACGATCAGTTTAGTACCCTTGGAAGTACTATATACAAACATAAGTTTTACAATACATTATGAAATTAAAAACAAAAACATTGTGTCTCCTTTGAACACATTCATATCCCTTACACTATCCCTGCATGTCATTCATAATATACTTCTTCAGATCCTAGGAAAAATAAAACATAGAAATGGGTGAGCTCAGGTGCTTAGTAAGGATAACAATATAGAGGAAACCTTCATAAATAAGAATAAACATTTAAGGCAATGTATAAGTCTAAAAAATCCTTTTAAACATAAACTTAAGAATAATATGGAAAAGTTAAATCAAATAATTCCATTTACTTATTCACATAGATATTCTACTAGTTGAATAATCACATGTAATATCAATATCCAATTTTATAATAAAGGAATGCATAATGCCAGACATCATCACCACATAGTCAAGGGATCATGCCAAGACTAAAATTAAGATTTTTTCAAGGCCTTTCACCAAGACACTAGTTTGTCTCATGAGACCTACCGATGCATCAAGGAGATATAGTGGGCTCCACCTGTCACTTACTAAGTCCAATGCATTCCTCATATGAAATGGTTGAAACATAACATAAACATTCGTATTAAAACTAGAATACAAAATGTTAATACGTTAACCATAAACCATTAATGGTATAAAAATAACACATACATAGTCAAACATATCACAAAACCTTCAATACAATATGGAATATTGTATCATAATAAATCAAATTTAAACTAGTGTAAAATCCATAAAAGAATGTTGACATAGATGAAATCAAAACTATTTGAGAGAAGTATCTCTTTTATTTTGAAATCATGTAAAAGACACATAATTATAAAAAAAAATTATTTTGAAAATATTCTTATAATATTTTAAGTGAAGCTTCGAAGGTTTTATAGTGGGGGAAAATAGCTGCACTCACCGTATAAGTTAAAAAACATTATTTCCTTAATTTTTTCGAAAAGGTCGTAAATGACCTTGTTTGGAAAATGTCAGAAAGATTCCTTTATAAACATTTTATAAAAATTTAGACAAGGGTGTAAATGACTTTAACCCATAGTCTAGGAAATAAAAAAAATATTTTTAAATACATTTTTAAGAAACACGGATGTGGATGCTAAGGAGGTCCCAATAGATACTCACGTATAAACAACCTCGGATAATGAAGAGATTGTAAAATTAATCCTTACATTGTACTTTTCCTTGGCCGAGGGTACGTTAACCTCCTGTATAATAGTAAAAATAATTTTTTTTAAATTATACAATAACCACATACATAAATATGATATCATATATGATCTTCTAATATTTTTTGTTGACAATATTTCAGTAGTATCTTTCTTTTGGGTGTTAACTGATTCGTTTTCCTTTATATGTTTTGTTACGTAAGTCATGTTTGATATAGATAGGATATATTTTATTCATATACAAAATTATATTAAGTTATTATACATTATTTTTAATCATAAAATGAAAATTATTCTTTAATAGTTATGATGGGGAATCAATCTCATCGTGTTCGTGGAGACGGTAATCCGTACGTAGGCACGAGCGACAATACCATTCTATTGATGGTAAAATAGTATGTAATTTGATGTTATATCTTATATAAAGAATAATTAACATGTTATATTTATTATTTATATCAATTATACTCATTATTATACCCATCCAAATGATGAAGTGTTGAATAAAAAACTATACCATGACGTGGAGAGGGTAAGACGTATGTATGCACGTATGGTGACTTTTTAATTCATAGGATGGAAAGAATAATTTATATGGTTGTACCATATTTATAATAACATCACAGTATGTACAAGTTATTGGAGTTATTACTTTGGTATAGAAACAACAAAGAAAGTGGAAGTGGAAGAAGAAAATAACTTTAAAAGAGGTGATGAAATTATTACCTCTTCTTCAGGTGCTTCCTTTTAATTTGATCAAAAGGGCTCCTTAGGTTGGCTTCTGATCAAATTAAGTATTATAGGTTTAAGTGAGGGTAGTTGTGAGGATATTTGATCATGTTTTGGCTGATCCAAATGGCTTTGGAGGTATCATTTTGAGAGAATGAGAAGTACACTTTTAGAAGAGAGGTGAGGGTCACTTTAGGAAAAGCTTAAAATAATTTTTTATTATACAATCATATTCAATTTATAATGGCTCCAAAAGAATTTATTTTGATTATAAGGTGGTTCTAGGTCGAAAACCTCTCAAACAATAAGTTTTATATAGGTTTATGTCACTATAGTAACCTTATCTTTTAGATTTAAATCTTAGTTAAATAGTTTAACTTTTACCATGTATTCTTGTATTATTATAATAAATGGGTAATAAACATACTATAAAAAGAAAAGAGAACACAAAGTGATTAATTATTAATATATATAACATTAATTAAGTCCTTTTTCCTAATATTAGATTTTTAGTAATAATATATCAATTAATAATATATTATTTGTTTTAAAAATTTATTTATGTCAATTTTGACACTATTTAGTTTTTGGTTTTTATGAAAGTCATAACAACTTTATCTCTTCAAAAAAATTATTTAATAAACACTAACATTTAATATTAACCTATAAATATATTTGAATACATCAAAAGTCTCAATTTACAATTATATTAATATTTATAATATCAATTATTTTAATCTTTTAGTAATAATGTAATTACTACATTATCATTATGTCATAAATAAATTTAATTATTTAATGTATAAAAAATATAAATAAAATACCATTATATAGGAAATATTTTTATCTATTTAATTAATATTTATAGTTTAATTTATATTATTTATAACCCTATATTAAAATTTTTTAGTTATTTAACTTTGAATTTAACACTTTAAACTCTTCTTTAAATAAAATAATAATAAATGTACTAATCTAATACAAGAGGACCAAAAGGATAATATTATATTCCAAAGGTTGAATTTTTCCGAAATACACTTATACAATAGAATTAGTACATGTTTCAGGATAATTATTCTATCATTTTTACCTTTAATTACCCTATTTACTTTTAATCGTGATACATAAAATTCAAAAGTTACTATTCACCAAAATTTATTTTCATCCTATTGAACCACATTTCACTTACTGATGTCAACTGTGTCTCTCAGATTTTGGAAATTAAATTCAAAAAAGTGGTAAAATTATGTTTTATGCAAATTTTCAAATGTGCCTAGAAGGTGGGTAAAATACGTTAAAAAATTCTATAAAATTTTATACATCCAATCTTATTATAAAATGGATCCAATTAATTAAATTGAACTTAAATAGGTATTATGTATCTATTTTGACCTAAAATAAATATAAATAAAATAAATAATTAAATAAATAAAAAGTAGGTTTTAAATAATAACGTAGTGTTTTTTTACTATTAATCAAAAATTGAATGTTTTCAGAAAAATACCAAAAATTCACCCTAAGCTAATTTTGATATTCCAAATCCAAAAATAAAGTCCATTTTGAAAAAAAAAATTATACATTTTCAAAAAGTGGGTATTAATATTCATAACGGCTTGTTTGATTGGTTGTGGTGTGCTAGAATGTGAAGTTGCGTACAACGCAAGCTATTTTAATATTGAAAGAGATGTGTACCGTGGAAGCATGGGGTGTTAAACTTTTTCATTATTGATAACTATATGGTCTTAATATTATATAAGAGTTGTTGATATACCTTCTCCCAACATGATTTAAACTTTAAATAGTTGTAGTGGATGGAATTATTTCTAGATTATGACTTTGAGATTTACTATACACTGAGTAAAGTGAATTTTATTGCTGGAACACTGAGATACAAGTTACATGGTGAAGTTATTCATGAGTCTATGAATTCTTGGAGATAAATGAAGGAGATTTTAGTAATTTACCTTGAAATTAAAGAAATTTATGGTTATAATTGTCTCTATAAGATGAAACTATGTTAATCCATGGTGTAGTGTGTGTAATAATCTCAAGTGGGAGATATTATAGTGAAATTTTGAAGTTTTCATGTTATTTTTAGTGATTCTCCTGAGGGATTATTAGAGGATGATAAGAATAAGGTGTTGTTTGGGTGTAGGATCTATATTCCCTCAGTGATGTATAAGGTTTTTCTTTATAGGTGTCATAGATCACCCATTCCCAAGAATCCTATTATGGATAAGATGTACCATGCCTTGTGCAGCCAGTTTTGGTGCCCAAAGATAAAGTGGTAAGTTATAAATTTTTTGTTATTTTAATTTGATTACCATAAGGAGATGGTCAAGAATCATGTTCTTCATGGATTTTTTTAATAATTAAATATTCCTTAGTAAATTGGGAGGATATTTCAATGGATCTCGGGAGTATTTTACCTTAATCATAGGTTATATATGATCATATCTATGTGATCGTAGATTATTTAATGAATTTAAATTTCATATTGGTGATTAAGGGGTCTAGTGTATTAGATATATTATTTTTACATTATTTTGAGGATATTATGTAGATCCATATATTTTTAAGGATGATCATCTCTAGTAGTAATCTTTTTTTTTCTCTAGAGTATGGTAACAAATTGAAGTAATGTATTTATTTTTTTCAATCTCATAGCACTGAAATTTTTACACAAGAAAAAACAATTTCCATTATTGGTACAATGAAGAACATTATATCTCCAAGTATAGTTTTCTTGAATGGTTATTGGATTATTATGGAGGCTTGGAATGAAGCACACCCCCATGGGTCGTTACCCACCAATGATTATGTCAAAGTAAAGCACACCTCCTTTATCATAAATATAAACTCTTTGATCCAAGGAATAAAGTTTATTCCTTACATCAGAAACCCAATTCCCACTAACTCCTGACTTCCTAATTACATGGGAAGATAACAGAAAGGACATTGGGTGTATCAGAAAGTGTCTAGATATGATCTAAAGCTTATTACTAATGGGTCTTCCAAATAGGTTATTATGTAAAGTGGTGACATTATTTAAAATCATTAGGGTTTGATCATGTTTCTCTACAATGACTTCTTTGGGGAAGATAACTCTATCATAGATGAAGATAGAGTGATTCTTGGAGGACTAACTATTCATAAAAAAAATATGCCATCATATTATACTTTGGTGTTTAAATTCTTGAGAGGATATAGACCCATCCATTGGTCCATCGCATATGTTATTAGATCACATAGAAGTATGATTAAAATATTTGTGTAGATGTTCCATACCTAGATTGATAGAAAAATAGAGGCATTCCTCTATTCCTATAAAGGATTCCAATAAAAAAATTATTACCTATTATATAAATTTTCTTAGTCCCTATGGATTATAAAGAAATAATACTTGAGGATTCCCTAGTGCTACCCCACTATGAGCCAACTTAATTTTTGTATCTAAAAACTTATTCCCTTCATAATAAAAATTTATAATTTTTATTGTGTATTTAAGGTTCTAAAAAATGGTTTTTGACCTCATATATGCCTCATCATAGCCTTTAATATATATATATATATGTGTGTGTGTGTGTGTGTGTGTGTGTGTGTGGATTTTCAAATAGAGGAGACTATCTAGACAATAGAAGACATGTTGTGAACATGAAATTTTAATTTTTGGGGCGCTTGGGTGAAGAACCTACCCATGATCATGTTATTTTTTATTATAATGGAAATAACTCATCCATTGATATAGCCTCATTTTATGAACTGTTTTTTTTAATTTCTAGATTTCTATAGTGTTTGACTGAGGAGGGAGAGTCAACAATTCTCAAATCAGAATTGGTGAAAAACATGATAGTGATGGTTTGGGTAATACAATTGTGGATAATTGATTCTCAAAATAATCAAAATTCACTTTTTTTAATAGTATTAGGCATCTATAATTCTAAATTTGAGATCATATATTCATGAATGTATGCCCTCTATATGGAAAGTGAAGGCAAGGTCATGGGAGTAAGCTCTATCCCTTATTATTTTTGGCCTTTTACAGTATTGGATCTGGTTGGTGAAGTTGTGTATAGATTATTGTTCCATCTATATATGGATCATATCCATGAAATTTTTCATGTGTCATAGAATCATAGGTATGTTCATGATGACTTTCATGTGTAGATATAATATTTTCCTGCTTTTCTTTCCAATTTCAAAAAAAATAAATTTATTTATAGAATATAATAATCTAAATTAATAATTATAAGGGATGATTGTTTTATTTCTCATGTGTTTATGTTGTTCTCCATGATATTACCTCGTTATATTTTATAGATGTTGTGATGATCTATTTATATAATTAACAATGTGTCATATACATATTTTAGAAGCCTAAAACTAATTAAATGGATTAAATATTTTATGACATGGAATATAATGAACATGGTATTCATCGAAGTTGTTATTCATCCTTAGAATTTCATAACATTATAGAGTGTTTCTTTCAATATATTACACAGGTGATTACTCTTTTTTCTCATTTCTATAATCTTAGTTATGAGTGATTATAGAAAATTGAACATAATTAATTAAATTAGTCAAGATGTTAAAGAAATTTTATGATTAATATAATTAATTATATTGTCTTGCTATATTTGGTTCTCATTTTCTATAAGATAAAACGTATTGATTAGAGAATTATTGATTCTCATTGATTTTTTAATTCTAGAATTATGATTTTATAAAATATAAATACATTTCTATAATATAGTTCCCTTTCTATGATAAAGAACTGTGGCCCAATTATAGGTTAGTTGGATGGCTATTGTTGAGCTATGTTGATATTTTTGTTGTTATGGCTTGCTGCAGTTGATATAAAGATGGTATGGATAGTGTGGAAAGGTGTTGTGGATTATATTCAGATAGTTATATCAATTTTGTAACCTTTATAAGTTACTATATTTTTATTAATTGGTTGTCACACCCTTGTTTCTTGGTGGTTATATTTCCATGTCTTCTTATTGATTACTTATTTCCTTCGAGTATATCCTTCCTTTATGTAAATATAGTTTTATCTTGGAATGGTAATTAAGAAATGAATAAATTAAATTGGTATGGTTCTTTGAATTTTTAATGTTGATTTGGTAAATGATAAAAAGGTAATTGATTATGATAACTAGATTTATAATGTTTAATAAAATTGTCTTGGCTTCAAATCATTAACATAAATATTTAACTATAATTAATGATAAGAAATTATAAAATTATTGGTATTCAATTCATGATAAAAGGTAAAATAATAATTTAATTTTATGCTTGTATACATATATAAGTATTTTATTCCTAGACATTAGTGATGATAGTAGGGTTTTCATGTGATACGTTGTCTATAGATTGAGTTTTAGGTAGTATGTTTTCCTTTAGAATGGTTGTATGTTATAGTATTAATTATGTTTTTTTATTTCATAAGATTCACTAACCAAGTTAGATAACCTGACCAATGCCCATATGTGGTCGTTAGTTCCATGTGTTCTCTCAATATCTAAGATGTAGAGGATATAGATGGATGAATACTCCTCATACCCTACTCTCCCTTCTAGTCATAGTATGTATTTAGGAATATTCGAACTATGTTTGATTAAGTTATAGAATATTAACTCATAGGATTGTAGTGGAACATAGTTATGACTAACATGTATATACAAGTTTAGGTAACTTAAACTTATCATGTATACATGTATCCAAGTTGTAAGAGATTATGGTTCTTACATGTGAATTTGTACACAGGTTCTAATGGTTTAAAGTATAATTTGTATTCACATGGATTGTAAAACATCCTGGTTTTAATATGTTATTAGGGTGATGTGTGGAGTTTTGGTCATGATTAAGTGTATGTGGTTGTGATGTGATTTCATGAATGTGAATTATGAATTATGGAGAGTATGGGGTACTAGGACGTAAGATATTGGGTTTAGGGTGATTAATTTATTGGTAAAGTAGGAGTGGGTTTCCTTTCTTCTATATATGATTTTGATATTATGTTACCTACATTTGTGTATAACTTAGTGAGAAAGCCTCTATGGGGATGGGAATATAGTTTACCTAATATAGTTAATGAGTTGATTTAAATCACTATTCACTGGGGATTTAGTATGATTCTTCTATATTTGTTGGAGATTTTTTTGGAATGATCCATCTTAGTATACTTATCTGATCACCCCAAAATATATATCTTCTATTTCAGTCTATAAGAGGGATTTAGGGTTCAATCCAGGTGTTACTGTATCATGGAAGTTTTTTAACGTTTCCTGATGTCCATGGTTACTAATCTAGGATTTTGTCATTATAATTTACAATCTTGGTCACATATTGTATGATATTACATGTATTTGGATTGGTTTATTTATATTTATGGAGTTTATTTGTGGATTATTTATTATTTATTGGTAACTTTGAGGTTAATTCCTCTCATATGTTTGTGTTCTATACCCTCAATTATAGTTTTCAACCAATCTCCTATAGGAGGTGAGATCCAAATGCCGCTTTTATCTTCATTTTTGGCCTAGTAGGGGTTCCAGAGGGGGTGGTTCATGAAATTTATTTCATTTTCATGTCTGGTTTTTAATAAATTGATAATTTTTTTACAAGCATTCAACTTTATATATTTAAAATCATTTATCTCTATATAAATATCTTATTTCATTGGATTTTAAAATATTCATAATTTAACATCACATAAAATTTCTCTTTTAGTTTCTTTATAAGTATTACATAAAATATATATCCTTTATGGAATACTTATACCTCTCATATTAATAAATCTTAAATGGAACTCCTTCCAAATATCTTATCAAGTCTACATTTTTAGTATCAATTGTTTTTATGGTTTTTCTCATTTCATTGTAAATTAAAAAGGATCATATCCTTTCTTTGTAAATTTATTAAATCAATTACCTAAATTTTTTATATAATTATCTCTTAATCCAGAATCATCTTAATTTTTTTATTCTATGTTATGTGACATGATATTTTTATGGAAATGAATTTTCATTTTCCATTGGTTATTAATCTTATGTTTACTAATCTATATATGATCAATATATCCATTATTTTATAAATAAAACAAATTATTTTGAATATATTTTTATGTAATGGGTGGGCCTTGAATTATCCATCAAACTATCAAATTTTTTAAAGTTTTTATCTCTTGAGATGATATGTATGGGTTTTGGGATAAGATCCAAGCCCAACTATGTTATTTTGTCTTCAAAGTTATCCATGAATTATTTTTATGTTGTTATATTATTAAAAGTTTACCAAAACTTTATACAACATTATTATTATTAACATATTAGTATGCCATGTCCTATTTATAGAACTCATATTCCACTTATGATCATATGATATACACACTAATTTTATGGTTTTATGAATTTTAATGTGATTTTGTTCTGCTATATATTATTCTAATTTTATGTTATACTCTCTTTTAATACTTAATTATATCTTATAATTTAAAATTTATCATGAATCTCATTTTTTTATATTAATTCCCATAAAATTATTTTTGTATCACCCATTCTTTGAAGTATTTCCCTAGGGGATCTCAAGAATAAAAAATATGCAATCAACTTAAGATAAAATAATATAATTGGAAAACTAGCATAAACAAATAACATAACTAGAAGTCATAAATATGAAGGTCTGTGGTCTCACAAAAATATCATTGTCATCATCATCACTCTAATGAGAAACTAATTGTTTATAAATAATTTAATAATTTTGTAAAATCAATATTAATACCCATGAGAGATATATAAATAAACAAAATTTATAGTATTTAATGAATATATAGAGAGAGGGTGAGTATTAAAAATTAATATGGCTAGTGTAGTAGGTAAGGTTGTGGTTGGAAATAATATCATTAGAATTGTAATCAGACAGATGGAAGTATAAAGTAAATATCATAGATAATTATTTAAATAAATATATAATTAAATTTAATCATATCTATGAATATAATAAAACCACAAATGATTATTTTGAAAATAAATATAATTTTTTAATTCATCTAACCCAAATAATATATCTATTTTTGTAATAAATTTTATTTTTTGTTATTCAAAGTTTGTATTTTTTTCAATTTGAATATTAAATTTTACTCATATAGAAAAAATTTGGCATAATTGGTCATAAATTTGGAATCATTTCATTCAAACTAGTATAGATTATTTTTTTATATTTTTCATAAAAGTCATGTTATGGTATGGTGGTAAAATTATTATTTTAAAAAATATTATTTACCATAGGCAAAAAAATAAATTTTAAATCCACTAAACTAATTTTCATTGTTTAAAACAAATTTTATTCTATTAAATATTTTTTTATTATTTTAATTAATTTTTGATTAAAATTTATTTAAATGATGGTTTTTTTGAATCGTCTAAAAGTTTTAGAAAATATATATTATGTACAATATTATTCTTTCCCATTAATAATATCACTATTTTATGTATTATTCATAAACATAAATTATATTCATTATATTTTCTTAAAATAACCATCCATAATACATATAAATACCCTAACTTTCCCAATTTTTAAATTAATTTTAAAAACATTCTCATTTACTTATGTATGGCCATATTTAAATTCTTAGACCTTGTATTATATAGGATGTCATGGTATCTCTACATCCCAAGTATCTATGATGTTAAACAATTAACAAAGGAGGATTCAAAGAGAAGAGGTCACATCCCTATGTCTTTAATTCTTTTTTTCCCTTTTCTTATTTCTATTATAAAATAAATACACCCTATAATAATAAATAACTATATCACCATAATATAAATGTTATAATATTTCTATAAAACTAACAAAAATAATAATAAAAATATTTATATGATCAATTTTCTGCTTTAACGCATCATTTACATGGTCGGTTTTACCACCTATATAGATGATGTATTTTTCATTATTTATCACTACCTTTATAATTGGTTATTTTAACATGTATTATATATAAATATGAGATATTATTTATTTTAAGACATTTTATGATGACTTACATAATGAATAAGTAATAATGTTCAATACCAAAAGACTAGAACAACTATGGAATTTCTTGAACATACAGTCCCACGTTGTTTTTTTCTATACAAAGTTCTAGAAACATTATAATAATTTAATTATATTGTTAAAATAATAATGTAAATATAAATACAAAACGTTCTAAAATAATTTTGTAGTAAATAATTTTTTTTTATTTTGGAGGTTTAACCATGTTGAAGAAACATGGGACTTGATGTATGGAGATTCTAAAATAATTTTCATTAATTTTGTTTCTAATAATCTTATCTTACCCAATATTATTTTATTACATATATTATTTCCTATAAAATATTTTAAAAAAATATTATCTTCCATAGGATATTTACACATTTTAAATGTCCCCATTTTAAAAAAAATACATGAAAACATATCTCTTACTCCCGGTGAAAAATTTTCTCTCTTTCCATATCTTATTTTTGAGTATTTATAAATATTATTAATTTATCTTCCCATGTGATATATCTTATAATTTCATTTATGCATATTTAAACATTATTCATATCTTATATGTCTTATTCATTACTATAATATTATTAAAAAATTGATCTGACTCCAATAATATCTCCTTTCATGTTTATTTATTTAGTATATATCATTATGATTGTTACCCTCTTCTAATTTTAAATTATAAAGGGTAATGGATTTTAAATTAATTTTTTTTACTCTATTTTTTTTGTTAAATAATAACTCATTATATATCAATATAATTTATTAATTTTTTTATTTGATATAAGATTTTTATGAAACCAGATTCACTTTCACCATAAGTAATACGTATTTTCTATTTAGGATAAATGATTTTGAATATATTTGGATATAATAAGTAGGTGTGTAATTATATAACCAACTAATAAATTTGTAAAAGGATTTATCTCATAAGATAATGTGTGTGGGGTTGTTTATATTGTCTATAAAATCTATGTTAAAATGTTTTGGAATTTATTTGTGACTTATGATTATGTTATTTAATTATTATTCTTGAACAACATTTCACATGATAACGACATTCCTAAGATTTGAATTTTTAATTCCTTTTTTTATTATAGTGAACCATGATTCTATTATAATCCTATGATATACTCGATTATATCTAGGTTTTAATGATTCTCATTCTATGTTCCTATATTATGATTTATACTTCTGATATGTTATGATCTCTTGTAATAAATAATTTTCTCTTAAAATATCACATTTAGTTTTAGTCGCATTTTCTCCATTTATATCCCCTTATTGGGATTTTTTTCTCACTATTTTTTTATTTATATTTTTATTTGATATCATGTATTAATAAGGGTTCAATTATATTATAATATTCTAATGATGAATAATTTTATTTTATTTTTATTTTATTCTTTGGTGTAATGTTATATTATTTATCTAGTTCTCCAAGACACTAAACATGTGGTCCAGGGAATGGTTGAAGAAATATATTTCCATGTTATGTATAAAAAGTATGTTTTCATATCAATGAATAATAAATTAGAGATCAAGGGGGTATTTTTTGAATCATATTATACTTTACTAATTTTTTAAAATTAGGATATAGAAAATTATGTTGGAAAACCATATAGAGAAAATGTTTTGTTCTAGAACATTGGTTAAGTATAACTAGTCTAAATAAATTAAGAAAATATTTATACTCTACTTATAACCAATCAAATAATAAATATATTACTTTAAAATTTAATATTACTTTAGAGTTTTGTATTGTGGTTAGTGAAAATATGTGGAAATAATAAATGGTATGTATTAATGAGTAAAAATTATAAGGATGTAATTTTCTTTTGGGTGGATTTCTAAACTTATATTTTTTATATATATTATAATAAATCTTATATTTTAACATATATATTCAAAAATATAATATATTTATTTATTTATATATTAAATTTATCTACAATTTATATATAAAATTATCCCTTACTTATTTTTGATTCCGTGATTAAATAAATGATTTTTTACAAAATATGAAATTATATATGAAATTATAATATAAAAAATCATATAAAACACATAAAAATGATTTTTATTTTTTTAATTAAAAATATAATATAAAAAATAAAAGAAGGAATACATTCTATATGAATAATACAAGTATAATGGGATTATAAATAAATTTAAATTTCATAACTAAAAGTTGTAAAAATAAGGGGTCATGATCTCTTCGAAATATGATATCCGTAGGAATCACTATGATGAGAACACAAAAAACATTATAAGTATGAATTTAATAAAAGAAATATATAAACCCATTAAAGAAAATTATGTGATTTAAATTTATTGGATTTAACTGCATATACATTAAAATAAAATATAATATTTTATGTGTACTAAGCAAGGTAGCCACTATAAATATGATCATTCGAATAATAACATGACTGTTGAAATAGTAAATTGATCATTATCGATAATAATGTAATTTAAAAATACCAATATATGAAAATAAAAAAAACCATATATTATTATTTAAAATAATAAATACAATTTTTTTTAACTAATCTAACTAAAATAAAGTAATCATTTTTTATAATGTGTTTTATTTATTTAACACTAATTTATTGTTTAAATTTAAAAATAAAATCAAACTCACTAAGAAAATCATTTTGATAAAATTAATTCAAAATTTTGAATCAATATATATAAATTTCTGAAAAGTGATTTTTTATCTTATCATGAAAATTTCAAATTTTGGGTTGAGTGATTAAAATAATGTTATGAATATTAAATATTCTTAATGATATGATATTGATGATAAGATGACTCAATGATCTACAAAATGGGTTTTATGAAAAAAAATATGAATTATTATAATATTATTTTAAAAAATCAAATATATTATATTTTAAAATGGTTTCCAAATAATTGAATAAAATTTATTCAATAAAAATAGTTTTTATACTTTTTCTTCTTTCATTTTTAAAATTTATTGAAATAGTAAAAAAAATTATGGTTTTAAAAGTAAATAAAATATATTGTTTTAATAAAATACTATTATTTATTACAAAAAACACTATCCAATGTGTTGGTCATAAACTTATAATTGATTCATTATATTATCACAAAATAATCCAACCCACAATCTTCAAATGACACCTCTAGCCTCATTTAAAGGATTCTTTTAAAAATATGCTAATTAACATGACCTCACCCACTAAAACCCCACCCATGCCAGTAGTAAATCAAGTATTTCACCCCAATCACACCTCTAATAATCCAAGGGTCAGTGAATAGTAGTAAGAATTCATAAACATACATGGGAGGCCTTAGCCTATAAAAACTTGTAACAATAATTCACCCCTAATATGAAATAATATCCAACAACACTAGTAGTACATATAGAAAATAGAACTCTATACAACATGATCATCTAACAAAAAATTTATAGTACAATTCCTCAGAGGAAAAAATAGGGAGGTAAATAAAAATGAAGTAAATAGAATCACTAGGTATAATTAACTCTAAGAATAGGAAAACACCACCTCACTATATAGTCCCTGAGAAAAAACTCCACTAGTGACCATATCCAACAATAAACCATCGTTTACCACTATGAATTAACTCTATAAACTCTATTTTCTCTATTTAAAATATCATTCCATGAAATATCATTACAGAAATAACATGTGTGGGCATAAATCACATGTAGGGGTGAGTATAAACATACATAGTTTGAATACCTAAAAAACAATGTAAAGATCGAATAATAGGTGAACTCAAACCCAAGTCTGAGGGATAGGAAAGGGAGACCAAAGAAACAAATATTCTTTAAATTTATGAAAGTGTAGGGAAATGGTTGAACCCAAACGTAAAAAGATCAAATCTATTAAGGATTACATCTTGTATTGATCAAGGGACCTAGAGTAAACGTGGTCTCACAAATCCCAAAGTCAAAACACTATTTTTTAAGGCATCTCTCAAAGGAAAACAAGTACACCCATCATATCATTAGACTCTCCACTCAATGCACATTTTTTCACAGATACATATAAATCATAATCTCTAAGTTACTCTATTGTTTCTTTACTATATAACTCAAGCCTCTAGGATAGCTATACCTATCTAGGATATACATATCAGTCAAAAGGGTAAGAAACCTATTAGAAATGAAATCCCAAAAGGTCGTAGAATCCAAATCACTCAAACTAATTCACATCTATCACTTCCACTTAATCCCTTAATATTATAATTAATGGGTGGTTCATACCTCACTAAAGAGTGTATATCAGTTTAAATGAAATTGATCCCTATCGAGGAAATGTTCTTCATCAGGTGGGATGCACATCAGATGTGAGGGTTACATACCTGATAAGTGGAGGACCAACACCCCATCACTATAGGAGGTTAACCTACTCCACTAAATATATAGAGGCTCATGCCATGGAGATGATATCCTACCATGGGGGTTATTGGTCTCATACCCTCCCTAAGAATACACCCACACACATCTTCATCACTACATAGCTACGAAACCTAAAATGTATGACTGACGTGAAAATAATACCTATATGGTAAAATAATATGTATCATCACATTCTAGGAGGAAAAATAATCATAATGGACTACTTAAAAATATAAAACCAATACCTAGGTAGAAAAAAAATAAGAATACTAAATATTTCCCAGTACAAGGAATGTATTATATATTAAACGTTGTGTATGCCTTAGAAATATTTTGTATTAATCCATTGTTATATAATTTCTATGAAAAATGATATGTATAGTGTTTCCTATAAGTCATGATATGTTTAGGGTCACATAAAAAAGTCGATGTATAATATGGATACATGTTGAGCCTTTTCACATAGTTATATATATTGTCTTCATGAAAAACACATCGTGTACATATATGTTTTTTTTACCTGATTCGTGTTATACCTTGGGATATAGAGATGGCCCGACGGACAGTAACCAATTTTCCATTATTAGGAAGGGTTCCATGTTAGGTAAGATGTCCTCGGATGGTCTCCAATGAGTTTATTCGTGGATCTAGAAACACCCAATAGCCTTTGTATCCATGATTCATAGACCTCCTTTCCAAAGGCAAGCACTCGTTGGGTGGTTATTTGTCCAACAACACTTAAGGACTCCATTGGTCGAGAGGATGGGAGGTCAGGCTCATCACACTCTTTTGGGGGGATTATTGTCTACTCTAGGACACTATTATAGATTTAATCAATTTTCATATGTTCTCGGATCCTTGGTTCTTTCTCAAACATGTGTTTGGGGGTTACCCCTGGGTTTTAAGTTTAACCATATATATTTATTGGTCAGTAATTATTGATATAGCACTAGTTTAGGTCATATAATGAGGCACTCTGGATTTTATCATCATATAGGGGGAAGAATTTGTTTCTCTATCGAGATCAAACCCATAAGATAGGATTCCTATGTATCCTCATAAGAGAAATCAAAACCTACATAGTTTAGTGATTCTTAACTAGACACATCACATTTAAATTCATGTGACAAGGACCCATCTATGCATTTTAACATCATGCAGTAGGGACGTCTATGAGAAATATGCCTAGTCAAGATTTCATGTGGGACCTACACCAAAGTGGCCAAGGATGCTCAAGAAAGGCATAGTCTCCTGGGTGGATATGACCCTACTTAGGATATGGCCTGACAAACACTAGGGTAGTTTGGGTGTTGGGTTTGGACCTCAGGGATGCGTCCTACGTATCCCAATTATTTGGGAATAAAAGCCCTCATAGTTCAGTTTAAGTTGGGGGTTATACCATATAGTCCCATTCATGAGAATTCCATCAGGTCTTACTCCTAAATAGGATTTCCTTTTTTGAGGGGACATAATTAGGGCTTACATATAATAGCTTCCCATTTGAGAAGAAATGGTTTAGGATTACACTATAGGGGAGTCCTTTCTTAAAAGAGCCATGTCAGGGCTTATTCCTAAAGAGTATTCCCTAGGTATTATGGGTAATTCTTATTGATATTGAATTTTTTAAAGAGAATGTATCTTGATCTTTGGCTTTATGCAGGCATCCTATGTATCTTGGTTAGAACAGAAATCAGAGTTTTCATAGTTCAATGCTGGATGATGTGGATGTTGTGATTATCGTTAACATTTATGCCCATGTGAGTCATACTCGGTGTGAGAAAAAATAGGTAACCATAGATCCAAAAAACCACAAACTTTCCCTTCTCCTATAATGGAAAAGGAGGATGATGGAAAAAAAGGGCGTGAATGCTCTCCCAAAGGGGAAAAGAGAGGGGATTTGAATGCTCAAAATCTCACCTATGATGATATCCAGTATAGTCATGTCTGGTGATTTATCCAAAAAAATCTCGGGCTGAGGCAAAGAGGAGAAATATTTCCCTCCTTCGACAGTCCTGTACCATCGTTGGGATTACCCACATGTCTCTGCTTACAACAGGTATTTAGACTCAGAAGGTCACTCTAATGAAGTCAGTGGTCTATTAATAAGGGTCTAGTGGCTTTGGAAGAGGATTTGGCATGATGCCTTTGGGTTGGTCTATGGAGGATTCATAGAGGTCATGATGGGTATATAAGGATATGATAGGAACTGAAAGGTGGAACACTTGAAGGAACCCCAATCCGCATATTTTTTCTTCATGTGGGATAGGGATCCCTCTATATAGCATACTGCTATGTTGGTAGAGGGGTCTCCTATATAAAAAAGTGGTACACAGACCTGGGTGTTGTCCATGTACTATAGTGGTATGCGGCTTGAGATTTTGTTTGCATACCATGGTGGTATGTGGAACTAGAGTCCATTTGTGTGGAGGAACGCTCTGCAAGGCAGGGTTTTTTCTACAGAACGTTGTGTTATGCGGTATGTCGGGTTAAAGAAGGTGTATTGGTATGGAAGTTTGTGAGAGGCTCGCCTGTGAGGGGAGTATAGTTCTTGGTTCACAACTTAGGTTCTCAATTTTCCTATATTATTATGATTCCATATTTTATGGTTCTTGGAGGTTTTAAACCTACTTGAAACCATTTATGATCTCGTACTTCATCAATATTTTACCTTCAAAGTCTTCTGTCCATATAATCCAAGATCTCCAAAAATACGATCTTCCTCTTTCATTTCTTTCTCATCTCTCATCAGGGTCCTTTTATAGAGTGTTGAGGAGATAGTATCTATAGTCCATGCAACACCATTTGTGAAATCCCATAAAGAAATCACTGAACCTTTGGATGAATCGATCAATAGAGATTTGCAGGGTTGTGGTTCACTGTAGTAGAAATCAGCTCCTCAATCCTATGAATGATGTAGTTCATGGGATGTCACTGGCCTCACCTTGTTCATGAACTGAGTTTGTGGGAATGGTGTGCGGTGGGGGGTACCTCTCCATCACATTTTCTCCAAGAATTTGGTTCGCGGGGCCATGGTTCACGGGTGTAATTTCTCCTCCTCCATTCCTCCAAGGACGTGGTTCATAGTGGATCAACCTCATTCCTCATTTATCCCATGACCTTTCTAGTACAATGGCCAATGCCTCGCAATCCATCATTTCTTGGGCTATCTTCGTATCATTATGTTCGCAGGAAGTATCATCCACATACCATTCCTATAAATCAGTATGTTGACCACTTTGGTTATTTCCCAAATTTAATTTCTTCAATATTCTTCTCAAATTTTCAATAAAACTTGAATTTTATTCCTTCATAAATTATATAGAAGTATGTTCCTTCCTTTTTTTGAAGTTTTTAGGACCCTATAAATTCCCACCATCAAAATGAGTTCTGATCGGGATGAAGATGAGGCTATTCTGAAATATAAAGTGGTACTGAAATAAACTGGTTTGTGGTAAAAAGGTGGGACCATTGGAGGGGCCACATCTATATATAGGGGGCCCATGTCATTTTTCATTTATCTTATTTATTGGTGAAAATTGATCAACATAGTGCTCTTGTATTTCCTGGATTTCACATAACATCTCCTTCGTAGACTCCTTAGACCGTGAATCGTGCTTCACCTTTCACGAACTATGAACTCTTCATGGTCATTTTTGTTCGTGAACCAACCTTTGAATCCATGAACTGAAATATGAAACTTAAAACATACATTTTAACTGTGGAATACTAAGAGTCTTTGAATTTTTCTCTCTCCACAGACTAAAACTCAATTTGGTGAACTAAACCTTAAATTTTGAACTTAAACTTTTAAGAATTCACTTTGGATGACTGGGTATAAAGGCTCGGTATACATCTCATCTAGTCTATGAACCATTTGATTTTTTTTCAGCAATACGTAGGACAGCATCTTGCAAAGCACTCCAAAAACTCTTGGTTAATGGGGAATTCCTTCCACAAACCATTCACGGTGTTTAGTATGCGGTGGTTCGCTTCATGTAACATTCATTAGTACTTTTTCAATTTGGTATTTTTCACAATCATTTTTTTGGACTGACCCTTTTGAATGGTCTTTTAGACATAGGAAGTAAATGGTTCTTCCTCAATTTGCTGGTGAAGATATTGTTGTTGTTGATGCTGCCATCATGCCCCTTTTAGAAACTGATGAAAGGTAGAAGATTATGGAGGACACTATTGACTACAAAATCATCGTCACCCCACTACATTAATCCTTAGCCAATATGCTTACCGCAACCTATAGGTAGCATCCAATCTCAAACTGTCTGCATATTTATGGATTTAGTCTACTTTCTGATATACCTATTCTCGAGCCATGTGTGGCAGACCAACCTATTTTTTAAATAACCAAGATCACTATTCCTAAGGCCCTTATTTCATCAACATGATGATTCATACTGAAGCATACCGTTATTGAGTTATTAAAGAACTATTCTCCTCAGAATCTAGAGGAAGAACATCTAAATAAACATGAAACAGACCATTGCTACCATAGAATTGTTTGAAGGGACATAGTAAATGAGTAATGTGGCTGGTCATCAAAGTGATACCTTCGCTCTAGAGGTTCATTTGGATTGGATTAGGGATGTCCATTTTGGGTCTGTCAGGTTTTTGAAGAATACCAAGTTGAATTGTAGATTGTGGGTTTATATGAGGTTGTCTGGGTATCCTAGACCTATGCTCATCAGACCAGCACCCTCATTTCACAACTTCTTAGCAGATGGAGTCTGGATACCAATACCTTTCATTTAGCCCATGGGGAGTTATACATTAGTCTCTAGGATGTTCGGATTATTTCAGGGATCCCTATTGTTAGGGATATGTATGTATATTTTCTACCTCTTGGTTCCACCTAGTGAAACAAAGTGAGGACTCCTGCTTTGGATAAAATTCTCATTTCCCAAGAAAATAAACTTTCAAATAACATCGACCCCTAACCAAGTAAATGATATTCATTCTCGAAGTGGATTAATGTATTTTCCAAGAAAAGTGGCCAAGAACCCGATGTACATTGTCCCAGCTCATTTCCATCCAAGGAAAGTTGAAGAATAATAGGTAATTACTAGCCTATCTTGGAGGAGGGTCAGTTCCACGAATGGGGATGGGAACTCAACCCAAACATAAACTATTTATTTCAGTTGGTGTCCTTTTTGGCCATGTTTTTTAGCAGCTGGTTGTTACTAGTGAAGGACTCTTGCAGTGTGAGAGTCACAACCTTTTTCATGGCAACTCAGTTGGCCACTAGCAAATGCATCAACTCATCCGTTTTGGTCACAGCCAAAATCTATCGCTTACTAATCCAGGTTAGCAGGGGAAGGCCACCTTATCAGATGATTGGGCCCTTTAAAATATTCTTGGTCTAGTTAGGATCCCACATAAGAGGCTACACATTTATTAATCCCATATAAATTCCATGTGTTGTTCTTTGACCATATCTTCAGAGTACCAGTGGAGTTATTCAAGTAGGTTGGGCCACACAAGATAGAAAAGAAGACCAGACTAAAAATAACGAATAAGAGTTGGTGGCTTGAGTCAACTATCATGACCATTTCATTTGTCATCCCTATGCTTCCCCTAGTGTTACCATTGTTAACACTGACTTAGAAGACTTTTTCAATTGAATATACCTCTTTTCTTTGAGAGAAGGTATTTTGGTCACCTCTATCAATGGGGAACTTATCTGCGAGGGATACACACCCTATAGATTTTTCATTTAGTTTAACTACGTTCAGATACTGTGTTCCCCTACCCTCAATAGAACACATCATGAAAAACATCTAATGAGATCTCGAAAGTTTTAGATGATGTTTAATCAAGAGGATACTTGGTGAAAGGTCAACATTCTAGATTTTGAGGGTTTTTTACCCTTTATTTTCAAAGGTTATTCTGAGGCCTAGGCTCAATAATATCTAGATGGCCACCAAGAAGATCTATATCCCACTGTTACGACCCCCAAGGTGTCTGAGGCTAAGTGGAATGGGAAGTAAAAGGAAGATGATGAGCAATCCCGACCATGGAAAGTTCTTCAGAAGAATCTCAGTCCTCCTACATGAAAGTTATTGAGGCCTTGGGGTGTGAAATCACAAGCTATCAAGGCTGCCGCTGAAGACCAAGTACCCATCCCATTTGAGGGTAATTTTCCAATTTCTTGGAAGTAATGGGATATCTTAAAGAATAATACATCAGTTTTTTGTTAATACCCCCATTTCTTATGGTGGTTCCTCCAAGAGAGAGAGGTTTTACTTACTAACTTTGGTTGTGTGTTAGCACCATATGACATTTATATGATGATGAGCCTAAGATGGTAAATTGTTTCCTTTATGACCTTAAAACCCTGATCCATTCCCAGAACAATCATTGTAAATACTATCATTAAGAACTTTTAATTCTGCGATCAGAGACTAAAGAAGATTTTAATGATGATGATCACTATTATGAGGGCGGTGAGATGTATTATTTTCATGTTGCAACTAGAGTGAGGGAATCTCCTCACTTTCACTTGGAACATTTTAATCATTCATCTCCTGAGGGTCCTAGGTCTACGGAGGCACTTGGGAAGCAATTGTGACTGATGAAACCTTCTTTGCTTCCCCAAGTCGATCCTCCAGCACTAGACATGTCCAATATTGCCACGTTTGTGAGCACATTAAGGTCTATGATAAATTAAGGGCAATCACTTCTAATGAATAAATTTGGAAACTACTTCAAAGGGGCGCTTTGATCTTTCTAGTTTTGGGGAAGCCATTTCCCCCACATTTATTTTTAATAAAGAACAGTTGAAGGAGGTAGCCACATTCCTGAGTGATATGGAAAGGTGTATTATGCTTCCAAATATAGTATTTTCTATCCTGAATGGGTGGTATGGATGGAGGTACTCTAGAAACCAATTAATATCAAAGGAGAGATCATTTTATTTACTAACCCTTACATTAATTTCCTTCACTGTGAGGATTTTGAGCTCTCCTCTATTACTTCAATAGGGATATGAGGAGTCTCAGGAGGTGTTTCTTTCTCCAGTATACACCCATAAGGGCATTGTATCTGGGTAACATGTCCCTTCATATGTGGGGATTACTGGGGGAATGTTCTCTTGGTGTTTCTGAACATATGGAGGCAGTTATTGAAAATCCAATAGAGGCATTCCCTCCCCTGGCTTCACTAGATATTCCCATTAGGGATCTATCCCCATGGCATACCAAGAAACCCCAAAAATCATTCTAACTATCAAAACGCATCAGAAAATGGATTAAAAGTGACTATAATATATGCTCATCTAGTTGTTTGAAAAAAAATGTTTTATCTTTCTGACCATTTATTATGTGCATATTTTGATGCAGAATGAATAAGTAATCAGGTGGCAGTTTCCCAAGTGTCTTTGGCTCATCTTCCTTCCATCGTAGAAGAAATACCACCACCAGTCATGGTTGAATAGGGCAAAGAGACAGGACCAACTAAGGAGACTGGTGGTATTTTGAGCCCTATGGACATTCTTACACCAAATCAGACAACCTCTACCCCAATAGGGGAGCATAATTTAGAGGATGAAATCCCAAAAGAGCATGTTGATCCTATTTTCATAAATAAGGGTGGGATTAATTAAATATTAATATCTGAATTGGGTGAAGAGATCCAATTGTATCAAGCTACCAGAGGGGTTCTAGGTCTTGAGGAGTCAACATCCCCAAACCATATGGACCCTGCCCTAGTAGAGGAAACACCTTTTGAAATTGAAACCCCAATTGAGAATATTGAACCTACTCTCTTGGGAGTGACAATCACTTTGGAGGCCACTATCCCAGCTTCTGAAAATTTGGAATGAGCCATCATGACCTTTTTTCTAATCATGGGAGTGACAATGTGTAATGACCCAAACATTCATTAATGGAAATCCCTCTTGATCTAATTAAATGTCTCTTTATGTAAAAATTTTATATAAAATGTCAACTTCTTTGGTTTTATGTTAAGAATTTTGATCATTGCTAATATAGCTGTTAAATAGTGATCGCATGATTAGTATAAATATAGGGCTTTAACAAATCCAATTTACTCAGAAAAAGGAAGTGATGGCCTCATCCAGTAGACGTGCCCCATATGAATCCCATTTTTCAGATCTTGTAAAGGGGGTGGCCTCGTTGGGCTTCACTCTTGACCAAGCTCAAGTCGAGCTTCAACACGTTAAGCTTGAGTGGAACCGCCTACGGGAGAAGTAGAAGTTGATAGAGATAACCACTCGAGTGATGTTATATGAGCCACCCCAAGAGTCTGTCACCATCACACACCTCACCCTTTGGTCTTATACAGTTGTTTTAATGGGTTATTTAAGAAGACCCTAGTACTATGGGCATGTAATTTATTTTTTAATATAATAACTAATATACTTTCATTTTATTATTGTTACATTGTAAATAGTTTTTAACGCACAGATAGTATTTTTTGTTAATGTTCAACTAAGAAATCTATTTTTATGAATTAATGGATTTTTGAATTAAATAATACATTAAAAAAATATTATTATTTTTATTAAATTAATTTTTATTAAATCCAAATGATCGTAAAATTTTATTATTGCAATTGTAATTTTTATTAAGGTTTGAATGTCATTTTTGTCAAAACCAATGAATTTTCAATAAATGTCTGTTTTTATTTTAAAAGTGAAAATTAACATTTTTAGAAAATTATTTAGATAAAATTAATACTATTTCTAAAATCAGGATGTCAAAATTATCCAATGGTGAATTTTTCATAATTTTCTCAGATAGTCAAATTTTTTGGTAAAAATTAAATACTGTTTAAATATATAATATTTTTTATGACATCATAATGACCCAATAGTGATGTAATAAAATACTATAAACTTTATGTTCATCCAATATATGTTTTACCATTAAAATAATGTGATTTTGGGTTTGATTGATTTATTTTACAAAGCTTTAGTGGACCCTTCAAGACTTATTAAACATTTTGTCTTTTTAAATTGTTGTCCTTGGGAGTGTGACTCACCTCCATATAAGCAACCCCATTATTTTAAGAAGTTCGGACTTTGGCGTTATAAAATATTGTTTTCCACTCCCCTTTGGGAAAAACCATGGTCAAAAACCATGGGCTGGTTTGTGGTTTTGATTAGTTTAATGTGAGGTGTCCCAAACCTAAATAATACACAATTCCCTCCCCCTTCCTATATAAACCCACCCATGCTCTCACTTCCTCCTCACTCAAATCCTTTTGAGTTCATCAAACCTATTCCCTCCTCTCTCTATAATCCTCCGAAAGTTCCCCAAGATCCCAATAATCCTCTCTCAAGCCTCTCTCAAGCCTTTGTAATCACACTTCCAAGTAAGGGTTTTCTTCCTTTCTCATTTTTGTCCAATATTCTCTAAGTTGTTATGCCCTTTTTATTTCAATTATAAATTTTGGTGTATGTTTTTTCACATCCCCCATACTTCCCTATTTATTTTTTAATTATGGGAGACCCATTTCTCTTTCATTAAATGCCTCCCATGTACACCTGTTACGATGCCGAAATTCAGAAAGGAATTTTTCTCTCCTCATTTACATTCAGGCAATTTTTTTGTATCATGAATCTAAATTCCATTAAATTTGTTGGTACATGTATATATATGACCCCTGTACTATCCATGTCATGTAAATATGATGAGACACCCATTTATCTCTCATCAACCATTTTTATGAGTTCTTATGTCACGACCGTTATATTGCCAAAATTGCAACGCGTTTTTCCAAGCCAAAGTCAATTTGTAGTGAATACCATGCCCATTTCTCTATCAAATGAATTCACCTTTATGCACATTTAATTATTGTTTAAAGAGTTTCAAGTATTTATTACTAATTAATTTATCATGGAATAAATTATTATGTTGAATGATTCAATGTTTTATGATCCATGTGGAACACTTATGCATGAAGTGAAATGTTTAAGAAGGGTGCACCCTGATAGAGATCCAATGCATTGGGTATAGTATAGTATCATGATATGTCAAGTTCAATGGGTGTTTACTCATAATAATTCAATTTCAACAAGGGTTTACTCGTTCTTCATGTGCAATTGGGATTTACTCATGCTCCATGTGCAATGAGCATTGGATCATTCTAATTCCATGTTAAGTGTTGTTGCCAAATTTCCATGTTATGATTATCATGCTTTATCATACCTTTATGTTTATGCATCACTTTTGATCTATTGATATTCCTATTGTCTAAAATGTATTGTATTCCTCAAGTTATTCCAAGATTATTCCCTTATTGGGCTTTATAGATCACCCTTTTCTTATACATGTCCTCAGGTTATCCCATGCAATGCTAAGTACAAGGGAATGTAGTTGTCATGTAAAAGAAGTTTTCAATAAAGATGTTGTTTTTCATGTTTTAAGTTGTTATGTAATGATCCTAATCCCCAAAGACACTAGACCTCTTGATCTTTTATGTTGTATCAAATTAAGTTTATTTAATAAATTATGTTTAATTGTGTAATAAAATATCAGGGTTGTCATAGTTGGTATCAGAGGGAGGTTTAGTAATTTTTGGGATTAGGATTAGAAAAACCTAGTGAATACTTAGAGACAAGAATAAGTATAATAAAAACATCCCTAAGTATTGGTGCATTTTGGGTAAGTGGTTTATCAATCAAAAATACATCCCTTTCTGGATACGAGCAGGTGGAGGCGGCTCTGGCACAGATGTATCCTAGGGGTAAAACCTAGAAACACCGCTTTGAGCTAGACTCGAATGGGAACTGGTGCTTGATAATGGGCCTTACTACACTCTTGGTTACGACACTCCTAGGGGATATGCTTTGGTAAATTCACAAGCTTAGAATGAACCGTTATTAAGGGACAAAAAAAATGCCCTAAAAATATTTGTTAGAAAGTAGATCATGGATTACATAGATAGAAACTAATAGATTCATATATTAATGAAATAAAATTTATTTATAATTAATAAGATTTTCCTTGTATTACCCTTTTTGAGTTACCCCTAACTTTCCTTTTATTCCATCCAATGGCCGGTAACATGATGACTCGGGCTAATAGCCAATGTGAAGATCAATGTGATGATTGTACTAATGAGATGCCCAATCCAATGGGAGTGGGAATCATGAACTTTGCCATGCTTATCTCTCAACTAAACCAAGCATTCAATAGAAAAATGGGTCTAGAGGAATGTTCAACCACCCCTAAGAAAGAAAAAGTCACTATCAAGAGCTTCATGAGACAAAGGACTCCTACTTTTAATGGATCATATGATCCCTCAATCGCTGAACAATGGAACAACTCCATTGAAAAGATCTTCTCCATCCTTCAATGTTCTGAACAGGAAAAAGTTCTCTTGGTTTCTTATCGTATGTAGGGTAAAGCTGATCAATGGTGGATGTTGATAAAAAAACGAAGCCTGAGGAGTAGATCGAGGTGTTGGAATGGAAGGATTTACATAAGATGTTTTTCAATAAATATTTCCCGTGCACCCTCCGGTATAAGATGAAAGGGGACATCCTTGACCTCAAGAAAAAATATGATGAATCTGTCGGAACGTGTGAGGAAAAATTCACAATCCTTTTATAATATGAGTTTTTCTTTGTTGTTACCCTTGAATGAAAGGTTGACCGCTTCTTTGGTGGGTTGAAACCTAGCCTGCGGAAAGCGCTGGCGATCCGTGACTTGGACATCTTTGAGGAAATTGTCTTATGTGACCTCAAAGGTCGAAATGGATAACAGAGAATCTCAGGGGTATCATGGGGATAAGAAGCGTAAGGTGGACTTTAATGCTGGTGGTCTGATGGATAAATCCAACAGTGCTAAAATTATCCATCACCCCACTTTTCAAAGGTGCGGAAAGAAGCACCTCGGAAATTTCATGAAGGGGACGAGGAAATGCTTTAGGTGTAGAAGAGAAGGGCGCCTGGCTATTAACTGTCGGTAAAAAAGACCCGTGGCTGCGATAGGGGAGAGGAATGCTCCATTTGAATGTCAATATGTGGTTCATTGCTACAACTACAAAGAACTAGGGCATCTTGCAAATCACGTCCCTAATCTAAGGGCTTTCAGAGGCAACAAAAAACCTCCAAGGTAGCAAGGGCTAGATTTTTCTTTCACTACTACCAAAGTGATCCCTGACAATAAAGGGGTGACAGGTATGCTAGTTATTCATTCAAGAATAGAAAATGTACTTTTTGATTCAGGTTCTACACATTCTTTTATATCGCGAAAGTTTAGTATAATATTCCCAGCACAACCACAAATCATGGAAGTGAAGATTTTGGTGAGTACGGAAAATGGGGAAATCATTGCATCCCATGAATATAACTCCTCCCCTGTCATAATCTATGGATTAAAATTCCTGTCAAACCTTTTCATACTCCCTTTGGTGGAATTTGATGCGATTATTAGAATGGATTGTACTTCCTTATATAGAGCTAACAAAAATTTCCTGGATAAGGAAATCACTCTCTATGTGGACAATCGATCGCCGATTCTATACAAGTGAAAGGAGGAAGATGAATCTTCTTTAGATCCATCATCTCAAGTGTGGATATTACTTCCCTATGAGCATGTGTATCTGGATCAAATGATTGAGTCCAAGGAAGCAACAATCCTTGAATACATGCCTATTGTGGGGGAATTTGCTGAAGTGTTTCCTAAAGAATTTCATGGTCTTCCTCCTAGAAGATATGTCGAATTATCAATTGTTCTTATACCTGGGGCATTACCAATATCCAAGACTCTGTACAGAATGGTTGTTGTGGAGCTTGAGGAGTTAAAGAAACAAATACAGGAGAATTCGGATAAAGGGTTTATACGCCCAAGTGCTTCACCATAGGGTGCACCAGTCATCTTCGTCAAGAAGAATGATGGGTCAATGCGCCTTTTCATAAATTATTGTGAGCTTAAAAAAATCATGATAAAGAACAAGAATCCTCTCTCACGAATTGATGACTTGTTTAATTAGCTGTGTGGAGCACAATACTTCTCCAATGTGGATTTGTGGTCAGGATATTATCAAGTGAGGGTGAAGAAGGAAGATATCCCCAAGACTACTTTTCATACAAGATAGGGGCACAATGAATTCATTGTAATGCCTTTAAGACTCACTAATGCTCTAGAAATATTCATGTACTTGATGAATAGTGTCTTTATAGATTACCTCGATAAATTTTTGTTAGTTGTTATAGATGATATTCTGATATAATCCAAAACTAAGGAGGATCATGAGGATCATCTAAGAGCTGTACTAGAGACCTTGTGGAAGGAGAAGCTCTAGGAAAGGTATAGCAAGTGTGAGTTTTAGTTTAAGGAGGTATCATTCTTGGGACATATCATCACAAGTAATGGTATATCTATAGATCCTTCTAAAACAGATGCAATTGAGGGATGGTCGAGGCCAACATCGATAACGGATATCCATAACTTATTGGGGTTAGCTGGATATTATCGATGATTTGTGAGAAATTTCTCACGATTGTCCAACCCTCTTACCCAGCTAAATCAGAAGTGAGTAAAGTTTTCTTGGATTGATTAATGTGAAGAAATATTCAAGGAGTTGAAAAGGAGGCTTATCACTGCGCCTGTTCTCACTTTATCCACAAGTGGATAACTTGTTGTGGTATTAAATGATGCTTCGAAGAAGAGCATGGGATGTGTGTTGATACAAAATGAAAAATTCATTACATATGCTTCAAAGATTTTAAAATTTCATGAACAGAACTATCCAACACATGAACTCGAGTTGGCTGCAATGATCTTTGCTTTAAAAATTTGGCGGCATTATCTTTTTGGGGAGAAGTGTGAAATATATACAGACCACAAAAGCCTCAAGTATATATTCACACAGAAGGATTTGAACATGTGCCAACAAATATGGTTAGAGCTGATCAATGACTATGATTTCTCATTCCATTACCACCCTAGGAAAGCGAACAAGGTGGAGAATGCACTAAGTAGAAAGGACCCAGCAATTTTATCATTGATGAGAATTTAAAAGGATCCAATCTTCTTAGATTTGATGAATATGGACATGGGAATCATAAATAAGGGAACATAATCAATCCTTTCACAAATTATTTCTCAACCATCACTTTTTTAAAGGTTAAAGGATGCACAAAAGGATGATGTGGGAATTCAGAAAAAAGTGGAAGCTATCAGAAATGGGAAATCATTGGAATTTAATGTTATTGAGAAGGAATTGTGAGATTTGGGAAATGACTATGTGTTCCATCAAGTCCAGAGTGAAAGAAGGAACTTTTGGATGATGCACATAGTTCAAATTTCACTATTCACCTAGGAAACACAATGATGTATCGAGATCTATGAGAGAATTATTGGTGGCATGATATGAAGAAGGAGATCGCTGAATATACATCAAAGTGCTTGGTGTGTTAGCAAGTGAAGGCAGAGAGGAAGAAATATGAGGGGATGATGCAACCATTGCCCATACCAGAATGTAAATGGGAGAACATCACCATGGAATTTGTCACCAGACTTCTGAAGATATCCAAAGGAAACAATGAAAAATGGGTTGTTGTGGATCATCTTACCAAGGATTCACACTTCATTGTTATTCGATAGGATTTATCATTGGATCAACTGGAACAGATATATATCATGGAAGTGGTCAGGCTGCATGGAGTACCACTACCTATTGTGCATGATCGAGATCCAAGATTCACCTCTAAGTTCTGGAAGAGTCTTCAACAAGCTCTGAATACTGAACTAAACTTCGGTATGGCCTATCATCCTCAAAATGATGGCCAATCCGAGCAGACTATCCAAACACTTCAGGAAATGTTGAGATTGTGCTCAATGGACTTTAAAGGAGGATGGGATCAACATCTTCCTCTGGTTGATTTCTCTTATAATAACAGTTTCCACTCAAGAATCCCAATGGCACCATATAAAGCCCTTAATGGGAAGAGGTGCAGAACACCGGTGTGTTGGGAGGAGGTCAGTGAGCGTAAGCTGGTTGGACTAGAAATGGTCGAAGAAATGGTGGAGAAGGTGAAAACCATTCAATAGCATATCAAGGCAACCTAGAGTCGAAAGAAGATTTATGAAGAAAACAATCGAAAAGACCTTGAGTTTAAAGTTTGAGACATGGTATTCTTACACATATCTCTGTGGAAGTAGGTCATGAGGTTTGGAAAGAAAGGGAAGTTAAGTCCAAGGTACATCGGCCCCTTCAATATTCTTGATCGTGTTGGGGTTGTGGCCTATCGACTAGCACTTCCACCTACCATGGCCAAAGTACATGATGTCTTTCATGTATCCCACTTAAGTAAGTACATACCGAACCCTTCACATGTACTCTCTTTAGAGGTGGTACAGTTAGAGGATGACCTTTATTATGAGGAGAAAACAGGGAAGATCTTAGATCATATAGAAAAAGTTATACAAAATAAGACAATTCCCCTGGTCAAGGTGTTATGGAAAAACCACAAGTTTGAAGAAGTGATATGGGAATTGGAGGAAATGATGAAGCAGAGTTACCCAAATCTGTTTTAGTATGGGAAAAGGTAATTTTGATGGTGAAATTTCTTAAGGGGGTAAGATTTTAATGACCGAAACTTCCTTTAATGGAAATCCCTCTTGATCAAATTAAATGTCTCTTTTTGTAAAATGTTTATATAAAATGTCAAATTATTTGGTTTTATGTTAATAATTGTGATCGTTGCTAATATAATCATTGAACAGTGATCATGTGATTAGTATAAATATAGGGCTTTAACAAATCCAATTTACTCAGACAAAGGATGTTATGGCCTCATCCAGTAGATGTTCCCCATAAGAAGCCCATTTGTCAAAGCTTGGAAAGGAGGTGGCGTCATTGGGCTTCACTCTTGAACAAGCTCAAGCTGAGCTTGAACACAATAAGCTTGAGAGGAACCACCTATGGGAGAAGTGGAAGTTGATATAGATTACCACCCGAGCGATGTTATCTGAGCCACCTCAAGAGTCTGTCACCATCGCACACCTCACCCTTCAGTCTTATGCGGGTTTTTTAAGGGGTTATTTAACAATACCCTAGTACTATGGTTATGTATAATATTTCTGTATATAATACTGAATATACTTTCATTTTATTATTGTTACCTTGTAAATAGTTTTTAAAGCATAAATAGAATTTTTAGTTAATGTACAACTAAGAAATATATTTTGATTAATTAATGGATTTTTGAATTAAATAATATTTTAATAAAATATAATTATTGTTATTAAATTAATTTTTATTAAATATAAATGATCGTAAAATTTTATGAATTCAATTGTAATTTTTATTAAGGTTTGAAAGCCATTTTTGTCAAAACACTTGAATTTTCGATGAATGTCGGTTTTTATTTTAAAATTGAGAATTAACATATTTAGAAAATTATTTAGATCAAATGAATATTATTTTTAGAATCGGGACATCGAAATTATCCAATGGTGAATTTTTCATAATTTTCTGAGATAGACAAATTTTTGGGTAAAAATTAAATACCACTTAAATATATAATGTGTTTTAGGACATCATAATGACCTAATAGTGATGTAATAAAATACAATAAATTTTATGTTTGGAAAATATATGTTTTAACATTAAAATAATGTGATTTTGGCTCTTTTTGATTTATTTTAAAAAGCATTAGTGGACCCTTCAACACTTATTAAACATTTTGTATTTTGAAATTGTTTTCTCTGGGAGTGTGACTCACCTCCACATAAGCAACCCCATTATATTATGAAGTTAGGACTTTGGCATTATAAAATATTGTTTTCCACTCCCCTCTGGAAAAGACCATTGGAAAAACTGTGGATTCAATAAGGTTTTCCTTATGACTTTTCCATTCCTTCATACTTGGGGGAGATTGTTAAGTCAATAAGGGTTCCTTATGACTTTACCATTCATTCTTGTTTTGAAAATCACAAACACCTTATCTCAAGGAAAATCATTTTTTACCATGTTTTTTACTTCTATAAGGAAAAAAAATTCCCAAGTAAATTTATCCTTACCATGTTTTCATTGTTCATATCATAATTTTTCGAAGAATAAAATTCATTTTGAAACTAAAACCTCGGAATCATATAATTACCTAGATATGAAGCATTCTGTTTTAGGATCCGAATTCTCAGAATTCTAATTATGAATTCTGGATATGAACTCTTCTGAGTTCTGACTCCAGATTCTAATTACGAATTCTGGATACAAACTCTTCTGAGTTCTGAATCTGAATTCTAATTACGAATTCTAGATACGAACTCTTCAGAGTTTTGACTCCGAAATCTAATTACGAATTCTGGATACGAACTCTTCTGAGTTCTGACTCTGAATTCTGATTACGAATTTTGGATACGAACTATTCTGAGTTCTGACTCTGAATTATAATTATGAATTCTGGTTATGAACTCTTCTAAGTTCTGACTCCGAATTCTGATTACGAATTCTGGTTACGAACTTCTATGTGTTCTGACTTCGAGCTCTCTGAATACAAATTCTGAATTCTTATGAGTTCTATCTCTGAATTCTCATGAACTCTTACTCCGAGTTTTGTGAGATCAGGTTCTGAATTCCTAGAAAAACATAATCTGAATATTTATTAATATAGACTCCGAATTCAATTTTGGTTAGACTCTAAAATTTTATTTTCTTACACTCCGAATATCGAATTTGGTTATGTAACCATATTTTTTCTTACCCATGTTTTAGTTATAAAATGATGTTGTGTATTCAGTTACTAATTAACTATTATTTGAGTGACACGTGTATAGGTCCCTCCGAAATTCAAGGGAAAATATGATTGTTGTATGAGGGATTCGACCATTGGTGATATGCATATAAATAGGATCTCATTTGAAAGAGCTCATAAATGTTCTATGACTCTAGATATTGAACACTATTGAAGTGTTTTCTAGATAGAGACCCTCATGATTAGTGCATACTAAACGTCTTGTTCATATTTTCTTTGTGCGACTCCGATTGTTGTTGTGTACAATCGAGGGCTTCTGAGGATAGGAAGACAGAGGTGCTGACTACCTTGAAGTTGAGGGATTTCTTGCTAAAAAAGACAGAGGTGTTGACTACATGAAAGTTTTGGGCTTGTGGGGATAGCAAGATAGACATCAATATTTATATTGAGGGATTACCCTAGTGTGCGTAAGACACACTTTCCTGAAAGTATAAATCAAGGGACCATTATCCATGGTTGTTGGATTCCCTTCTCTTTGGGTTAAAATATTTACTACTTGTTACTTATTTGTTTCAAGTTTTCTGTTGCATTTGTATTATTGAAAAAAGTATAACTATATTATACTTTCTTATACTTGTACTCAGATTTAATTATATTCTATATGCTTTAAGGTAGAATCCTCATCATTGTAAACTTTCATTAAGTTTAATTTTCTGGAACCTTCTTTCCGGATTCACATTCTTGGAATCATATTTTCATAATCAAGCAAGTGTGTAGAACTAGAGGTTTTTGAATTACCTTTTTTAACCTTGTTAAACATAACCATCTTTAAAAGTTCCAAAGGAATTTTTAAAAGTATACAATTCACCCCCCCCCCCCCCTCTTGTATTTTGATCATCTTTAGATACTTTACTCAGTATCTCTTTTATTTTGATCCTACATTTGGTATTATAGAGTATATCATACTCACATACCATCTAAACAATTGGTATCATAGAAGGTTACCTTGAATGCTATACCAATTCAACAATTGGTATCAGAGCATTGGTTCAATCTGAATTAATCTCATGATTAGATTCAGAAGATAATTCATATCATTCTTTTCTCAGAATCAGTTTTTCGGACTCATAAAGTTCAGATTCATTATTTCTTATAGATACTCTTGTTCTCTATTTTTTCTTTGGAATATTTTCCTTGTTTACAAACTTTTTCTATTAATATGTTTTTGTGGAATGATTTTTCTATAAGATGATAGGAATCAATGTTGGTTCCATAGACAATCTCAATCCAACTAGACCACATATCTTTGATGGAAATGACTATGAATATTAGAGAGATCGTATGAAGACTTTCATTATCGATGTTGGAGTTGATAATTTTGTTATGATTACTGGAGGATATATAATCCCTGAAAAAGAATTTAGTACCTTTACCAATCAAGAAAAGCATGAATATCAACTAAATTATAAGGTACGCAATACTTTTCTCTGCTCCATGACTAGAAATATATATAGCCAAATTTTATATTTTGAAGCAGCAAATTGTATATGGAAGAAACATGAAGTTACACACTTTGTAACTTCCAAAGTTATTGAAACAAAAAGAGCCATGCTTAGAGATGAATATCATGGTTTCTGCTTTCCTTATGGAGAACCCATATGTGATGTGAAACAAAGATTCATGACTATTGTGAATAGTTTACAATAAAAAGGTGAGAAGGATTAGATGATGCAGCTCTTATTAATAAGATCATAGACATCATGCCTAATGAGTGGGAATCAATGAGAACAACTATAGATGAGAATAGAAAGGATACTCATATTTCCTTAGATGAGCAGTTTGGAATAGTTTTTCAACATGAGACTAGAATGAAGAGAGGTGCTGATAATGTAAAGAAGAAGAATGGAAATGGCAGTGTTACTTTTACTACAACTTCAAATCATATGAAATCTAAGACTCCTAATAGAGTTACTAGATCTAAGTCTAAGAAGGTTTTTATTCAATTCGAATCTAGAGGAAGTGAATCCTTAGAGAATGAGTTGGAAAATATTTCTCAAAGTATGAACAAGATAGCTGGATAGAGGAACTTTCAATCCAGATACAAGAGTAAAGAAAGGAAAGATGAGAATGATTTATAATTTACCTGTTATGAATGCAAGAGAGATGGACATATAAGACCTGATTGTCCTGTGATTAAGAGAAAAGAAAGAATGGAAAAGCATTCTGAGAGAAACAGAAAGAAGTACTATAAGGCTAAAACTAAGAAAGTCTTGAAAGCTAATGACACATGGAGTTCCAGTGGTGGAGACTCTTCCAATGAATCTTCGGATTATGAATCTTCTGGATAGAAGAATCATGGTCTAATATCTAGGTTACCTATTGACAATCATTGTTTAATGGATAAAGTACACAATGCTGAATCAATGACAAATGTTTATTTAAATGCAAATTATAGTAATGATAAATATTACAACTCTTCAGATGTAGAATCTTCTTCTGATGAAGATAATACTTTACCTACCTATGAAGAAGTTTCTAGGTTTTCCAAACTTCTTGATATTGAGAATTCAAAACTCATGAAAAAACTTGATAAGGAAAATTCGTGGAATACTATTCTTACTAAGAAAATATCAGATCTTTCTAAAGATCTAGATAATAAAAATGTTGATTTTGAAGGTATTTCAAAAAATCTTGAGGAAGTAAATTCTGAAAAGAATAAACATTCTAAAGATCTAGAAAATGTAATTTCTAAGAAAAATGTTTTTGAGCCAAGATTTAGTTCCAAATCAAATGATTTTGAAGACAAGAAAATGTTTATCAAACTGAAATTTGAAATATTTTACTTGAGGAAGTGTCTGTCAAACTTTACCTTAGGTAAGGAAAATTTTGATAAAATGTATTCTCAAATCCAACCTCTAAGGAATAGTTCTAGTTTTGGTTATACTGTTTTTAAAATGATTTTTAGTAACAATTACTTTGTTTCTCAAAGTGCTCCATTATGCACTAAGTGCCACTGTGGTGGAAATTGGGCAAAAAATTGTTCCCTAAACAAAACTCAGTCTTTAGTATTACATAAAGCCTATTTTTCTAAAAAGATGTGGGTGCCTAAAATTTTACTTTTTGAGATTTTCAGATCCAAGAAAGTTTGGATTCCGAAAACCTAATTTTTTTCTTATTTTCAGGAAAATATAGAAAGTACCAACAGCAATACATGGTACATGTATTGTGGATATTCCTGGCATATGACTGTTAACAAAAACTATTTTGAAAAAATTATCAAGACGAAAGTAGGGAAAGTAACTTTCAGAGATAAGGCTTAGAGAGAATTTGATGGTATAGGTAACATTGTCCTTCTTGAAAAAACTTTTATTTGAAAAGTTTTATTTGTTAAGGGTATTAAGCACAACCTCATTAGCATAATCCAATTATGTGATGAAGTTTACCTTGTGAATTTTAGGAATGACAAGTATTTAGTACACAATTCCAAGGAAGAGTTTGTTATTTCTGCCCATAGGCAAGAGAATGTTTACACACTAAACATATAAGACCTTAGGAGCCAAGATCTACCTTGCCTTAGTGCAATGGAGGATCATTCTTGGTTGTGGCATAGAAGGTTAGGACATTGTAACCTTATGAACATATGAAAACTTTCTATGAAAATATTAGTTAAGGATCTACTGGAGCTTATATTTGATTCTTCAAGTGTTTGTGACCCTTTTCAATATGGAAAGAAACATAAATCAAGTTTTAAATCAGTCGATGAAGTCACAAATAATGATGCATTATAGTTAGTGCATATGGATATTTTTGGTCTTACACAAACTGAATGCATTGGAGGCAAGTATTATGTATTTGTCGTGGTTGATGATTACACTAGATTTACGTGGGTCTATTTTCTAGAAAATAAATCTGGAACTTTTTCTTATTTAAAAAGTTTTAGATCCCATGTTTAAAATGATAAAAACCTTCCATTGAAAAATATTCATAGTGATCATGGTGGAGAATTACAAAATTCTATTTTTGAAACTTTTTGTAGTGGAAAAGGCATTACTTATGACTTCTCAGCACCCAGAACACCTCAACAAAATGGTGTTGTTGAAAGAAGAAACAGGATTCATCAAGAGATAACTAGAACCATGTTGAGTGAGTATTCTGTAGCCAAACATTTTTGGTTCAAAGCTGTAAGTATTGTTTGTTATACTATAAATTGAGTTTTGATTAGACCTTTTCTTAAAAAAACTCTTTATGAGTTATGGAATGGTAGAAAACCTAGACTTTCCTACTTTAAGGTTTTTGGTTGTAAAGTATTTATTCTGAATACTAAAGATAATCTTCATAAATTGGCACTAAAATATGATGAAGTAATTTTATAAGGCTACTCCACAACTTCTAAGGCTTATATAGTTTTAAATAGAAACACTTGTACTGTTGAAGAAATAGTACATGTCAAATTTGATGAAACTGATCCTTTTTTTTAAACAACCCCAATATATATCTTCAGATGTGTTTTAAAAAACTAATTATCATCCTTTGATAGAAGATCCTTCAGATAAGAAAAATTTCCAAGAAGATACTTCTGAAACATTTACCCTAGAAGATTTCCTACCCTGTGTTGATGAACAGGTTTTACAAAACCCAAATCAGTTGTTCCAAAATAATCATCCTAGTGATAACATCATTGGTAATGTGAATCGACCTATAAGGACTAGAAGTTCCTTAAGAAATGAAGTCGAACATCTAGCATTCCTTTCCCAATTAGAACCAAAAGTAACTGATTAATCTTTAAGTGATGATGACTGGATTAAAGCCATGTAATATGAACTAAATGAATTTGAAAGGAATAATGTTTAGACCATGGTTGAAAGACCAAAGGAAACTTCTATTATTGGAGTAAAATGGGTGTTCAAAAATAAGTGTGATGAAAATGGAATCATAGTTAGAAATAAAGCTAGATTGGTTGTTAAAGGCTATAATCAACAAGAAGGAATAGACTATGAAGAAAACTATGCTCCATTAGCTAGACTTGAATCTATTCGACTTATACTTGCCTTTCCAGCATTCTTCAATTTCAAACTTTTTCAAATGGATGTAAAATGTACTTTCCTTAACAGTTATGTTCAAGAGGAAGTCTTTGTTGAACAACCTCCTAGTTTTGAAGATACAAAACATCCTGATCATGTTTTTAGACTTACCAATGCTTTTTATGTCCTTAAACAAGCACCTAGAGCTTGGTATGATAGACTTATAGGTTTTTTGCTTCAAAATAATTATGTTTAGGGAAATGTAGATCCAACCCTTTTTATAAAGAAAGATAAGAAAAATGTTTTTATTGTTCAAATTTATGTTGATGACATTATATTTGGTTCAACTCAACAATCTTTAAATGATTCCTTTGCGGATCTAATGAAATATGAATTTGAAATGAGTATGATGGGTGAGTTAACATTTTTCCTTGGTTTTCAAATTTCTCAAAAACCAGAAGGAATATATATATCTCAACATAAGTATATTAAAGATCTTATTAAAAATATGGATATGAAAATACTAAGAGTATAACTACTCCTATTGGTACCTCAAATACACTTGATCCTGATGAAGCTGGGAAACCAGTAGATCAAACATCTTTTAGAGGTATGATAGGAAGATTACTTTACTTGACAGCTAGTCGTCCAGACTTAATTTTTTTAGTATACTTATGTGAAAAATATCAATCTAATCCTAAGGAATCTCATTTAAAGGCAATAAAAAGAATTTTTTCTACTTAAAGGGAACCATGGATTTAGGACTCTATTATACTTTTGGAAATTATTTTGTTTTATAAAGTTTTTTAGATGCTGAAATTAGTGGATGTAGAATGGATAGAAAGATTACATTTAGAACATGTCATTTCATAGAAGATTCATTAGTTTCTTGGTCATGCAAGATGCAACACTCAGTAACACTTTCCACTGTTGAAGCTGAATATGTAGCAGCTGGAATTGGTTGTACTCAAGTGTTGTGGATGCAACACACACTCACTAACTATGGTATGAGTTTTACCAAAAGAAAAATTTTTTGTGATAATACAAGGGTCATTTCCCTTAGAAAACACCCTAAACATAACTCTCGTTCAAAGCACATAGACATTAGGCATCACTTTCTTAGGTATCATACACAAAAAAGAGATATCATTCTTCAATTTATCGGAACGTAAGATCAACTCGCTGATATTTTCACAAAATCTTTACCCTCTGATAGATTTGAATACATTAAATAGAAGTTAGCAATGATAACTGTAAGTTAATCCTCCTTGTTAACTTCTTGTTGAATCAATATTCTTACAGTAATAAACTCCTTTTCATAGGTGGATTACATATGTTTGATAGTTTATTTTCAATTTTTTCGTAATGAAGTTTTTCAAATTTTTCTTAATGAAGTTTTTTTTTAAATTTTTTTTAATGAAGTTTTTCATATTTTTCATAATGAATTTTTTTTCATATTTTTCATAATGAAGTTTTTCATATTTTTCATAATAATGTTTTTCATATTTTTCGTAATGAAGTTTTTCATATTTTTCATGATGAAGTTTTTCATGGTTTTCATAATAAAGGTTTTTCTGTACACAAAATTTTGGTAATGAGGATTTTTGTAATGAAGATTTTCTTAATGAACATTTCCTTAATGAATATTTTCATAATGAAAACTTCCGTACTTAATTTATTTTTGTAATAGAGTTTTTTTCCGTTGTCATGTTTTCTTTTTGGAATCTAAAGTTCTTCAAGAATAATTTCCCTCAATAAAAATAATCTTCCTAGAAATCCGAAAGGTATGACTCTTTCTTGAGTTTTCATAATCACCTTTTACTTGATAGTAGTTTATTTTGTATTTAAAAATTTATCAGATTCTAGTTTACTTAAATACGAATGTTTTCCTTTAAAAACCTCAAAATATCGGATCTTACCGAATTTTCCTTGCGACTATCTTTTCAACTGTCAGATCTGATCAAAAAAATTCTTTGCCATTGGATTCATATGGGAAGTTCAATTGTCACTTCAACACCTATAAAAGGGGAACCTCGATGGTTGTCCCACATCGGTTTTCAAGATTTTGTATGTCAAATCTCTTCCCCACTTCAAAATACTATTCCGAACTTTTCATAAGTGCTCATGTCCGAATGTCTGGTGAAGTTCCTTCTTAAGAGATGTCTATTGTCAAGCCAATTGCGGAGTGGCTGTTATACAGAGAGAGGTTGGTCCATCCGAACTTCTTCAATAAGTATGATTCCATTATCTCTAGAAACATCAATCTGAATGGATGGGAAAGTGTTTACATATCAAAGCTGGGAGCTCAGGATGTAGTGTATCTAGATCTGCTTATAGAATTTTATGAATCAGTTTGTTTTTTTATGGAAGATAGAAAAGAAAAATTTTCCTTAAAGAGTTATGGAAAAACATATGAACTTTCATACACCAAGGTAGATATCTTGGTAGGATTATCCTATGAAGGAGAAGCGGAATTTTGTTCTCACAAGTTACTAGATGTTCAGGGAAGTTTTATAAAGGTAAAGGCTTTGGAATGTCTTGGACTTTCATATGTCCAGACCACAAATATTTCTCACTTTTCTATCAACAATCTCATACTTGAGTTATGGGTTCAGGGTTTTATTGTACCGAGAAAGGGTGATAAGGACACCCTGAAGAAAAGTGATATGTAAATCTTGGATTTTTTGGTAAATCTAAGGAATATAAATCTAATGAAGTCCATTCTCATTACGATAGAGAATATCAAGAATGGGAATTTGAGAGCATAGATAATGATGTATACATCCCTACTCTCCAAGTTGATTGTTCGGTGTCTTGAGTCCTTCAAGATTCCATGAAGTTCCAAGCTGAGGAATTGAAAAGTTATTTTAGTAAGTGATGATACTTTGAAAAGAATGAATGCCGGCTTTTCTAAAGATTCCCAAGAGTTTTATGATCTACCAGTGGAAGATGTAGAAGTCATTCCGAAGAATGTAGAAGAGGTTGAACCGTCGAAGAAGGCTGGAAAGAAAAGAAAATTGAAGGAAGTAGAATTTGAAGGTTAAACCCCTAAATCTAAAAAAGCTCATTCCGCATCTCCAAATCCCAAGAAATAGAAATCCTATCCGGATGAGGTCGTAGCCAAATGGAGGGAGGATAAAATGAATCGGAAGGAAGGAGAACCAGAGTTTGGTCTAGATCCTGCTGAGGCCAAGGATCTAAAAGAAAGTACTACTGAAGAGATTGAGAATCAAGCCAAAGAGAAGAAGAAGATGATGATGATGATGTCAAAGGATGAAATTTTTCAATCCCTTCTAAGGGATACTGAGATAGAATCCGAGAATATCCTGGTACCGAAATCATTCTTGGTGGAACAGTTACATAAGACTCCGAGGAAGAAGTTCATGACTCTGGAAAAAGCCAAAAAGAAGGACGTTGAAAAGGAATTTGTGGAAGAAGTAAAAGAAGCTGAAAGAATTGATGATACAGCTGATCTGATAAAGCAAGTTTTTGACATTCATGAGAAGGAAAGTACATCCAAAAAATTATCAATCCAGACTTCTCAAGCTAGATCTTCGAAACTTTCTACTCCTGGAATTGATGATAAGGCTGAAGAGGAAGTGAACAAATTATCTGAGGAAGAGAGTTATAATCATCACTTCATACACCCTAAGTATATTGAGGCAAGAGCTGTGAAATAAAAAATTGATGATGATAAGATTGTTCAGTTATCAAAAAATGAGCATGAGTCTCCAGATGAAGAAGTTGTTCCAAAAACCAACAAGGGGAAATAAGTGGTTGTTGATACCCCAACCAAATAAATTTTAAAAAATAAGGAAGCTGGAGCATATTATAAGAGGAAGATGTTCGAGCTAGTGGAATAACCTTCACTGAGAAAATTGTTAGATTCGGAATCATCCACTCTGGGTCAGTATTTTGTCATTCAATCTCTAAAGAAGCTTGTTGACACCATTCTGATCTTTCCAACCATTGAATCCTGATGTCAGATGCTCCAACATAGCATGAATTAGAAATCAGATTCTATATCCATGGTGATTTATAGGTTCATAAAGATTGAGGCTGATTATAAGAATTTCCTTATCAACTATGAAGCCCATATAAAATCTTGTAAGAAAATGGTCAACTAGTCGAAAAATATTGTTGAAGATTTGAGAGAGTTTGATGACTTTCCAAATGATGTTAAGTAAAATTTTGATACTCAAGATGGAAAAATCAAAGATCTCACAAATATCATTGGGAAAAAGATAACTCTTGAGAAGAATATTCGGATTATGGATGTCAAAGATCTGAATGGGAAGTTGAATTATGTTGTATAAATTTGGAAAACCGAAAGGGATCTCCGTATCGAGATTGAAGAAAATCTAGTGAAGCAAGATGACCTGTTGAAGGTTCAGGCAGAGGCTCTGAAGGTTCAGGAAGATATGATCAAAGCCTTAGAGAAGAAAGTAGAAGAAGATCACAAGGATCTAAAGAAGCTAAAAACCACATTAAATAAGTTTATACCCAAAGAGATGGAAGAAAAAATAGCTCAATCCGATCTTTTGTTTTATTTTTTCCCTTGTATAAATTCTTCCAATTTTAATGAAATTGTTGTTGTTATTTTTTTGGATGTTTGTACTAATATTTCAGGTACCATATTTTTTCTTCAATTCCCTCAAACTCTTTTTGAAAATCAAAATGGGGGAGAAGGATAAAAAATTCTAAGTAAATAGGAAATATCCCTAAGTAAGGGGGAAGTTTATCTAAGGGGGAGTTCTCATTGTGGATATTTCCATACTCAAGATAATAAAAAATCTCATTCAGGAAATCTAGAATATGATCTTTAGTGTTCCAAAGCCTAAGGGGTAGTTAGTCGTATTCACCATTGACCATGAATAAAGGGAGATAAGTTTTATTTGAAAAGTCTAGAAAAAAAATCTAAGTCTTTAGATTCATTTTCGTAAGGATGTTTGTTCTTTCCAAAAGAGGGAGATTGTTGAGTCAATAAGGTTTTCCTTATAACTTTTCCATTCCTTCATACTTGGGGGAGATTGTTAATTCAATAATTTTTCCTAATTACTTTACCATTCCTTCTTGTTTTGAAAATTACAAACACCTTATCTCAGGGAAAATCTCTGTTTACCCTGTGTTTTACTTCTATAAGGAAAAATTCCCTTTCCCAAGGAAATTTATCCTTACCTTGTTTTCATTTTTCATATCATAATTTTTCTAAGAATAAAATTCGTTTTGAAACCAAAACCTCAGAATCCTATAATTTCATAGATATGAAGCATTCTATTTTAGGATCCGAATTCTTAGAATTCTAATTACGAATTCTGGATACGAACTATTCTGAGTTCTGACTCTGGATTCTAATTACAAATTCTTGATATAAACTCTTCTGAGTTCTGACTCCGAATTCTAATTTCGAATTCTGGATATGAACTCTTCTGAGTTCTAAATCCGAATTCTAATTACGAATTCTGGATACAAACTCTTCTGAGTTATGACTCTGAATTCTGATTACGAATCCTGGATACGAACTCTTCTGAGTTCTAACTATGAATTCTGATTACGAATTCTGGTTTCGAACTCTTCTGAGTTATGACTATGAATTCGGATTATGAATTCTGGTTATGAACTTCTCTGAGTTCTGACTCTGAGTTCTTTGAATACAAACTCTGAACTCTTATGAGTTCTGACTCCGAATTCTCATGAACCCTAACTCCGAACATTTTGAGTTCAGGTTCCAAATTCCTAGAAAAACAGAATATGAATATCTATTAATATAGACTGAAAATTAAATTTTGGTTAGACTCTGAACTTTTATTTGTTTACACTCCGAATATTGAATTTGGTTATGTAACTATATTTTTTCTTACCCATGTTTTAGTTATAAATTATGTTATGTATTCAGTTACTAACTAACCCTTGTTTGAGTGACACGTGTACAAGTTCCTCCGAGATTCAATGGAAAATATGACAGTTGGAAGAGGGAGATGACCATTGGTGCTGGTGTGGGTAAGACAGAATTTCACTACCACAAAACTGGGCAAGGCATGCGCCTGCCTTTATCAGCGCTAACGGAAAAGCGCTAATAAAGGTTGTATTTATCAGCGCTTTTCATTTTAGCGCTGATAAATACACCCTTTATCAGCGCTTTTTACTAGCGCTGATAAAGGGTCCCGTGGATTTTTTAAAAACCCGCGGGTCCTCTTCCTCCTCCCCGCACACAATCAAGCTCTCGCGGAAGCCCTCGCCTGCGCCAATGCTGTCGATGTCGCCGCCTCCTGCTCCGCCGCGGCCGCCGCCTCCTCCTATGATTCTATTCCTCCTCCTCCTCCTCCACTGGCCTCATCCTCCTCCTCCTCCGGTGCCTCCGGTGCCTCCGCCCTGCCTCAGCCCTGCCTCCGCGCCGCTACCGCCGGTGCCTCCTCCTCCACCGCGGCCTCCTCCTCCTCCGCCGGTGCCTCCTCCTCCTCCGCCGGTGCCTCCTCCTCCACCGCGGCCTCCTCCTCCACCACGGCCTCCTCCTCCTCCGCCGGTGCCTCCGCGGCCTCCTCCTCCTATGCGGCCTCCTCCTCCTCCATTGTGCGGTATGCTATGCCGAATAATTGTAATTTGCTTTGTTTTTTATTTTTGTTCTATATTTCAACTATCATGATTTGTGTGAATCAGTTTTATTTGAAGTGGGGGGGTTCAGGTGCTGCGGGGGTGTAGTGGGTGGGGGTGTGCAGGTGGGGGTGTTTAGGTGGGGGAGATGTGCAGTGGGTGAACATGTGTATATGGGGCGTATAATGGGGGGTCTATTGGGTGTGAGGTGGGGGTGTACAGGTTGGGGGTGGGGGTGGGGGTGGGCTGTGCAGGTGGGGGTGGGGGTGGGTGGGATATGCAAGTGGGAGGGGGGGTTGTTCAAGTGGGTGGTGGGGAAGAGCGTGTTCTAGTTGGGGGGTCTAGGTAGGTGGGAGTCTGTTGGTGGGTGAGGTTGGGGGTGTACAAGTGGGGGGGGTGTGAAGGTGGGGGTGGGGGAGGGGGGTTGTGCATGTGGGGGGGTGTAGTGGGTGGATGGGAGGGGGGATGTGTAGGAGTCTGCTGGGGGAGATATGGGGAGGGGGGATGTGCATGTGGGAAGTTGAAAATTCCATAGTTTTCCAATAAGCACTGGGAAGTCATCACTTCTAGAGATTTGGATAGGCCTGAGGCCTCTTAGGTTTTGGTTCTTGTCTATTTATCTTGATGAGTAAGGAATCATATGATCTAAAAGTGACATCAACTATATATGATTAATTCTTTCTCCCACAAAACAATTTTCTAGAAATAATATATCTTTGGAAGGTGAGGGAGCCTTTTATAATTCTTTCATATAGAGACCATTCAAGGACAGTATCCATATATATCCACCTAGAGTATGGACCTCTACAGCCGCCGCCTCCTCCTCCTCCGCCGCGGCCGCCGCCTCCTCCTCTGATCCTGCTCCTCCTCCTCCTCCTCTGATGCCTCTGTTGATGCCTCCTCCTCCTCCGTCGGTGCCGCCGGTGCCTCCGCGGCCTCCTCCTCCTCCACCGGTGCCTCCGCGGCCTCCTCCTCCTCCTCCATCATGCCACGGTCAAGCCGCGGTCACGCCGCGGTCACGCCGCGGTCACGCCGCAGTCACGCCGGTGCCTCCGCGGCCACCGCCTCCTCCTCCTCCGCGGCAGCAGCCGCCTCCTCCTCTTCTCCTGCTCCTCCTCCTCCTCCTCCTCTGGCCTCATCCTCCTCCTCCTCTACTGCCTCTGCTGCCTCCGCCCTGCCTCCGCCCTGCCTCTGCACTGCCGCCAGTGCCTCTTCCTCCACCGCGGCCTCCTCCTCCTCCACCACGACCTCCTCCTCCTCCTCCACTGCCTCCGCTGCCTCCTCCTCCTCCGCCGTGGCCGCCGCCTCCTCCTCTACTCCTGCTCCTCCTCCCCTCCACCGGCCTCATCCTCCTCCTCCTCCGCTGCCTTCACTGCCTCTGCCCTGCCTCTGCCCTGCCTTCGCGCTGCCGCTGGTGCCTCCAGTGCCTCCTCCTCCACCGCGGCCTCCTCCTCCTCCGCCGATGCCTCCTCCTCCTCCGCCGGTGCTGCCAGTGCCTCCACGTCTCCTCCTCCTCCGCGGTCACGCCGCGGTCACGCTGCGGTCACGCCGCGGTCACGCCGCGGTCACTCCGCGGTCACGCCGCGGTCACACCGGTGCCTCCGTGACCGCCGCCTCCTCCTACTCCACCGCAGCCGCCGCCTCCTCCTCTGCTCCTGCTCCTCCTCCTCCGCTGCCTCCGCTGCCTCCGCTGCCTCCGCCCTGCCTCTGCCCTGCCTCTGTGCTGCCGCTGGTGCCTCCTCCTCAACCGCGGCCTACTCCTCCTCCGCTGATGCCTCCTCCTCCTCTGTCGATGCCGCCGGTGCCTCCGCAGCCGCCTCCTCCTCCGCGGTCACGTCGGTGCCTCTACGGCCGCCGCCTCCTCCTCCTCCACTACCTCCGCTGCCTCTGCTACCTCCGCCCTACCTCCTCCCTGCCTCTATATTTAGTTTCTATTGATTTTTGATTTATCTAGATTAGGTTTTATTGGTGATTCAACTGGAGCACGGTGGTATCATATTGATGTGAGGCTTGGGGATTGTAGTGGTTCCCAATATATTTTTTATTTTGGTATTTATTTATTCCTTTATTTCCTTGAAGTATCTTGTTTTTTACCTAAATTATACTCATATTCCTTCTCCTTTAACCTATATACTTATCCTATGGATTTTAAATAAGATGAATATAAATAAAGAATGGATGAATGCCAATCGGTTGAAAAAAGAGTATGAAGAAGGTGTGAAAGAATTTATCAAGTTTGCAATAGATCATGCATGTGACTCTTCTCAAATCCTTTATCTGTGTTTACGCTGTTGTTATTCAAAAAACATTAGTCCAGATGAGTTGGAAGAACACTTGATCTGTCACGGAATAGATCAAAGTTATACATGTTGGAATAAATACAGGGAAACAACGAATGTAGGTAGTGACTGGGGTGACACTGCGTTTTATGGATCATCTGATATGATTACAAACATGAACAATGAAGATGACCGTATGGAGGATGTGATTACAGATGTGAATGATGGTGAAGATCGTATTGAGAAAATGACAAGGACCTCCGAAGATGAACTTCGTGATTTCCCAAAATTGTTTGAGAAGTTAAAAAGTTGTGCAAAGACACCATTGTATGCTGGTTGCACTAAATATACAGCATTGTCATCTGTACTGAAGCTGTATAATTTGAAAGCAGATAACGGGTGGAGTGATGACAGTTTTACGAAACTACTTGCCCTCTTGAATGACATGCTCCCAGAAGACAATGAGCTCCCGAGCCGAACATACGATGCCAAACGAATTCTACGCTCTATGGGTATGATCTCTGAAAGAATACACGTCTTCCCGAATGACTGTATACTGTTTTTCAAGGACCACAAATCACTTAAAGAATGCCCAAAGTGTTGTGCTTCTCGATACAAGAAAGATGAATCCAGTCCTACTAAATTTGTATGGTACATTCCAATCATTCCAAGGTTTAGATGCTTATATGGAAGTGAGGAGACTGTAGAACAATTAACATGGTATGCAGATACAAGAATTAAATATGGGATACTACGTCACCCGGCAGACTCTCCTCAGTGGAAGAGAATCGATCATGAGTATCCTGAATTTGGAAACGAGTCGAGAAACCTTCGTCTTGCGTTATCTACAGATGGAGTGAATCCTTTTGGTTTTCAAAGCAGCAGTCACAGTACATGGCCAGTTATGTTGATAAATTATAACTTACCACCGTGGTTATGCATGAAACGAAAATACATCATGTTATCTATGCTTATATCAGGACCAAAACAACCGGGTAATGATATTGATGTTTATTTAGCTCCATTGATCGAAGATTTGAAATTATTGTGGGATTCAGGTGTTACATTGTATGATGCTTACAAAATGGAAGATTTCACTTTGAGAGTCATGTTGTATGGGACGATAAATGACTTCCCAGCTTATGGAAATTTGTCAGGATATAGAATTAAAGTAACTCAAGGCTGTCCCGTTTGCGAAGAAGGTACACAATCAATTAGGTTGAAACATTCCTCAAAAACTGTGTTTCTAGGACATCGCAGATTTCTACCATGACGACATAAGTACCGTTCTTGGAAGACATCATTCGATGGAAGTTCAGAAGAACATACAACACCATCTCCACTAACAGGCGATCAATTGTTTGAGAAAGTTAAAAATTTGGACACTACTTTTGGTAAACCGGCTTCGAAAAACCTTAGGAAAATCGATTGGAAAATGAGATCAATTTTTTTTGAATTACAATACTGGAATTGTCTGTATGTAAGACATTTTATTGATGTTATGCATGTAGAAAAAAATGTATTTGACAGTTTTATCGGCACATTGCTAAATACATCTAGAAAAACAAAATATGGAATTAAGGCTAGGTTGGACATGGTTGAGATGGGAATACGAGAAGAGTTGGCACCAGTAAAGGGTGAAAAACGAACATTTCTTCCTCCTGCTGCTTACACTCTTTCCAGGCAGGAGAGATATCAGTTTTGCAACTTCTTGAATGACGTAAAGGTTCCAGAGGGGTATTCATCAAATATTAGTAACCTTGTGTCAATGAACGACTTGAAGTTAAAAGGTATGAAATCACATGACTGTCATGTTTTGATGCAAAATCTCATTCCAATTGCTTTACGTTGCATTTTTTCCAAGAATATCCGCCATACATTAACAAAACTGTGTTTCTTCTTCAAAGCTATATGAAGCAAAGTTATAGACCCGGCGAAATTTCCAGCTATGGAAAAAGAAATTTCCGTCATATTATGTGAATTAGAAATGTTCTTCTTGCCTTCATTTTTTGATATGATGGTTCATTTGATGGTCCACTTGGTGAGAGAGATTCGACTATGTGGTCTTGTACATTACATATGGATGTACCCCATTGAACGGTATATGATGATTTTGAAAGGGTATGTCAAAAATCGAAGTCGGCCAGAAGGTTGTATTGTAGAGCGATATATTGTTGAGGAAGCCGTTGAATTCTGTACCGAATACTTGTCTGGTGTGGAAATCATTGGCTTACCGAAATCTCGTCACACTGGGCGGTTAGAGGGTGAAGGAATTTCTGGAAGAAAGGTTGTCACAATCAATATTACAGATCGGGAGCAGGCCCACCTTTATGTTTTGTATAACAGTTTGGACGTTGACCCATATGTTGAAATCCACAAAGAAATTCTTAGGCAATTGAATCCATCAAGGGCTGAAAAATGGATATCAAATACACATAATCGACAGTTTATAGGATGGTTTTGAGATCATATTTTTAAGAAGTCAGATGAAAATCCAAAGTCTATTTCAGAACGACTTCGATGGCTAGCCGGAGGACCAAGTGTGTATACATTATCTTACAATGCTTATATAGTTAATGGTTATAAATTTTATACTAATGAACATGATCAAGATAGTACCATGCAGAATAGTGGGGTTACACTTGTGGCTGAAGCGATGCATTTTTTCAGTGCTAAGGACAGAAATCCAATTTATGCAAATATGTCATACTTTGGCATCATTAAACAAATATGGGAGTTGGATTATACGGAATTTCAAGTACCGATATTTCAATGCAAGTGGGTTGATAACAGGAGTGCTGTTAAAATAGATGATTTGGGATTTGTGAAAGTTGATTTAAATAAGTAAGGGGAGAAAGACGAACCATTTATAATGGCATCACAGGCAGTGCAAGTATTTTATGTTCCCGATCCCGCAAACCGAAACTGGTCAATTGTTCTGTTATCGACCAAAACAGCTGAAGGGTCAGATGAAAATTCAATAGAAGATGATCCTTTCATTTGGATTTCACAATCATTTCGCAGTTGTCCCAATTTAGATGACGTTTTGTATGTCAGAGGAGACCACAATGAAGGGATATGGATAGTTGATAGAGGGGTCAAATCCCTTCAGCCTTTTAAAAAAAAGGGAGTTCAATAATCAGGTTATTGATTTTTATTGTAATATAGATTGTGTTACATTATGTTATTATCTGTTCGCTGCTGCTTTTATGTGATCTAACTTAAATTTTAAACCAGTTCTACAGATAATGACTTCTTCACCTGCTGATGCACCCAATCCCGAGACGCAACACGTCTATCAACCTGTTGCAGCTGGTCCCATTGCTGAGAGACAACAGGTCTCTCAACCTATTGCAGCTGGTCCCACTTCTGACGTACAACAGGTCTCTCAACCTGTTGCAGCTGGTCCCACTACTGAGAGACAACAGGTCTCTCAACCTGTTGCAGCTGGTCCCACTGCTGACGTACAACAGGTCTCTCAACCTGTTGCAGCTGGTGTCAGTGCCGAAGCTAGTGCTTCGGAGAAACATAATGATGATGCAAAAACTGAGGAAATGGAAGGCGATGAAACCCCAACGACACAAAAAAAACAGGTGCACCGTAGTTTGACATTTTTAGAAAAAATCCTTAAGGCAAAAGCGAAAGGCATCAAATATGAGGTGGTATGGAATAAGCTAGGCCAGCATGTAAACCCCAACAAAGCCATGTTTAGTAGCTACATTGGAATCGTCACTCGACAACGCGTGCCGATTGACGTAGAGTCGTGGCACCATGTTGTTAGTGGGTTGAAAACATTAATGTGGGAAGAGATTACGGTAACATTACGATATCATCTATTTAATTTATTAAAATAAAATAAAATATTGAAATATTGACTAACCCTTCATCATCTCTTGCAGAGTCCATTTATAGTAGATGTTTCGCACAAAGAATATGTTTTCAGACTGGCAGGAAGGATTCATAGAGGCTTTCTCTCCATTTTAATGAAAAATCATCTGAAAGATGCCGAAGGGAAAATCAAGCCGCACCCGCCTCCTCTTTATGCACACTTGATATCCCAAGGAACGTGGGATGTGTTTTGCAACTGTCGTGCGGAAAAGAATTTTCAGGTACATTGTGTTTGGTTACACGTTGTGTAACGTTGCTTGTATTAATCACATTTATTGATAGGTTTTTATTTATGAAACAGCAACTGAGTGCTGAAAATAAAGAACGGGCAGCAAAACCAGCGTACCCCTACCGTAAAGCAAGGTTGGGGTACGCTTCAATTGAAAAACAATTGGTATGTATTTTAAAAGTACTGTAATAATTTTATGTGACATAAAACAACACTGTAACCATGTTTCTCTGTTTATAAGCAAATTGATGAAGAAAAATCTCAAGTCACTTCCATTCCACTCCATGTGCTATGGAAGGAGGCTCGTGTTAATAAAGAGGGGAAACTGATAGATGAAAACACACAAAAAGTGTGGGAAACATGTGTAAGTATGACATAATATAAACTTGTTTTTCTTTAATTCACTATTACATAATGATGCTTACTTATTTTTTCATATTTTCTATTTGACATAGTCACAGGAAACATCAACACCCGCACCGGATGCAGACATACTTTCAACGGCCTTGAAACAGCCAGAATAGTATGGCCGCGTTAGAGGTGTGGGTTTTGGGGTGTCACCCAAGACATATTTTAAGAAAAAAAACAAGAGGATGAACAAACCAAAGAATTGCATGTAATGAGAGATAGAGTAGCTACCCTTGAAGAACAAATCCAAACTCAGGGAGAGATGCTAAAGAGTTTGATGGAGGAGAGGCGAAGAGAACAAACAACTCAAGAACAACCCCCGCGAGAAGATCCACCCCTCACCAGCTTTGAGGCGAGCCATTCCCCTCAAAGACCTGACTTAACCGAGGTAATCAATGTAATAATATTCATTTTTGTGAGATGTGAATCACATAGACACTGATACCTTTCATTTAATGATATTCTGCAGGGTGAAAATGACTGTGATTTATATCTGTCAACTCCCACCCATCGCCTTGTAGTGAGGGCTACGGTGTTCAATATGCAGAATGACACGCTCCACTCCAGAACACTTCCAATCGGTCATGTCAAAGTGTCGATTAACGTAGCTCATGAGACGAGCGTCGAGCTACCCGTGCCAAATGATGATGAAAACATTCATATGGTGGAAAAAGCTATTGGAACATTCATTGCATGGCCGTCGAATCTTGTAAAAAAACACATCGAGTAGGAGATATTCATTTCCAGTTCATTTTTCAAGCAGAACCTTTAACATTAAATTAGAAAATGCCTGAACCGATGAATATTATTACAGAAGGATAAAATGGAGAAGCTAAAACAAAAGAGCGGCTCCATGATTGGATCAACCAACCGATCAAAATGATCTACTGAGATCACGTTCACCCCGCCCGTTCTATATCCACATTTAATATCATTGCAAGCTCATGTGGATACGAAAATTAAAGACGGAAAGAATCATATAATTTTTTGTGAAAAAGATATGTACAGAGAGGAAACAATGGATTTCGTTAGTGCAGACGTTGTTTCTGAGATCATCACATATGACTGGCTAGGCGCCTCAGTTATAAATGTATACATGAGGTATGTTTTCATGATTTTATTTTACAGAAGCTGATATAATTTGATAATTATGGATAAATACATCTCATATTTTTCACAGGCGTATATATGAAAAACAATTGAAGGAATTTTCCCATTAATACAAATTTGGACTTGTTAGTCCTCACACCATTTCTACACAATGAACAGAAATAGATTCTAATTTTCAGGCTGAATTGATGTCAAATCTGCTCAGAACGTTTCAAAGAAGAATTACGACTGACGGGCTCTTTTTAATACCAACGATGCAAGGGTAAAACTCTACATTTTAATCATATCAATTATATTTTCATTTCTATCAGTACTTATTTCTTTTTGTGTTTTTAGGGAACATTGGATGCTCATTGCAGTCAATTTGGATACTCCAAAGATTTATTTTCTGGATTCACTGCATGGATATCCAACTAACCGACCACACATGATGGCGATTGTCAATTTGTAATACACTAGATCCAACATTTTAGAACTAAATATCTAGTTATATAATTTATATTATCTTTTAATGAGGATTTTGATATGATAGGGCGGTGTATGAATATCGTCTAAAGGCTGGAATGAATCCAGGGCGTAAGGATGACAATGCCCACAAGATCTACAAATGGAGAAGTATCTGGGTATATATAATTATATTTCACTATCCAAATACATATCAAAACAAATTACTTATTTTTCTCGAAGTTTCTGCAGTTTCCAAAACAAACAAATGACAAGGACTGCGGTTATTATGTTTGTAAATTTATGAAAGAGATAGTATTTCATGGACAAACTAGCATCCCTGAAGAGGTATTTTTGAAAATAATTACTACTTTATTTAAAATAATTTTTAATCCTTTGTGTATTTATATTTTTTCAGTACTACTATGACTGTCGCAAAAACTCTTATTCATAAGATGATATAAATGTCTTTAGAAACGAATGGGCAGCGTACCGGATCGAAGAATGTAAACAAATAGGACAATGAAGGTGAATTCCTAATACTTATGTTATCTTTATATGGTCATTGATATCTCCCTTTACACCTATTGAGCATCTATGATCTCCCTTTCTTATGTTTCATATCCTTAGATTAGTGAATTCCTACTACTTAGTTTGAAAATGACATAAACTTTGGAAAACAACACCAATGACATACGCCAAACTGAGAAAACGCCTTCGGATTGTTTTGATACTTTAGGAAAACAATCCACGAGTCATTTTTGATGCGTACGAATTGACCGTACCTCAATCTGACGCACGGTGTGACCGGTATGGCTAAAAGTGTCTGATATCAGTTTCAAATTGAGATAAACTTTGGAAAACAACACCAATGACATACGCCAAACCAAGAAAACGCATTCAGATTGTTTTGATACTTTAGTACAACAATCCACAAGTCATTTGTGATGTGTAATAAACGACCGCACCTCAATCCGACGCACGTTGTGACCGGTATGGCTAAAATTGTCTGATATCAGTTTGAAAATGACATAAACTTTGGAAAACAACACCAGTGACGTACGCCAAACCAAGAAAATGCCTTCATATTGTTTTGATACTTTAGGAAAATGATCCACGAGTCATTTTTGATGTGTACGAATTGACCGCACCTCAATCCGACGCACAGTGTGACCGGTATGGCTAAAATTGTCTGATATCAGTTTGAAAATGACATAAACTTTGGAAAACAACACCAATGACATATGCCAAACTGATCAAACACCTTCGGATTGTTTTGATACTTTAGTAAAACGATCCACAAGTCATTTGTGACGTGTACGAATCGACCGCACCTCAATCCGATGCACGGTGTGACCGGTATGGATAAAATTGTCTGATATTAGTTTGAAAATGACATAAACTTTGGAAAACAACACCAATGACATACGCCAAACCGAGAAAACGCGTTCGGATTGTCTTGATACTTTAGGACAACTATCCACGAGTCATTTTTGACGTGTACGAATCGACCGCACCTCAATCCGATGCACAGTGTGACCGGTATGGCTAAAATTGTCTGATATCAGTTTGAAAATGACATAAACTTTGGAAAACAACACCAATGACATACGCCAATCCGAGCAAACGCCTTTGGATTGTTTTGATAATTTAGGACAATGATCCAAGAGTCATTTGTGACGCGTATGAATCGACCGCACCTCAATCCGACGCACGGTGTGACCGGTATGGATAAAAGTGTCTGATATCAGTTTCAAATTGAGATAAACTTTGGAAAACAACACCAATGAAATACGCAAAACCGAGCAAACGCGTTCGGATTGTTTTGATACTTTAGGAAAACGATCCACGAGTCATTTTTGACGTGTACTAATCGACCGCACCTCAATTCGACACACGGTGTGACCGGTATGGCTAAAATTGTCTAATATCAGTTTGAAAATGACTTAAACTTTGGAAAACAACAACAATGACATACACCAAACCTAGAAAACGCCTTCGGATTGTTTTGATACTTTAGGAAAATGATCCACGAGTCATTTGTGACGTGTAAGAATCGACCACACCTCAATCCGACGCACGGTGTGACCGGTATGGCTAAAACTGTATGATATCGGTTTGAAAATGACATAAACTTTGGAGAACAACACCAATGACATACGCTAAACCAAGAAAACGCCTTCGGATTGTTTTGATACATTAGGACAACGATCCAGGAGTCATTTGTGACGTGTACGAATCAACCGCACCTCAATCCAACACACGGTGTGACCGGTATGGCTAAAAGTGTCTGATATAGGTTTCAAATTGAGATAAAATTTGGAAAACAACACCAATGACATACTCCAAACCGAGAAAACGCCTTCGGATTGTTTTGATACTTTAGGAAAACAATCCACGATTTATTTTTGATGTGTACGAATTGACCGAACCTCAATCCGACGCACAGTGTGACCGGTATGGCTAAAATTGTCTGATATCAGTTTGAAAATGACATAAACTTTGGAAAACAACACCAATGACATACGCCAAACCAAGAAAACACCTTCGGATTGTTTTGATACTTTAGGACAATGATCCACGAGTCATTTGTGACGTGTATGAATCAACCTCACCTCAATCCGATGCACGGTGTGACCGTTATGGCTAAAAGTGTCTGATATCAGTTTCAAATTGAGATAAAATTTGGAAAACAACACCAATGACATACGCCAAACCGAGAAAACGCCTTCGGATTGTTTTGACTGGTAAAGATTTTCATTAGATAAAGAATCAGTATTTATTAAATGAGATAAATCAATCAAAAACATATTGAGTTTACATTATTCCCTTTCATTGTTATGAAAATGAAAACTTTTGAGTTTAAAATTTAATATTTTAGTTTCACATTTCCATATTAATTTATTCTTTCATATTACTGTTTTAATTTCATTCATTATTGAATTACTAACATAATATTTGTTTTCTTATATAGGTGAAATTTTTTCCTTGAGTTCGGATGCTTTATTCGGCAACAAATACCATCGAGAGCGGATCACGGATATCAAAGGATGAAACATGAATGTTTATAACTGTTGTTGAATAATTGTAAATGTAACCATGTAAAACAATGTTTGAAATGTATATAGCAATGCGTTTTTTTGTATTCATGATGTTAAGTAAATTTATATACCGTTGTCAGTCAAAATATTGGGTGTGGGTGCTATGGTGTGCAGGTGTGCATGTGCTACTTTGTGCAGGTATTCTGGTGTGCAGGTGTGCAGGTACTGTTTTTCAAGTGCAGGTGCTGGGGCCTTTATCAGCGCTTTTTTAGCACTGATAAAAGACACCTTTAACAGCGCTAGAGGAGCACTGATATAGTTGACCTTTATCAGCGCTCCACCATGCGCTGATAAAAGACCCCTTCATCTATGCCGGAATTAATAGCACTTTTCTAGCGCTGTTAATGCTGGTTTTTAGCGCTGATAAAGGTGCAGGTTGTAGTAGTGTTTCTTGAAAGTATAAATCAATTGACCTTTATCCAAGGTTGTTGGATAACCTTCTCTTTCGGTTAAAAGATTTACTAATTTTTACTTGTTTGTTTCATGTTTTCTACTGCATTTGTATTGTTGAGAAAAGTATAAATATCTTATACTTTCTTATACTTGTACTCTGATTTAGTTAGATTCTATACGCTTTAAGGTTGAATCTTCATCTTTGTAAACTTTCATTAAGTTTAATTTTTCAGAACCATCTTTCCGGATTCACATTCTGAGAATCATATTTCAAGAATCAAGAAAGTGTGTAGAACTAGAGGTTTTTGAATTACCTTGTTTAACCTTGTTAAATATAACCATATTTAAAAGTTCCAAAGGAATTTTTAAAAGTATACAATTCACCCCCCCCCCCCACACACACACACCTCTTGTATTTTGAGCATATTTAGATACTTTACTCAGTATCTCTTTTATTTAGATCCTAAATTTTGTATTATATATTATATCATACTCACATACCATTTCAAAAAAACCATCAGCTGGTTTTTTGTTTTGATTAGTTTAATGTGAGGTGTCCCAAACATAAATAATAAAGAATTTCCTCTCCTTTCCTATATAAACCCACCCAAGCTCCCACTTCCTCCTTACTTAAAGCCTTTGGATTTTGTCTAACCTCTTCCCTCCACTCTCCAGAATCCTCCCAAGGTACCCCAAGATCCCAAGAAGCCTCTCTCAAGCCTCTCTCAATCCTTTGGAAGCACACTTCCAAGTAAGGGTTTTCTTCCTTTCTCATTTTTGTCAAATATTCATTAAGTTGTTATGCCCTTTTTATTTAAATTATAAATTTTGGGGTATGGTTTTTAACCTCCCCCATAATGCCCTATTTATGTTTTAATGATGGGATACCCCTTTCTTTCTCATTAAATACCTCACATGTACACCTGTTACTATGCCAAAATTCTGAAAGGAATTTATCTCTCCTCATTTATATTCAAGCAATTCTTTTGGATCATGATTATAAATTCCATTACAATTGTTGGAACATGTATATATATTACCCCCTTACATTCCATGTCATGTAAATATGATGAGACACCCCTTTCTCTCTCATCAACCATTTTTATGAGTTCTTATGTCACGCGGCTATGCTGTCGAAATTGCACCGCATTTTTCCAAGACAAAGTTATTGTGTAGTGAATACCATGTCCATTTCTCTATCAAGGGTATTTTCCTTTATGCACATTTACTTATTGTTTAAAGAGTTTAAAGTATGTATTACACATTCTTTTATCATGGAATAAATGATTATGTTGAATGATTCAGTGTTTTATGATCCATGTGTCACACTTATGCATGAAGTGAAATGTTTAAGAAGGGTGCGCCATGATAGAGCTCCAATGCATTGGGTAATGTATTGTATCATGATACATCATGTTAAATGGGTGTTTACTCATGCTAATTCAAGTTAAATGAGGGTTTACTTGTGCTTCATGTGAAATGAGGATTTACTCATGCTCCATGTGCAATGAGCCTTGGCTCATGCTAATTCCATGTTAAGTGTTGTTGCCACATTTCCATGTTATGATTATCACACTTTATCACGCCTTTATGTTTATGCTTATCTTGTGCACTATTGATATGCCTATTTTCTAAAATGTATTGTATTCCTCATGTTATTCCATGATTATTCCCTTACTGGGCTTTATATCTCACCCTTTTCTTATGCATGTCCTCAGGTTATCCCATGTAATGATAAGTACGAGGGAATATAGTGGTCATGTAAAGGAAGTTTTCAATAAAGATATTGTTTTTCATGTTTTAATTATTTATGTAATGATCCAAAGCCCCAAAGAAGTTAGACCTCTCGATATTCTATGTTGTATCAAATGAATTTTATATAATAAATTATGTTTAATTATGTAATAAAAGATCACGGTTGTCATACAATGATCCTAGCTCCCCTAAGATTATGAATAACCATCATACATTTTTCTAGGATAATTATCCCGGTGATCGTGATTTCTATAAGTGATCTTCTCTTGGCTTCTAGCCCGATTGAGCATGGCCCCAAGCCACATATGCCTTTAAATTATCCCGAGACTCAATGGATTATTGAGGATGCAGTATCATCTTTACCGGGTAGTGATGTTACCATGGAAGTTGAAGGCATCGATGTTTTAGCATGTGGAGGATAGATTTATAGTCCTCTCACCTCCTCCCCATCTTTCCTCTTTTTTTCAGGGATTGAGGTTGTTTATTAGATTCGTTTCTTACTTTAAGATCATAACCACAAGCACTAGTGAATGTGGTAGATACTTTTATCCTTACCTCTGTTGTAACTATCAGGGGTGAGGCTGCTAAGGGATCCAGTAATTCTGTGGCCATTGAATCAGGTCGCTCCCTAGTCATGTTCATTCCTAAATATATTTCATCATCCAGGAGTGATTTCAAGGCTGATTAAAAAGTTCTAATCAGCCTTCAACCTAATAGCCAAAGGGTAGGGAATAACATATATAGATTGATTTATCAAGAACCACTTGTCGATATTCCAATGAAGCATCCGAAGTTACATCACCATTTTGTGGTCCTAGGATTTGGAATATTTTTCTACCATGGAATTTATGACATAGTAATGTAGGTGGTCATGGGTAAGTAGAATGTTGACATGCTCGAGTCCCATATTTATGCTACAAAGTCAAATGCTCATCTTGATATGGCCAGAAAGATTCTTATGAATAAAGATGATGATCAAGCTGGAGAAGCTGCAAGGCTACAGAGTGAACTTACCAAACAATATTCTTTAGTGGATTAGCTCGATTGAGAAAAAGAATAGTGGAGAATAAAACTGGAGTTTCTCAAATATGAATGATCCCACATCGTGGATGTAATTAGTGAGAGACATAAGAAAGTAAAGGTAGGTAAAACAGTTGTCCTTGTGGTAGTGCAGGAGGCAAAGGTATTATGGGAAGGTGCAGAGGCTTAGACCACGACATTGCTAAATCTTCATCAATCCATTGAAGAGTCAAATCATGCATTGATACAAATCAAGGATTCCAATGAACATATTTTTTAATGGTCATTTCCTACCCACATGGAGAGGCCCTAGGTTGTAGACTACCTCCAAACCTTTTTTTATTAGAATGAAAATATTTTTCTCTCCAAATATTTTCCATCATTTTCCTACAATATTAATCAGTCATGATGAATTGAATTTTAAACCATAATCGCAGCTAGATATTGGTTTGAATTGTAATCCGGGATAAATAAAATAATCAAATCATGCCCTAATAGTTTTTTCAGTATAGGGGATTAATGGGTGTAGTTTTAATCATGTTAGGGTTTCATGGAAATCCCTACTAACTCTATGCCTTTTTTTATCACCCTAATTTTTTCCAAATCCTGTTGTGGTGGGGGATTAGTGGGTATTACATGAATTTTTCTTAGTCCACCATTTGTATGGTTTTGAACTAACAAGCTTTTCATCTCTTGATGATTTTTTATTGCTTGACGTCTTGACAAAATCGTATGTAGTATAGGTTTAGTGAGTGGGTACTCGAATTTTGGTTTGATATTCCTGTTGTTGGTTTTAACCCCAGTGAGTCATGTGTCTATTTTTTATTGGTATTTTAAAGTCTTGCCAGCTGGAATATCATTACTTGTGTTTTAGGTCAAACATCCTTAACCATGATTTGTAGGGCAAGGTCCCCAATTTTGGACTCATTAATTGAGAATGTCCAAATAACATTCAGACCTCATTGGGGTATTTTTCTTTACCCTAATGTTGTGTTTTCTAAGAATGGGATGTGACATGGGGAATGGAATCCATTGGGAATACGCAAGTATGAAAATCCGCTATTGTGGAAAAATATTCCCTTGGTTGATAGGCCATTTTTGTGGGAAACATATGCAGAGCCGCTGAGGAATTGAGCGCAAAGTCAAAAAAAGGTGTATGTATGACATTGGCCATCCATTTTCATCTGTCTAAAAATTTATATAGAATTTTGTATTTTTTTTGTTGTAAAATTACATAGTGGGTTCCTATTAAGGGAATGATGTCTGAAAGTAATAGGGATATTTTGTATCATCATTGGTTGATAAAATCCTCCCACATGAATTTTACTTATGTGAAGGATGGTTAGTTCATGGTGTAGTTTAATGTTGTAAAACTAGGACATTTGATATTTTTTTAGGAATTAATTTTACTCTAACTAGAGGAGGGTAAATGATTCATATTTTCCCCATTATAGTTTGATGAGAAATGTCCTTTATTTTCATGAATTTGAAGGGGGGAATATGTAAATTGTAATCCATGGGTTTTTTGAATATATGGATTGAGGTGGGACATAAATTCCATAAGGGCATGAAGAGGTAATAAAATCCTCTCTTGAGAATGAATTTTCCATTGGTTGACAGGTCATTTTGTAAGAAACATATGCAGAGCCTCTGAGGCATTGTGTGCACAGACAAGAAAAGGTTTATGTAGGACATTGGCCATCTATTTCTAATGGCCATAGAAGATCATGGTGATTAAAACATTTTTGAACATAGAGTATGGTTTGTGACCAAGGGGGGTTCCCAAACCTGAAAGGGGCATCTGGGAATAAGTGGAGGAATTTTTGTTCTATCCATGAGGGTTGTTTCCATATGAATTTTTTACCCTTGCGTGTGCTGTGACAGGATACTTTTGTTTCATGGATGGACCTGAGATATGAGATTCGGATGTGACTACATATCATGTGGTGATAAGAATCAATCCTTACATACTTATTTTAAGGATCATCCCTAAACAGATCGGATTTGTGCATATGGATGGGGAATTTCTGTTTTATATATGATATTTTAGATGAGATGGAGCTTGTGGTGGACCTTCCTATGTGGATTCATTTCATGCACAGGATCATGGGTGGAAGACATTATATGGCACATTGAGTCCTGAGAATGAACATTGATTTTAAAAATAATCTTGCAGTTTTAATGTCTTGAAATTAGGACATTGATATAGAAGCCTCAAGTATCTAAAGGATAATCAAGCTCAGATATTCTAACATATTCAGGATGTGAGTAAGAAATAAATTGTAAACCATGGTTTCGAGGGTTCTTGGATCAGGATAAATGACATGGGGATTAGAATCTATTAGGTCTATAGAACTAGAAAAATACTCTCCTAAGTATCAATTATCCTTTGGTTTATAGACCTTTTTGTGGGCATCGTATGCAGATCCGTTGGGGAATTATGTTCATAGTCAAACAAAGGTGTCCATAGGACACTAAACCTCCATTTTTGATGGTCGTGGATGATTATGAATATCCAATATTATTTGGAGCACAAATATTGATATATGAATAGAGTGTTCCTAGTTATATTAGAATCATTCAGGTTGTGATCTACCCATAAATTTGGTAACTCCCCTATATAGATATGACTCATACATAGTGTGAGGCATTTAGATTCCCTCAGTTGGTCTAGGACCAGGTTTGGAGATCCTGGAACCCATAGATTGGACACCTTTCATGGGTATGATCCATAGGTAGGGGAGGGTCATTATTTCTATATTTGGGATACCTTTTTGTTTAACATTGTATAGTTAGGACCTTAGTCTCCCCATTGTGGGGAAAAGAATCATAAGATGCCTTTTATGGTCATGCTTCTAGGACCAAAATTATTGATTCACATACCATAATATCACATTGAATTACCTATTGGGGTCTCTAAACCCACATGATATATACTTAGTGTGAGAAAAAAGGGATGATAAGGACTTCACATCACAACCTAAGGATGGAAATATCAATAGAAGGGAGCATTTCATACTCAAGAGTTAGGGTGTGCAATTTATTTTCAAACAATGGGGATGTCTTATTGGGCAGTTTATTATCATGCAATCTAGACATTCCATCGTACAGTTTAAAATAAATTGATTTGTATAGATAACCTCTCTTTTAAAAACATTAACATTAGACAAATTTTTTGGAATACCTAAACAATATAAAAATAGATTCCCAAATATTGTAGTTGGTATAGTGCCTTTGGAAACATGGAAACATAAAAGCTAGTACATATGTGAGATAAATCATCTCCCATTAGGTTCTTCTTGACTAGAACCTTTCTTATACATATCCAATATAGTATATATCAACATAACATGGGGGAAAGGAAACATAAAATTGGTGATCTCAAATGCTCAGTATAGGTAAACAAGGGAGACATGTATGCATAAACATGAGTATAAGGGTATGAGAACATGATCTTGTAAATAGAAGATCATACCTTATATATCAAATATCATAACTGAAATCATGTAAAAAATATTGGATGTTCATAATATATGAATCATATTAAATAGAGATCATAATCCATGAAATCATAGAATATGAATAAAACATGGAATTGTGAAAAACACATAAGCAGATAATATGATTTCCATAGTATCCATGGCATTACTCCCAAGACCATGTTAGTGGAAAAATACCTTTACTGAATAGGGTGAACCCCATTCCAACCTTATATTACTGAACCGAGTGAACCCTCATTCCAACCCTGTATTACTAAACTAAGTAAACCCTCATTCCAACCTAGTATTTTTGAACAGAGTAAACCCTCGTTCCAGGCCTTGTATTATTAAACAGAGTAAACCCTCATTCCAACCCTGTATTACTAAACTAATTAAACCCTAATTCCAATCCTATATTATTGAATCGAGTAAACCCTCATTCTAGAAATGTCTATCCCATGAGATATAAATCTTTACCAAACTCATTGTAGGGATATATAGGTCTCACCGGTCATATAATGAAATCATACATAAATGTTCCACAATATCATAAATAAATATATCATAACCCATGAAATTAAATGGGAATCATAAACATGTAAACATATCATAACCTATGGAAGGATATAGGTTTAATAATCATTTCATCATAAACATAACCCATGAAAAGAAGCGAGTTCTAAAAGAATATAACACATGAAAGAGAAATGGGTTTCATAAACATATTACCCATGAATAAGAAAGGGGTTTCATAAAGACCATGACATTAAGAATAACTCATTCATAGAAATGATATGAATGGAACCTTTACCTCTTTTCCTAGATGATATGAGTAACATTAATGTATGTAATATTATATGGAAAATAATTTTGAAATATCAACTAAAAATATTTCTTGAGAAAAATATCCTTTATTATTTGAAAACAAAGGATTTTTAATACATAAAACCATTTTAAAATAATTTTATTATAAAATACCTCTAAAACTTATAAATAATACCTGAAATCGTTTTTCAAACCTTTTTCCTTGAAACATTTAAAATACTCTTCATAACATTTTAAAACCCATTTTATTTTAAAACACTTGAAAACTTTTAAAGAAAGCCTGAAAATGTTTTGAAAATAATTTCATTGAAAATAACTTGAAAACATATAAATAAATATTGAAAATAATTTGAAAATAATTTCTCTCTAAAACTTATAAAAGACGATTAAAAACATTTTGAAACCTATCTCTTTAAATTCACTTTGAAAAATTGTAAATAATACTTGAAAACATTTTGAAAATAGTTTTCCATGAAAATATATAAAATAATTTTAAAACCATTTTGAAATAAAAATTCACTTGAAAATTACTTTTATAAACATTTTCTTAAATATAAAACTTTTAAACAATGAAAAGGGATCTTCTAATAAATGACGGCTGGTAAATCCGTACATGTTGTACGACGTCAAAAGAACATTCCTTTTATACAGTTAAAATGATAGAGAAGTTCCTTGTTTGGAAAAAAATAAGAATATTATATTGAAGATATTTTTAAAAGAAAAAAAGGGTAAGATTTCTTTGAGATATTATAAGGTAATAATATAATATTCTTGGAAACCATTTTTATAAAACATAGATTTTCGACCAAAGAGAGGGTAAAGTTTGGATTTTATAAAAAACACTTTCTTAACTAACTTATGTACCAAAGAGTATAAAATGGTACCAATGACTGATTATATCATGAAATAATATATGGTAATGAAAGTCATGAATATTCTTGAGAGATAGATCATAATATTTCACCCAAGGAAGCATAAAAATAAACAATCTCGAACAGCCATGAGAATATCTCAATAAACTCTTATCACTTGGTATCTTGGGATCATGCTCTCTATGTAAGGAAATAAAATTAAATGAAACATATAATATCATAATAATATTTAGATCCATTATATGGTATTAAAAATTTATGTATATTATCCACAAAAATTAGTTTAGGTGCACAACAAAACTTGAGTCTCAAAGAAGGAAAATTGAGACAAAACATTTTTACTGATTTGGTAACCTTTGAAACATAAACCCCCATGAAATAAGGATCATAAAATGGGCATGTAAATAACCATAAATTTAATTAAAATATACATAGAATAAAATCATGGTCAGTACATACACCTCACAAAAGGAAAGAGTGGCGAACATAGCTTGTATCTCATAGAAATTCAAAGTGAGATAAAATCCCCTTACCTTGTGTCTTGACTCACTTCATACTCATACAAGCCTCTTGTATAATAAATATAATACTATTATAAATATTTTACAGAATAATATTCTTATACATAATACCATATATGGTCTTATTATGACCTTATATTACCTGTTTGTTAATGATCATATGTTAAAGTTTCACTTCGGGAAAAATTCTTTTTGTTCTTCACATGTGTCTTAATTTGTTAAATCTTCGGTCCTTATACTTATATAATTACTCCAGAATATAAAAAATGATATAAATACAAGTTATATACACTATATTTGTATTATAATTATATATATAATATAGGATTATGAAATGGAATACACCGTTCATGGAGACAGTAAGCTATACAAACGCATGAACGTTGATTCTGTCTTTATTATCGTATTGAAAGAAAGTATGTAAATGAAATATGTATATATATATATGTGTGTGTGTGTGTGTGTCATTATTCCACTATCATTAATATATTATATATATAATATATGTTCATTAAAACCATCCTTAATACATTCCATGTGGTGTGTGAATGAATCACATCACTTTCAAGGGTGATAGTCCACACTTCCTCAAACGAGATTATTGTATTAAAAAAATATAATGTAAATATAAATGTGTTTTAAAAGTAAAGAATACGATTAAATAAAAATTAAATATAATATATGACATATATAAACATATTTTCTATCATAATGGACACCATGATTGGTGGTAAAGGAGAAATGAATAATCATCATTTTGTGAGGCAGTAGTTCACCGTACACAGAAATAGTATGTTAAACATCCATTAGATGGAGTTGTGTGTAATTTTATGTCAAAAAATTTACATAAAAATATACTAGTATGTTTATGATACTATTTTTGTTGCACAATGATGGAATAAAGCGAGTGGAGGGGGTGGAGAAAGAAAATAAAGGAAAGGATCTTGAGAGAAGACGTTACCTCTAAATCGGGTAACTCTTTTTGGTTTATGCCAAAATGATTCTCTGAGAAGCTTTCTACCAAAATGTAAGATTAAATTTAGAAGGGATTATTTTTTTAGGATACTTTTTATGACCTTTTACTAACTTAAAAGGTTTTAGAGGTATGAGTAATAACTGTAGGTGGTGTCCTTTTATTGGGATGGAAAATGACTCACATGGAATTTTATAGAAACAAATTAGGTGTGCACGTGTCCTTACCTAAAAAACATCTTACCAAACCAAAAAAACTTAGTAATGAAAGATTTATGGAATAAATATGGACATCCAAACGGTTTTGGATATGTTTCAATGTCATTTGGTCCCTTAATTTTAAGGTTTATTCCCTAATTAATCTTAATTTGGCCTTAACTGCTGTGATTAATTTAATCACTTTTACTAATCATTTTGGTTAAAAATTAACATAGACTAATTAGAATCAAAATATTAGAATGAATAAAATGGTTTATGTTTGATTTTTGAAATTCAAGTCACATAAGTATCAAAATTAAGATTAGTGTTAATCCCTTAGATGGGATGAAATAACAGGGTTTTAGAGCAGGAAAAAGTTACAAAGTTTGTTAAGATTTTATATTTAGGTTTAAAGTGAAATTGATACAAATGAATTACATAGTATTAATATATTTAATATTTATCTAATGTTACCTTAAAAAATATTTATAATATCATTTAGTATTAAAAATAATTATTCAAAAGGTAGTTTTTAACTAAAAATCATTACTTTTTCACTATTCATCATAAATTGAAGTTTCTTAGAAAAATTCAACCTAGGATAATTTCGATGTTCTGAATTTTATTTAATAAAATTAAAATTATAAATTTTTATCAAATTAATTTTATTATTATAAGTGATTCATTTTAGAGAACAATATTTTTAATATAAAAGGACTTTACAAAGAATATTATCTTTTCATTATCAAAATGTTTTATTTATATAAAACAATTATAACTAATATTTTAAAAGTAGATATTAATATTCCTATAACTATGTTTAATGGTTAGGTTATAATTTTTCTATTTAATTAATTATATATATATATATATGTGTGTGTTTCATAGAAACTCAGTGTTGCATGTATCATACACCAAGTCGGTGTTGCTTATAGTGCAAGCCAAGTTGGCATTGCGTGTAGCACAAGACATGTTGGTATTGATTTTAAAAGTAATGTTCGACATAGTGTTTTAAAATATATATATATATATAACTATTTCCAGTGTCATGTGAAATGAAAAATATTGAAAACAAAAATTAATTTGAAAAAAAATCTCAATATATAGGGGTGTAAGTATTTATCTCTTAAAAAACAATATACATTAATATATAAAAATAAAAAGTAACACTTGTAGTTATTTGTAAATATTTATTCATTATAGATAAATATACATTAACTATGACATCGTGTAGGCCAGTGGTAGGTTTGAAACCCTTATCGTCCTTCAGTCATGGGTTCAAGACCCGTGTCCTTTCCGGACATGATTAGTTGTCACCCGACATACACGATGTCCTTTTCTAGAACCACACTAATATAATATATATGATATAAATCCTTAAAATAAGGTTAATCATGGATTATCCTTTTAGCCATGGTTTTCAACAAAAAACAGTGCACAAATACTTCCTCTGAATCTTAACTTAAACTTTTTATGAATGGTTAACCTTATAAACCTTCTCAAAGGTGAAAATCCAAAACCTTAGAAAGATAGTAATGAAATAAGATTAAAATTTATTCCCCTGTATATCTCAATTTATCTCTTTGTTGTAACTTTCCAAAAATATGAATACCTTCATCATATATTCACTTAAAAAATGGTAACAACTTGAATGACCATAAATCCTTTTGGAAAAAATGCATGCTTAATCATTCCAAAGTATATTATATTTACTCCTTAAATCCAAAAATGTTGTAAACTTCATTAGTGGTAGCTTAAATCACATATAAACAAGTCCTTACTTAGTTCCAATGTAATCAATACTATCTGATTTAATTATTTGTATCTCAAATATCTTTATCCATACAACATTATCTTAATGTAAAGATCCTGTTAAGCGTTACCTTCCCTTAGTAAAATTGTTAACTTTCATGAGATAACCTTTATAGTCCATCATGACTATTCAAAATATTCTTGAAAATTATATTCAAAAACATAAACTGAACAATCCATACATAATTCACCATTCTTAATTCTAGAATCCAAATACCTAAATACTTTTATTTCTTCATCCTTAATCCATTAACAATTCTACCTCATTTAATTACATAAAACCTCTTTACTTTCACATTTCATCTGTCATCTCGTCATTATCAGCAATGTAACCATTACTTGTACCAACTTGCTAGTTCCATTATGGAGTTTTTATCTTGGGACATTGAGTTGCATAATGACCATTTTTTTCGCACATAAAACACTTAACCCTAGATGACAAATTTGGGAGGCCAAAATTTCCATCCATTTCATTAACTGAACTATTCATCTTTCACTTATAGTCACTTTCTTTGTGTTCTTTTCCACAGTCAAAACACATTATTGTTCCTCTAAGACATTCATGTAGGTGATTTTTTCCACATTATTAACATAAATGAAATTGATTCATCTTTCCTTCATGTTCTGTATTACCCAAACTCTCAGTGAAATCATTCTTTATTTCTTATTAGTGAGTCCGAGAGTTGGTTAAGGTAAATATTGTTAATCATGTTCTGTGAAAACTGATTAGGCATGATCATGAAATCTTTCACTCCAATGATCATCCCACTCGACTGCTCATCAGAAAATATTCCCTCATATTAATCATTAATCCAGTTCCTTCTGGTTACTTCCGTTGACTAAAACCAGAAGCATAGTGTGAGTATTTCTTGTCATTAAATAAAACCACATAGTCCAAGAAATAATTAGGTATAGTATATATAAATCATAAAACCTTCATTAATCTATGACACCCTAGTTTTATCCTAGTTCATTCATAGAAAAAATTTATTTAAATCATTCATAATGGTTTGTGCAGAGTTTGTGAATTCCCAAAGAATATCCCCTAGGAGTGTCAAACCAGGTGTGCAGAAAGGCTCATTGTCGTCTACCAGATTACCTCGAGTAAAACATGGAACATCTTGTGGGAGTTGCTACCCCTAGGTATATATGTGCCAGATCCACATCCACTTGTAGTATCCATATAGGTATGTATTTCTTGTAAACCACTCACTCTATCCTTTACCAAAAATCAAGTGCATTTTCCAAAATGTTAACGCATCCTTATACTTATCCATAAAGACATCCTTATATATATACTAAGAAATATACTCAGGGATCTCACTAAGGTTTTATCATCCTAATTTACAAAGGTTAACTATACCTTTAATCTAATACCAACTATAGTGACCCTCACTTTTTAAAACATTAAAATTACATAACTTTTGAAAAATACATAAACCTTATACAAACAAATTCCCAAAGACCGTAGTTGGTATAGTGCCTTTGGAAAAATGGTAACATAAAGACCGGTACATATAAGAGCTTCATCATATCCCAATAGGTTCTTCTTGACTAGCACCATTATTATACATATAAAACATAGTACATATCATCATAACTTGGGGGAAAGGAAACATAAAAGGGGTGAGATCAAATGCTCAGTAAGGGTAAACAAGGGAGATATTTAAGCATAAACATGAGTATAAGGGTATGAGAACAAAATCCTGTAAATAGAAGATCATACCCTATATATCAAAAATAATAACTAAAATCATGGAATAAATATTGGTAGTTCATAGGAAATGAATCATATGAAATAGAGACCATAAGCTATGAAAGCATGATGTAGGAATAAAACATGGAATTATGGAAAGAGAATAATAATATAATATGATTTCCATACTAGCCAAAGAATTACTACTAATACCATATTAGTAGAAAAAGTACTTTAAAAAACTGGGTGAACCCTTGTTCCAGCCCTGTATTACTGAACTGAGAGAACCCTTATTCCAACCCTATATTACTGAAGTGAGTAAAACCTCATTTCATCCCTGTATTACTGAACTGAGTAAACCCTCGTTCCAGCTGTGTATTACTAAACTGAGTAAACCCTCGTTCTTTCCCTACATTACTAAACCAGTTAAACCCTCATTCTATCCTTATATTACTAAACTGAGTAAACCCTCTTTCTATCTCTATATTAATAAAATGAGTAAACCCTCATTTCAGTCTTATAAATATCACGAGATATAAATCACTACCCAATGCATTGGAGTGAGATATAGGTCCAACCTGTCACATAATAAAACCATACATACATGTGCCAAAATATCATAAATAAACATAGCATAACCCATTAAATTATATTGGTATCATAAACATGTAAACATATCATAACCTATGTAAAGATATAAGTTTCATAATCTTTTCATCATAAACATAACCCATGAAAAGAATCAGGTTTCAAAAGCATATAACCTATAAAATAGAAAGAGGTTTCATAAGCATATTACCCATGAAGAAGAAATGGGTTTCAAAAAGACTTTGATATTAAGCATAACAGATTCATATAAAGGATATGCATGTAACCTTTTGATTGTTCTTTGTAATGTATGATTTACATCAATAGATCTCATCATATATTTGAAAATAATTTTTAAATATCCTCTGAAAATGTTTCTGGAGAAAAATATCATTTCTTATTTAAAAAAGGATTTTAAATACATAAAACCATTTTAAAATATTTTTCTTATAAAATAACTTTAAAAATTACAAAGAAGACATGAAATCATTTTGAAAACCTTTTTCCTTGAAAATATTTAAAAAAGCGTCAAAACATTTTAAAAATATTTTTTATTTTAAGAAACTTGAATACTTTTAAAGAAATATTGAAAAAAATTTGAAAGAATTTTCTTTGAAAATACATTCAAATATTATAAAGAAATGTTAAGAACTTTTTGAAAATAATTTTTCTTGAAAACTTATAAAAGAAACTTAAAAACATTTTGAAAACCATTTCTTTAAAATCACATTGAAAACTTATAAATAAGAATTGAAAACATTTTGAAAAAAAAAATCACGAAAACATATAAAATAATTTTGATTCTATTTTGAAAAAAAAAATCATTGAAAATTAATTTAAAAAAATTATCAAAGATTAAACTTTTTAACAATTCAAATGGAGCATCAAAGAAATAATGACGGGTAAATCCGTACATGTCCTATGAGTTCAAAATAACATTCCTTTTGTACGGTAAAAATGAGAGAGAAGTGCCTTATTCGTAAAGCGACAAGAATATTCCCTTGAAGATATTGTTAAAAGAAAAAAATGGTAAAATTTTCTTTTAGATATTATTGGGGAATGATATATTATTCTTGGAAACCCTTTTTATAAAACATATATTTCCGACTAAAGAGAGGGTAAAGTCGTGATTTTCTAAAAAATAGATTCTTAACTAACTTCTGTACCAAATAATAGAAAATGGTACCAATAGATGAGTATATCATGAAATAACATATGAGAATTAAACTCATGAATATTCTTGAGATATGGATCATAATATTTCAGCAAAGTAAGCAAAAACATAAACAATCTTGTAAATCCATGAGATTGTCTTAAAAAACTCTTATTACTTGGTATCTTGGGGTCTTGCTCTCCATGTAAGGAAATAAAATTACATAAAGAATATAATATCATGAAAATATTTAGATTCATGATAAGTAATGTAAAATGGAAGTATATGATCTTTGAAAAAGAGTTTAGGTGTATACCAAAACTTGAGTCTCAAAGAAGGAAAATTGAGACAAAACATTTTTACCGATTGGTAACCTTTGAAACTTAAAACCCATGAAAAAAGGATCATAAAATGGGAATGTGAATACCCATAAATTTAAGTACATGATACTTAGAATAAAATCATGGTTATTAAATACACTACAAAAAATCAAATAGTGGATAACATATCTTGTATCTCACATAAATTAAAATTGAGATGAAATACCCTTACCTTGTGTCTTGACTATCTTCATACTCGTACAAGCTTCCAGTATAACAAATACAAGTTTATTATACATATTTTACAGAATAATATTCTTATACAAAATACCATATATGGTTCTATTATGACCTAATATTACCCTCTTTTTAATGATCCTATATTAAAGTTTCACTTTGGCTAAAATTCACATTGTTCTTCGTATGTGTCTTAATTTGTTACATATTTGGTACTTATAATTATATCATGAGTCTAGAATGTAAATAATGATATAAATATCAGTTATATACATTATATTTGTATTATTATAATATATAGAATATATGAGTATGAAATAGAATACTTCATTTATGGAGATGGTAAGCCATACGTATGCATGAACATTGTTCCTGTCTTTATTATCGTATTGAAAGAAAGTATGTAAATGACATGTGTATATGTTTAAATATATACATGTATATATATGTATAATTATTTCAGTATAATTACTATATTATACATATCATATAAGTTCATTAAAACCATCCTTAATACATACCATGTTGTGTGTGAATGAATCACAATGCTTTGAGGGGCGGTAGTCCACACTTCCTCAAATGAGATTATCATATTAACACCAAATATAAAGTAAAGAGACTTGTGTTTTAAAAGGAATAAAGAATATTAAATAAATATTAAATATAATATATTACATATATAAATATAGTTTCCATCATAATTTCCACCATGATTGGTGGTAAAGGAGAAATGAACAATCATCATTTCGTGAGGCAGTAGTTCGTTGTACACAGAAATAGTATGTTCAACATCCATTAGATGGAGGTGTATGTAAGTGTAGATCAAACCCTTTTCATAAAAAGATCCTAGTATTTATAGGATACTGTTTTTGTCACATGATAATGGAATAAAGATAGTGTAGGGGTGGAGAAATAAAATAAAGGAAATGAGCTTGAGAGAAGACGTTTCCTCTAAATTGGGTAACTCCTTTTGGTTTGTGACAAAAGGATTATTTAAGGAGATTTCTACCCAAAGGGTGTATAATGAAATAATATTAACATACATGGAAATTAAATTTCTTTTTCTAAATACCTAATAAATTACACAAATATATTCCCAAATACTGTATTAGTTTAGTGTCTTTGGAAACTTAGAACATAATATTCTAACTTGGTGAAAGATATTAAACATCTCCCATAAAGATCTTCTCTATTTTTTCATACCTAAAACCGTTCTTTATATCCTGGGGAAAAACAGAAAAAGGGTGAGCTAAAATACTCAGTAAGGGTAAAAATAGAGAACATAAAACAAACCTTAAAATTTTGAACGTAAAAACATGAACATAATGTTTAAACATCAAAATCTTGAGTCATGAAATAAATCTTGGTAGTATGTAAGGCATGGACCATAAAGGAACATTAATCATGATAGAATGTCCTTGTCATAAAACATGTAATTTTGGAAAACTAATGAGAACATAATATTATTTCCATATTATCCAATTCATTTCTTCCAAGACCATCGTAGTGGACAAATTCCATTAATAAACTGGGTTTAGTTGTTGTTCAAGCCATGTATTACTTAACCATATTTACTTTTCATTCCATCCATGTCAACCTCATGAGATATAAATCTTTACCCAATGCATTATTGGGAAATATAGGTCCCGCCAATATCATAATGAAATCATTCTTACATTTTCTAAAAAAACATAAATCATTCATCATAGCATAACCCAAGAAAAAAATGAGTTTTCTTAAACATCATTCCATCATAAAATAATCCATATAAAATATCATTCCATCACTAACACAGTCAAATCATGGTAATAAAAGGCATATAACCATAAACTTATTTAAATTTAATCATCACAGATGGAAAATTAATTTGAGAAACCACTTGAACTCGGTTCTTGGGGAATATATCCTTTATTCTTCAAAAATGTTTTCTATTCTCAAAATGCCATAAAATTTTAAATGAAAATAATTTAATTAAAAATAAACTAGAAATGGTGTAGAGGAAGCTTAATGTAAATAATGAATCATGACATAGTAAAAATCCATTAATGTTGTGTAAGTTAAAAATACATTCTCCTCAAACTTTTTCTGGAAAACTCACAAAAGTACTTCGTATGGTAAACTAAAGAATGATTCCTTCTATACCATGTAGTAAAAGTTAAAAATGGGTAAAAATAACTTTAAACATACATGGAAGAATAATGAAATGTTTATGAATTTTTTTCCGAGAACATTGACATGGATGATAAATATAACCCCAATAAATACTTACATATAAGAAATCTCAGATAAAAATGAAATTGAAAAATTATCTCATTCCTTAAGTTCTATTTCTTCCGTATGTGTCTGAAAATCCTCTTCCTTGATGTTCCTCTTTTAAATTTCCTCTTAGGACACTAGATTTGGTCTTTTGGGAAGACCAGGACCTCTAAAATGTAACTAGGGATGTTTAGAGAACAAATGTAAAGGGTTTGGCCAAGATTGAAGTCTCAAAATGGTGTGAATAGGAGAGGGAGTAGGTTCCCTTTTATAATTGAGGATAGGGTCACTTTAGGAACCTCTCAAAATATTAATTTATTAGAAAACGATTTTTAATTTTAGAAATTCTAAAACTCATTTCATTCGAATATAAGATGAGTATTGTTCTAAATCCTCTCAACCAATAGGTTTTAGACAAGTTTAGGTCTCAAAGTTAACCTTGTATCTTAGCTTTAACCCTTAGTTAACTAATATAACTCTTACCATGTCTTCTTGTATATTCATCTTATATGGTTAATATAGTTACTATAAATTTATAAAATAATCTCAAGGGGTTCATTAATGAAATGTTCAACATTTTGTATTTCATTTGGCCTAATATTAATTTTTTATGACTATTATATCATTAAATAAAATAGTATTTGTTTTAAAAACAAATTTATGTCGATTTTTATACTATTGATATCATGACTTTTTAAAAATCCATAACAACTTGAATCTTTTGAAATAAATTCATTAATTCAAAGATAACAAGTCATAATCATTCATAAAATTAGTGTATGGAATAAAAACATTCAAAGTAAATTTATTTTAATATTTATAATCTCATTAATTTAAATCATTCATTAATAAGGTAATCAAGACATCATCATTGTGTCATAAATAAATTTATTTATTTGGTGTATAAAAATTATAAATATAATACCATGATATAGTAAATCTTTTTAAATTTATAATGATTATTTTTAGACATATATATCTATTATATAACCCTATATTAAATTCAATTTGGTAAAATATATATGTTTAGGTTATAATTATCTTTACTTTAAATTAATTCCTATAAAATGTCATTTTCACATCCAAGTGAATCCATGGGGTCCCAAAATTTACCCAAGGATTCACATGGTTGTAAATATCTCATACAATAGTATTAGGAAATGTTTTAGGGTATTTTAATATTATTATAATATTATTTTTACCCTTATTTACTAGATTTACCCTTTAACCACGGTAAATAAAATAATTACTGAAGTAACTATTCATAATTTCTAAAAATAATAGGTACCTATTTACAAATTTTTAATCTTATTATTCTAAATATGTAATCTATTTTTTAAAATTCGAAACACCAAAGTTCCATTAATTAATTTAATAATAATTTTCATCGGTAAAACCAAAAAGTGGGTTTTTAAGAAGTAATAACTATCAAAAGATTGACATTTGTTTATATCCAATTAAAAGTAGAATCACATAAAATGACCAAAATTGGATTTAATGATATAAATATAATCCAATTACACTTTAAAAGAAATTAAATTTTTAATCTAACTATGTAAATAAATTATATGAAAAGGTAGTTTTGAATTAAAATGCAATATTTTTCACTATTCATTAAAATTTGAATTTTATCCCAAAATACCAAAAATTAAACAAAAGTAAATTTTTATGTCTCTATTCCAAATAAGGAGTTTATTTTTTAAAATTTTACTTTTGAAAGTATCAAAAACTATATTTAAAATGGGTGTTCCATCAAAAGGTGGTAAAAGTGCATTTTTTGAAAAATACGTCTTTTATCAGAAAAATAGATTTTGTTCTCATATCAAGTTCTATAAAATGTGTAATATGAATTATAATTTTATATAAAATTAAAAATTTGGTTAATACTATTCATAATGGCATGTTTACATCCCATTAAATAATAATATTTTAATAATATATCGTTGTTTAGTGAAACTCGGTATCGTGTACAACGCAATCTATCGAGGAAGGTTTCTCTTGCATGTAACGCAAGCCAAGTTAGTGTTATGTGTAGTGAAATCTTCTTTTAATGTTGCATATAACATAATACAAACTTATTTCATTTATAAATTGAACAAAATCTATACCAGGTGTTGCGTGAAATGAATTCTATGAAAAGAACTTGAAATTGTGTGCAACACCATCCAAGAATAGTGTAACGTATACTGCAAGCTAATACGGTGTTGTGTATAGAGAAATATAATCATGGTTTAGATTACAACACAATAAATTAAAGCAGATAAAAAATATATCTTATAAAATCTCTGGATGTTACATTATAACCCCCTTAAAATGAATTTCACCCTCAAAATTCGTCAGGGTTATAAATTGTTTACTACTTGAAAGTTTCTTTTATGGAATCCCACATCGTTAAAAGGGATACCAAAAAATTATTTTAAAAAGAAAAGTTATAAATATAATGGTAACCGAAAGTAATTCATCACTGGGTTTCCACATAATAGAACATAGGTGGGAAGTGAAAACATGGATAGGGAAGAAAAGTGTAACCATCAAGTTCTGATAGACAATGATTGAAAATAAGGTTTGGAGAAAGATAACTACCATAAATCCATAAATCTACTATGATTTTAGGGACTATATGATTCATCGTATAAGAAGGTACTAGGATAACATTTTTGTTTCAAGATCGTTTTCCTAAATTTGATGAATTTTTACATGAGGATAAATTCCTATATGATTTTAGTACAATATCACCATTAGTTGTTCCATGAACAATTTCCACTTTATCTCTTATTTAAAGAAATTAAGTAAAATTTTTCATTTTTTAAGTGTTAATAGATCATCCGATAGAATGATAGGCCACTCCATCTATCTCAAGAAAAGGTTAGAATAGGTTTTCAAATATTCATAAGTCAACATATAATGAGATAATACAGAAATCTAACAAACTTCAACTGGAATATAACTTATAATATTCATCAATGGATAACATTAAAATCCTTCCAAAAACTAAAAATATAAAACATTAGAAAGAGTTAAACTAAATCTACTTAACATTTTTCTCCCATATCTCATAAGTTAGTTCTTGGTTGTCAAATTTTAAACATGTCAATACATTAATCATATATTCTCATTAAAACATGAATTTCCATAGAACCTTTGTGAAAACAAGCATGCTATCAAAAGTTAACTCTTTCCACGTACCAAAAACCCAAAAAATTATATATACTAAAACCATGATATTACTTTGTCCTTATATCATTCATGAATTCATTAATACTATCAAACATCTAGTTATCTCCTTGTCCCTTCATTAGGCGCATATCTAGTGGTTTCCAAAAATATCTTAATAGCCTTTCATGGTTACTGGTACCATTCAATATATACTTTCAAATACTAATGAAAAAAAGTGTAAAAATCCATAGATGTTTCTTTATTATAGAGTATCATTAAATTAATTATACAACATTATTCTTGATAACCATATAATCATTCTACTACCTTCTTAAACCATTGACTAAGCTTAATCATTTTATTCCTTTACACTTATTTCATCTCACATATCATTTGTAGTCTCTCCATCATCAACAACATAAATACTACCCATATGACCATGATGATTCTATTCATGAGATTTTCCCTTATGGAATCGATTTTCATAATTCCCATAAATTACACATTTAACATTTAACCATCATTGATATCTTATTAATACCATCATCCTTGTCTATTGTGTTAACTAAACCTTTTCCTTTTTAATTACTGGATTTGTGTCCTTTTTTCCACACCCAAATCATCTTCCAGTTCCTTTGAAACATTCTCCATGATGCCTATTCCCACATGATTTAAATGAGGAATATTGAACTTTATTTCCTCTATGATCATTATGAAACTTCATCTTCCTCTTATTAGCTAAGTCAGGAAACTTACCAAAGTTGATATTATTGATAATATTATGAGATTAATAATTAGGCATAATAACAATGTTTCGCATTCCGAATCCCATTTCATTTCATTACTCATGAATAATATCATTCCATTATCCATCATATTCTCCATTAACATGAATCCTCCTATTTGCAGCCATTTTCTAAAAACCAAAAATAATAGTGTGAGAGGAAAAACTCATACTAGGAAAACAAAAAAAATCAAGGGGGGTGAATTCAATATCCAACATCATAGGTTTAATACTAGGTTATTAATGATAATTAACATAAATCTAATATATAAACCTATAGTTATACATAACCTTAGGGACATCCCTAGACATACCTGAGAAATATCTCTAGGGATCTCACTAAATTTTTTGCATCCTAGTTTCCAAAGGTTAACTCAACATTCTCTCTAATACCAACTATAAAAACCCAAGATTGACGTACATGGACATTACATCTATTTTTTTAATAATAAATACATTGAAAAAATATATACCCAAAGACCTTATTATTTTAGTGTCTTTATAAACTTAGAACATAATCTTCTAACTTGGTGGAAGATCTTCAACATCTCCCATAAATATCTTTCCCTTTTTTTTACTACCTAAAACTTTTCTTTATATCCTGGGGAAAATAAAACATAAAAAGGGTGATATCAAATTCTCGGTAAGGGTAAAATGGAGAAAATAAAACAAACCATAAACATTTGAAAATAAAAAATGAACATAAAGTTTAAACATCAAAATATTGAATCATGAAATAAATATTGGCAGTACATAAGGCATGGATCATAAAGGAACATTAACCAAGATAGAATAAAATTGGCATAAAACATGTAATTGTTTCAAAATAATGAGAATATAATATGATTTCTATAGTAGTCAAGGCATTACTTCCAAGGCCATCGTAGTGGACAAATTCTATTACTAAACAGGGTTTAGTTTTTTTTCCATCCATTTATTACTTAACTAGATTTACTTTCCATTCCAACCATGTCTATATCATGAGATTTAAATCTTTACCCAATGCATTGGAGGGAGATATAGGTCTCACCCATCTCATAATTAAATAATTATTACATGCACTACAAAAACAGAAATCATTCAACATAGCATAACATAAGAATTAAAATGATTTCTCTTAAACATCATTCCATCATAACATAATCCATATAAAATACCATTTCATCATTAACATAATCAAATCATCGTAATAATAGGGATAGAAACATAACCCTATTTTAAGAGAATCATATTAGATGAAAATTAATTTTGATAAACAACTAGAACTCAATTCTTGAGGAAAATATCCTTTCTTCTTCAAAAACTTTTTCTTTTCTCAAAATTCTTGAACTCTTAAAAGAAATGAATTTAATTAAAAATAAAATTGAAATAGTATAGAGGAAGCGTCATGGAAATAAGGTGACAGGAAACCGTAAAAAATAATTTATTCCATATAAGTTAAAAAACATTATCCTTATAGTTTTTATAGAAAATTCAAAAAATTACTTCATATAGTAAAAACAATAATGATTCCTTGCAAACCAAGTAGTAAAAGTCAAAAATGGGTAAAAATGACCTTAAACATACATGGAAGAAGAATGAACATTTTATGAAACAAAATTAGAAAACATGGACATGGATGATAAATATAACCCAAATAAATACTTACGTATAAGAAATATTAGATAAAAATGAGATTGCAAAATTATCCCTTACCATAGGTCTGATGTCTTCCATATGTGTCTAAAACTCCTCTTCCTCGATGTGCCTCCTTTAAATTTCTTCATAGGGAAATAAATTTGATCTTTTGAGAATAACAGAACCTCTAGAATTTAACTATAGAAGTTGATAAGAGAAATGGGTAGGGGGTTGGATGAGCTTGAAGGCTTAAAATGGAATAAAGAGGGGAGGGAGGAGGTTCCATTTTATAAGAGAGGAGAGGGGCACTTTAGGAAACCCCAAAAATATTAATTTATTATAAAATTATTTTCGGTTTCAAAATGTCCACATCTCATTTGATTAAAATATAATATGAGTATTTTTTTCAATCCTCTCAATAAATAGGTTTTAGACATGTTCTGGTCTCAAATTTAACCTTATCTTTTAGATTTAACCCTTAGTTAACTAATTTAACTCTTACCATATCTTCATGTATATTCAAAATATGTAGTTAATATAGTAACTATAAAATGTCAATATAACCTCAAGTGGTTCATTAATGACATTTTCAACATTATCTAAGTTATTTGGCCAAATATTAGATTTTTAGGATCATTATATAATTTAATAAAATAGTATTTGTTTTAAAAAAACCTTTTATGTCAATTTTTATATTATTCATATGAGGACTTTTTAAAAAAACATAAAAACTGGATTATTTCAAAAAAAACTTCATTAATTCAAATATAACAAGTCATAAGCAAACATAAAATTCTTGGATGGCATAAAAATGTTCAAATTAAATTTACTTTAATATTTATAATCTCATTTATTTAAATCATTCAGTAATAAGGTAATCTCTACATCATCATTGTGCCATAAATAAATTTATTTATTAGGAGTATAAAAATTATAAATAAAATACCATGGTATGGGAAATATTTTTAGATTTATAATGAATATTTATTGACATATATATCACTTATATAACCCTATATTAAAATCTATTTTGTAAAAGATATATGTTTAGGTTATAATTATCTTTACTTTAAATTAATTCTTATAAAATGTCATTTTCACATCCAACTGAATCCATGAGGTCGCAAAATCAACTTAAGGATTCCCATGGATAAAAATTTATCATCCAATAGGATTAGTACATGTGTTAGGGTAGTTTAGTATTATTATAATATTATTTTTTTGCCCTTATTTTCCATATTTACCCTTTAACCATGGTAAATAAAATAATTACTGAAGTTGCTATTCATAATGTCTAAAAATAAAATGTACCTATTTACACAATTTGAACATTCTGATTCAAAATATGGAATCCATTTTATCAAATTCAAAACATAGAAGTTTTAGTAATTAATTTAAAATTAATTCATGTTTTCAAAACCAAAAAGATGGTTTTTAAGAATTAATAACTATCAAAATATGGACATGTTTTTATGTCCAATTTAAAAGTGAAATCACTTAAAATGACCAAAATTGGATTAAATGATAAAAATATAATAATATTACACTTTAAAACAAATTAAAAAGCTAAACTAACTATATAAATAAATTATATGAAAAGGCAATTTTGAATTAAAATTCTGTATTTTTCACTACTCATTAAAATTTGAATTTTATCTGAAAAATACCAAAAATTAAAAAAAAAGTAAATTTTTATGTCCTACTTGCAAATAAAGAGTTTGGTTTTTCAAATTTAACTTATAAAAGTTTCAAAAACTAGATTTAAAATGGTTTCACCGTTAAAAGGAGGTAAAACTACATTTTTTTAAACTTCTTTTATCAGAAAAATTCATTTTGTTCACATATCATGTTCTAGAAAATGTGTAAGATGAATGCTAATGTTACATAAAACACAAAATGTGATTAATACTATTACTAACAGCTAGTTTATATCCCATTAAATAATAAATGTTAACAATATCTCATTGTTTAGTGAAACTCAGTATCACGTACAATGCAAACTATCAAGTAAGGTCGCTCTTGTATGTAATGTAAGCCAAGTTAGTATTGCATGTAGTGCAAGATTCCTTTGGTGTTACGTATAACAAAATCCAAACTTAATTCATTTATACATTGAACCAAATCTATACTCAAGGTTTCAAGAAATAAATTCTATTAAAATAACTTGAAATTGTGTTCAACACAGCCCAAGAATAGTGTTGCATATATTACAAGATAATACGGTGTTGTGTATAGTGCAAGCTAATCTTAGTGTAGCGTACAACCCAATACATCAAAGAAGTTAAAAGAATCTATCTTATAAAATCTTGAGGTGTTACAGGGAGGCTTTAGGATCAAATGTAGGATTTTTGTGAGGCTACTTGGGTAGAGCTTGGATGAACAAAAAAGGTTTGAGAGGTGTGTGTAATGGGTAGAGGTGGTGGCCTTTTATATGGATGGAAAAAGACTCACATGGAATTTTTTAAAATCAAATTAGGTGTGAACATGTCTTTACCTAAAAAAGTCTTACCAAACAATAAAAACTCAAAAATGTAAGGTTTATGTCCAAAATATAGACATCCAATGGGTTTTGTACAAGTCCCTAGGTCATTTGGGTTGTTAATTTTAAGGTTTACTCCCTAATTAAGCTTAATTTGGCCTTAACTTCTATGATTAATTTTAATAACTTTTACTAATCATTTTGGTAGAAAATTAACATGGTATTATTAGACTATAAATATTAGATTTAATACAATGGTGTATGTCATATTTTTGAAATTCAAATCAAAAAAGTGGAAAAATTTATATTAGTGTTAATCCTGCAGACGGGACGAAATAACAGGGTTTTAAAGTAGGAAAAAATTAAAAAGATTGTTAATATTTTATGTTCAATTTCAAAGTTAAATTGATTATAATGATTTATATTTTATTAATAGATGTAATATTAATTTTATGTGACCTTATAAAATATTTATAATATCATTTAGTATTAATAATTAATTATAAAAAAGGTAGTTTTTAACTAAAAAAGGTATTTTTCACTATTCATCAAAAAATATTGTTTCTCAAGAAAAATCCCAAAAATACACCCTATGATAATTTTGATATTATGAATTCAATAATGGATTTTATTTTATCAAATTCAATTTCTAAATGTGTCTAAAATTACTTTCACTATTATAATTGGTTCATTCAGGATAATGGTATTTTTAACATAAAAGGACTTTACCAAAAATCGTATCTTCCATTATCAATATGTTTTATTTATAAAAAAATTATAAACAATATTTGGAAAGTAGTTATTACTATTCCTATAACTATGTTTAACAGTTAGGTTATAATTATATCATTTATTTAATTAATTATATATATATTTGTGTGTGTGTGTGTGTTTCATAGAAACTTTGTGGTGCATGCATTGTACGCCAAGTCGGTGCTGCTTGTAGTGCAGGCCAAGTTAGTATTGTGTGTAGAAAAATCCAATTTGGTATTTTGTGTGATAGTAATTTTTGATTTAGTGTTTTAATATATATATATATATATATATATATATATATATGTATGTATAAAGAACTATTTTTAGTGTCATGGGAAATGAAAAATATTAAAAAGATAAATTAATTTTGAAAATAAATAATTATCAAAGTCTCGGGGTGTTACAATTTGGATGGCCCCATACAATTTAAAATTGTATGGAAAAGGACATAGGTGGACATACATGAAATAAGGAACACATGGTTATTCCCGAAATGGTCCTGCAAATAGGAATTGTCTAGGAGTCCCTGGCTTGGACTTAGCTCTAATGTAGAGGAGGGGACACTTCTAGTGTTCCATGGTGGGTTCCAATTCATTATATTCGGATGTCACTACATATCCCATGGAGAGGGATTTAAACCTCCTTATATACTTTATAAAATTCCCCCCATAAAAATATATCTCATTCACAGGAGGGAGGCATTTTATCTTCCTTTCTTTGGGGTGGTTGTGCCAGGATGAATGTCCAGGCATCTCTATGTATCCCGCAAGGGTAGGAATCAGGCCGATCGTATTCTTCGAGCATAGCATTGTAGGTGGTTGATGTTAGAGGCAATGTATTCTTAAGTGAGATCATTATTGGGTCATGCAGTTTAACATCATGTGGTAAGGATATTTGTGGCATAGTTTATCATCATGTTACGGGGATGAATTATCATAGGAATCATAGATATTTATGGGATAATCAATTTGGGATATTCTATCATTCCCCCAACATTATGGGGGAAAGAAGGTGTAAACCAAGATCCTAAGGACCCTTGAATCAGGGGTAATGATGTAGGGCTTGGAATATTTTACGTGTATAGAAGTAGGAAAAGACACTCCTAAAGAATAATTTTCCCTTGGTTGATAGGCCATTTTGTGTGTAAAATTTTCAAATCCGTTAGGTAATTGTGTGTATAGTCACTCAAGGGTGTCCACGAGACACTGACTATAATTTTATGATGGACATATATGATTATGGGGATCCAAAACAACCCGAGTAATGGAGTTTGATGGATGAAAATGATATATTCAGGTACATCGGGAATGTACAGACTGTGATTAGCCAAGAATTGTGAAGATCCCCATACAAATATGATCTATTCTCAAGGGAGAGCATGATCCTTTGGAAAGTTGATGTCATAGGAAATGAGTTTTGGAATTTCTTTCCCAAATTTTCATTATTTCATGCGAATTAGGGGAATCTATATTTTCCCATTTTGTATTGTCAGACCCAGGTATGTGGAACTCAAGTGTTACTAAATATCCTCCTAGAGTAGAAATCAAGTCGTGTGTAGTCATTATAAGTAAATTCCCTATATTGGTCTAATCCATACATAGGGATGAGGGAATTTTTTGGGTCGTGTTTGTGCTAGGATGTAATATCTGAGCATCACTATGTATCCTTCAAGGGCAGGAATCAAGTGACACATAGTTCTAGAGGTACCCTGCAGTTTTATGTCTTCTAGTAAAGACTATGGATAGTAGTTATTTGGTATGCCTGTGAGGAATCCCTTCATGAGATTCTCAGGCTCACATGAGTAGTACTCAGTGTGAGAAAAAAGGGCCAGAACGGGATTACTCTACCACATAGGGGAATCATGAAGAAGGATGGGGGAATTTTCTTCAATACTTTGCTATAGCAGGGCCTATGTTTGAAGATCTAGGTGATAATTGTGTATCCCACAGGGGTGGGAATCAATACATATGTGTCTCTATAAAGAAACTCCCTACGTAGGTCTGGTCCTGGGGTAGGGAAAGGAAGCACTTTTTTTGGAGGGCGGCTGGACAAGGATGAAGAATTTGGGTGTCACTACGTATTCTGTGAGGTAAGGAATCAAGTCACACGTAGTTCCAACAACTCCTTATGCCAGTTGGATCCATGTACAAAGATGTTGTATTTTACATTTTTCTTTGTTTTATTCCGATTAGACTGGGATGGAAGATTCAGGCATCACTACGTATCCCGCAGGGGTAGGAATCAAGACACATGTAGTTCTAGATTGGCTTCCCTGTATAGGTTTTCCTCATACATAGGGAGGGAGAATTTTTAACCATTTTTTAGTTTTAATGGGCATATAGCATACTTGTAACGTATATTCTCCCGACGAAAACCATTACCACTATTCCTAAGATCACATGATCTATTCTTAGTGTGAGAAACAAGAAATATCTAGGGTATCCTCTTGTGATATAGGGGTAGTTGAGAGTATGATAGAGGCTTTTTGTAACCATGTGTTGACTAGACCAAGATCTAGGATCAAGTAATCACTATGTATCCCATCGGTGGATAAGAATCAAGCAGTACGTAGTTATAAGACAATATTTTCCTTATACTGGTATTCCCCTTGCAAAGGGAAGGGTTCATTATTTTTTTAAAGGTAGATGGACCAAGATGAAAGCTCTGGGTGTTAATATGTATCTTATTGGAATATAGGAATCATGTTGTGTGTAGTTCTGCAGCACAACATGTTAGGTGACTAATACCAGGGGAAACATCCTCTTGCATGATAATGTTGTTTGGGCCATGCAGTGTAAAGTCATGCGGTAAGGACGAAGATGCTAACAGTTTAACATACTGCAACATGGATTAAGATGATAAGAAATTTAACATCATGAAACATGGACGAAGATGCAAAGCAGTTTAATGTCATGCAACATGGAAAAAGATTCGGAGCAATTTAATGTCATGCAACATGTACAAAGATGCTAAGTAGTTTAACATTGTACAACATGGATGAATATTCTAAGAATTTTATCATCATGAAACATTAACTAATATGCTAATCATTTTAACATCATGCAACATGGATTAATTCAACATGTAGTTTTACATCATGATATCAGGATGTTCTCCTTTCTTTTGGATACATGAAATATTTCTTCAGAGACCTCACATTGGTGGGAGGTATGGTGAGATTTCCATCCATTAAAATTAGGGAATATTCTCTATTGAAGTAAACTTTGTGTATGACATCTGGTCATTCCCATTTCATCTCCATCTTTGGAGGTTTCTTCCAGAGTATCATTAGGGTTTTGAGGACCAACACCATTTCTCCATCGAGGAAAGACTATAGGTAATCCTTTTTATTGAAGGCTCATGCAATATAATTTTTGTATACTTAAAAATGGTGAAAAGTGTACAATCATTTCTCATCCAACCCACTACAACTCATAAAATTGTGTTCTGGATTTTTCATTTATAGATAGTTTATCACATACAGTGGTGTGGAGCGATGGTAATTGAATTTCAGTGGGCAGAACCACCTCCATACTATATACTAAAAAGTACAGGTTTTCTTGATTAGTGGTGCAAGTTGTTGTCCAATAATACCAAATAGTGTGGAGAAGATTTTTTGTCCATGATTTCGTATCCTTGTCTACCATATTTTGGATTATGTTGGATAGGGTCTTGTTTAAATCATATATCTATCTGTTTGCCAATGCATGGTAGCGGGATGAATAGTTGGCCTTGATTTCATACTCTTGGAAGAGTTTTTTCAATTCAAAAGAGATTAATTAGTGTCATTATCTGTCAGGATTGTGTGAGGGACACCAAACCTAATGACGATATTGGATTTCACAAATATGAAAATGAATTTTTTTTCATTGAATTCTTTAAGGGGTACAGCTTATTCCCATTTGGAAAATAATTTGGTTGCTGTGAGAATAAACTTTAATTACATGGAAATTGAAAGAGGATATAGTCACGTGATGTTCATTCCCCATATGGAGAATGGACCTGAGTACTTAGTTGTTTAAAGAAACTCTAGGGGTAGATTGATGAAAATGGAATGGACTTGGTAGGGATTATAATTTTTGGGGAAATTGGTACAATCTGGAATCATGGTGGTCCAATAGTACACAAGACTTCGAATTTGATGAGGGATTTTGGATGTTGATTGGTGTGCCCCACAAGTTCTGGCATGAATTTCATTCATGAAGGCAGCGGTCTCTACTCCATCAATGCACCTGATAAGGAATCCATCAAGGCTTCTCTTGTAAAGAACCTTTTGTTGACATGTGTCATTGTACAACATGAAATCAATTCCCCATATCTAGATTTTTTACCTTTTATCCCTATCTAGTGGGAGCTCTCCCCTTTTGAGGTAATTTTCAATGGGAGTCATCAAGTTGGTGGTTGGACTATATGGCTCAAAGATGGGATAGATCTCATTGATTTCTTCCATATTGTCATGAACATATGTTAAAACCATCGGCGGTGGGTAATGTTGATGACCATTTCATTCTGATCCGGATCATCCAGGGATCTGGCAATATTTTCTAATGCATCTACCTAGATATTATGTGAACAAGGGGAATAAGAAATTTTTAGATATATGATAATTCTTCCAACAATTATCAAAAAATTTCATAAAATGGATCAACTCCTCTTTCTTGATAGCATTTTCACCATTATCATTCTTGATGACCAATTATGAGTCTCCTTTTACTTTTAGGTGTTCTACCTATGCTTGAAATTCTATCTTCAAGCCTGCAATGAGGTCTTAGTGTTCTTATTAATTGTTTGTGCATCCTTCTGACAGTATGAAGGAATAAGGTAGAATAGACTTTTCTAGATATAAGAGTATGACCCCAAGTCTCACTTGATTGATTCTGGGGTCTTCCATTATTTTTCCTATCGATCTTCTAGATGAAATATCTAAATGCATCACCCATATTTGGGGATCCTCTTGAATAGAGAACACTTCTTCATTAGGTAATTTGACATCCAATGGAGTCACTTCTATTAAGGGGTATTCTTCCAAGAAGTCTATTAATTCCTAACCATTGACATCCATCTAGGGTATGAACCATATATCAAATAGCTGTAGGATGACTACCCACTGTGACATGTGTCTAGTCAACATTGGACAACTGAGAATATATTTGAGGGGATTTCTATGAGAGACCAAGTGAAACTCATGGTGTTGTAGATAATTCCTCAAATTCTAAACCACAAATATCAAGGCCATGATTTCTTCTCGATGATTTAATATCGAGTCTCATAATCAATAATGGTTTGGCTAAGTAATATAAACTATTCTCAATATTGGTATCATTCTTCTATACATGGAAGGTGTTGAACGATCACTCTGAGGAGGTTATATACAGAATGTATTGTCTTCCTTCGAAAGGTGGCATTGGCACTGGTGGAATTAAGAGATATTTCTTGAGATTTTCGAATGCTTCCTGACAGTCATCAGTATAACGATATGTAACCCCTTTCTTCATTAACCTGGTGAATGGAAAACATTTTTCTTCAAGGTTGGTGATGAAGTGATTAATATAGGTTAGATTTCTCTAGAGTCCTCTCAACTCAGTGATATTGCGATGAGGTGACATCCCAAGGATAGCACTTGTCATCTCAGGGTCGACTTTGATTCCATGATGGCATACGACCAAGCCAATAAATCTCCCTAAGATGATGCCAAAAGAAAATTTTTGGGGTTTAATTTTCAAACAATGTTATTGTAATTTGATAAAAATTGTTTCAGAATCTGATAAGTAATTTGATAATTGTTCTAAATTAACCAACAGATCATCAACATAGAAATTGATGAACTTTCCCATGAAGGGTTTGAAAATGCGATGCATGGCGCATTGATATGTGGCACCAGCATTTTTCAATCCGAAAGGCATTACCTTGTTAAAAAACAGTCCCTAGGGGCCTGAATGTGGTGGTTTATTCATCTTCTTGGGTCATTAAGTTCTATTTATACCCTGAATAACCATCCATGAATAAGAGAGACTCATATCCGATAGTTTCATCAATCAACAATTTTGTGATTGGGACTGGGAAATCATCTTTTGGGCAGTGCCGATTGAAGTCCATAAAATCAATGAAAACCCTAATCTACCCATCATTATTTTTAACAAGGACTATATTTTCTATCCAGATGGGATATTGGACCTCCCAAATAAAGTAATCTATGACAGTCTTTTCAACTTCATCCTCTATCTTGGAGGCATATGTTGGGTAAGTCCTTATGGTGGCTTGCTTGAAACCATGATGGTCCTTTGGAATGCCTAGGTGGTGAGTGGCCACCTTGGGATCGAGGATTGGAATTTCTGTACAGTTCTAGGTAAATACATAACGATTCTTCTTTAGTAAAGAGGTGTATATACCTATCTTCTTAGAAGAAATGGCCACACAGATCAGAGTGGGTTATAGGTCCTCTTCAGTACCCAAGTTTATTTCCCTAAGTTTGTTAATGGTGGTAAAGAAACCATCCTCAAAAGTGGGAGGGGAAACCCTAAGATACTATTCTTCTTCTTCCACATCCCCCTCATCCTCTTCGCCCTCCTATTCTTCTTCTGATGTGGAGATAATTCTTGATATGAGATCTTCGTATTTGGGAAAGGAATCATGATTTTTATATTTAGAAGCTGAAACAACTTATTCTATCCTGGATGACTATTGGGAATTTTCGAGAGGGGATTGATTGAGGGGTGGATGAGTGTCCTCACTTTATTTTAGTGGAGATACATCATCTTTTGTCTTTGTGATAAAGGTTGGAATTTTTTGGAGCCCTAAGGATGGGTTGGGGTATATTTTTTTGAGCATTCACCATCGTCATGGGAGCTATTGCACTTTTCAACACTTTCAAGATCAGTATAAAAGACTAAGATCATGAATATGGCTACATCCATGTCCGATTTTGGATGCACTCCACCAAATTGATGGGGAGTAAATATTGTTCTATGATCTTCCTAAAAGGGTTGTTAGGGGCTATTTCTATTCTGTTTGGTGCAGCAACCCAATCAATGTCATTAGATGAAGAATACTTCCCTTCCTGCTCATAGAATCATGCATCGATATAGTGTGATTCACAATATTCAAATAGGAATTTATATGCGTTCAATTTCCCATTTTTTCCATCGATTTTATATTTGATGAATTGATGGTATGACAAGGGAATTGTCGCGTGTTGATGTAGTCAGGGCCTTCCTAGTAGGAAATTTAAGGCCGTATTTTTTCGGACAACCAGAAATTTGATGTTAGCCACGAGGTCTCCCAACCAAGTTTTGAGCTTGATTTGGCCCAACAGATTCTTCACTCTTTTATCAAACCCTAAAAAGGTTCTTGTGTAGGGTATTAGACTGTCTTCATCTCAACCCAACCAATGATGTGTCTGCTATGGGATGATATTAAATTTTGAGCCATTTTCAATGAATATATTTTGAATATCGACACCATTTACCTTTCCAAACACATACAGGGGCTTTATGTTCCCTTTCATAATGGTTTCTTTATCTTGATATGTGAAGGAAATGATAGTATGGCATTCTTTGGGATCATTATCTTCCTGATAGACTTAAGAATCGGCTACTTCAGCTTAAAATTCCTAGGGAATCAACAAAGCTTCTATGATTGCATCCCTGAAGTCCACCTACAAGTTCAGTGCATCCAAGATTGATAGCTTGGATGGTACTGAAGCTAACTATTTCAAGATGTCATATTTATGGTCTAAAGTCTGGGGATTCTTACCTTGGGGGTTCTCTTTCACAGACACTTTAGGGACTTGATCCTTGGATGAATATGGTCTTCCCCTGAAACCGGAGATGGTGGTGATTTTACACTTTGTAGACTTGGTCGAACATGTCTGTCAGCATGCCATAGGAAATTAGACATTTGTTCCACTTTTTATGGGTACTCTACAATGATCAGGCTAGATTTTATTCTGATGGGGGTATAGAATATTTTCTATTCCCATTAGTTCCCCAAAAGGTCTTTTCCACAAGTCTCTACAACATTAACGGTTTGAGCAGGGGTGCATCTAGGGATATGGTTTCTGTCATGACTGCATCTTCCTGGGTAACCTTGGATTCTATAACCTCTTCCTCTGGTTCCCCAATTGGGTAGTGGGAACTCGGGTTGATAAATATATTCATCATTCAAGAAGGGATCCACTAAGTGGATGATATTGATATAGCCAAAAATCAGTTCCTCATCAGATAATGACTCTGCCTGATTGACTTCTTCTGATGGTTCCATTTAGCGGGTAGTGCCCATTGTGTCGTTTGGTGGGATGGTGCATGTATTGTTGTTTGGTGGGTCAGTTCTAATTGTACATGTAAAGACCCGTAAATTTCAAGGGAAATTTTTTTCCTTAATTTTCTTTGGAATTTTACAAGTACGCAGTTTCTGACAGCACCTGATTCCGAGGCCCGGTTTGCCCGGAATCAATTTTCGAAGACTAGCTCGGGTACGATCTGTGAACGAACGAGCGGGTTTTCCTAACTTTTGAACCGGTTCTCAGAATCGAAATCTGAGGGCACCGATGAAACCGCAGCGCCGGTAATTACTTAGGAACACTTTTTCTGGAGTTGCGTTTGCTCGGGTGTGGTTATTAAAAATGGTGGGTTAAGTAATGAATAAAATAAAATTTGTGCAACCAATTTTATTTTTATTTAACGTATCTTAACCCCATGATTGATGGTTGGAGTGGGACCCACTAATACCCTAAATCCTAGTTAGGATATTAGTGAGGTGGGGACCGCACGAGCCCCACCCCTTTATTTCCTTTTACCTTCCACGTGCATTAATTATGGTAACTCACCCGCACCCCCCTCTTAAAGGCCAAGTCAACCCTCGCGTTTAATTGAATTATTAAACGCCTCATTAATTTTCCAACGCTTGATAATTAATTCGTGATCTGTTTTTGAATTTCACAAACCATTGGCCTGGGAAATAAAATAAGGTAAAGCCTTATTTTATTAAGTGTTGTTTCGTTGTGCGGGAAGAATTGGGAGAGGAATTACTCAAGGCCTTGGAACATCTTCTTCCTCCTTGAAGAACGCAAAGAACGCACCATCGCCAACGAAGAACGCTAACCTCCGACGAAGGACAAAGAAGGACACCGATTCCTTGGAGATCGACGATGCGACGCTGTGTATTGCGTCGCCGACAATCCTCCTTCTGCGATGCTTCTTCTACGACATTCCTTCTCCCGCAACGAACCTTCGTTCGACGACACCTTGAGGTAGGGGGTTTGGTTTAATTTAATTTATGTGGATTATATCCTCGGTCTTTGATTAAATTGTTGATATTATTTGAGCCGTCTGTTATCGTAATAACGGGAGGAGGTCGGACCGCACGAACACGGCCGACCCTCCTCCCCCTTTTTTATGATTGTTCTTGTTGCGGCACGAGAAAAGGCGGCGCGGTGCAGTGGCACCACGCGGAAACAATGAAGAATGGGTGAAGAAGTGTGGCACCATCGCGCCACGCCGTTGCGGTGATTCGAAGGCTCCGCAGATAGTTTAATTGACGGCAGATCATCGAGCATTGACGGAACTAGCTACAGAGGAGTTTTGAAGGCTTTGTAGTAAAGGGTAGGTACCGAGAGGACCGCCGGAAAAAACGGCAAGCAAAACGGACAATCGGAGCGCGTCTTATGGTCCGCAGAAGGCCCTACAGGTGCTCCACGCCGGCACGGTGGCATCGGCGACCGTAGGTGAGGGCCAGCACCGGCCGGCCGCTAGGAGGCGGCGGCGCCCGGCGCACCGCCAGGAAGGACCGTCGCGGGTGAAGCCGCGATGGTGGGTGGCTGTTCTAGAGGCCGCACGAAACCGAGGGGGATACGCGGCGCTGGGCCGCATCCGCTGGCAAAGAGCCCCCCCCCCCCCCCCCCCACGCGGGGCCACGATGTCAATCAAGGGGGAAGTCACCCCCTTTGTGCGGCCGCTCGGCCAACGCCGAGCCGACCCCGCTCGGCCAGCGCCGAGCCGCCCCGGGCCAGACCGGCTGCACAGGGTCGGGCCGCGCCCAGCCGGGTCGGACTCGAACTTGGGTCGGGTCGACATGGTTCGGGTCGACCTAGTGGGGTTTGGCCGGGTCGGACCGGGCCCAGACCCCCTGTTTTGAGGCCACTTTCGGTCTTTTTCCCATATCTTGGTCTACGGACCTCCGATTGATGCACCGTTAGTTTCGTAGTGATCCTTGGATTGAGACGGTCATTTTGGTATATTAAACTGAAGGTTTAGGAGAACTTTGTGTATAGCTGGGTTGGTTCGAACACGAAACCAACCGGGCCCTCGGTGCGGAAACGCTTATAACTTGATCTCTGGACGTCTGATTGACATGACGTCGACTTTATTGGATTCCTCTTAGTGAGAAAGACCTTTTGGCTTACTCCGCTTGAGGTTTGGATGCAGTTGGAGTGCGGTCAGCCGGGCCCCTAGAATGAAAAAGTCAATAACTCTCAGACCGGACGTCCGATTGACGCGATGTCTATCGCGTTGTGTTCCTTTTGACGAGAAAGAACTTTTGGATACATCAACTCCAGACTACGTGTCAGTTGATGTATCGACCCCCCTTGGATCGTGGCGCGGACCCTCCCATAACGAGCATGCTGTGTGCGGGAACCCTATTGTTGGCTGCGTGTGCGATGACGATGACTTCCGTACTGGAATCCTCTGTGGGTTTGACAACGGAGAAAACCGTACGAGAATCCTCCATGGGTTCGATGGTGACGACTATGGTACTTTCAATCATTATGAATCCCTAGAGCTGGCTGAGACTTGACGATTGCTAATCGATCGAGTCGGTGTGTTTCAGATTGCCCAGTGGGGAGCGCTTGGTTGTAGAGGCAAACCCACAGCAGAGGAGCGCTTGGTTGTAGCGGCAGACCCGCGGTACTCAACAGAAGGAGTACCTCTAGAGGCTATGAGGGGGAGCGCTTGGTTGTAGCGGTAGACCCATGGCGGAGGAGAACTTGGTTGTAGCGGCAGACCCGTGGTACTCAACAGAAGGAGTACCTCTGGAGGCTATGAGGGGGAGTGCTTGGTTGTAGTGGCAGACCCATGGTGGGAAGCGCTTGGTTGTAGCAGCAGGCCCACAGTACTCGACAGGTGGAGTAATACAGTAGTCCAAGGTTAATGGGAAGCACTTGGTTATAGTGGCAGGCCCACAGTACTCGATAGAGGAGGAGTTTCCCCAGCATTTATGGTTTCGACATCATTATTAAATACTGGTTTGAGTTGAGTCTAGACTTTCAATCATTATCTTCGATATGATTGACTTGATTTCCTATGTGGATTTGGGTTGTGTTATCCTGTGTGGATTGGTTGTGCTGTCCTGTGTGGATGTGATCGAACTTGGGCTCAGATGTTAGAGCCGAACTAGGACTGATGACTTGGGTATATGTATGGGCATATACCTAAGTAGTGTTGGATGTTACTTCATGATTGTATCTTTTCTTTGTGGTTTTTCCTTTGTGGATTCAGGGAGACCTTCGGGGGTCTCGGGGTCCCGACTAAGTATCATACACTCACCCCTGCACGGGCTTCGCCCGCACTATGTTGTGTTGGTTGCAGATGACAGACATCACTGATCGAGGTTGAGGCTAGTAGAGCTGGATGATTCCCAGAGGAGGAACCCACGACGAGTCGGTACCTAGAGGTGGACCACTAGACGGGATGCATACAGGGTGGGCGGAAGGACCCGAGGAGATGAGGAGGCTATCTGTACCCACCCTTCAGGTGCGATTTCTAGTGGACGACTCGACGTTGCTTCTTTACTTTTCAGTTGTTGTACTTCCTTTCCAGTTGTATTTACTTTCAGTTTGGGTTTGTATTTTGGCCCACTTACTTTTCCGCACTTACTTGTACCCAGTTTCACTTAGTGTTTACTTCTACCGGCTTACTCTGTGGTGTTTGTTTACTCTATAAAGGCAATGCCTTCCCCTTTTTGTCGGGATTTACGCCTTGGTTCTAGTCGCCAGCCCATGGCCTATGGGAGGCGGGCATGGGGTAGTCATGGCACGGGCCCCGAGGACGGGTCGTGATAGTACTGTTTGGTGGGGCGGTGCCCGTTGTTTTTGATCCATTGGCATGAAATCTGAGAATTTCAAATCCATCTTTAACCTTGGTGTAATCTTGTCTTCATGAACTGGTTCCTTGCCTTATCTTCCCTTTTAGGATTGTGGGGCCGAATATTTTGGCCGCATTGCAGGATGAGCTATTATAGGCACAATCGGTTTCTTCAACTGCACTTGAACTATGCCATGATCTTGGTTTACTATATTCCAATTAATAAGACTATAAAACTTCTTATCCTTCTTACTAATAATTTTTTTCCACTCCCCTCCCTCATCCAGGTTAGTGGTGGAAACATACACCACTTGTGATAATGGTGGTCTCCTCTTTGCTTGTCTAGAATCTATCATTCTTTTTTGAATCTCTTTGAAGATGAAACACTCCTGGATGGTGTGTTCCAATATCTAGTGATAGGAAAAAAATATGGCAGGTCATCGAGGCCTAATTCATCAGCCCTCTTTGGATATGGTAGCTGAATCAAGTTTCAATTCATGGAAGCTATGAAGTAACCACATACTTGATCATCTCAGAATGATTAGAATTTATTTCTCCATTTCTCAAATTGATTTCTCCCCCACCCCTTTGATTGTCTTATCGAGGCAAGGGTAGCCTCTTTCATCTAGAGGGCCCAGCATGGTTTATTGGGGGTCTTGGAGCTTGAGTCAGTGGAGGGGTGGATTAGGCGTAATGGAAGCCTCTTCAATTCTCTCTACCCTTTTTCCTGGGGCTGATGGGGCTTCCCAGGACTTAAGATCAGTCTGTTGCATGGAATCTTCCATACTATGAGTAAGAGCGGAGAAATATCGGAATCCATTTGTATATTTTACAGGGATTAGTGGAATTTTTATCTCATATTAGAGATTATCAATGCACATGGAAAGTTTCTCATCATGGTGGAGTGGTTGGTTTAGGGAGTAAGTCATACCCTTCCATCGTGCAAGGAAGTTTGAAACTCTCTCATTATCCCATTGGTTGATGTTCATTAGATCATTGACTATTTTCTTTGGTAATGTCAAACTGAAATAAAAAGGAAAATACTAATGGAGGTCTTCCCAGCCAATGATCGAATTAGCCGGTAGAATGGTATACCACACAAAGGCTGAACCTTGAAAAGTCCGCATGAATCATCTGAGTTTCACTACTTCTTATTTCTCTAGGGTTCCCATCATGGGGTCACAATAAGAAGAGTGGTTCATTAGATGATGCTTTGGGTCCCCTAAGCCATTGAACACTAGGAATACATGATTCCCAAAATTTTGTGGAGGCAGGACATTACTCACCCAGTTGGGGTAAGGTTTATGTTCTAGTTGTATCAGAGTGAACCACCCCTCAATTGCTTCCATTCAAGTTTTCAGTAACTTTATGGTATTCAGGAGCCCTTAATGTATGTCTTGTTGGTCCTGATCATGAGTAGGTGCAGAAGGGGGAAAGATTTGGTGTGCTGACGCTACTGGTACTTGAGGCGGATACCCAAATGGGGGTATACTTTGTGTATTATCTTGATTTTATTATAGTTTCTTCCTAATTGGAGGTAAATATTTATATCTTTTCGGGATTGGGTACAGGTAATCTAATGGTCTCGATGTTTCCTTGAATGAGATTTCCATCCTTTGTTCGTCGAGATGATCCCATGAGGCATAGGTACATCTGATGGAAGTGTGTGTTGACACTCCACCTGGGTAACATACCTAGTAATATGGATTTCTCATAGAAAATCAATGTTTATTCTTCTTATGTCTTTCAATTATTTCTCTTATTGAGAGAATATATCCTCAAGTGTGGGGGAATCATCTTCATGGGGAGGAGGAGGGTGTTTGTAGACATTTATTTCCTTATTCCCCTTGCTGGGGATTCACACAGGTGGTAATATAGGATTAACTAAAGGGGCACAAAAATTTAGGAAAACTCTTTGGTTTCTGGTGTGCACACCTCCAGGCTCAGTGTGGACCATCTTCGGGAGGGATCCCTCTTCTCCTATTCCTTAATTATTTATATCATTTTTAGTGAGGTGTGTGGGGATTATTTCCATGATTTTCATCAACGAATATAGCATTGGTGGTGGTGTATCAGGTACTAAATGTTAAGATATCTTCTTGTTTCCTTTGTTGGATCATCTCCTACCATTCTGTGATACTCTTCATGTTTCTTGGAAAAGAGTAATTCGAAGAGAGCTCTGATAAGACCTTATAGTATGTCTCTATTCCAGGGCATGTGATTCATGGGATGAGATGGAATAGGGGATCTATATATCCATTTTTCTCTCTAGACAGGAGAATATAGACATCTGTTGGGCAAGAATTTGATGTAAAAATATCCCTAGCCCTATGGTATAGGGTTACTCCCATTCTTCTGTTGACGCGCCTCAACCCATATTTTTTATTCTTATGGAAGAATTGTGTGTTAAAATTCCCCCAAACCTATGGGATGGGTCTAGTCCTATATTGAATCAGTTACTATTTCTATTTCTATTTCTACCTTCTTGATCTCATGAATTCCCATGTGGGTGGGATCCAGATATGGTGTCGAGTTTGTATATGAATTACTTTATTTTAAGTACATGATCAGTGCTCTCTAATTGGATTACCTTATATGGGAGTCCTACTAGATGTTTTCAATATCCTAGTTTAGGATCTTCTTGATGGCCTGCTCTCATCAGTCCTGATGCTTGTGAGACTTACTCAAGTATATTTCTTGTCGAGCATTCCATTTTTCTTGGTTAGGGAATTCATTTGACTATCATCTGGAGATGATGGCATTGCAGGATGTCACTTCCAATGGGTTCTACTAGATTCAAAGTGGGGTGAAGTTTATAGCTCCATGTTCTCCCCATCCTCAGATATGAACACCATATGCGGTGTTGCGGATGAGGTAGCACAACTTGTGCAGTGCATGGAGGCAAGCCAACTCAAGGTCTTTATTTCGTCTTTTTGATTTTATCTTACATGAAGAAGGAAGGGATTATAGGTATCTTTGATGGTGAAGCTCTACCAGTACATTAACATGGTATGAATACCCATCAAAGAGAAAAAACATTACTTTTAACTAGTGGAGAGTTGCCCAGATATTGAGGCAAATGTTATGCATACATTCTTCTGACAACACTCTTGGTATGTTGAATTGAGAACTGGTTGTGGGTCAATACATCACTGGTATTTCATCCCTATCTAGTTGTCTTATCATAAGAAAAATATATTTTTTGTTGTTCCTCTAGGGACTCTTCTACTTTATCTTCTTGTTTTGACTGCTCCTTAATGATTTCGTTCCAAGAAGTAGGTCTAGCGAGAGTCTTGTTACTATGTGAACGATATGGGGGTGTCCCAGAAGATGAGAATGGATCTGTTTTTTCCTCTAGTTGATAAAGAATATTACTAGTCATGGAGATAGTATCGAGTATGTCGTACTCTATTTTTTCAAGCACCGCATCATATGAGGGCTTTCCCACATTTGACCCGATGAGGGGAGGTCCTTCTTGTTGGTGTGAATTTCGACTATCGGGAGGACCTTCACAGTCGATTCCATGATGGTGAGGACTACCATCACAGATTAGTGTCCGTCCATAGAGAGAACTTATTTAGTGTATACCCTATATAGGACCTTCACAGTGGACCGCAGCATGGGGGGACCTTATTTATTCTTGGAATCATTGAGGGGAGGTCCTTCACAATGATAGTTATCATGGAACATACTATCATTATAGCTCTAGTTGTAGGGAGAGTATCTATAGTGTACATTTTGGGGAGGGATTTAGGATGTACTTCAATGAGGGGATGGCCTTCTCGTTGCTTGATGTCACTACGGGGAGGTCCTTCATAGTAACTATCATCATGGTGAGTACTATCATCACAACTTGACATATGACTACAAAGAGAAACATATCTGCAGCATATACCTTGGGGAGGACCATTAGGGTAGGTGACAGTAAAGGGATGACCTTATTGGAGTTCAATATTCTAGTCAAGGGGATGGATACCCTATCACGCATCAAGAGATAAGAACTCGTGATCGATTATTTCTAGCCCACATTGTAATCCCACATGGGTGCTCTTGGATGAACCTTTAGAGCTAGTAGTAGCGACATTATGGGGAGGACCTTCACAACTGATATTATCGCTTGCATAATTTGGTAATGGATTGGTAGGATCTTGATCCTCTATTGATAGATTTTTTATGGTGTTATGAACTACATCTTCCAATAGAGAAGAATCATGAGTATGCTCTTCATTTTCTAGTTTCCTTTAGCGTGTTTCATTTTTGTGCACTCTCATACAGAAAACTGGGCCAGCCTTCTCTTGGTAATAGCCTTCATGTACGGGTCCACATTTGGTTGGTTCATGTGATGCCACTGGGATATACAGATGGACACATTTAGTTCTAGTAGGGATGTATTCCTATCCTGGAGTGGCCACCACGTTGGAACGATGTCCCCCAATTGGAATGGGTTTTCTTCTCAATATGTTAGTCCGTGTATTACTGAATATGGTCATCGACCCTCATGTGATGGAGCAAGTATGCGGGTCTCCTCCATGGTAACTATCTTATTGTTTAGATGAATCACCCCACATGAGTAAATTGGGTCATGGGCTTGACTACTCACTTTCTCCACCAATGCAATGAAATCTTGACACGGCTGGAGGATATAGTCTAGGATCAACATCAAATCCTCCATCATGGATGTAATTCACAGACCCCAGTTACCCATAGTAGGTGAATTATTACATAACATTGGCATGATACAAGGAATCATGTCCTGAAAGACCCATCAGTTTAGTAGTCTTGGAAGTACTAGATACATTCATAAGTTTTACATTACATCGTTAAATAAAAACATCAACAACATTTTGTCCATTTTTTAAACACACTTATATCCTTAGCCTATCCCTGTAGGTCAACCATAAAATACTTATTCACATCCAAGGAAAAATGAAACATAGAAAGGGGTGAGCTCAGATGCTCAATAAGGATAACAATATAGCATAAACTTTCATAAATAAGCACAAACATTTAAGGAAATGTGTGATACTAAAACAAAATCCTTTTAAACATAAACACTAGCATAATGTGGAAAAGATAAAATCAAATAATTCCATTTACTTATTAACATGGATATTCTTATAGTATAATAATCACATGTAATATCAATATCCACTTTCATAATGATGGAATGCATAATACCAGACTTCATAACCACATAGTCAAGGCCTTGTGTGAAGAATACAAATAATATTTTTCCTAGGCCTTGTGCCAAGAAACTATTTTGTCCAATGATACCTACCAATGCATCGAGGAGCTATAGAGGGATCCACTCGTCACTTACTAAGTCCAATGCATTCCTCATATGAAAAGGTTTAAACATAACATAAACATTCTTATTAAAACTAGCATACGAAATGTCAATACATTATACATAAACCATGAATGGTATAAAAATTACACATCCATAGTCAAACATATCACAAAACCTTCAATGTGATATGGAAGATTTGTATAATAAAAAATCAACTTCAAACAATCTTAAAATCCATCAAAAATATGTTGACATAGATGAAATCAAAACTTTTTTTAGACAAATATCTCTTTCTATTTTGAAATCATTTAAAAGTCATATAATTATAAAAGAAAACATTTATTTTTAAATGATTCTTATAATATTTTATGGGAAGCTTTGATGATGTTATAATGGTGTAAAATAGCCACACCCACTGTATAAGTTAAAAAAACATTCTTAACTTAATTTTGTAGAAAAGGTTATAAAGTGCCTTGTTTGGAAAATGACGGAAAGATTCATTTCAAAACATATAAGGTCAAATAAGGGTATTAATGACTTTAACATATGGTATAATAGATAGTAAAAAGGTTTTTAAATAAATTTTTAATAAAACATGGATGTTGATGATAAAGAGGTCTCAGTAGATACTTACGTAAAAACAACCTCGGATAATAAAGAGATTCTGAAATTAACCCTTAACTTGTAATTTTCCTTGGTATAGGTTATATTAACCGCTTGTATAATAGTTAAATAATTGTTATTAAATTATACAAGAACCATATATATAAATATGATATCATATATGATCTTCTAATTTTGCTTTGTTAATAATATTTTAGTAGTATCATCGTTTTGGGAGTTAACTGATTTATTTTCCTTTATATGATTGGTTAGATAAGCCATGTTTTTTATGAATATGATGTATTTGATTCATATAAATAATGATATTATGTTCATAAGCATTATTTTTAATCATAAAATTTATATTATTCTTGAATTATTATGAAGGGGAATGAATCTCATCGCATTCGTGGAGACTGTAATCCGTACGTATGAATGGGCGACAATATCATTATATTGATGGAGAAATTGTATGTAATTGGATGGTATATCATATATACATAATCATTGAAATTTTATATTTATTATTTACATTAGTTATACTCATTATTATACCCATCCAAATAATGAAGTGTTTGAATAACAAACTACACCACGATGTGGAGACGGTAAGCCGTACGTACGCACATATTGTGACTTTGTCATTTGTAGGATGGATAGAATAACGAATATGTTTGTAGCATATTTATAATAACATCACAGTATATATAAAGTACTATATTTATTATTTTGGTATGGAAATAGAAATGAAAGAGGATGTGGAAGAAGAAAATAACTTGAAAGAGGGTGGTGAAATTATTACCTCTACTTCGGGTGTTTCCTTTTGAGTTGATAAAAAGTGCTCCTTATGTTGGATTTAGGATCAATGTAAGGCCTCTAAGTTGAATTTAGAAAAGTTGGGAAGATATTTGGTCAGGTTTTGATCGATCCAAATGGATTAGTAGGTGTGAAATTAAGAGAAGCGGAAGTACCCTTTTATAAGAGAGGTGAGGGTCACTTTAGGAAAAGATTGAAATATTATTTTATAATAAAATCATTTTCAGTTTCTAATGGATAAAAATGAATTATTTCTAGGATAAGGTGGGGATGGTTCTAAAACCTCTCAACCAATAGGTTTTAGATTGTTTTATGTCATCATATTAACCTTATCTTTTAGATTTATCTCTTAGTTAAATAGGTTGACATTTACCATGTCTCTTTGTATTTTTATATTATATGGTTAATAAACTTACTATAACAAGACAACAGAACCCCATGTGGCTCATTATTAATATATATAACCTTATCTAAGTCCTTTTTCCAAAACATTGATTTTTAGAAATATTATATTAATTAATAATGTAGTATTTGTTTTAAAAACTCAATTATGTCAATTTTGACACTATTTAGCATTTGATTTTTTTGAAAGCCAAAAAAACTTTATCACTTTGAGTAAAATTTATTTAACCAATACTAATATTTCATATTATCCTAGAAAATTAGTTTATTTCATCAGAAGTCTCAATTTATATTTTTTTGGATATTCATAATATTAATGATTTTAATATTTCATTAATAAGGTAATTACTGCATCATCATTGTGTCATAAATAAATTAAATTATTTAATGTCTAAAAAATATAAATAAAATACCATTATGTAGGAAATATTTTTATCTTTGTAATTAATATTTATAGTTGAATTTATATTATATATAACCCTATATTAAAAATGGTTTTGTTATTAAACTTTGAATTTTACTCTTTTAACTCTCCTTTAAATAAAATAATAATAAATGTATTAATCTAATCCATGTAGACCAAAGGGGGTGATATTTTATTTATAAGGTTTTTTTTTCTAATTATACTTATCCAATAGAATTAGGACATATTTTAGGGTAATTATGATATCATTTTTACCCATAATTACCCTATTTACTTTTAACCATGGTAAATAAAAGTCAAAAATTACTATTCACAAAAAATTATTTTCATCTTATTAAAGAAAATTTTTCTTAATGATATCAACAGTATCTCTCATATTTTTGAAATTCTACTCACATATGTGGTAAAATTATGTTTTATGCAAATTTGTAAATGCTTCTCGGAGGTGGGTAAAAGACGGTAAAAAGTTCAATAAAATTTTTATATATCTAAACTTATTATAAAATGACTATAATGAATTAAATTTAACTTATATAAGTATTATGTATCTATTTTTACCTAAAATAAATTTAAATAAAATAAATAATTATTTAAATAAAATGTCAGTTTAAACCAATAATGCAGCGTTTTCACTATTCATCAAAAATTAAAAGTTCTCAGAAAAATACCAAAAATTAACTCTAAGCTAATTTAGATATTCAGAATTCAAAAATGAAGTCCATTTTGAAAAATAAAATTTATAAAATTTCAAAAAGTGTGTATTAGTATTCATAACGGCTAGTTTGATTGGTCGTGGTGTGCTAGAATCTCGAAATTATGTACAATGAAATCTATTGCATTATTAAAAGGGAAACATACCGTGGAAGATTGAGGTGTTACATTCTTCCCTCCTTCAAATAATTTCATCCAAAAAATGTCTATAATACTACCGCAAAAAAATATTCAGGTGGTTCTTCATCATAATTTCCATGAGTTCCCATGTTTCTTCTTCCATCTTATGGTTTATCTATAGAACTTTTACCAGACGAATCGTACGGTTTCTCAGCACTTGTTCTCTGGTATCAAGAATTTTGACAGGCTCTTCACAATAAGATAGATCAGGTTCCATTTTAATTTCCCCATATTTGAGTGCATGCATTGGGTCGGGCATGTATTTTCTCAATAGTGATACGTGTAACACATCATGAACTTTGGAGAGACTTGGAGGCATTTCCAAACGATAAGCTACAAATCCAATTTTTTCAAGAATTTTGAAAGGTCGGATGTACCTGGGACTCAATTTACCCATCTTACTGAAACATATAACACCCTTCCATGAAGATACCATCATGAAAACATGGTCTCCTACTTGGAATTCCAAATTCTTTCTTCAGTTTTCGGTATAGATCTTTTGACTACTTTGGGATTCTTTGATGTGGGTTTGGATAATCTTCACTTTTTCCATTGTTTACTCAACAATTTTTGGGTCTACAAGTTTTCTTTCACCAACATCATCCCAACAAGTTGGTGTACGACATCTCTTTCCATATAATGCTTCATATGGTGCCATCTAAATACTTGAATGGAAGCTATTGTTATAGAAAAATTATACCAGAGGTAAATATTGATCCCACATACCTTGAAAGTCAAGTGAGTTAGATCTCAACATGTCTTATAAGGTTTGAATAGTCTGTTCTGATTGTCCATCAGTTTGAGGGTGGTAGGCAGTGCTCAAACTAAGTTCAGTATCCAGGGCTTTCTGAAGACTTTTCTAGAATATTGATGTAAAATGGGGATCATGATTAAAAAAAATTGATAGAGGTACACCATGGAGTCTTATAACTTTATTAATATATAATCTTTCCAGACATTCAAGTGGTAAATCTTCTCTTATATCAAGAAAATGTGATGACTTGGTAAGACGATCAACGATGACCCATATTGCATCATTCCTTCTAAGAGTCTTTGGGAGTCCAATGAAAAATTTCGTCATAATATTATCCCATTTCCACTCAGATATGGGAAGAGGTTGCATGAATCCTCTAGGCTATTGCCTTCCAGCTTTCACTTGTTGAAAAACCATACATCTTGACACAAAATCAGAAATCTTCCTCTTCATGTTGTCCCACCAAAAATGTTCCTTCAAATCTCTATACATCTTGGTGCTCCCAGGGTGTATAGAGAAGTTGGAGCTATGAGAATCATCCAAAAATTCCCTTTTTAGATTAGGTATGTTTGGAGCATAAAGTCACTTCCCAAATTTCAAAATTCAACCTTCATACATGAAGTCGGTCAATCTCTCATCGTTCACAGCTTTAATTTTCTTTTGAAATTCCTCATCATCAGTCTGAGAACTTTTTATCCTTTTTAGTAAAGATGGTTTGGCAACCATTTGAAAAATTATTAATGTTTCACCTTCTATGGTTGTTCTCATGTCCATATTTACTAGATCCATGAAAATATGTTCCCTTTCAACTCTAATCTTGTTCAAAACTGCATGATCCTTTCTACTCAAAGCATCTACCACATTATTTTCCTTCCCCAGGTGGTAGTGTATTGTGCAATCAAAATCCTTGAGCATTTCAAGCCATATCCTTTGCCTCATGTTTAGTTATTTTGGTGACAAAATATACTTAAAACTCTTTGATTAGTGTAAATCTCACATTTTACACCATAGAGATAGTGTCTCTATATTTTTAGAGCAAAGATTACAGCTGCTAACTAAAGATCATGAGTGGGATAGTTTCTCTCATGAATTTTTAGCTGCCGTGATGAATAGGAAATAACTCTATCATTATGCATAAGGACACAATCAAGTAATTTCTTTGAATCATCACGATAAATAATAAACCCATCATTCCTCGATGGTAGAGTCAAGATAGAAGAATTTACAAATATTTTATTCAGTTTTTCAAAACATTCTTCACACTCTTTTGTCCAAACAAATTTAACCACTTTACGAGTGTGCTTGGTTAATGGGTTAGCCAATCAGGAAAAATTCGAGACAAAGCTCCGATAATAACCTTCTAAACCAATAAAAATGAGTACCTCTGTTATACTTGTCGGTGCTGGGCATTCTTGGATTGCCTTGGTCTTTGAAGGATCAACAGAGATTCCATCCATAGAGACAATATGGCCATGAAAATAAATCTCTTGAATCCAGAATTCACACTTGCTAAACTTCCCATATAATTCATTTCTTCTAAGAGTCTTTAGAATAATGCACAAGTGATTTTCATGATCTTCATAGCTTTTGGAGTATACCAAGATATCATCAATAAATAACACTAAAAATTCATCAATATATTCCTTGAAAACTCTATTAATTAGATCCATGAAGATAGAGAGTTCATTATTCAATCCAAAAGTCATTACTATAAACTCGTAATGCCCGTACTTGGTTTGAAATGTTTTTTTGAACATATCTTCCTTCTTCACACACAACTGATGATATCCCGATCGAAGGTCAATCTTTGAAAAATATTAATCTTTATGAAGTTGGTCGAATAAATCATCAATGCGAGGTAGGGGATACTTTTTCTTTATTGTTATAGAATTGATCTCCCGGTAGTAAATCAACAACCTCAAATATATGTCTTTCTTCTTAATAAAAAGCAAAGGGGATCCCCATGGAGAAACACTAGGGTAAATAAATCCCTTATTACTCAATTCCTCTAGTTGTTTATTTAGGTCCACTAATTCCACAGTGGCCATTCTATAAGGTGTCTTCGATATGGGAATTGAACCAAGAATTAAATCAATAGAAAACTCAATTTTTCATTCTGGAGGATGTCCAAGTAAATCCTCTCGAAACACATAAACATATTCTTGCACAATAGGTACGTCCTCTATTAGAACATTACTTTCTTCACCCATAATTATTTCATTCTCTTCTTCCCCAATAATTTAATTTAGTAGAGCTATTGGGGGTGAATCTAGATAAGAATCAGGTGGTGACGTTTCTAATCTAAATATTAGATACTCCTTATCATCATCTAAAATTGTAACCTCCTTCTTCTTATAATAAATTTTCACATCATGGTTTGAAATCCAATCCATACCGAGGATTATATAAAATTAAATCATGGGTATGATGATGATATCAACAGATAAATAACATTTATATGTCCTAATGGGAACTGATTCACAAAACTTTGTTGTGATGATACTTCCCTTAGGTGTTTTGACTGACAACTCTCTTGTTAAGTCCAATTGAAAATATCTAATTTTATTAGAAAACTAGTAAGATATGAAATAATGCGATGATCCCGAATCAAATAAAGCATTGGATAAACTTGATGAAACCATTAAATTAATTTCTACCACTTATTTCAGAGCATCAACTTAAACAGTAGTGATTGCATACACTAGGCCTTGCTCCCTTGGCCTTTTCTAGGGTATTTTCCCTTGTAACTTAAGACATTCATTTGCATTATTCCCCTTTTCTCTAAAATTGTAGCACTCAACATTGACAGACTCTTTCTTCCCCTTGCAATCATGAGCGTGGTGGCCTTTTTCACCACACTTGTAACAGACTCTCATTCCCTTTAGGCATGTACCGGGGTGTTTCTTACCACATTTACCACAGGATGGGTATTAAAATTTTCCCTTCTTATCCTTATTTTCATTTCCAGAGTTTTCAGCATATCTCTTTTTCTCTTGCTTTTCATTAAAGTCATAAGATAATTCCTTTTCTATCTTGATAGCGCATAAGACAATATCTTCATACGATGAGAAGGATTGTGATACTAGTGCATGATGGAGAAATGGTTTTAACTAATCAAATAATCGATCAATCTTACTCCTTGGGTTATGTATATAATCTACTGCATGCCTTTCTAACCTTGTAAAGTTAGCCTCATACTTTGCGATATTCTCATCCTCGTTTTTCATTAGACTTAGAAATTGTCTTTCCATATCTGCTCGATGGTCATGAAGAAAGTATTTTTCTATGAAAATATTTTTAAACTCCATATATTCCATGTTTGATACTTCTTCATCATTATTTGTGTTTTGGATTAACGACCACCATTGATAGGCATCTCCCATGAGGCGATAAACTGTCATGAAAACTTTTTCCCTTTCACTACTCCCTAAAGCATGAAATATTTTCTCTAAGAAACTTATTCAATGCTCATCTACTAATCAATTTTTAATCCAATTGAATGTTGGTGGTTTTTTCCTCATGAAGTGTTCTAACATTGATCTTCCACATTGTGGTTCAGGGTGCTCCATACGGGTAAAGTTATTATTCATAACCCGAGTGAGTTGTCCCAGTATGGTGATAAGCTGATCAGCATCAGTTGCTTCACTAGATCCACTATAATTATCTTGAGTAGGAGGGGAATCCCTATATGGATTACGTGTGTTGATATGGTTTCCATTCCTTCCACTAGATTCCACTTCTAAATAATGGCATACACTAGATTAGTTTATGAATCGCAATACATAATTCCAAACTTGTAAAACAGTTCACTTAAATTGAACAGTTTATGAATATAATCCATAATCATAAAAAAAATGTTTTCTTTGAGAATGTATATAATAATAAACCCTTTATTATGGTTTTTAAAGAGAATTATATTTATAATAAGCATATCCCACAAGGGTGTCATAATAAAGAGTGCAACAAGGATAGTTTTCGTGCACCAGTTCTCGTTTGAGTCTAGCTCAAAGTGGTGTTTTCGGGTTTTACCCCTAGGTACATCTGTTCCAGAGCCGCCTCTACCTACTCATATCCAGAAAGGGATGTATCTCTTAGAAAAACCACAAAATCTCTGCAGTACCAAAATTATAGGAATTTCTTCTATACTAATCCTTAAAGTCTATCTTAGGGTAGTGTTCTCTAATCAGAGTTTTTCTAAATCTAGTTTCCAAGGTTTGTACTAAACTTCCTCTAATACCAATTGTAACGCCTTGACCCCAATTACCCATATTTGGTGCATTATTACATAACAGTGGCATGATACAAGGAATCATGTCCTAAAAGACTGATCAGATTAGTAGCCTTGGAAGTACTAGATACATTCATAATTTTTACATTATATCATGAAATAAAAACATCAACAACATTTTTTCCCCTTTTTAAACACACTTATATCCTTAGAATATCCCTCCAAGTCAACCATAAAATACTTCTTCACATCCTGGGAAAAATAAATCATAGAAATGGGTGATCTTAGATGCTGAGTAAGGATAAAAATATAGCGGAAACTTCCATAAATAATCATAAACATTTAAGGAAATGTATAAGACTAAAACAAAATCCTTTTTAACTTAAACATCAGCATAACATGGAAAATATAAAATCAAATAATTCTATTTAATTATTCACATGGATATTCCACTAGTCAAATAATCACATGCAATATCAATAGCCACTTTCATAATGATGGAATGAATAATTCCAAAATTCATAACCACATAGTCAAGGCCTTGTGCCAAGACTATAAATAATATTTCTCCAAGGCCTTGTTCCAATACAATAGTTTTTCTCATGAGACCTACTAATATATTAGGGAGCTATAGCAGGCTCCACCCATCACTTAATAAGTCCAATGCATTCCTCATATGAAAAGGTTTAAACATAACATAAACATTCGTATTAAAACTAGTATACAAAATTTCAATAATTTATCCATAAAACATGAAAGGTATAAAAATAACACATCCACAGTCAATCATATCACAAAACCTTCAATAAAATATGGAATATTTGTGTCATAATAAATCAACTTCAAACAACCTTAAAATCTATCAAAAGGATGTTGACATAGATGAAATATAAACTTTTTTTAGATAAATATCTCTTTCTATTTTGAAATAATTTAAAAGTCATATAATTATAAAATAAAACATTTATTTTGAAAATATTCATATAAGCTTGTAAGGTATGCTTTGATGATTTTATAATGGTATAAAATAACCACACCCTCCGTATAAGTTAAAAAACATTCTTACCTTAATTTTTTCGAAAAGGTCATAAGGTACCTTGTTTTGAAAACGACGAAAAGATTCATTAAAAAACATATATGGTCAAATAATGGTATAAACTAATTTAAACCATTTTCTAATAAATATTCAAAATGTTTTGAAATAAATTTTAAAGAAAACACAGATTTAGATGATAAATAGGTCTCGGTAGATACTTACATAAAAATAACCTATCATAACAAAGAGATTTTGAAATTAACCCTTAACTTGTACTTTTCATTCTTAAAGGGTACATTAACCTCAATTATAATAGTTAAATAATTGTTATTAAATTATAAAAAAAACCATATACGTAAATATTATATCATATATGATCTACAAATATTTCTTTGTTAAGAATATTTTTGTAGTATCGTCATTTTGGGTGTTAACTGATTCATTTTCGTTTATATGCTTGGTTACGTAAGTCATGTTTCTTATGAATAGGATGTATTTGATTCATATAAAGAATTATATTATTTTCATAAACATTATTTTGAATCATAAAATTAAAATTATTCTTGAATGATTATGATGGGGAATGAATCTCATCGCGTTTGTGGAGACGGTAATCTGTACGTACGCACAAGCGACAATATCATTATATTGATGGTGAAATAATATGTAATTGGATGGAATATCATATATACAGAATAATTAACATGCTATATTTATTTTTTACATCAGTTATACTCATTATTATACTCATCCAAATAATTAAGTGTTTTGATAATAAATTACACCATGACGTGGAGACGGTAAGTCGTACTTACACACGTATTGTGACTTTGTCATTTGTAGGATGGATAGAATAAATAATATGGTTTTACCATATTTATAATAAAATCAAAGTATGTATAAGGTACTGGATTTATTATTTTGGTATGGAAACAACAAAGAAAGAGGATGTGGAAGAAGAAAAGAACTAGAAAGATGGTGGTGAAATTATTACCTCTACTTCGGGTGTTTCCTTTTGAGTTGATCAAAAGGGCTCCTTAGGTTGGCTTTCTTGATAAAAGTAAGTCATCTAGGTTGAATTGAGGGAAGTTTTGAGGATATTTGGGCATGGGTTGGCCGAGAAAAATGGCTTTGGAGGTGTGAAATTAAGATAAAGGTAAGTACCCTTTTATAAGAGAGGTGAGGGTCACTTTAGGAAAAGCTTGAAATATTATTTTATAATAGAATAATTTTAGGTTTATAATGGATAAAAATGAATTATTTAGATTCTAAGGTGGGGATGGTTCGAAAAACTCTCAACCTATTGGTTTTAGATATATTTAGGTCATCATATTATCCTTATCATTTAGATTTAACTCTTAGTTAAATAGTTTGACTTTTACCATGTCTATTTATATTTTTATATTATATGGTTAATAAACTTACTATAACAAACCAAGAGAACCCCATGTGTTTCATTATTAATATATATAACCTTATCTAATTCCTTGGGAAGAACCATATATATTTAAGAATATTATATCAATTAATAATATAGTGTTTGTTTTAAAAACTCAATTATGTTAATTTTGACACTATTTTGAATTTTATTTTTTTTAAATCCATAAAAACTTTATCACTTCAAATAAAAGTTATTTAACCAATACTAACATGTCATATTAACATATAAATTATTTTAGTTCCTTAGAAATCCCAATTTACATTTATTTGTATATGTATAATATAAATTATTTTAATATTTCATTAATAAGGTAATTACTACATCATCATTGTGACGTAAATAAAATAAATTATTTAATGTCTAAAAATTATAAATAAAATACGATTATGTAGGAAATATTTTCACATTTCTAATGAATATTTATAGTTGAATTTATATTGTGTGTAACCCTATATGAAAAATGGTTTAGTTATTAAACTTTGAATTTAACTCTTTTAACTTTTCTTTAAATAAAATAATAATAAATATCATAATCTAATACAAGTGGACCAAAGGGGGTCATAGTTTATTCTCCAATAGAATTAGGACATGTTTTAGGGTAATTATGATATCAGTTTTACCCATAATTACCCTATTTACTTTTAATCGTGGTAAATAAAAGTCAAAAGTTACTATTCACAAAAAATTATTTCCATCTTATTGAACCACATTTTACATACTGATATTGACTGTGTGTCTTGGATTTTTGAAATTTAACTCACAGAAGTGGTAAAATTATGTTTTATTCAAATCTGCAAATGCTCCTAGGAGGTGGGTAAAAGACAGTAAAAAGTTCAATAAAATTTTTATATATCTAAACTTATTATAAAATGACTAAAATAAATTATAATGAACTTATATAGGTATTATGTATCTATTTTGACAAAAAATAAATTTAAAAAAATAATTATTCAAATAAAAAGTTGGTTTAAACCAATAACGCACTGTTTTTCACTATTCATAAAAAAATTGAATGTTTTCAGAAAAATACCCAAAATTCACCCTAAGCTAATTTCAATATTATGAATTCAAAAATGAAGTCCATTTTGAAAAATAAAATTTATAAAATTTCAAAAAGTGGGTATTAGTATTCATAACGGCTAGTTTGATTAGTCACGGTGTGTTAGAATCTCGAAGTTGCATATAATGTAAGCTATTGCTTTATTCAAAGGGAAACGTATCGTGGAATCTTGGGGAGTTACAATGGACAAAATGTGTTGACATAGATCTTTGATTGTAACATGTATGAATTCTCATTCCAATGTCGGATCAAGAGTTTGTTCTTGCCTCAGTCATTCATGGGTTTATAGTGCATATTGGTGGTTCTCCTGTGCTGGGAAAGAGGAACGAGTTTTTCACTGGCCGTCTTCTCAGTTTTCCACTGTATTTGGCTTGTGGGATTTGTATGCATCCAAAGTAATTTAACTCTACTCATATTTTCTTATCACTATATTTTATTGGCGGTCTTAACATGCATTGTAAGTGTTATATGATTTCACATGGTTTTTCACCCTATTTGGATGGTGGGATTGGTGCACATCAGTAGGGGTTTTTGACTACTTATAACTAGGTGCCATCCTATTTGGATTATGGGATTCTTACTCATTGGTAGAGATTTACATCTGCGTATAATTTTATGCTCTATCTGTGTGGTGGGACTGGTGATCATTAGTGGGAATTTTCACCGGATCATGATGTTCCACCATTTATCTATGGGGGGATTCATAACATTGAGTGAAAATATACATTCTCTCATAGGTTTCTTCCATATTTCTATAGATTTTTTGATAGGAGGGGGTAGAGTTGTATGTTTTCCCATTGTATGTTGTCAAATTTGAGCGATATATCTCCTCCTTGAGAACTAGGGTGATAACATACTACCAATTGTGCATTTTCTTCCCTCATTAGGTATCCCGATTGTCACATTACTATTGGAATTTAATAGGTTCCCTCAGCATGAGATCCTTTCTATAGTGAGGATATTGGTTTGTACATCACCATTGGTGGTGTCCTCAGATAGGAGACCTATAGTGGGGTTCCCGTGCAACTAGGATGAAGTCATTGACATAGACTTCATATTCCTCCCTAAGATAAGAGAAGTACTCGTTGTCGCGCTCTGGGGATAGACTCCTGAAACTATTTGAGACAGCCAGTGGGGTCATCTTGTGTTGGGATGTCATCTACTTCTGAAGAGGTGTCTAGTGATATTTCACTGATTGGAGGGATTTCCTTACAGCCTCCACCATGGGTAGAATACCACTTTGGTGGTACTCTTTGGTCAGTGTGTTTGAAACCAAGTGTTGAAGACACAGGGTAGGTGATGGAGTCCTATTCATCAAGGATATGGTCAACTATTCGGATTTTGATGCATGTGTCTAAGAAATTTGTTGAGATTCCATTTAGATCAAAGAGATCTCTGAGAAATTCCTGCTATATATATGAAATATATAAACAAAAAACACCATAAAAGAATAATCTCAATATCTCTTATAGTATTAAAAATATTTCTTGACCCTATTACTTTTTTACTTAAAGGGGATTGTGGTAGGATAATACTGCCACCTTGGTTAAGGATTCTCATCATATTCACCATTTTGGTTTTGACCTGATTCGCATCGTACCCTAGGATGATGAGATGTCCTAACAGAAAGTATCCAATTGTTCATTATTATAAAGGGTTCCATGTTAGGTACGATTTTTTTTATGGTCTCCAATGGGTTTATTTGTGGAGCCAAAAACACCCAATGGCCCTTGTATCCAGGATTCAGGGACCTTCTTTCTAAATGAAGGTGCTCATTAGATGATGATTTGGCCAAAGACACTTAAGGAATCCATTGGTTGGGAGGATGGGAGGTCAGGCTCAACACAGCCTTTTGGTAGAAATTATAACCTACTTTGGGTCTCTCTTATAGATTTAACCAATGATTATATGTTCATGAATCCTTGGTTATTTTCTAATAATGTGTATATGGGTTACCCCTGGGATGAAATATTAACCATATATACGCAAAGTTCAGGAATTACTAAGACATCACTAGTTTAATCCATATGATGAGGCGCTCTATAGTTTATCGTCATCCTTGGGGCGGAAGTTATTTCACTATTAGGATCAAACCCATAAGATTAGCTTCTTACATATCCTCATGAGAGTAAGAACCCATGTAGTTCAGTGCCTCTTAATAGGATGCATCACCTTTTAAGTTTGTGTGATGAGGACCCATCCATGTAGTTTAATGTCATGGACTAGGGACATCTAGGAAAAAAAATTCTTGGCACGATTTCATGTGGTACTTACACTGAAGCGTCCCAAGATTCCCAGGAGAGGCATGGTCTTCAAGGTGGATATGGCCCTATCGAGGATATGGCTTGGTGAACACTATGGTAGTTTAGGTGTCGAGTTTGGAGCTCAGGGAGTCTTTCTACATATACCATTTAGTTATAATCAAATCCCTCGTAGTTCAGTTTAAGTTGCTTATATCATAGAGTCCCATTTGTGAGAATTCAATTAGGGATTACTCCTAAAAAGGATTCCCTTTTATATGGGGACATAATTTGGTCTTACACATTGAAGCTTCCAATTTGAAAATATATGGTTTGGACTTACACCATAGATGAGGCCTTTATTGAAAGATTTGTGTTAGGGATAATTCCTAAAAAGGATTCCCTAGTGAGTCATGGGTAATTCTTATTGAGAATAACTTTTTAAAGATAATGTATCTTCATATCAGGACTTAAGCAGGTGTCCTACATATCCGAGTTAAAGCATGAATCCGATTTTTCATAGTTTAATGTTGGTTGTTATGGGTGTTGATATCATCATTAACCTCTAATCCGACGTGAGTCATGATCGGTGTGATAAATAAGAGGAATTTGTTGATCAGACAAACCACAAAATTTCCCTTGTCCTCTAATGAAAAATAATGATGACGACAGAAGAGGTTGTGACAGCTATCCCATAGGGAGAGATAGATGGGCTTTGAATGTGCCAACTCTCACCCATGTTGATATCCAGGATAGTCATGTCTGGTGATCTATTTGAACACATCCTCGGTCGAGGAAAAGAGGAGTAGGAGTGCCCTCATCCCACTTGAAGGATAGGGACTTACCTCAATGGGAGTACCCTGAAATGGGTTTTGGGAAAGGGGAGCGTCATTATTCCTTGTCAAAGGGGAATGAAAGTGTGATTCCCCTGACCTTTCACTATCCCTCCTTGAATGGAAAAGTCATTGATTACCCTTAATCCCGAGAAAGGGGAGGAACATGTGAGAATCTTGAGGTTGGACCTTGGTTTACCATGGGAATGTAGACTTAGGAACACTCCGAGGGCTCATACCGTTTAAAGTATTACCCACATGTCTCCTCCTAAAATGGGTATGTAAACTCAGAAGGGTGTGCTGATGTGCCCGATGGTCTGTTCATACAGGTTTGGTGGATTTGGAGGATACTTTGGACTTATGCCTTTAGGCTGGTTTATGAAGGATCCATAGAGGTAATGATGGGTATGGAAGGATATGATAGGAACTAGAAGGTGGAACACCCAAAGGAACCCCATTATGTGTACTTTTTCATGGGGGGTCCGAATCCCTCTGCATAGTGTACTACTATACAGGTAAAGGGGTCATCCACTTACCGAAGTGGTATGCGGACCTAGGTGTGGTCCACATACTATAGTGGTACACGGCCTGAGGTTATGTCTATATACCATGGTGCTATGCAGAGATGGAGTCCATCTATGTGGTGGAACACTCTGTGGGGCATGGTTTCGTCTGCATAGCGATGTGATATGCGGTCTGATGGGTTGAAGGAGGGGCATCGGTCCTGTTGTTCATGGGAAGTTTATCTGTGATGAGAGTATGGTTCGTAGTTCTCAAATAAGGTTCATTTTTTACACATATTATTATGATTCTCTATTTTTATGTTCTGTGGAGGTTTTATACATGTTGGAAACTGTTCATGATCTCGTACTTCATCGATCGTTTTCTTTCAAAGTCATCCATTCATAAGATCCAATCTCTCAAAAAATTTGATCTTCCCCTTTCTTTCTTTTATCATCTCCCCTCAAGGTCCTTTTATAGAGTGTTAAGGAGGATGTATCCATGGGTCGCATGGCCCCATTTGCAAAATCCCCTGTAGAAATCGCTCGGCCTATGGATGACTTGGTCAATAGAAATTTGTGGGGTTGTAGTTCATGGCGGAGGAAATCGCCACCTCAATCCCACAAATGACGCAATTTGCAAGATTCTTCCAACCTCGCCTTGTCCACGAACTAAGTTTGTAGGGATGGTGTAAGGGGGTTACCTCGTTGTCATGTTTTATCTAATGACGTAGTTCATGAGGACATGGTTTGTTAGTGTAATTTCTCCACCTCTATTCCTCCAGTGACATGGTTTGCAGGATATCAGCATCATTCCACATTTATCCCACAAACTGTCTGGTTCATTGGACAATGCCTCATGAGTTGGAATTTATCGGGCTATCTGCATACCATTTGGTTCATGGGAAATACCATCTACATACCATTCCCAGAAATCAATACGCAAACCACTTTTTTCCTTTTCCAATTTCAATTTCTTCAATCTTCATCTCAAATATTCAAAAAAAACATATGTCTTATTCCTCAATCAAATATGTGGGAGTATTTTCCTTCCCTTTTTCGAGTTTTTAGGACCCTATAATGTGGATACTTGTCTTTTATAACCTACACACACTAAACCACTCTTTTAAATATACACAAAATTTTTGAAGGGATCATACATCATGTGGGTCTAACCCAATGACACAGTGTGTACACAGATATACCCCAGGGTATATTTTCCTTGGACAGACAATTTTTATCCTGATGCCACATGGTTTGTGATATTTATAAAACCAAATATACCCTATCATTGTGGATCATAGACAAAATTGTGTTTAATAAAGTTTATTACATAGAATATGATCAAAAATTAAACATATTTTATTAATTTTTCCTTGTGAATTACATCACCATGACCACCTATGGTTGTACCTTTGGTATCACTCATCTCTAATTCCCCTGGGATCAATATATCAATTCATCGGAGTAATTTATTTTCACTTTCACCCATCACAAATTTTTTTCACTTTCATTGGTGTTACTAATAACACTTACTATAAATCCATCATATTCCCACTACCTCTTTAGCATGTGCACCTCCAGCATAAGATTTCCCATTATTGTGCTGTATAAAAAAGAATGAACCCAATTGTAATTAATGGGAAGGAATGATCCATAAATGATGTTTAGTTGGAAAGTCTAACCACATAATTTAACTCTCACAAATAACTCATCAAGGAACACTATAAGATAAAAATAAAAAAAATATTTTAAGGCACCAATCATTGTTATTCTTTATTGGAGGTCATCATTCATTGACATTTATCATGACATTATTACAATTCTATGATAACTAAAATAATAATACTAATACTAATAATGTTATTATTAATCTATATTTAATACATTAATAACCCATATTTGATAAAAAAATCATTAGTGATTATTACATAATAAATTTTCATCAAAAAGTATTTAAAATTAATTTCTATGAATAAAATATTCATTCCAACTATGAAATTATTTTTAAAAATCATATTTAAATAAATAATTCTCTCTTCTTCCAAATATTATTTTCGAAAAAATGACTCTTGATATTCAAAAATGAATGCATGATAATAATCATATCATTTAATTTCAAGTTTTATTCTATTATATTTCTCCAAATAATTTATAAAATGTAGTGAAATTAATTTTCAATATTAAAATCAATATTTATGTGATATTAAATAAATTATTATTGAAGAATGAAACATTATTAAAATATTATTTTTATAATAATTTTGAATTATTATTATTAAAAAAATTATTTTATTATCCACATAAATTCTTTAAGAATTAAATAAATTGAGATATAAATAACAAATAAAAATAATAAGGAAAGAAATGAGAATGATGTCCTAAGACAATAGAGAATAGCTATAGATTCATTGACCATGTCATTATTCTAGTTAATCATAGATCCCACTATTAATAATGCCTTAATTCCCACCAAGAATAGTCAAATCCTCTCTAGTTTTATCTTCATGATTAATGGATATCCTTGGGGAGGAAACATAACCATGAATTTATAGTGTATAATTAGGTTATGGTGTCAAAAATCAATTATTTTCTAAATAAATCAAATAATACTAACTTCGGGTCTCTTAAATTGAGCATATAAATTATACTCTCCTAGTAAAAACACCCCATTATGAGAAAAAACATGATATCATAATTTCCAACCAATGTTTTGTTTAAGATATGTAGATGTTCAAACTTAAAGGATAAATATTTATTTAATTAATTAATATTAAATATCCATAAAACTCCAAATTGAATAGAATTCCACCAAAATTAAATTGGAGGATAAAAACCACATTTCAAGTTCAAAAAAACCATCAAAAATATTCATGGATAGCCTTTACGGTAAATTTAATATTTTTCCCTTTTAAGAAAATCAAGACTTTGAAACTCAAAAACAAATTAATTATCATTGAGAAATTGTTTGGGTCACTATATCCGACCCATCATTAGATCTTTCCATCATAAAAAAAGAACCATATTTGTTAAATAAATAATATGTTTAAACATCCATATGGATAAAATAACACATTATTACTATCATAGATTCACCTCGATATGTCCTAACTTTAATAAAACATAGGACATAACCATACAAAAAAATCCTTCCTTACTACAACTTCTATCCAGATAACACAATTTAAAAATAGTCAATACCAATCTTATAATGGTTTCTGAATAGAGGTACTAGTTTTGGGAGTGTTACACTCCATAACTTTTATCTATGATCCAAAATTATCACATAGAAACCATCAATTCATTTTAAACCCTACCGTAGGGTAACCAAATTGAATATTACACACCAACCCAAAAAGTGTTCACTGGGAGTCTATTTTAGGTTTTCTTCAACTTATCATTATCTCCCAACAAGTTACACATACCAAAATTTATAAAACTAATCATAAATACATCAATATAACCAAATCCTATTCTTTTTTCTATCATTAGTAGAACCATACAACTACACCTCAACTCCAAATAAAACCACATTCACCTTTAAATCACATAGTTAGGTTGTGGTTGATTTTTGAGAAAGATAATATTGATAATATAAATAAATGAAAAAAACACATCAATCCAACAAAATACCAACCCAAGGCTCATTTGTGACCAATTCTTCTATAATATAGAGCAGATAGTCATGACTGTTCATATAACCCTACTCTGTCAACTCTAGAAACCCAAATACACCTTCCAAAATTTATGTTGTTAAAACCAAAACCCTCATATCAACATTATTCTATATGAATTAATATTATATGAAAAATAGATACTAATGCTTATATAAACATACACCACCATAGATCTATAATCCACTGTGAGACCCTAGTTCAAAACCACTCATCACAACACCCAAGACGAGACATATAAAAAATCCATTATTCATTCCCAAATAATGATGATGTAATCCACATATATATAATAATTATTCATGAACAATTAATTAAAGTACCTAATCAAACATGGTCATATAGTCAATTATACTATATCAAATCTCACACACTTGTTGAGATGTGAGGTTCATCTTCATTGACAACAAACATAAATCATATTCCATTTCCATGATAACCAACCATACTAAGGATAGATACTTGTATATACCATACATCCACTTATAAAAATAATTCTCAATAGGTACATTACCTACCATAACAACATTGTTTCATTATGACCACATAAAACACCATGGACTCAAGCATTACAAAAGCTAATAACTGCTCAAAACCTCTTAAATATCATTCGAAAGTAATGAATTTCTCACATCACACGATCATAAATCATGATACCATCACAAATTTTGAGTTATAAAAATATATCTAATATAATTCCCAATTTTTTATGATTCTATCCCCTTGATTCGTATTAATTATGATGGAATTAATGAGGTCTCTACAATGAACCATGGGTCTCACAAACATAGTAGGGGAATTCATTAATCTCGGTGTAGTCACTAAAATTTCAAGAAGACATAGTGATGCCTGAATTATTCTTGTGTAATTCCTTCTATAATAAATAAAATATAGTTCCAAATAGAACTAGGTTTAACCCATAGGTACCCCTTTATTCTTCTCCATATGTAAAAGAGGTCTCTCTAAGCTTAGTGAATACTTGCCTTCAACCTATCTACTAGATATAAGTCAACTCCATGAACTCAATCAGGATATTGAATAAAATATATAAGTTATCAAAAAAGGTTCTGAATAATACAAATATAAAATCCAATCTCTCAATATGAAACCCTATGTTCACCATAACATCAATATTCTCTACAACATCTATGAGAAACGATATAACACCCCAAAATTATGAAAGAGGAATAATGTGTTTTGTAGTATATGAGACACTAAACCCCAAAATTAGAAGCAAATAAAACATCCTGAGACATTATAATATATTTATTTCTAAATAAATTCAATTTTTTTGATATATTGTAATGCACACAACACCGGGTTTGAATGAAACGTGATACTATATTAAAATATTATTATTTAAACATTATCATTATAACCTAGAAGTTAAATTGGTGGGTATTAATTGTAATAACTTAATTATTAAAATTAAATTTTTTACTCATAAATAAAATTTATACCTATTTATTAGAGATAAAATTATAACCATTTTAATAAAAAAGAAATGTTTTCATAAAAACTGTATTTTTTCTAAAAGGTAATTAACTCATGTTTTATGCACATAATTTAAAATTAATTTTAATAAATCTTTTCAAATTTATTTTAAAAAATAAGAAACATTTTTGAAATCATCATAGAAAAATTATCTTATTGTTGTTTTTTTGGGATTTTTTTGAAAATTTTCATTTTTTGTTGAATAATGAAAAATACTGAATTTTAATTGAAAAATAACTTGTTGTTTAAATTATTTACAATGTTAATTTACATTTTTAATTAATTTTAACATAAATTTAGTACAATTTTATATCCATTAATAAAATTTAGGTCATTTTAATTATTTTTATATTGAATTTTGTTGTAAAAACTTTGTAAAGTTTTGAACAATTTCTCTTTAAAAACCACACTTTCTTATCACGTCTGTGGAATTAATTTTAAATTAAATTTGTATAATTATATTAATAGAATTTCTAAAAATAGATTCAATATTTTTAATAATAATAACTTATATTATATAATAATTTCAACTTAATTTTTTACCAAAATGATTAGTGAAAACTGTAAAATAAATTTTTCGTGGTTAAGGTAAAAACAGATTTACAAGGGGTTTAACTACAATGATATTGGTTTAAATGACATAAAAAATAATATAAAATATATTTTATGTCCTTATTTATACCATATAAGTTTTAATTATTGATAACACTCCATTTTGAACCATTTTTTTATGTGAAAAAATGTGGGTACACCATATTCTTTCCAAAAATTACAAGTGTGCCGCTCACCTCACTTATGAACGGCCACTTTCTATCCTCTATACTTCACACCTTAACACAATTTATTCAGCCAATAAATAAAAAAATAAATTTCCAAAATATATAATCTAATATTATAAGCCTTAAAGTTTTCATAAATATAACCTATGAAGGATTTTGGTGAAGACTTAAGGAGGTTACTCGAAAAAGATTTAATGTTCTTTAATAAACATTTTTATTTTATTTCTTCCTACACCTCCTTAAATTATTATTAATCAATGATGATATAATAACATTAGTATATTACATATAATTATATTTTTATTCTAATTTTATAGCCTAAAACCATCTCCACTTCCGTAAAATGGGTTATAAAATCATCATTCATGTGTATAATGAACTACTGCCTCACGAACCGATGTCATTCATTTTTCCATTACTACCTATCATGATTGGGTATGATGATGAATATAAAGTATATATATTATATTTATAAAATTATTATACCTATGTAGTAATTATATTATATATATACATTTTTTACCTTCTATTACATATGAGATATGATAACGTCGTTCGTGTGTATGGCAGACTGCCGCCTTGCGAAGCAATGTGATTCATCTTTCACTAACACTTTACATAGAATGTGATAAGAATAAATTTAATGATGATATGTTCTATTAAGGACATAAAATTATATTCATTACACCTTTATAAATATGTAAAGATAATATATCATTTTTTCTTGCCTTTTCATTCACATAAACATGATAACAACATTCATATACAGGTGTACTACCGCATTCACGAAGTGAGGTGACTCTCTTCTAATCACCACACCTCATGGATTATATTTATAGAAAATATGGTATTTATGATATTATGATCATTTATAAATTTAAAATAATACTCATCTCCTTTCTATAATGATCATTGAAAAATGCAAATGTTACTTATGTGTACGTGCAACCTACCATGTTCATGACCGTGATGTACTTCATTTTTCAAAACCATGTTTCATGATTAGTTTTGAAAGTATAATTGATGTATAGATATGATAATTATTTTAATTTTATTATTCTAGATATGATGAAACTATATACTTTTCATAAGAACCATAACCTTCATGAGAATGGTCGGATGATAAAACAAGGCAATTAACACCTGAAACAATGAAAATAATGAATGATTATTAATGAATAGGTGATAATATGTTATAAAATAAAGATTTTGATATTATAAATACTAATATGGTTATTTTATAAGTTAATAAAAAGTTTAAAAATCACTATACATGAGTCTAAAACACGTTCAGCGAAATGGAATCATGAGGTAAGGGATTTCATCTCAATTTACATTCCATTGATACTTATTTGTTATTATACACCAATTCACTTTTATGTGGTTTATATACTTACCATTTAAAATTTAATATCATGATTAATTAATAATTCATGGTACATCATGTTTCAATTTGAATAATTTCATCTAATTGAATTTGACCTGAAATTTACAGAGTTATTGTACAATCTCACTTTATTTTGTGATTGTTAATTTTCTATTGAATCAATCGCTTTTTTGATAATTTTTTTTGGATGTTAAATTTTTATTAAATATCCAAATTCTAGTATTATTAATATCATTATTTTCTAAACTATATACCTTTTTTACATAAGGCTTATGTTTTGAAATTTATTTAATTAACAGGGGAAATATTCAAAAATCTATATCTTTTACTCAATAAAGATATTTGATGATAAGGAACATTATTCATGAATTAAATCTATTATTTTATATATTAGGAATTAATTTTACATTTTAAGTGATGTTAAGGGTCTATTATATCCTTTCCATGCACTGGTTTGTCTCATAAGACAAACTAGATATGGTTTTGGATGAGTCCTTAGCCATTTATTAGATGTCTTGGAACAAGCCTTTATGGTATAAGATGTCTTTTAATAACCCTAGATGGTTTTTTAGATGTCTTGTGTTATTAATTACATCATTATGAATTAATTTATTTATATTCCATGTGATTATTCAATTTGTTATAATATCCTTGGTTATGTTTCATGGTCATTTGATTATTTATATGGAATTATTTGATCATTTTTATTCCTACCATATTTATGCTCATGTTATTGATTAAATGGACTTTATTTCAGTTATTTAACATTAAATATTGATTTTGAATTATTTATTCCAATCCTTCATTGTATTCTTACCCTTACTAATAATCTCATCTTGCCCCTATTTTACGTTTTATTTTCCCCAGGATACCAGGAAGTGTTTTGTGATTGATATGCAGGGATATGTTAAGGGGAATAATGAAATTCCCAAAGAAAATACTTTATATATTTTAGGTTTTAAAATGAAATTTAAATTCCAAGTATGTAATTTTTTTACCAAGACTACTAAAATATTTGGTCATTCATTATATGATTCCTTGTATCTTATGCCAATATAATAAAGCGAACACTAGCTTCGGGCTGCTGGGGTCAGGGGAACTACAATTGGTATTAGAGGAAACTTAGTAGAAACCTTAGGAAATTGATTTAGGAAAACATAAATTAGGGAGAATAACCCTATGATATAATTTTAGGATGGGTATAGAGGAACATCCTAAAATTTTGGTATGGTGGATATTATATTGTTTTTTAGGAAATACATCCCTATTTGAATACTATATGTAGATGTCGTTATGGAATGTAGGTACCTTGGGGTAACAAATCCAAAAAGGGCGTATTGAGCTTGACTCAATCATCACCTAGTGCATAAAAATAGGCCTTACTGTGCACCTAGTTTGACACTGTTATAGGATATACTCCGGATAACTTACATTTTCTTTACAAACCATTATAAAGGATTTGAAAATAAAGATATCCCCAAATGAACCAATTTTATTATGTGTAAAGTTTTTAATTTATAAAAAGTATTACACCATATTTATAATTACACATTATGTTTTACAATTCATAATTTTATGAGATAATATAATATATTTCATGGTTTAAAAATTAAACCTAGAATAAATAATGGAATCAATACTTGTAGACAATATAGATATTTCCCTTCTGAGGAATCCAATATAGCTGGTATTGGAACTAAACAAATTGTGGATATATTAGGGTATATTAATTATGTTATGAAAAATAACCTTTCCCATATAGAGAAACCTATTATATAGTAATATTCTTCTATATTGGGTCAATTTATGCAACAAAACCCCTATAATTTGGTGGGACTACTAATCCAATGGTAGGTGAAAAGGGATTTAGTCTCTAGAAAAGATATTTATGTTTGTGGGATGTGGTAAAAAAGAAAAGGATATAATTTCAATGTATTTTCTCAAAGTCAAGGTTAATCAATAGTGACATTGCTCCTGATAACTAAAGAGGAAGAAGATATATAACTTATGTAATGGAAATTTTTTAAGGATGCATTCATCAAAAAATATTTCCCTCATGAGAAAAAAAGAGAGATGAAGAGAAATTTACAAAGATTAAAGAAAAAAGAATAAAAAATTATTGTGGGGTATTAATCAACCTTTACAAGGTTATCAAGGTATGTTATAGATTACATACACAACACAGAGTGAAATATTGACCATTTATTTGAAGGGATTAAGACAATTATTTAAAGGGTTCTGGTCTCTCAAAATTTTTCTTCATATGATGAAATAGTTTTATGTGCTATCAATATAAAGAAATAATTATCCATATATTATGTATTCAAATAGGAGAAATAGAATTAGAGGGAGGGAGATAAAAATGGATAAAGGGAAGAATTAAAATAAATATTTTCTGACATGTGATACTTGTGGAAGGTGGCACATTGGTACATGATTAAAAAAAGGAGTTTGCTTCAAGTTTACAGAAAAAGACCACCATGCTCATGATTTTAAGGGCAGGAAAGAATCCTCCAATATGAAATTCTTCTATTATAAAAAGATGGAGAACTACATAAATGAATGCCCCAAGCGTCAATGGAAAATACCTCAACATGAGATAAAGGTTTAAGGTCAAGCTTATGTTATTACTAAAAAAGAAGTGGAATGATTAATATGATACTCTATTTGGATCCAATAAAAATTTTCTAAAATTATTTTATTAAATAAATTATTGAAACATATAAGAATTTTACTACAATTATTTTTCATTAATAGATTCAAAGTGTAGTTTGAACAGCACTAATGACAAAGAAAATGACTCAGTGGAAAGTTAATCTTAATTGAAAACAAATGATTGAGGTAAATATAACCCTTAATATGTTCTTGAGGTTTAGATAATAAATAATCTGTTGTATGGACAATGTAAATTAGATATTATTGAGTACCTTAAAACTGATTAATGATAAGTTCATTTTGTAAATTTAATAATCTTCTTTCTAAAGTTTTGGATCTTAATCTTTTAGAAGGGTCATAAGGTTATCCATTTATGAAATGGTTTAAGTTGAAATTTAGATGAGGTTTTATAGATTAATTTATTACTTCACCATATGAAGATTTATTTATATTTGATAACTATTTCTAACCATTTTTATTATAATAATAACTAAATACCAAAGGAATGACATATCATTCTATTATGTATCTAATAATCTATTAAAAGTAAATTTTAGTACTTTAGACACAAAAATTAATTTTTGGATATTAATTTCTTAGATTAAGTTATGAATATAAAATTTATCATATCAAATCCCAAGGATAAAATTATTCTTATGAAATATAAATGTATAAAGTAAATATGTTTCTGTAAATTCTTAGATAGTAAAATAATTTCTCAACACTGGGATAGGATCCTAAAAAAATTAATCATAGTACCTTTATTTATGATGAATCAAATTTTACCTTAACTCCTCACATATTTATGGTTTTTTGGTCTTTAACCTTCTCTCGATCACCCACATACTTGTCATCAATGATCCCTATCATTCTCTATTAATCAATGGTCATTAATGATCTCTTCCATGTATATGTTTTTATTTCCCACCTATGTTCTCCTAATTGGAAACCAGGTTGTGTTTTATTCCAAACAAACTTTCTACTTCCCTTTCTCACATATTAAGAGGATATTTTATTAAATATTTTTAATTTATGGGTTTATCAAAATTGGTATTTACAAATTTCAAACCCTTGATTATTGAGGTCAATTTTAAATTACGAGGACGTAATTTATTTAAAGTGGGGAGAATGAAACACACCAAAATTTAGGAAGAATAACATTTTCAATAGTGTATGTGACATTAAACACCAATATTAAAAGGCAGTATAACATTTTGTAACATTAAGATATATTTATTTTTAGGTAAATTCAATCTCTTTGATTGCTTTTGATGCACACAATACTATGTTTGAATGAAACTTGATACTCTATAAAAATATTATTATTAAAATTTTATAATTATAACATATCCGTTAAATTGGTGGGTATGAATATTACTAAATAAATTATTAAAATTATATGGTTTATACATTAACAAAATGGATATTTATTTTTTGGAGATAAAATTAGAACCATTTGAAAGAAAAAATGTTTTATGATAATTTTATTTTTCTAAAAGATTGTTGATTCATGATTTACACACATAATTTAAAATTAATTTTTTCCAATTTTAAAAAATCTATTTGAGAACATAAAAAAAATTAAATCAGAATATCAAACTTATCTTAAGACGAATGTTTGGAATTTTTCTAAAACATTTCATGTTTTGATGAATAGTGAAAATATTGAATTTTAATTCTAAACTACCTTTTCGTTTAAATTATTTATGTTGTTAAATTATATTTTTAATTGTTTTTAAAGTAAAATTAGTTAAATTTTATATCAATTAAAATAATTTATATCACTAGAATCATTTTCATATTGAATTTTTTATATAAAAACGTTGTAAAATTTTGAAAATTTTCTCTTTAAAAAACATGATTTCTCATCATGTTTGTGGGATTAATTTTAAATTAAATTTTTATGATAAAGTGAATTTAGTTTGAAAAAATGGGTTATATATTTTTCATTAGAATAATGTTTATTATCTAATAAGTTCAACTAAATTTCTGACCAAAATAAATAGTGAAAATATAAAAAAAATTACTTTGGTAGAGGTAAAAATGGATTTAGCGTGGTCTAAACTAAAAATATAAAGGATAAAATAACCTATTTTTTTCTAAAATATATTTTATGGAAATATTTCAACCCTATAATGTCTATGTATTGATAATACTATATTTTTGAACCTTTTAATATGTGATTAACATGGTTACACCTTTTTCTTTCCAAATATTACAAGTGTGCCACTCACCTCACTTATAAAAGGCCATCCCATATCCTCTCTTCTTCACAACTTCAAACCCATTTTTCATCAAATAACTAACAAAATAAATTTATAACATCCTTAATATCATACTAGAAGCCTTATTTTGGGAATAAAAACAACCTAGTAAGTATTTTGATGCAAACATAAGTAGGTTACCCGAAAAAGAGATAATTTTCTTCAAAAATATTTATATCATTTCTTTCTACACCTCATTAAATTATTATTTTAACATTATTATATAATAACCTATGTATATTAAATATAATGATATATTTTTATCTTAATTTCATTACCTAAAACCATATCCACTTACATAAAATGATTTATGAAATCATCATTCGTGTGTACGGAGGACTACCACCTCGTGAACCATTATCATTTGTTTTTACATTAACACCGTCCACATTTGGGTATATATATCATATTTATAAAATAATTATTCCTTTTGAGTCTTTTAACCATCTATACCTTTTTACTTCCTATTACATAGGATATACGATAAAGTCACTCTTGTGTACGATGGACTACCTCCTCACGAAGTGATATGATTCTTCTTTCACTAACGATTTACATGGAAGGTCATAAGAATAAATTTAATGATGATATGTGAGGTAAATGAAATAATTATGATATTAATGACATATATAAATTTCTTTAAAGATAATATATCTTTTATTTCTAACCTTTTCACTCCTTTAAATATTATAACATCGTTGATGTATATGTGGATGATCGCCTTCACAAAGCGATGTGACTCTCTTTTCGTCACCACACCACATGGATGATATATATATATATAATATGGTATTTATGATATTATGATCACTCTATAAATTTAAAATAATACTTAACTTTTTTTCATAATGATCGGGCTATTGTCTCCATGATCGTAACATACTTCATTTCTCAAAAACATATTTCATGATTGGTTTTAAAATTATAATTTTTATATAAATATGATAATTATTTCATGAATATTATTATATATATGATGAAACTATATATTTTTTACAAGAACTAGAACATTTATGACAAATAATGAATGAGAAAATAAAGAAATTAACACCTAAAACAACAAAATTATGAAATATTATTAACGAACTAGTGATAAGATTATATAAAAGGATAATATATGATATTATAAATATTAATATTGTTCTAGTATTCTTTAATAACATGTTTAAAACAACTATACTATATTATAAATCATTTTTAACCGAAAAGAAGAATGAGGTAATGGATTTCGTCTCAATTTACATTCAATTTAGACTTATTTGTTATTATATGCCAATTCACTTTTATGTGGTGTATATAATCCCATTTGACATGTAATATCATGATTCTTTCATAAATCAAGTTATTTTAAGATTCACTTTGAATAATTTCATCCAATGGTATTTAACTTGAAAATTACCAAGTTATTCTTTAATCTCGCTTTCTTTTGTGATGGTTAACCTTATCTTGGAAAAATCACTTTATTGTGATCATTTATCTTTGAAAATTAAATTTCTCTTAAATATATATATTATTGTATTATGGATATTATTATTTTCTAAAATATCTTCCATTATTACATATTGTGTATACTTTTAATGTTATTTAATTAACTAGGGAAATATTGATAAATCTGTATCTTTTACTTCATTCAGATATTTGATGATAAGTTAAATTGTACATGAATTAAATAAATTATTAAATATATGAGGAATCCATTATAACTTGTTAGTGGTGCTAGGGTCCCTTTATATCACATCAATGTATCGATAGGTCTCAAGAGAAAAATATATATGGTTTTGGATAAGGTCTTACTAATTTATTATATAACTTGGCACAAGCCTTGATGGTATTAGATTTATTGGAGAAAGCCCAGATGGTATGTTTTTCATGTATAGAATTATAAATTTCATTGTTATGAATTTAGATATTGATATTCAATGTGATTTTTCAATTTTTTATAGTATTCATGGTTAAGTTTCAAGATCACATGATTATCTATATGGCACAATTTGATAATATTTTATTCCTACCATATTAAGATAAATTTCTTGATTAAATGAAATGTGTTTTAGTTATTTACCTTTACATATTTATTATGAATTATTTCTTCATGTCTTCCTTAGTATGCTTACCATTACTGAGCATCTGATATCACACATTTCTTATGTTTTATTTTACCTAGGATACCAGTAAGTTTTTGGTGATTGATATATAGGGATACGCTAAGGGGAATGATGGTGATCAGAGAGAAAATATTTTTTTTAGATTTTATGTTTTAAAATGTGATGTGAATTTCAAGTGTGTATTTACATTACCAATACTATTAAACTATTTGGTCCTTTTGGATGTTATTCCTTGTATCTTATGAAAATTTATTAAATCATGCACCAGCTCTGGGATACTGGGGTTGGGGCGCTTCAAAGAAATCCACCATAATTGACACATCAAATCATACTATACTTGTTAATCGAGTAATGATTGACTAACTTACCCAGACGCCTGGACTACTCTCCAAAACAAAAAATTCAAGGATTATAAACTATATGGTCTATATTGAAGATGGAATCACAAATCCTTATCCTAAAAAATCTAGAATCATATGATGGTTCTTCCTCACTTTAGGTGAAACCCACACTCAACTATAGTAAGTAACGTTTGACCACCATCAGTTGGATCCTCTAGCCATAAGTCCAAGTCATGATCCCCATTAGAATATCCAATAACCAAACAGCACCATGGAAGGAAATGAACAGATCTTTTTTATCTTAATTTTTATTACTGTAAATGAAAGATACATAAATCATACCCAAAACCTCATTAGTTACTTCATTTTTTGATTGGTTCATCAATAGATGCATCAACACCTTCAAATCTTCATCCAACATCCCCTCCCCCAAGGGTGGTAGTTCCTATATTATAAATTCATCTAATCCAAATTAGTCTTAAACATGGAGTTCCATCCATGACACTTATATAGATAATATTGAATATTCACTTCTTTTTCCTAGCTAGTGTACACTTATAATAGAATACATTCAACTATTAAGGCTTGACCGAAGTATCTGGTAGAATTTTGGATTTTAATAAATAATAACTTTCTTTTAATTCTCACTCAAGAGGCCTCAATACAACTCCCAAGATTATATAAAACCCATCCTAGATCATTTACAAGTTGTGCCTCATATTAATCTTTAATATGATCTTGGTCATGGTCATGCTTCCCTGAATAGGGTCCATCTCATTCCTACATTCTATTAGAGAACATCCTATGAAATTATAGAACACCACCCATTGAATTATAGGTTTATCATGAGTTTCGGTTAATGTTAAACAAAAACTCTCTATTAATGGATAGGTATATCCAAATAAATAATCTATATATAGTCGGTGAGTGTTCAAAAAATATTGGAAACATGAGTCTTAATATCTAACCAATCCTCTAACATACATAGATCAGTCTTTCCTCACAAACCTATGAGGAATTAACCACTAGAGAACTTGCAGAATATTCAAACCATCAGAATAATGATCTAAATTAGTGAGAAGCATCACTAACTATCCTTGAAAATATAACTTAAGCCTAAATTATGGAAGGATATTCCATATAATCATAAGGAATGGAAACATATAAATCATTTTATGAATTAATTTTTCATCTATTAACTGGACATTGATGAAAGGATAAATTATTAAAATTGTCTCATCAAGACCCCGCCTCTAAATATGAGCTAGATATTTGTGAGGAATATTTACTATTTAACGAGATGAACCCATAGTCACTAAAGAATATGTTGTTGAGTTTATACTAGAATGATATGTAAAATATCATAAATCCCCATTTCATGAAATATATACCAACTTATTTGTAACCCTAAAATGATACCTTATAGTTATGGGTTCATTAATAGTTTTTTGGTTTCTTGGATAAATGTTATGTCGATCGTTCCACCTACACTAGTCTCCCTAGTCTAAAAAAATAGAATCAAGACACCCTTAGAATCACATACCTAACTTCCCAAAATAATCATCACAAATAACTAATATCAAACATTATCCTAATGACTCAAAATACTCAAATACCGTTATAGCATGAACATACACACTAGAACCCCATATGGGCTAATAGTAAGCTAATTATTCCACCACAATCCTATAGTCAATAGGTAATGGTATATCTACTAGGACTAAGAAATAATAAACATGCATGGAAGGCCTTATCCTATCAAAATATATAACAATAATTCACCACTAAAACATAATAATATCCATAAATATTAGAAAAATATATAAATAAATGAACATTATATAATTAATTCATACGACATCAAGTTATAATTACAATACCTAAAAGGAAAAAACATGAAGGGAAATATAAATTCAATAAATTAAATCACTAGGAGTAATTAAATCAAGTAAGAAGAAGACACCACCTTATAATATGACCTCCTCAAATTAACTGCACTAGTGATTTTCTTCCACCATGAACCACCAACCACTACTACACATCGGTTCTAGAATCTCCACCATCTCCATATCTATAATTGAAAATTTCATCCCATGAAATTTCTATGTAAACACAAAAAATGGGGCCAAAAATCTCATAATGGGTTGAATATAAATAGACCCAGTAGGGCTCCTTGGAAATAAAAAGTAAAAAATAGAACTTTAGGTAAGCTCTCACTCAAGTATGAGGGAATGGAAAGAGAATCTAAAAGATGTAAATATTATCTAAATTCAACAGACCTCTGGGTAAAATTTTGAATTCTAAATTAAATAGATCAATTCCATGAAGGGTTTATAGTAGGGAACCCTCACCTAAATGGGATATGCATATCAGTTGATAGGGTATCAACTCTATCAGAAATAGAAACCCAGAGTACTATAGAAGTTTAAGTACTTGAACCACCTCACATCCATATCTTACACATCATACCTTAGCAGAAGTAGTGGGGGACCCACACCAAGATAAAAAAAGTATTTTAGTTGAGGGGTAACTGACCTTTATAGATGATCCATGCCTCTTTGGGTGTGATGTGTATCAGTTGACAGGGTTACCTACTTCAAAAGTTGAGGACACTCACCCCATCGCTATGGGAAGATTAACTACTCCACTAAGTATATGGAGGACTTTTTCACTAGATATGATATCCTATTGGGAGGGTTAACAACACCATGTTTGATCATATCATCCACATACACATTCCACTATCTCTATATAATTATAAAACTAAAACTTATTGGATTACTCTAATATTTTCACCAAATGAATAATAAATATATAACATCACATTCTATATAAAAAAAATATTATGATAGGCTACTCATATATATGATTCTAGCACCCAGGTGGAATGAAAAAAGAATATTTAAGTCATTCAAGTACACAACACAAACTATATGGTACACAACATGTATGATTAAACACAAGCTAAAATTATGTATTAATCATCCACTTTTTTAAAAGAAGATATACATATGTGTCCTATAATACACATGATGTGTAGGGTCATGTAGTATTATCAGCATGTAATATGGATACATGTCAAGTAGCCTTGCTGAATTATACATGATATCTCCCTAAAAAACACATCATGAAATTATATATGGATACTCTTTATATAATTCCTATACAAACTGAGACACTTCTTCAAATATACATGAAATGTTTCAAGGGAGAACACATCATGTGGGTATAACTCATTGACCGTCCATGTACACAGATATATTTCAAGGTATATGGTTCCAAGATACACAACATGTGTACCAAATTTACATAGCATGTGATATTTATAAAACCGCATAAAACCTAATAATGCAACTCATAGAAAATATGTCATGTAATACATGGGATTAAATTTAATATAATAGGGAATTATATATCTATTGTGAACATCTCTCCATGAATCACATTGGCTCCACCACCTCTGAAAATGCCTTCATGGCCACTTGACTATGTAACCCCTAGGATTTCCATCATACTTAACCAAAAAAATCGTCTACTCATTTTCCATATCACATGTTTTTTATATACTATTACTTTTATTTATAACCAACACCAACCAAAAATCCAATAATTGATAGGTAAATCATCCATACATGCACCTCCAACCACCACTAACCCATCATTGAGTCATATAACCAAGAAAAAACATGATTATGATGAATGAGGAGGAGGGATCGAAGATATGTAGTCAGTAAGAAGGTATGACCACCAAAATTAAGGCTCATTATTCTATCATCAAATAACATGGGAATACATGAATCAAATCAATTATTTTAAGGGGTTGATTATTGTTTTTCTTCATCATAGGTTATTATTCTTCAATATTCATCACGTAATGACTACAATTACTTGTGAAACAAAAAAATATATTCCATCATTGATGAACTAAAATCCTATACTTTTGATTTCATAAAAAAATATCATAAAAAATGATTTATAAAAATATTTCCCTGAATAAAATCTAAATTTTTATGATGAATTTATTATTAAATTTTCATATTTAAAGAATTCATGATCCCTTATTCAAAAAAAAATCTTTATTAAAATCACATTTGATATTCAAGAAATAATTAAAGATAATAATAATGGAGTTTCACTTAAATTTTCATTCAATTATTATACTCCAAATAACCTGTAACGCACAACGAAATTAATTTTCATTATAAAACTCAATTTTCATGAAATTTAAAAGTAATTATAATTGAATAATAAAACTTTATTTGAATATTATTTTTTAAAATATTGATATTATTATTATTACCAAAATTACATTATATGTCACACACAGTTTTTTTTTCTGTCTTTGTATTGATCCGGCCCATTAGAAATCCCGATCATTTTCATGGGTATTTTATGAGATGAATCTTGAGTTTTTAAGTTTCATATATGTTTAACCACCATAATTTGGGATCCCCATTGCTTTTTTAGGAGTTTTTGAAGAAAGGGTGGTTACTTCATGATTTGGGCCAACCGTGAGCCCATTCGTAGTTTTAAAAACTAAATTTTTTTTCTTTTATATCTCTTTTGTTTTTCATCCTTTTTCACCCATTCAACTTCCCACTTGTCCTATACGGATATATTAAAATTTATTTATCCTTTTGTACCCATTATAAATTCATAAGCTGGGTGAATTTAGGTTACTTATTTAGGTATTGGGCCATCCCATGGGCCCATTTCCTGTTTTAAAAAAATAAGTCGTTTCATTTATATCATATTCAATGTTTACTATTTTTCAGTGACTCAAAATCCCCCTAGAATAAAATAACCCTATCCTAACCCTCATAATCTATTTTACCTCTTTGGAGCTCATGTGGGTCTCGGATTAGGGTGAAAATTCTCAGGAAACCTCAAATCGCCCAAAATTTCCAAGGTAAATTTTATCATTCATAAATCAATCAATTGGTTCTCTTTTAGAAACCAATATTCTTCCCCTGGTTCTTCCAGACCTTAGGCGTCTCTCCAAGAATTTTCAAGCCATTCCCTTTTCTCTAGGGCTTCAGATCTAATGGAAGACGAAGAGTTTTCTAGGATAAAAGTTGAGATTCCTTCTCCTTTCTTCTTCCTCTTCCCCCTCCTTTCATTATTTCATGGTTTTATATTGTACCCTAGTATTGATCAACCAAGGGTTTTGTTATACAATGTTTTTTTATGGGTTTTATGTTTGTTTAGGTCTGGTATTTATAGTTTTAGGGTTTATAAACCCGCGGCGGGTGATTTCAGGTGTGCGTTTCAATTATGTCGAAGATTTGAGGTAGGATATCCCTTGCACATGCCTTTATCAAAGAAGTTTCATCATTTTAATATTATCCTATACTGGTATAAATGTTTATTATTGTTTTTAATCCTTTTTATAATTTTCTTGGTGTGAAAAGTCGTTGTTTAATCACTGTTATGTGAAAGGTAGTGTTGTTTTGTCATGAAAGTGCTCAACAAGTGTTTGTTTAAATGTTCCATTATCTTTTGAAAATATTTTGTGAGGTTTATAATATGGTTTATGGTATTTTTGACATGTTACAGTATCTTGAATGAAAATATGACATTCAATTGGTGTTTTATTCCTTTTCATGTACATAAAATAAATTGTTTTGTTTAAAAAGGGCATGACATGTGTTCAGTAAATTTCCCGGTTGGCTTTTATGTGTGATGTGTGATTTAAAAGTTATTTGATTGGATTTATATAGGAATTGGAAGAATTATAAATTTTATTTTTTGGTACTTATATTTATTCCCAATTGGGATTTGTTTTTACAAACAAGTGGGTTTTGATTTACAACATATTTTGGCCCGAGTTGCCCAAAAATGGACAGTTTCACATCTTTATGAAAATGGTTGTGTTTTGAATATGTAACCTGAGTATTATAATAGATTTATGAATGAGTTTTGCTGATGTAATTTATGTTTATACAGATCCTTAATAAAATTAAAATTCATACCTTAATCAAAGGTTAGTTTTGAGAAAATGTTTAAAGGCCCGTTTGGCATTTCCTAAAAATGAAAGAGTGTTTTACTTGTATATAACAAGTTGTGAAATTGGGATTTTTTTATGGTCCATTAAATGATTTTATTAAATGTTTATTGGGATGAAAAATATGATTTGGTTTGGTTATGATGTGTTTTTATAATTTAAATATTGTTTTTGAAATAGTTTTATGTGCAAAGCCTCAATACACTTCATGAAATTGTTTTACCAAAATATTTAGCGGTTTGTTGATTAGTGTAAGAAATGTGAAGAAAGATTATGGGCTATTTGTGTTTTTGTTGTTTTGGAATGGAATGTGGATGTGAAATGTGTATTTGATAATATGTGTAACCTGATTGAGCACTAAAGGGAATCCTGGGTATCTAGGTGGGCAGACGTGTACTAGTATGCTAGTGATTCTGTGGGGGTTGGCCCCTGTTTCACGTTGCAAGTTTGATGATGACAACACTAACTAAACTATGATGATGATGATGATTGGGGACCACTAGGTTATGGGTATGTTCCATACTAGTGGCTCGTGCATGAGAATGGATATTTATTATGGTTACTTTCACCAAGATACGAGGTACCTGGGGCTCACAACTAACTAGTGCCTAGGGGTATTCCCGTGACTAGTGCTTATTGGCTATTTTGTACTCACTGTCGGCATACGGTGTGTTTGGTTGGTAAATTCAGTAGTATGTGTTATTTATTTGAATGTTAAAATTCTTTAAATTATCCCTCTTGAAAAATATTTTCATTTTGAAGTTTCACCTCTTTGAAAAGAATGGTTACTTGCATTTTTGTTTATTAAACATGCATGTTTTTGTATGATAATTATTATAGCATGGAACCTCATTTGAAAACCATACTTTCATATCTTGAATTTAAAACTATAAATTGATGTTTCATTTATTTTAAAGGAATGTGCATTGGGAAGAGAATATCGGGCTAACCTACTGAGTTTTAATACTCACGCCTATAGTCTTCTTCTTTTTTTAGCCCTTGTGCAGGTTTCATATTTAGTTCGATCACCTTGGGCGACATTTTATCATTGTGTTGGAGAGTGACCAGAAGTGTCACATGGAGTTAGTTGTTCATCGGGATTGTTCAATTGAGTTGTTGGTTTTGTTCTAATTTTAGTTTCTTGTACAAATAATATTTAGTTCAATTTTTATATAAATTCATTTTGGGCTGTCCGTTTATTTCCATTGTTTGTTTGATTGTTTATATATGGGAGAAATCGTTCCCTTGTGTACTCTATTTATTCCCTTGGTGCTTGTCACCATCCCGGGAGGATTGGGAACGCCTCTCGGGACTTGTCGCGGGCTGGCCTGGGTGACCGGTTCAGGGTCGACTCGGGCTGGTTCGTGACATTATAGTAACCTTATAAATTCTTAGAGATTTAAATAAATTGGGAAAAGAAATAATGAACACAAAGAATGTATAATGAAACAAGAAATAATGTAAACCATTATGGATAATAGTTAGAGTTTGGTTAACCATGTCATGATTCTTGGTCACCATTGATGCCACCATGAAGAACATATTTGATTCCACTAAGAATAAAAAAATCCTCTCCAGTTTTATGTTTTTTTAAATTAATTGATAACCCTAGAGAAGAAACATAAACATAAATTTTTAGAGGATCAATATATCATGCTGAAAAAAATAGGTAATTTAATAAAAACCTGAGAAATATTCAGTCTAAGTCCTATAACTAGAGAACATAACTTAAACATCACCTAGAAAAAATTATCCATTCTAAATAGAACTATAATATTTTAATTTCCATCTAATATTTCATTTATGAGATATTATCATTCATTCTCTCATGATGGATATTCATTTAATTAATTAAAATTTAATATCCCTAATAATTCAAGTAGTTTGGAATTCAACAAATTCTGATCTCAAGGGAAAGCACTACATTTCTATTTCAATTTAACCATTAGAAAAAATTTCCAAGTTCGAATTCTATGGTAAATTTGTTATTTTAATATTTTTAGAAACCTGAGACTTCAAAACTCAAAAGTAAATTAAATCCCACTGAGGAAAAATAGAGTTATTAGAATGATATCTTAATAAATTACTATATTTCACATTTAAATCTAGATTTACATATTAGAGATATTTTTAACTCACCAAATCCCTTGTATCCAAGGTGTTATGCACTTTCAAAAGGAGGTGACATAAATATGAGGTAGCAGCCCTAACTCTTTCATTCATGTTTTCTTCTATCTTCTCTAATCTAAAATCAATACTCTCTAAAATGATTATTCATTCTATCATAATAACATTAATGATATTGTCTCTTTATAAAACTAATATAATATTTGAATAATATATATATATCATATATCTCTCCCCTTTTGATAAGTCAATTACGTGGCTTATTTTACAACCAAAAATGACAATATATTTTTGTTATTTTTTATTGCCTTAATTGATTTTTATTATAACATATATACTTTTCAAATAAATAATTGTTTTTATTTTTATCTTTTATGGTATTATGGAGTACAAAAAATTCCACAAGAATTTTTTCTCTAATGGTAGCTATGTATTTATAAAAATAAATAATAAAAAATATGTTCAATAAATATAGAAATAGTTTTCTATTAATTTTTAAATAATTAATAATATGTCATATATATATATATATTACATTTTGAAGCAAGAAATGGCATGAGGTGTGGGGTTTATCTCCCAATTATATTTCTTTCATTTTTAAATTATCTCTTAATCTTAAATATTATTTTATGTCATATATTATATCCTATATATTTATCTAAAATATTTAAATCAAATTTTATATATTTTTCCTTTTCAATATCCCCTTTTTATTTTCTAAAAACTGTATATAAATTTCTATCTTTATTGCTTTGAAATGATTTATATCTCATTATATATCTTCCTCCAATGGTTTTTTTAAAAATTTTAATACCCTGAGACTTTACAAGAACAATATGATTGATAGTTTACATGACACAAAACAATAATCTTTATTGACCATACAATATTATCATTTAAATATGACTATTATAACCTACTAATTAAATTATTTATTATTTATAGAAGTAACTAAATTATGAAATATATGTACATAAATGTCCTAATAAAAAAATATTCAAAAATAATTTAGAAATAAGAACATGATTTTAGTAAAGTTATTTTATTCTTAAATAATATGTTTTCTTCAAAAATGGTTTTATTTCTTTTCTAAGTGAATATTATTAAAAACTAATAATTATTTTCGAAATTTTATTTTATATAAATGAAAACCTTTTTGAAACTAGAATATCGTAATTATATTAGAGTGAAATTTTGGGATTTTTCTTTGAATATATATTTTTTAGAGAATAAAAAAATATCGATTTTATAGAAAATTGTTTTTCCTTTTCAAGTATTTACAAAGACCCATTTTTATTTGATTTAGTTTTAAAATTTTATTATTTAATTTTAATTAAAAATAATCTAGTTAATTACCTTATAATTTATTTTATTCTTTATTTTCATATAAAACATTTTTTATACTTAAAATGTATTTTTCTGGAAAACTGCTTTTCATCACATTTGGAAAGTTTGTTTAAAAAATAATTTACGTAACTTATAGGAATTGAATTTGATAAAATTTATTCCATATTTGGAATCATAATGTCAAAAAAAATTTAATAATTCAACTATATTGCTTGTAATAATGAATAGTAACCATTGTAAAAATTATAACCTTGGTAAAGGGTAAATTGGGTCAACTAGGGTTAAAACTAATGTGAAACTGCTTTAAAATCACCCTAAAACGTTTATTTAATCTATTTTATGAGTGTAATTAGAAAAAACATTTTAAATCTTATAAAATATTACATTTTGGGGCCATTTTTCTTTGATAAAGACCTTTATATTATTTTTAAGTTAAGGAAAATTCCAACATGTCTATTTATTACTTTTAATATCAATAATATTTTTTGATAGGTATAAAAATAATATATGAATGGTTATAAAAGGTTATTTTTAATATTAATAATTTATTATTATGGCCATTTTTTTAGATTTTTAATAATGAAATAATTACCTTAAATACTTATGCAACATCGACATAGTGCGTAGAACTATTAGAAAAATCAGGTAAATTTTTTTAAAAACATTTAAGTAATATTTTTTGGGTGATTTATGGTGTTCCATTAATTTTTTTAAATAATTAAAATTTATTAGTTATTTTTTAAAAGTAAATATTTAGACTACATTTATGTCTTGATATTTTATTAAAGTAAAATTTTGCAAATAGTCACAAAAATGACTTTAATGGTATTTCATATTAAATAATATATTGTTAAATGATTTAAATTTCAAAAAAATATTATATTCATAAAATTTGATGAGATATGATCGATAATATCAATCATTTTCAACTTATGTGTCACTTTTCCTTTTATTTTTACATTTATTACCATTAAATAGTAAAAAACATTGTTATCATGATAATCATTAAAAGGGTTAATAAGAGGTTAAAACTAAGAGATAATGGTTAAAAATTAACCTAACTTATCAAAAATTTATTTTTTGGGAGAATAAATACTTATCTCCATCCTATATTTTAAATATATCAATTTGGAACTACTTAAACATGATAATTAGTTTTTATTAATTTAATACTTTATATAATTTCAAGGGTGACCCTCTCATCACTTATATAGATATTCCAACTTTCCTCTCTTCCTCACACTTAATGAGAAATGTATCTCAACCAACTCTAAAAATATCACATCCCAAAATTCATACCCACTTCCTTGAAGTCTTTTTCACACCAAAATACCAACCTATAATTCTTAATGTGTAAGCTAAATGTGGTCTTCTAATGATAAGGTAACCATCTTAACTGAGCGTTTTCATTTTACTTCTTCTTCTACCTCATTAAAATATTATTAAACCAATATGATATAACAATATATGTATCTCTACTTTACTAAAATATTATTATAAATATCATAAAAACCTTTTTCATCTCCTTTTCTATCATTTGGGTAATGAAAATGTAAGAACCTGGTTTTTGATATAAATTACTTTGGAATTTTTCTTGATGCTATTCCAGAGCAGCGCCTTCAGACGGCGTGCGATTCCGAGCCCCGGTGTGGCCGGAATTAAATTTTCAGTGCGTTCACACTGGGCACACCAAATAAATGAGATAACTCCTAAACTGTAATTCGGATCCAAAATCTGAGAGTACGGATGTGTCCGAAATGGGGTGGTTACCATAGGAACGACATAAAGCATGTCAGCGTGGGACGTTGGGACCCCTCGCCCGTTACCAGAACGTTAAACACATAAATAAAATAATTAATTTATTCATTTAATGATTAAACTCAGGTATCTCTTAAATAGTTTCTTGGATGGGAAAATGGAGGGAACCATTGAGTCTGAAACATATCGTTTACCCTAGGATGGGTGTAACTTTCACGGGCGCGGGCCTTCTGTGAAAAATGCTGCCAGGGGTGTTTTTGTAATTTAGCAGCTTCAGATGTTAAATTTTATAACTTTCGAGCTAAAGCTCGGATTAAAATTCTGAGATCGCTGTTCTGCTCGAGAGGTGGTTTTTACCCTAGGGGAGGTTCAACCGTGACCCCATCAGGAGTTTTGGACGTAGATCTTCTAGTGGGTATTAAAAATTAAATTAAATGTTAATTTAATTTCTTTGCTTAAACACCTAAACCCCTCCTTCTTCCCCCCTTGGTGTTTCTCTCTGGAGAATTCTCTCAATTAAGGGAGCTCCTCCAGCAAGCCCACCTCTATCCTCTCCTCCCTCTGGCAAGGAGGTGACGGCTCCGGTGGTTCGACGACAAAGCTTCAGAATACGCCCCTGCAGGTAGGAGATTTTCGTTTTGTATTTTTAATTTCCAAACCCTTGTTTCAAGTTGAATTATGGTGTCGATTTGCTATATGATTGTTGAGAAAAGCCCATAAATTTGTAGTACATGTTATGAGATTTCAAAAGATTATTTCGGATTGAGAATCCGAGTTCCTAGGCGATCGTAGACGTCTGCCAAAGATCTGTGGGTTTTTGAAGCGTTTACTGGCAAACCAGAGTTTTCCGACAGTTTTCAGGCCGGTCTGGTGACACGCGCGGCGGCCCGATGATCCAGCGGAGGCAGTGCGGGCTCCCTTCAGCGGAGGCAGTCGGCGGACGGTGAGGTCGAGCGGTGGTGCGGCTGTCTGCGGAAAGCGATGGAGGCGGGGAGCGCGGTCAGCGGGCGGTCTTCAGTGGGAGAAGTCGGGCGAGCGGAGCCGGACGTCGTGGTCGAAGGAAGCCCGAGGCCTGACCTCGGGCATGCAGAGCAAGCCAGGACCCGCGCAACGCGGGTCCTGCTGGTGCGTCAACGAAGATCGGCCGAAGCCGGTCAGCTGGGGGAGCGAGTACCCGCAAATCGCGGGTCCTACTGGGCGGAGTGCAGAAGAAGACTAGCCAGGATGGCCGGTCTAGTAAAAAAAGAAGATAATAATAATAATAAAAAGTTTATAATAATAATAATAATATTATTATTATTATTATTATTATTATTATTATTATTATGAAAATGATTTATAGATATCAAATCATCCGCAGGGCATCCAATTTGGGCACCGTCTATAGCCACGACATCCTTTAATCAAGATGATATTTTTGAGATGGTTTCGGGGGTTTTTAATTCTCGAAATGAGGGGCCTCGGAGGTGCGACACGCCTTTAAGTGAATTTTCATTTTTCTGGGGGTTTTTGTTTTGGGCGGCGCAGACCCATTCGATGTCTGTTTTGAGTGTCATCAGTGGCGTTGTGAGCCTGGCGTCAAGATGAAGATTGCCATAGGGTTTTCAGGCATTGAAACAGGAGTTGAGGTGTGGGCCCCATGACCCGTCTTTTAAGCTGCGAGCAGCGTTTAGTAAATTTTCCATCGGACGTCTATTTGGGGCGTGCGAGCAGTCGATTTTGAGTGTTTTTTCGAAGGCATTGCAATGGTGTAATCCACCCACTTTAATCCCACACAATGGTGTGGGCCCCACAAGGGCCGTTTTGGGAGTTGGCGGTGATTTCCATCTTTATCACCGGGTGTCCGTTGCGGACGAATGAATAGTCAATCATGTGTACTTTTTTGAGAGGATCGCAGCGGTGCGATCCGTTCATTATGCTTCAGGACCGGGATGCGGGTCCCACGAATCACCACTCGTGTGCGGTACGGCAAAATGCATCTTTTTCCCCAGATATCTGTTGCACTCATGTGAGAAGTCAATTTGACGTGTCTTTCTGAGGAGATCGCAATGGTGCAATGTGCCCGACTATTTATGGGGCCGAGGCTGGGGACCACAGGACGTCGTTCGGGCATAAAGCAGTGTTGAACGACTTTTATGTCAGATGTCTATTGGAGGCGAGTAAATAGTCTATATTGCATGTTTTTCCGTGAGGATTACAATGTTATGATCCGTTTGGATGTGCAGAGTCTCTTTTGGGATCTCTTTTAAATGTGGAAGCATGAAAGGTGTACCGGTGGTGGTTCTTCCTATGGTGTTTGTAGAGAACCCTTGGAATGTGATCTTGTTCACTCATTTGAGAGTAAAGTTAGTGTTTAAAGAGATGTGGTTCACCATTCTAGAATAGTGGAGGAAGCAGGTTGGCAAAGTTATTTTTATGCCATTTTTCATTGACATTGGGTGTCGTGTGCACAATAGCCTTGGGCTAGCAATGTGGCAAGCTCTGTGAGTATACGAGAATGCTTGGAGGTACAAGTTGTAGTTTATACCTGATAAAGTTTGTGTGCTTGGTTTGGAGAAGAGTTGGGACACATGTTTTGTGGGCCCCATGTGTGCATTGTGTACTTATTTACGTAACTTTGACCTCTCGTGATATAGAAAGTCCTTCTGTTTTCGATGGGTTCGACCAACAGGGTTGAATGGGTTCCCCCTGGTTCTATTTTCGATGGTTTGGCCGACAGAGTTGTTTGGGTTCCCCTGTTTATTCATCTATGAGGGGTTTCAGTGTCACGTCCCATTCACCAGACTATGGAATCATTTACGGCTATGTGCGTTCGTATAGTGTGGGTGTTTTCCCACTTTCTAGAGTGAGTTGTCTTGGTCCGCTTCGACCGTGACTCAGCGAATTGGAGCATGATCACCCTGAGAGACCTGGAGAGATCCTCACATCCCTTCGTGTACCCTGGTAGAGTTCATTGGGTATAGGGGTGACCAACACATTACGCGGGCCCCGATCCTCTACTCAAGAGGTTTTTTTTAGTAGGGTACGAAGCCCCTAGTGAGCCCTGGGCGTAGACTCCCTAGCTGTGTATCGAGATCATATCTTCCTTCCACGATCTTTCGCTATGTGTTCTAGTTACCAGTGGTGTACCATCTAGCAGGGATGTCCAGTGAGGTACCATCCAGTAGGGATGGCTAGTGGTGTACCATCCAAGAGGGATGGCCAGTGGGGTACCATCCAACAGGGATGGACAGAGTGGTTCCGGGTCTCTCTCCATCGGATTACCCTTTCACGGGGTTGGGCAGTGGGAACCCATCGACTTTTAGAAGAACTCTCGACTGTGTAACAGTGATGAGGTGTGGCTTGACGTTCCCCTATAACTCTCACGTACGAGGGGCGCCTTCCCCACTGAGATGCATCCTTGTTACGTAACCTAAAACCATGAGGGCGAGTTAGTGCCACCCAAAGAGGATAGTGTCAAGGTGCGGTGATTTGAGCCCCTTCACTTGCAGTTCGGGGCAGACATGCGAATACTGGGCATCAATGGTGTTTACTTCTAGGACTTTTGGCTACTCACTTTCTTGGGATGAGCTATGGGACGGAGATCCCCTTATGATCTTGTTCGGGTTTCATGAAAGAGCATATATATATGTATACCTTTTTTCAGTACCCACTTCTTGGGTTTTGGTTGCTCTTCTTCCAGGAGAGGCGAAGACGTGCGGGGTATTCTACGTGCTTTCCGTTTCTAGCTTCTCTTGGTTGGACGAGTCTACTCTCCTTCTATAGGTAGTGCCGACTCGAAGAGAAGTTCATCTTCTCACCATTTCTAGCTCATTATGTTTGGATGAGTCTACTTCCTTCCTATTTTTGGGTTAAGATGTACTCTTTATTGCACTCTTGGTTGTACTCCTTTACTTTTCTCTTTTCGATCTACTTCTCACCTCTTCAGTACCTCCTTTGTTTCACCCTCGAGCCTTTGGGGAATCCTACTGAGTATTTTTATACTCACCCCTGCTTGGGCTTTGCCCGCACTTGGTGTGCTCTTGCATACGACGGACATGTTAGTCGTGACATCAATGGAGCTTAGGAGTTTAGGAGCTTGGACCGCGTGCAGTGGTCGTGGTTAGGTTCTAGGTGTGGGACTCTCCCATCTATTTTACTTTTGTTTACCTATTGTTGGGTTGTGGGACTTTTCTGGTTGGGAGCGTGTTTTTCTCCTTTTTCTTTTCAGTTTACCTTCAGCACTTGCTTTGTACTGTTTAGAGGTCGATGCACCTTGTGGTTTATTTATAGCAGTTGGTACTTTAATTTTCCTTTTACTCTTCACTTCTGCATTGAGTGGACTACATGTGTGTGTACAGGTACTCAAGAAAAGGCCTCCCTGAATTTTTTAGCCTTAGATTCTTGTCACCAGCCCCTGGCCTATGGAGGCGGGCTTGGGGTAGTTGTGGCTCGAGCCTGGGTAGGGTCGGGTCATGAAAAAGTGGTATCAAAGTTGGTTCGTTCCTTGGGATTTTGTGCGGACGTCCCGAAAAAGGAAGTGGTTGGGATTTAGGGAAACAATGTCGACGTGTCTCGAGAGAAACTCTCAAGCCAGGGAGTCCAGTGATAGTTCGGCGGCTGACGTATCCATTCACTAGGACCCTGATAACCTGCTTGTCGACTCAGAATGTTGAGACACTCTTTGCAGGGAAAATTGGTTTGTGCATCACATAGGATTGATTCTTGACTGTCCTTCTTGAGTCATCTCCCCATTGTTGTTACTGTTATATACATATATGCTCATCTGATCACAGCACTCCTTGATAACATTCAGGATGTCTCCGCGAAGATAGCCAGCTAGGATACCAGCTTTGGTTTATGACGACAACCATGTGAGATACAAGGCCTCAGTCCAGGACCCATCATGCGAGTCCCTTTCAATGGGTGGTCCAGTAGAAGCACCCCCATCTGTTGAGCAGCAGATAGCTTCAGTAGAGCAGACTGAGTTTGAGCACAGGTTGAGCACGCTCTGTGAGTTCCAGCGACAGAGACCGCTGAGGTTTAGTGGTGAGCTAGACCCTCAAGCAGTAGAGGTTCGGCTCGAGATAGTGGTTTGCCTCTTCAGGCTTGTGTATACGTCGGCAGATCTTATGGTGGCTTCGGCTGCCAGCCTTTTCCACAGAGCATCTGGGTGTTGGTGGAGTTTGGTGACTTAGTTTCTTGGCAAGTCATCGTTTTCATGGGGCGACTTTTAGCTCTTTTTTCATGAGGAGTTTTACCCCTCCTACTTATGCTCCGTTCGGATCCAGGAGCTTCTGCAGTTTCAGCAAGGAGGGATGACGGTGACTGAGTATGCGACTAGTTTCGCAGACCGTGCATGCTCTTATCTAAACTTGGTCTATGATGATAACTTCTAAGCGCAGAAGTTCAATTAGGGTCTCCACATAGAGATTCCTGATTTCATATTAACCTTGGTCATTTCCACATATTCCGGGGTTCTAGAGCAAGCATTGGTGATAGTGGGCTTCCTGTCGCATTCTATAGTTGGTGGTGGCAGCAGGCTCGACAGAGCCGAGACATCTACTGCAGCTAGTGGGCGTTGGCCGACAGAACCTTGATGCAGGTGGATTTCTAATAACTGGACTCAGCCACTTGGCACGAGACTGCCCGACTAGGCACACAGAGAATATCGGGCAAGCAGCAGGTTCACCACCATGACAGAGGCAGCGTCGTGATCGGAGTAGCACCCAAAGAGGTGGTTCTTGCAGAAAAGAGGGAGGATCTAGAAGTGCAGGATGACCTTACAAGGTCTTCCCATCACCACCAGACAGTCCACGTCATGCTCCAAAAGCTGACAATTGGTATCACAGACAGCCGCGAGCTTTGGATGTCTATGATCCCGTAGAGCATGAGGTGATAAGAGGTATGCTCTATAGCTCTTCTACTTTTTTCAGTAGAATTGTTACTCTGTGTGTGAAATTCTTTTCTCCATGATCCCTGCTTGAGGTGTTACCAGGGTGACGCAGGGCGTTGGTGTAACCCTATGTCAATAGATTGGAAGGCGTAAAACCTTTTTCCTTAGTCGATGGTGTCAACTCCATCGCTTTCCAAGCATATAAGAGAGTCTTGGTTGTGATACATCGACTGTGAAATCTTGTGTGACCAGATATCCTTGGGTGTTTCACCATATGGATATTCTGACGGAGCGAATCACCGGGCTTTGTCCCAGGTCCAAATAGTGATTCCAGTCACGGCATGCGACGTAGGGGTTCAGTCAGGGAGGTGAGATACCCCCGAGAGCCTTCGGGACATTTGAGACCATGTGAAAGGATGGTGAGGTTCCCTACCGCCTTGCCAATACCCCAAAGGATGGTTTGGGTGCATAGCGTCTCACAGGTGACTCACCTGAGAAGAAGTGTGCATGCTTATATGCACTCCATCGGCAAGGGAAGACCTCATGTGAATAGATCCAATCATTTGGTCTGTATGTGGTGACGTGGGACTATGCAACATCCCTTCTGGGTACGAAAGATCCAGGTGTGGGCTTAGTACCCTGATTTGTTCCCTGGTTTTTCTTTTTGGGGAAGAAAATAATGAAGGAAGGAATGATGTAAGAACCCATTTTTTTCTATAAAATACTTTAGAATTTCTCTTGATGTTATTCCATAGCAGCGCCTTCAGACGGCGTGTGATTCCGAGCCCCGGTGTGGCCGGAATTAAATTTTCAGTGCATTCACACTGGGCACGCCAAATAATCGGTAATTCAGATCTTAAATTTGAGAGTATTGATGGGTCCGAAATGGGGTTCTTACCCTAGGAATGACACAAAGCATGTCGGTACGGGACGTTGGGACCCCTCACCCGTTACCGGAATGTTAAACAGATAAATAAAATAATTAATTTATTTTTTTAATGGTTAAACTCAGGTATCTCTTAAACGGTTTCTCGAATGGAAAAACCGAGGGCACTGTTGAGTCTGGATCATTCTGTTTACCCTAGGAGGGGTGTAACATTCACGAGTGCGAGCCTTCTGTGAAAAATGCTACCAGGGGCATTTTCATAATTAAACAGCTTCAGACGTTAAATGTTTATAACTTTTGAATGGAAGCTCAAATTAAAATTCTAAGACAGCTGTTGTGCTCAGGAGGTAGTGTTTACCCTTGGGGTGGCTTAACCTTGACCCCATCTGGAGGTTCGGATGCAGGTCTTCTGGTGGGTATTAAAAATTAAATTAAATGTTAATTTAATTTCTTTACTTAAACACCTGAACCCCTCCTTCTTCCCCCCTTGGTGTTTCCCTTTGGAGAATGATCTCAGTCAAGGTAGATCCTCCAGAAATCCCTCCTCCATCTTATCCTCTCTCCGGCAAGGCGGTGAAGGCTCCGGCAGTTCGACGGTGAAGTTTCGGGCTACGCCCCTGAAGGTAGGATATTTTTTTTTTGCGTTTTAAATTTCTTAACCCTTGTTTCAAGTTGAATTATGGATTATATTTTCTGTATTATTGTTGATAGAATCCCATAAATGTGTAGTATATGTTCTTATCTTTCCAACACTTATTTCGGATTGAAAATCTGAGTTATGAGGCGATTGTAGTCGTCCGCCGAAGATCTGCGGGTTTTTGAAGCGTTTACCAGTGAACCAGGGTTTTCCGGCGGTTGTCAGGCCGGTCCGGTGGCACGCGGGGCGGCCCGGCGATCCAGCGGAGGCGGCGCAGGCTCCCTTTAGTGAAGGCGGTTGGAGGACGGTGAAGTCGAGCGGTGGCGCGGCTGGCTGTGGCGAGTGAAGGAGGCGGGGAGTGCGGTCGGCGAGCGGTCTTCAGCGGGAGCGGCCGGGCGAGCGGTGCTGACCATCGTGGTCGAAAGAAGCCTGAGGCCTGGCCTTGAGCGTGCGGAGCAAGCCAGGACCCTCGCAACGCGGGTCCTGTTGGCGCGTCAATGAAGATCGGCTGAAGCCGGTATGTTGGGGGAGTGAGGACCCACAAAATGCGGGTCCTGCTGGGCAGCGTATGGAAGAAGACCGTCCAAGATGGTCGGTCTAGTTTAAAAAAAAGAACATAAAAAAATAATAATAATATGTTTATAATAATAATAATATTATTATTATTATTATTATGAAAATGATTTATAGATAATAAATCATCTGCAGGGCATCTGATATGGGCACCGTCTGCAGCCTCGAAATCCTTGAATCGAGACGAGCTTTTTGAGATGGTTTTGGGGGTTTTTAATTCCAAAAATGAGTGGCCTCGGAGGCGTGACACACCTTTAAGTGAATTGACGTTTTTTCGGGGGTTTTGTTTTGGGTGGCGCATATACATCAGAAGTCTTTTTTGAGTGTCTTCAGTGGCGTTGTGACCCTGTTGTAAAGAAAATGATTGCCAAAGGGTTTTCAGGCGTTGAAACCAGAGTTGAGGTGTCGGCCCCACGGCCGATCTTTTAAGCTGCGAGCAACGTTTAGCAACTTTTCCATCAGACTTCCGTTCGGGGCGTGCGAGCAGTTGATTCTGAGTGTTTTTTCGATGGAATTGCAATGGTTCAATCCACCCGCTTTAATTCCGCATGATGGTGTGGTCCCCACGAGGGTAGTTTTGGGAGTTGGCGGTGATTTCAATCTTTATCATCGAGTGTCCATTGCGGGTGAATGAATTTTCAATCTTATGTACTTTTTCGAGAGGATCGCAATGGTGCGATCCGTTCGTTGTGCTTCAGGACCAGGATGTGGGTCCCATGAAGCACCACTTGTGTGTGGTACAGCGAAATGCATCTTTTTTCTCCGGATATCCATTCCACTCAAGTGAGCAGTCAGATTGACGTGTCTTTTCGAGGAGATCGCAATAGTGTGACGCGCCCGACTGTTTTTGGGGCCAAGGCTCAGGACCACGGGACACCATTCAGATGTAAAGCAGTGTTGAACGACTTTTACGTCAGATGTATGTTAGAGGTGAATAAATAGTCTATCTCGTATGTTTTTTCACGATGATTACAATGGTACGATCCGTTTGGATGTGCGGAGTCTCTTTTGGGATCTCTTTTAAATGTGGAAGCATGAAAGGTGTACCGATGGTGGTTCTTCATGTGGTGTTTATAGGTAACCCTTGGCGTGTGATCGTGTTCACTCCTGTGAGATTGAAGTTAGTGATTAAATAGATTTGGTTGTTCATGCTAGGGTTGTGGAGGAAGCAGGTTGGAGAAGTCATTTTTACGCCTTTTTTCATTGACATTGGGTGTCATGTGCATGATAGCCTTGGGATGGAAATGTGGCATGCTCTGGGAGTATACGAGAATGCTTGGAGGTACAAGTTGTAGTTTGTACTAGAGAACATTTGTGCGCTTGGTTTGGAGATGAGTTGGGCCACACATCGTGTGGGACCCATGTGTATGCTATGTACTTAATTACGTACCTTTTACCTCTTGCGACGTAGAAGGTCCTTCTGTTCTTGATGGGTTCAACGAGAAGGGTTGAGTGGGTTCCCCATGGTTCTGTTTTTGATGGTTTGGTTGGCAGAGTAGTTTGGGTTCCCCTATTTCTTCATCTATGAGGGGTTTCAGTGTCACGTCCCTTTCACCGGACTGCAGCATCATTTACAGCTACGTGTGTTCGTATAGTGTGGTTGTTTTCCCACTTTCTAGAGTGATTTGTCTCGGTCCTCTTCGACAGTGACTCAGCGGATTGGAGCATGATCGCCCTGAGAGGCCCGGGGAGATCCTCACATCCCTTCGTGTACCCTGGTAGAGTTCTTTGGGTATAGGGGTGACCAACACATTACGTGGGCCCCGATCCTCTATCTAGGAGGTTGTTTCTAATAGAGTACAGAGCCCCCAGTGAGCCCTGGGCGTAGACTCCCTAGATGTGTATTGTGATCATATCTTCCTTCCACGATCTTTCGCTACGTGTTTCGGTTACCAGTGGTGTACCATCCAACAGGGATGGCCAGTGAGGTACCATCTATAAGGGATGGCCAGTGGTGTACCATCCAGTAGGGATGGCCAGTGGGGTACCATCCCGTAGGGATGGCCAAAGTGGTTCCGGGTCTCCCTCCAGCGGATTACCCTTTCACAGGGCTCAACAGTGGGAACCCGTCGACTTTGAGAAGACCTCTCGACTATGTGACAGTGACAAGGTGTGGATTGACGTTCCCCTATAACTCTAAAGTACGAGGGGTTCTTTCCCCACTGATATTCTTCCTTGTGAGGCAATGTAAAACTGTACGGGTGAGTCAGTACCGCCCAAAGTGAATAGTGTCAAGGTGCGGTGATTTGGGCCCCTTGACTTGCAGTTCAGGGCAGACGTGCGGATACTGAGCATCGATGGTGTTTACTTCTAGGACTATTGTCTACTCACTTTCTTACGCTAAGCTAGAGTATGGAGATCCCCTTACGATCTTGTTCGGGTTTCTTGACAGAGCATATATATATGTATACCTTGTTCCAGTACCCACTTCTTGGGTTTTGGTTACTCTCCTTCCAGGAGAGGCGAAGATGCGCGGGGTATGCCACGTGCTTTCTGTGCCTAGCTTCTCGTGGTTGGATGAGTCTACTCTCCTTCTATAGGTAGAAAAACTCTATGAGAAGTTTATCTTCTCACCGTTTCTAGCGCATTGTGTTTGGATGATTCTACTTCCTTCCTCTTGTTGGGTTGAGTTGTACTCTTTGCTGCACTCTCAGTTGTACTCCTTTACTTTTCCCTATTAGATCTACTTCTCATCTCTTCAGTACCTCCTTTTTTACTCCCTTGATCTTTCAGGGCATCCTACTGAGTATTTTTATACCCACCCCTTCTTGGGTTTTGCCCACACTTGGTGTGCCCTTGCAGACGACATACAAGTTGGTCGTGACGTCAAAAGAGCTTAGGAGTTCAGAAGTTTGGACCACATGCGGTGGTCGTAGTTGGGTTCCAGGTGTGGGACTCTCCCAGTTGTTTTATTTTTGTTTACCTGTTGCTGGGTTGTGGCACATTTCTGGTTGGGCGCGTGTTTTTCCCCTTTTTCTTTTCAGTTTACCTTTAGCACTTGCTTTGTACTATTTAGTGGTCGATGCACCTTGTGGTTTATTTATAGCAGTTCGTACTTTACTTTTCCTTTTACTCTACACTTCTACCTTGAGTGGGTTGTGTGTGTGTGTGTGTATAGGTACTCAGGAAAAGGCCTCCCCGAGTTGTTTAGCCTTCGGTTCTTGTCGCTAGCCCCTTGCCTATGGAGGGCGGCTTGGGGTAGTTGCGGCCCGAGCCCAGGTAGGGTCGGGTCGTGACAGAAAATATCAATCCTGTGTATATGTTGATTACCACCTTCTTGAATTTACATGACTATTTTTTCATATACCCATTTTATGTATGATTTTAAAATTATATTTAATTTGTAAAAATTATAATTACATCATTATTAATGTTAATATATTATGGAATAATGACCCCTTTGACTATGGTCAGCCTACCAATGTCATTTTTCAATTATGTATCGAACATCCTCAAAACACCGAAGTGAGATTAACCAAAAAATTAATTAAATATGTCATTTAAATAAATAAAATAAATGGTTTAATGATCAGTTAATAAACCATTAAATGTTTTATAAACAATTAAAAAAATTATTATAATTAATTATACAAGGGTTAAAGGACAGACATAGCAAGTTTAGAGGTGAGGTAAGGGTTTTTTAACTCAAATTTGATTCATTGGGTTATAGTTATACTTCATTGATGATGTTATGAAAATATTATATTGTAAAATAAATTTGATTTTATTGTGTTTTATTTAAATTTTTATATTATTTTACAATTGTTAAACATAATCAATTTACTGATTAATTCTAACTTCAATGATATGATCTTTGTTTTAATTATTTGTCTCAATATTGTTTCTTTAATACATGTCTGGTATTATGTACTCACTTACTTATATAAGGAGTAAATAGTCCGTATTGAGATATTATATCATTAATGAATCTTTTATCAGGATATTTAATGTTTATTTAAGTTAATATATTTCATGATATATTTATTCAAATGTTTTAAAATTTACAAGGGTTTTCATGGGAATAATTTCAATTATTTGAGACATAATTCATGTTATGCACCATGATTTATTTTATATAGTGTATTTAACAACCCATGAATTTTTTTAAACATATTATTTCATAAAAATTATGGGTTTTAAATAATCATTTTATATTCCTTCATTCAATGGATTTTTTATTCAATAATTACCAAAGTTGCAAGGGTTTCTTGCCACAAACTTTTTTATTTGAGACATTTTTTTCTTTCTATGCCTATATTCCTTTATATGCGTATACACTGATTCTTGAAATATAATACCATGAACCTATTTATTCCAATTTTATTTTAAGTTCCTTCTTATGTTATTTATTTCAAATTTTTTTTGTTTTTAAAAGTACATTAAATGGTTTTTCTTTCAAAATACTATATTATACTTTTTATATACTTTTAACCGTACTATCCCTCTATGTTATTTACCTTATTTCAATAATGTTCTTTTCTGAAAATATTTTATTTCTTAAAAAAATCCATAATATTTTACCTTTATTTTAAAAGTTTTTAAATGTAAATTTCTCATCATTTTAAACATTGGTCACTTTTGACTCTCTTTACAAAGGTTTGAAAAGAATATTTTTTTTAATGTTTATTATATGATTATATTTTATTACTGTTGTAACTATAATTTTTTTGAATATTCCTTTACATGTTTCTATGGTTATCTTAAAATAATATAATTTTATAATATTTTATGAATTTTTAAATTTAAAGGTATTGAAAGAAAATGGTATTTTCCCATGTATTCAAAGAAATATTTTAAATATTATTTTAAAGGTATTTTCATCCAGGTCAACATAACTTAATGATTCCTATACTTCACTAGGAATATGATCATATGATAAAATCCATTTTATTTATTTATATGTCATAATATTATTTTTTTAAATAGATTATCATGAAATGCAATTCTTTTCTATGAGTAAATCAAAAAATAAACTAATGGAAGTTGTTAAAAAAAGTTTGATAATAAAAATGGAAGATTCCATGTATTATATTCATGTATGGTACTTGTAAATTATTTATGATGATGGGTAAACTCAAAATAGATCATGACAGAAGGTGGCCCCGATATAGCTTATAAGATGGGTGGGACTGATATAGCTCTCCAATGTATTGGGTAATGTTCATTGTCTTTAATGGAAAGATTGACATAGTTAACTAGGGAGGTATCATATGGATTTAAATGTTCTCCAGTTATTTTGAACATGATTGAACATGGGTGATGAAGATAATATTCCAAGATACCAACACATTTTTTATAATTTCTATAATTTTTTAATGGTTCCTTTGATCAAGAGTAACATTACATGGATCATTATTATTCATTATTATGAATATTTTCATAATTAAAGATTTATTCCATATCACATGTTTAATGATCCAAGTTTTGATGGGTATCAATTATCTTATTTAATGCTAAATCACTTTTAATATGTTCTCACACCCTTATTATCTTCTTGTTCTCAGCAAAGATATTCAATTGTTAATTCCTATGATTACCCTTACTAATAATTTGAGCTTACCCTTATCATGTTTCTTTTCCTCGGGCTGTAAATAAAGATCTTAAGTAAGATATGTCTTTAATGTTTTCATACGGTAGATAATGAAGACGTAATGTAGACTAAAAAAAGTTGGGTATAACGGTAAAAATACCCATTTAAATACATGTGTAATGTTATGTTAGAGTTTTTCTTAATTATCTTAAACTCTAAACCTAAAAGGAATTTGTCTATATAAGTGATCCTATATTTTTGTTTTATGTTGTATATTTTGTATGGATAAAATTGGGCCACATTTATTTATATAAAATCAAAAAATGTAAATATTATGTTTTTAGGACTGGATATGGGAGTGTGGGTCTAGGGTTTTTATAGTTGGTGTTAGAGGACGTCTTAGATAACTTTGGATATTTGGATTCTTTCTTGTGAGGTTAACTTAAGAGTTATTAATACCATCATGGGTTTATAAATTTAAAATTTATTGTATGTTCAATAGAGAAAATTTTATTTTTAAGTTCATAAGTGATAATACCTTAAGGTAGTTTAAAATTTTCACTAAATTTTAGGAAGAATACTCTATTGAAGAAATTATAGTCTATTAGATATTGGGTTAACCATGATGGTTTAAAACTGATTTTCTTACAAGTTAATATTTTTGGAGATATTTATGATCATGATAAGGATAAATTTTCAGGTTAGTATCTAAATAGAATTATTTTTAATTTGTTAAATTTCTCTAAATTATATGATTCTATGGAAATTCTAGTTATTTTTTGAAAAACATATTTTGATTATTTTTATGGTTTATCTTTTTATAGAATGATCAAAGTTAAACCTTAGGTGTTATTTTTTAAGTATTGAAGATTAATGTTTAACATATTTGTAGAAAGGGTTATTTGGTTATTATATTATCATGTTCTAATAATTATGGATTTAGTAAATATAGGTGGATTATATTTTTATCCCGGTCTATATTTTATGATCTATTAAAAGTTTATTCTTTCAGGGCATGATAAAAATTCATCATAGAAACTCATCACTTGGAATATGGGATGAGATGGATGTGGAAACTTGATAAATAATGAATCCAAAGGATGAAATTTCATTTATGGATTCGAATAAAATCAAGTAATTATATTTTCTAATGTTTTTAGTAAGGGTAATAAAATAATCACTTATAAATTTAAAATGTTGTCTTTTTACAATTATTTATAATGATTTTTTTGTATTCTTTCTCTCTAATTAATTCATGATTTTTTTTATTAACATTACATGATTGAGTTCTATATCAATCCCCATTATTATTTTCACATTAATTTTCTTCTCCATGTACACTTCCTACTAATTTCCTCTTATTTGCAAACCCATTTATATGTTATTCTAGATGGCCTCAATAATTCTGTTTCCTTATTTTCAAAAAGAAGTTTTATTAAACCTTTCTACGATGTGAGTTGTCAAAAAAGGTATTTTCAAATATTAAACCCTTTATTACAAATTTAAAAAATAAAATTACAAGAATGAAATTTATTAATGTAGGGTATAATGAAATTTCATGATATTTTAAAAGAACAGTATGTTTGATAGCATACACAGCACACAACACTAAGCTTTAATAACCATGAAATATTATCGTTTAAATATAAATGGTGTAACCTAGACATCGAATTTTAGGGTATTAATAGGATTAAATTAATTTTTTTAATATATATATATATATATATATCATACTCAATAAAAACTTATTCATAAATGCTTAATAAATAAGCAGATAATTTTTAGAAAATTCTTTTTATTCTTCAATTGGTCTTTTTAGTGAATGTCATAATTAATTTCTTTTACTTTTATAAATTATATTTCTTAAAAATTATATCTGTTTTCAAAAAAATTATATAAAAATTATCTGAGGTTGAAAGTTTTGGATTTTTTAGAAAATTTTGATTTTTTAGTGAACAGTGAAAATATTGATTTTAATGAAAACTATCTTTTCTTTTATGTATTTTAAAAGACCCATTTTGTTTTGAATAGGTTTAAATTTTTAATTATATAATTTTTAAATAAATATAATCCATTTAATTTCATTTTAATTGACATTATTATTAATTTGTTATAAAAATATTTTTTTATACTTAAGATGCATTTTTTTTGTAAAACACTTTTTTGTCGCATGTTACTAATTTATTATAAAATAAATATCTTCCACTTATTGGAATTGAATTTCATAAATAAAATTACATATTTTGAATTATAATTTTTTAATTTGGTTAATATATTAACTTTAGTTTTTTCCATAATGAATAGAAACCATAGAAAAATTTATCACCATAGTAAATGGTAAATTGGGTTAAATTTGGTTAAAACTAAGGTGAAAATGATTTAAAATCAAGGTAAAACATTTATTTATTCTATTATATGGTTTTAATTCCACAAAACTTCTTGAATATTTTAAAATATGTTACTTAAGGTCAATTTTTCATTGAAAAGGTCCTTTATATTTTTTTATGTAATGGAAATTTCTAAAATATCTTTTTCATTCTTTTAATATCTATAATATTTTTGGATATGGATAAAGAAAAGTTATGAATGAATATATAAGTTTACTTAAAATATGAATAATTATTTTATTATGTTAATTTATTTTTAATTTTTTGTGATGAAATAATTACCTTAAATTCTTACGCAAAGTCGACATAATGTTTGTGCATGTAGTTGAAAAATCAAGTAAATAATTTTAAAAACTTACAAAGTAATATTTTTTGTGGTGAATTATTGTGTTACATGAATTTTTTTAGATAAATATAATTTATTATTTATTTTTAAAAATTATATATTCTAACTAAATTATTGACTTGATATTTTTTTAAAGTCAAATTATGTGAATAGTCTTGGAAATTACTTTAATGATATTTTATGTTAAATAATATTTTATTAAATTATTTAAAATTTATAAAATTCGTATTTTGGCCAATTTAATGATATATGTTCTATAATATAAACCACAATCCACATATGTGTCACATTTCCTTTTATTTTTGCATTCTTAATCCCTAAAGAGTAAAAGTAGTTTTATCATGGTAATCGTTAAATTGGTTAATGAGATGTTAAAACTTATAAGGGTTAAATCATCACCTAAACTTGTTAAAATTTTATAAGAATAAATTATTAAAAATTATCTTAATTATAAATTCAAAATATATCAATTTTTATCTACTTGGAATTGAAAATTAATTTATATTAATTTAGTACTTTAAGTAATTCTATGGGTACCCCTTCCCAAACATATAAAGAGACACCACCTATCCTCTCTTACTCAAAAATCATGAAAAATTTAGCTCAAAAAAATCTAAAAAAATAACTTCCTAACATTCCTTCTCACTCCCTATAATTTCTAGACTCACTAAAATACCAACCTATAATTCTTAAAGTGTAAGCTAGAGGTGGTCTTATAAAGAGGTGGTAATCGTCTAAACTGAGTGTTTTCATTTTAATTGTTCTTCTACCTCCTTTAAATATTATTAAAACATGATGATATAATGAATTAATTATATAAAATATAATTAAATTTTATTTTGAATATGTTACAACTCATTTTCATCACCTTTCCTATCCTATGGGCAATGAAAACATCATTAGTGCTTACGTGTGGACTACCACCTCAACAAAGAGATGTGTTTTATTTTCCATCACCTCTTATCATGGATATTTATAATGATGTATTTAATATATATATATATATATATATATATATATATGATAATTAAAAAATTATAATTATGAAAATATAATATATCATCTATTTCCTTACCCTTTCATTCGTTTTAAAATGATAACATCATTCGTGCATACGAGTTGATTGCCACCTCCAAGAAGTGAAGTGATTCATTTTTAATGAATAACATTCATAAATGTTTATAATATTGTATTTAATGTATAAAAATTATAATTTTTTTCATGATTAAAATTCAGTATATTATGTTAAAATGACCCCTTTGACCATGTTCAACCTTCCAAATTCATTTCTCAATTTTGAACTGAACAACCTCAAAACACTCAATGTATACTTAACTGATTAAGTAATTAAATATTTCAATAAAATAAATAAAATAAATGTTATAATTATAATCTAATAAACCATTAAATTTTACTTAAGTAAGTAAAATAATTAATAAAAGTTTATTATATTGTATTTAAAGGATGTGCATAGAAAGTTTCAACTTGATGTAAAGGGGTTTCTTATCTCAATTTCCATTCATTGGGTTATACTTAAACTTTATTGAATTTGTTAGGCCAAGATTATATATGAAATGTACTATAATCATATTATTTCATATTCACACTTTTTTTATAATTTTTGTGCATAATCACTTAATTTATTAATTCTAACTTCAATTATACAATATTTTTTAGGATTATTCTTATAAATATTGCTTCATTGAGACATGTCTCATATTATTCACCCACATCCTTTTATAAGGTGTATATTATGAATATTGTGATATTATATCATGAATGAATCATTGATCATGATATTTAAAGGTCATTTGAAATTATCTCCTTCATGATATCATTATTTAAATTTTATAAATGTTGCAAGGGTTCTCATGGCCTCAATTTCATTTATTTAAAACATAATTCATGTTATGCACTATGATTTATTTTATACTGTAATTACTTCCCAAAGAATAATTTTTAAAATTTAATTTAATGGAAATTATGGATTTTACATAATCATATTAGTTTTCTTCATTTAACGGATTTTTAACTCAATCATTACCAAAGACTCGAGGGTTTCTCGTCTCAAACTTTCTTCTTTGAGACATATTTTTTTATTGTAGAACCTATATTCATTTATATTGTTTATACACTGAATATTTAAATTTAATATCATGAATATTTTTATACCCATGGTAGTTTATCATATTTATTATGTTTTTTCTTTAAAATGTTATTTATTTTAAAAGTCTCTAAATGTATCTTCCTTTAAAAATGTTGTTTAAATGTTTTTAAAGACTTTTAACCAAAATATTTCTCCATGTTCCTTATCTTATTTCAATAATATTTTTTTCTAACCATAAATTATTTCTTAAAGTTATTTTACATGATTTTTAACCATATTTTGAAAGATTTTAAAAGAAAGTTTCTTATCATATTCTATGAGGGTCACTTTTGACTCTTTTTTTTGTAAAAGTTTGAAAAGAATTCTTGTTTATAGTGATTAAAAAATAAACAGATTTTTCCACTATCATAACTATTATTTGTTTTAAATATTCTGTTACAAGTTTCCATAGTTATTTTAAAAGAAAATTATTTTATCAATGATTTTTTAATTTTTAATGTTTAAATGTATAAAATTAAAAGGGTAATTTTCCTTATTTTACAAGAATTGTTTTAAGTGTTATTTTAAAGGTATTTATATCTTTATAAAAATCCATTAATTATTTATCTACTTAAATAGGAATATAAATTTATGATACCATCCATATTATTTCTTTAGATGTATTGAAAATATTATTTTATATATATTATCATGAAACTAATTTCTTTTCCATAGGTAAATCAAGCTATATAGGAATGCAAGTTGTTAATAATAGTTTGATGATGAAGATTCAATCTTCTACATGTCATATTCATGTATGGTAATTATATTTTATTGATAATAATGGGTGATCCTGATATATATCATGATGATGGATGGCCTCGATATAGATTATTTGATGAGTGATCCTAATATAGCTCTTAAATACATTGGGTAATCTTCTTTGTCTTTAAAGGAAAGAATGAGAGAGTTAACCAGGGATGTTTATCCTATGGATTTAACTAGGATCTAGTTATTTCTAACATGAGTGAACATGGGTGATGAAGAAAATATTAAAAAATACAAACACATTTTCTATATTATTTCTATGAGTTTTTAATGGTTTCTTTGATCAAGATTCACATCCCATAGATCATGATTATTGATTCTTATGACTCTTTCATTCATTGAATCTTTATTCAATGTCTCATGATTAATTTTATATGTATTTATGGATATAAATTCTATTATTTAATGTTCACACAATTTGAATATGTTCGTATACCCTTATTCTATTATTTTTCTCACTAAATATATTCAATTGTTAATGATTATGTTTACCCTACTGATTATTTGAGATCACCCATATTATGTTTCTTTTCCCATGTTTATAATGAAATATGTTAAGTAAGATATGTCTAGAATGGTTTCGTGTTAGAGATGATTATGAATTATAGTGGAATAATAAAAAATGGGTATAGAGGGAAAAATTATCACTTAAAGACATGGGTAATGTAATGTAAGAGTTTGTAATAATTCCCTACAACTATAAACATAAAAGGTCTTTTGGTAAGCAAGTGATCCAATGTGTTAGTTTGATGTTGTAAGTTTTGGATGGCTAAAATTGGGTAATTTGTATCAATATCAAATCTATAAATTTAAAGATTATTTTTTTAGCATTGGATCTAGGAGTGCGAGTTTGGGGTTGTTATATGTAACAAATAATAAATTTTACTAGTAAATTTGTTTATTGGTATTTTTGTATTGTTTTATCATGTAAGTATTATTTTAACTATTGTGTTATAAAAACCATAAAAATAAACCCAACAAATATAACTTCAAGTATCCTTATTCAGAATATTCTATTTTAATTATTTCCCTCCTCTACTTATCTATTTTAAAGGCCTGTATCTTTTCATTGAATTTAAATTTATTCTACCTCTATTTTTCCTATATATTTATCTCTCATTATATATACTCTTATTTTTCTAATGCTATATCTTAAGATAATATATTGTTATGAAAGATGATTCTATTTCCATGTATTATGATTACTAATCTATTTTTAAACATTATACCCTTTCATTTCTATGTATCATACATGATTTTAAACATGTTTTGATGTGATAGGTGCGAAAATAATTATATATAACTCTAATGCACTGGGTGATGATTTTATATCATCAGATATTATATATGGGTCATGGTAAGATATTTTTCCCAAATATGTTACACTTGGAGTATCCCTTAACTTATGTTTATGATATTTTATTAATATTTATGTGTCGCATTCCATTTTATATTCTTATGATTTTTAAAATTTAATTTTTTACCCAATTATGAATATATAACACACTTGATGATATAAGGATATTATATATTACCACACCATATTCCTATGTTATATCTTATGATTCTCCTATGATTTGATCCCATATAATTGGTGATTATTTCTTGATAACTCACATTTTTTATACTACTCATGTTTTCATTTATTTCACCTTTATGGGATCCATAGAACACCATTTCATTATTGTATGTCCATAGAGGATTTCATGTATGAAAAAGGGTTCAATAAAAGAATATGTTTTCTATAATAATGGATTTTATTAAACTAGTGTGGTATTATATAGTGTGATGATGTATTATTTATCTAGTTTATAAATAAAGTATTCACGGATTTTTTTCATGATTGAATGTAATAAATTCCATGTCAATTATGAAATATATATATATTTATATTACCATATCTATGAGTGTGTGTTTATAGTAGATTCATTAATAAAAAGTGAAAATAATGATATTTAATATATTTTAGAATAAAAAGTAATGGGATACAACCAAGGGTTCATGGATAGATCCACTCTTTAATCATCATATAACCTTGTCAAAATTATATTTATTACTTTACCTCTGATATGAAAATGATCATCATAATTTGATCATAGTTGATTAATCCTAATTTAGTATCAAGTTTTTCAAAGAAATATGTTTAGTATTATATATACTAAATAAAGTTTTTATAAATTTCAATTAAATATATATTTATATGTTAATATAATTTACAACTTGTAATATAAGGTGAATGATTTAAATTTTTTATTTTAAAAATATATATACATTTGGAGATAAGAAATATATGGGAAATGATAATTAGTATTTGGGATTTTTTATAGTAAATATTATTAGAATAACTTATGCTCTAGATATTATGTGTGCATATAGGTCTAAATATTATTATAAACATATATGTATTAAAATATTCATAGGTAAAGATAACATGTATAAAATTAAGATTATTATATCTAAAAGGGGCCCCAACTATGATAAAAATACACTAATATGGGGTGGGTCCATGTATATCATATTACTTATCTATATTTTTAACTCAAATTATTATACCTCTTCATTGATGAAATAAAATGAAATATAATAACATGAAAAACAATTGCATGTCAAGATAATGAGAACTTATGAGTTTCACTAATGATCACAAGTGAATAAATTAATGGATTCACTTGGAAAAAACCATGTCCCTAAGATCCCGTAGAATGATCCAATGAATAAAAATAATAATATATCCCTGCACACATTACAAGAAAAGTCTCATGACATTAATATATTCTCCTACAAACATAAATAAGGATATCAAGTGTTATAATAACTAATAAACTATAGTAATATAGTTTTATCAATATAAATATATAGAAAATACTTTATAAAAAATACTTCTTCCATAAAAAATATGATTAAATATTATACTTTACGAATTCCTAAAAATTATTCAACTCTTCAACTACTCTAAAATTTAATTAAAACTATACTATAAATGAAAAACTAACATATTAATCATTGAAAATATGATAAGTATTTATATATATGATCAATGTATATTTTTAGACAATAGAATAAAATAATAAACACCATTAAAATGAACATAGAAACCATCAAATACCTCATAGAAAGCATTCAGTACTAAAATATATGTAATCACTCTTTAAGAACAGAATTAATTAAGTTCACCAATTTATTAATCTCATTGATTCTATATAATATTTTCTTCTCTTCACAGTCTCCCAAATTTATCACAAATAGTAATACACATGTCCACAACCTATAGCACCATAAAATCTAAATTTCATTTTAAAAATTTATTATGTTTAAACAAAAATGAACAGATCTATGTTGAACTATAATATAACCTATCAAAAAGATATAAAAATACATTAAATGTGATTATTATAAGTCTTATGTCAATTAAGGGCCATCTTATAAGGAAAATAATAAGTTAGATCATCAAAAAGATCAAATATATATCTTTTTTCAATGAGTTTATCATAAACTCCCTAAAATATAGCAGGTAACTGTTGAAGATAAATGAATCGAAATTTTTATCAACTATACCAGGGACCCAAATATTTTGACCTGAAACAAAACTTCCACAAGACCTCAAGAACCCTCCTAGTCCATTAGAGTCTAGAAAAAAGGAATTGGGGATAAAAAATAAAAAATTAGGTAATGATATTCTAAGGAAAATTTAAACTATAATTCATGTGAAAGTAAAAAATATTATTATTAAAACTAAAAAAAACTATACAATGTAAATAAATTATATTTTATAATTAAACATTGATAGAAGAATGAAATTAAATATAAGATGATAGTGTGGCTTAATATCTAATTCACAAAATATTATACATCAATCTCTAAGACCCTGAAAACCTCATTCCATATCGCTTTCAGGGATTTATAGCTCACTATTGATGATGAATGTTTTTTCTATTTACCAGTATCTTGTTTGACATTATCTACATGTACACTAAAATGAAAAATTATGTGTAAGTATAAAATCAATATGTTTTTTTCAAGGAATCCAAAATATTGACATGCATGAATAATCCAAATATGTAAAGCCAATTCAATATCCACTTCCACAAAACTGGGTTTCCGCAATGCAACCCTTTAACAGTGCTAAAAACACTGATAAAGTAACCCCTTTATTAGTGCTTTTTTAGTGCTGTTAAAGGGCCCCCTTTATCAGCGCTTTTTTTAGTAGCACTGATAAAGGGGGGGCTTTATCAGTGATTTTTTCCCTAGTGCTGATAAAGGGTATATTTCAAAAAAATAATATTTCATAAAAAATAATATATTGATATATAAATATATAAGTATATTGATATTGATATAAATATAATATATATGTTTTAAATATGTTTTAGATAAGTATAAATAAATATTTCCACTTAATATATAATATATGTAGTGAAAATGGCTTATGAAAGATCTTAAAAAATTATTAATTAATAATTTGATAATTATCATTAATTAATAATCATTTAATAACAATTTGAAGACACAAAAAATCAGAAAAAAAAAATTAATAAAAGGTCTAAAATAAGTTTAAAACGTAACTCAAACTTCAAAGGACCATAATTTTTTATTTGGGTGTCCGTTTGAGCTCTACAGCATATCAAATCAAAACCTGCGGTTAGATCTATGCACTAGTGACCCACGAGAACATTTTATCACATTTTTCAAGGCCAAAAAAGGCTCAGAAGGTCTCCAAAACTGAGTTTTTAGCCCAGATACCCAAATTTTTTAACATTCGGTTGAATTTCAGCCTCATTCTAGGGGGTCTTTTGACCTTTTCACTAGGGACTAAATTTATTCTCAGGGGTTACATTTATATTAATATTATGGATTTTAAATTTTATCATTTTTTATAATGTAATGTTATTTATAATCAATTAAATAAATATATATATATATTTTATATATATTCACCCATAAAAATTTAATTTTACAAATAAAAATATGTATATATATATTTATATTAATATATAATATTTGTAAATATATATAAATATGTATAATTATAATTACAAATACGCATATAATATGTGTCTGTGTTGTATATATGTGTTTGTTTATTTATAAACACACACAAAAAAAGAATATTTTATAAATGTATTTAAAACAATTCGTATAAATATATATTAATATACAAATAAATATAATAATATATAAATATAACTATATATATATATTAATATACAGATATATATATATTAATATAACTATATATATATATATATATTAATATAACTATATATATATATTAATATAATTAAATATGTATATTAATATAACTATATATATATATATTAATATATATATATATATGTGAATATAAATATATATTAATATATGAGTAAATATAACTACATATATATATAAATATATATATATATATTAAAAAATGAAGAGTATAGTAATATGGTGGAGTGGTAAAGGCTTAGGTGCACAGGCAGTAGGTCCAAAGTTCGAATCTAGGGGGAGGCAGGTCGCGTGCATGGTTGGAATAAAGGCTACCACTGTTAAAGGGTGGGTGGGGTGTGCAGGCTGGGCATGTGGGTTGGGGTGGCGGTTGTTGTTAAAAGGGGGCTTCAAGCACTGTTGAAGCCCCTTCCAAATTTCAGAAATAGTTTTTTTATTTTTTTAATGTTTTTTAACTTTTATCAGTGCTTTTAAAAAAGAACTAAGAAAACATGTCTTTTTTCAATGCTAAAAAAAACACTGATAATGGACCCATTTATCAATTCTTCTTTTTTTATCACTGATAAAATACCCATTTTATCAGTGAGTTTTTTTAGCGCTGATAAAAGGGCCTTTTATCAGTGCTCTTATAAGCACTGATAAAGGGGACCCCCCCCCCAATCTTTGCCTCGACTAACATCGATGTTAATGCCCTTTTATAGCACTGAAAAAGGCCATATTTGTAGTAGTGAGTTAAAATAATTTTATAATCATGTTATTAAATTATTACATGTAAACATATCCTTATTTAAGAAAGATATAAGATAAAAATATTTTTAAAGGGAAAATGACCATACTGTTTTCATATGAAAAAATATATTAATTAGTATTAAATAATAATCATGTATAATGTATTAAATTCATAACCATAAACTCTAACATAATGAAATATAATATCTTAACAATAAATCCCATATAATTTAACTATTATGTTTTTAGTAATTTTTAAAATAATAAACAACCATAAAGTATAATGAAAATATAGTAGCTATAATTTTAATTTCTTCCTATATGAACCATCATTTTTCTATTTTAATAGCATGGATAAAGCCATCACCTAACTATACAAACCATTTTGTGACCATTTTATAACCAAAAAATAGTAAAAAAACCAAGACATAAGGCTCTGGTCATAACCTATTTTGTCAAGAAAAGTAAAAAACCAAAAAAATAATAAAAAAAATCCACTAATAGAAATATAAATACACATTTTACATAATGATCAGAAACCTATTTTCCATGATAAATTCAATATCCCATGAATTTCCTAATCAATCCAATGAAACTATATTCATAAAAAATACATATTAAAATTAATTTGAAAACCCAACCTACTCTAAGAAAATCATTTAGCAATACTTGTAACACCCTGAGTTTTTATGAATTATTATTTTTCAAATAAATTAAAATTATTTGATGGATTCCATTGTACGCTACACCAAGTTAATATTTATTTATAAAAACTACCAAGTTAGTCTTGTGAAACACATAAAAAATATTTTATATTGAGTTAAATTCAACACTAATTTTGTCTTGTATTACAAAAATTACCATGTTTAGCTTTCATTACACACAACACCGAGTTTAAATGAAACATGACATATTATTAAAATGTTATTATTTAATATGATAGTTATCACATAGTTGTTGGAATGGTATTTATGAATAATATTAACTAAACTATAAAAATATGATTTACACACATATACAAAATTAATTGTCTTGTTACCAATTAATTAAATTGAATATAAAATCTTTTCAAAAATAATATAAAATCTTTTTCTGAAAAAATATTTTTTTGCACACAACTATGTTTTACATCAATAAATTAAAAAAATAACTTTATTAAATTATATTGATAAATAATATATTCATTCTAATTTTTAAAATTCATCTTATTTGTTTTCTAGATAATATATAAGATTAAATTCAATTTTACACTTAAAATTTGCATTTTTCAAAAACCAATTTTGTCACCTTTTTATGGAACATTTATTTTAAAACAATTTTTTGAATTTTATAATTTTTATTTGAAACAAATAGACTAAATTTTATAAAGTGTAATATAAAAATTATCTTAGGTTTAATTTTTTTTATTTTTATGTGATGTTTTATTTTTTTTATCAATAGTGAAAATGATGAATTTTAATTGAAAACTACCTTTTAGTTTAAATAATTTATAACATTAAATTATATTTTTGAATTATTTTTAAAGTAAAAATAGTTCAATTAAACATATATTAATCGAATTTATGTCATTGGACTCCTTTTAATATTTAATTTTGATATGAAAACATCAAAAACTTTTGAATATTTTTCACTTTAAAAACCTCCTTTTAGTCACACCTGTGGGATAAGTTTTAAATTAAATTCTAACAAATATATGAATTGAATTTGTGAATATTGATTACATATTTGGAATCATCATAATATATAATCTATAATAAGATTGACTAAATCTTTTACTAAATTTATTAGTAAATACAATTAAAATTAATTACAATGATTTAAGTAAAAACAAGTTTACTTCGTGGTTAAAATTAGAATATAAGGTGTAAAATGACCTAAAACCATGTAAAACACCCATTTTATGGATATATTTTGACCCTTACCACCTTAGGATCTATTTTTACGAGTTATTTGGATATTATTCCCTGAAATTAACCTATATAATAAGTTTAGTAAAGAAAAAGACAAAAAAGTAACCTTTCTTGCCAATAATATTTATAAATATTTGGGATAGGAGAAACATCATATGTTTAGTTATAAATATTATTTTTAAAGGTAAATGATTTTTTTCATTATAATTTATTTTAATTTTTTTCAAATTAAATAATTACATCAAATTCTTAAGAAACACAAACATTGTAATTATTAAGTTAATAATTAACTAAAATAAATGATACTAAAAATATTAAAAGTGAAGTAAATTCAATGAATTTATATCTTAAATTGGTTTTTAGATGAATATATCATGTTACACAGGTTTTAACTTAATATATTCAAATTCCATTATTGTATTTATATTTTTGAATTCAAATTAAATAAATAATGTCAAAATTGAAATTAATGTTATTTTATAATAATTGATATTTTATTAAATGATTTAAAATTATTAAAAATACTATATTCTTCCAATTTATTTTTAAATTTCAATAAATATAATATATTCTCAATTAATAGACCAATTTATCTTTTATAATGAATATATTTACCCCTAAATATAAAAAACCTTTTTAGCACACTTAGGGTTAAATCTATGTTTTTTGTGCATTACATGCGCTACTATAAAAACCAATTTCCAAAACATGTGGTATTTTTATTTTAGAAATTATATATCATATTTTATAATCATTGGGTATAAATTTTCTAATAATTATTACTTTAATTTATTCCTAAAGGATAAATTATCTATGTTAGAAAATTTGTTACCTTAATAAAAACAAAAATGGTAAAAATAGGGAAACTTGGAAGTTAAGGAATAACATTATAAAAATGCATTTATTTTTGTGTTTTAGAGATTTTTCTAGATCACATAAACCCTCGCCTTCATTATTATCCAATTTTTAAGCCACATGAGGTAAGGGATACCTCCCAATAGTAAATGCTTTTGAGTTTTTACAAAAATGTCACTCCTCCTAAACTACTTACGCTCACTCACTCTTACCCTTATTCACACCTATCAAGACATTTGTCTCAACTAAACACAGATTAAATAACTTATAAACCTACCTACCCTCATACTATAATCCTTAATTTTGGTATAAATGCAACCAAGTAAGTCCTTTGTTGAAAACCAAAAATAGATACCTGAAGAATAGGTAATGTTCATCAACAAAGGATTTTGTTTTATTTCTTCCTCAAATCCCTTAAATTTTTTTATATCATAATTATATAATAACATAAGTATATTAAATATAATTATACGTTTTTATGTTAATATTATGACATATAAACACACACACTTCCATCAAATGGGTTACAAAATCATCATTCGTGTGCACTGTACACTACCATCTCACAAACAGATGTCATTCGTTCTTCCATTACCACCTCTCAAGGTTGGTAATAATGACGGACATAATATTTATATATGATATATATTATATTTATTATTTTATTATTAATAATTAATTATTATATCACACATACCTTTATTATTTTCATTTTTTGGGAATACAATATCTTTGTTCATGTGTACGGCGGACTACTTCCTCATGAAATGATGTGACTCATTCATAATTTACATAGAATGTATTAAGAATGAGTTTAATAAAATTATTTGATATAGATGAAATAAAAATTCTAATTTAATGATACTATATATATAATTTCCTTTTATTTATTTTAATGTGATAATAAAATGGAAGCAGTGTTTATGCGTACGTACGACCTACCATCTCTATGAATAATGTATTTCATTTTCTGTCACAAAATTTTAGGGAATATAATAAATAAATTTATAATTAATATATATGATATTTATATCTTGGTTATAATTATTCATATTATTAAATCATGATTAAATTATGAGAATCAAAAATATAACAAATTAAATATGTATGGAAAATAAAAGTATCTATTACCCGAAACATAAAATTAACATGGAATTGTTAATAAATAGGTTATTTAAAGTCATAATAAAATCATATATGGTTTGATAAAAATGAATATATTTATGTTATAGATTTATAATAAATTTAAATTTACTGAAAATGAGGAATGAATGAGTACAATGATATTTAAGACTTAAGGTAATGGAATAACATCTCACTTTTACATTTGTGAGATGCATGTTATATTCACCACATCTTTTTTATAGGTAGATTATACACTATCCATAAATTTACCTTATTATTTCTCAACTAAATTTTTTTTATTTATATATCTATTTTAGGATCTCTCTTTCATGGGGATATGGTTTAAAAGTTACCAAAGCAGTAAGGGGATTTTGTCTCAATTTTTATTCTTTGAGACACATGTTATGTTATGCACCTATATTATTTTACAAGGTGTATATACTACCCCTTATAAATGTTATATCATGAATATAATTCATTTCATGATATTTTAAGCTTCATGTAATGTTATTATTTCATGGGGATTATGATTCAAGGTTTCTAAAGTGGTAATTATTTTATGTTGCAATCTCGTTTTTTAATGGGATTATTTACGAGTATGCTTCCATTGATGAAATATTATGATCCATATATCAATAATTTGCATTTAATTTCTTATAATATGCTTATAAATTATATATTAAATAAATGATACCATTTTCAAAATATTTTGTACTTAAGATAATTAATTAATTGTTTTTTATGAAAATATGGCTATTTATCTCTTTGGTTAGAAATATGTTTTTTTTCAAAGCCGTGATTTATAAAAAAATAAAAAAAATTATTATATTATAATATGATTTTTAAAATACATTTTTTCCCATTTTTTCCTTTTTAAAAATTTAATATTATTATCATTTTACAATCAATTCTCTTTTGACTTATACTAAAAATATGAAAGGAATATTTGATAATGTATACGTCATGTATGAAATTCTCCACCATCATGAATACTCTATTTATTAAAGCCTCTTTGATAATTTTTTAATAATAGTTTCAAAAGAAATTTTTTTCTTAAATATTTTGGAAATATTTTTATTTCAAATTCATTTTCAAAGAAAGTAATTTTGAAAAAAAAAATCATTTAAAAAGTGTTTTAAATGATTTTAAAATCTCTTTTACATGTTTTTCAAAGGTTATTTTCAAAGAAAATTATTTCATTAATGTTTTTTTATTTAAATTTTTTTAAATAATTATCTAATATTTCTTTATATGTTTTTAAGGTTATTTTAAAAGAAAATGGTTTTCAAAAGTTTTAACTTTTTAAAAAAGTGTTTTTCAAATAGAAAAGTATATTTTTTCAAGAAATGTTTTAAATGAATTTTCAAAGATATATTTATAATTTCTTAATGTTATTTTCAATTAAAATTATTTAAAAATGTCTTATGAAAGTTATTTTAAATGTAAGGTTATTTTCATTAAGAAATTTTTCTAGTGATCTTTCAAAATCATTCTCAATCTAAGATGACATCCTTTGAAATAGTTTATGCATTACTAGGGTTATGATCCAAAGACACCATTATTACTATTTCATTGAATGATTTATGATTAAGATAAAAAAATATTTATAAAACGCATTTCTATACTATGGGTTAGACCATGATAAAATTCTTGTGAAACCCTTTTCTTTTCATAGGTTATGATTTAATGAAATTATTATGAAACTTGTCTCTTTTTCACTGGTCATGATATAATGAAATGTTTGTGATACCCATTTTATTTAATGGGTTATGATATGATGAATGTTTATGTTATTATGGCACACATATGTATGATTTTATTATGTGATGGGTGGGACATATATCTCCCTCCAATGCATTGGGTGAATATTTATATATCTCATCAGATAGACATGGATTTAATGGGGAGTGAAACCAGAATAGTAAGGGACTTTTTTTCATTATGATAGTTTGGGGAATGAACTCAACCCACTATAAGAAAAGGGTTGTGACCAGCGATGGTGGTGTTTCCTTCACATTAGGTTTATCCCCCATGAAGTGACCTGATATGTTTTTACAATGATCCTTGAATTCTAGGGAATGATTTTATATGCTTTATATGAAGGCCAAAAATCTATGTCTTTTTTCGATGTTATATTCTCATGTCTCATGTTCTTTGATTATCTTATAATTCAAGTCTTATGAACTATTAATATTTATTCCATGACTCATGATTATGATCTTTTATATGAAAGTTATGGTTTCAAAATGTTATTCTTAATTTATCATTCCCTTGTGTTTATGTTATTCTTACGTATCTCCTTTATTTACCCTTATTATGCATCTGACCTCACCCATTCTTATGTTTCCTTTCCACGGGTTATGAAGAAAGGTTTTAAGTAGGAGTACTAAAGGGGAAGATATTTGTGGGAAAAATTTAAGATATTTTACTAGACTAGAAGATTGTGTTTCAAGTTTCTAAATGCACTAAAATATTACAGTCCTTGGGCATGTGTTTGTGTAATGTAATGAATATTCTTCTAAAAATATGTAATATCCATATATGTTAAGTCTGGGTCACTATAGTTGGTATCAAGGGAAATATTTAGTTAACCTTTTGAAATTATAATGAGAAAACTTTTTTGATATCCCTGGGGATATTTATAAGGATATTTCTAGAGATGTCTCTAAGGATAATCCTAAAGACGAGTCAAATTATAAGAAAATTTCTTGGAATTTTGGTAAAGGACAGAGCAAGTGATTTCTAAGAAATTATATCCCTATTTGGATGCTACAATTGGATGTATATTTGGAAAAGATATACCTAGTGTTAATAACCTTACAAAAATGTATTGAGCTAGACTTGATTGGGAAATGGTGAATGAAAATGGACCTTGTTGCGCACCTAGTTTGACACTCCTACGGGATATACTTTGGAAATTCATAACATATTTATAAACCATCATGAAGGATTTAAATTAATGATGATAATGGATAACCTAGGTTTAGAATAAGATTTCATATATTTAAAAAATATCATGTCATGATTTAGACATCCTATGAGTGATTTTCATGATTATTTGGTTTTCTTCTATGATAAGTGTATCTTACAATATGCTTTTTGTTTTTATTCAATGGTTGGAACCAAAAGAAAATGGGTTAACATTGAATGTGAAGGAAAATTTACTAATGAGTAGTCAAATGGGATGATTACTAGAGTAAAGTATTTTGTGATTATTCCTGATTAGTTTTTATAGAACATGATTAACAATGTATACCTTAACCAACTCTCATACTCAACAAAGAATAGAAATAAAGTGTTTGATGAGAGTTTAGGTAGTGGACACCATATAAGAAATAAGATTTATTTTTCTATGTGTCACTAATATGGGAATAAATACCTAAGTGAATGTATAATAGGAATAAAAACATGTTTTAACTATGGAAAAGAAGGGAAAAACTAAGTTACTTCAAAGGGAAAATGAAAATTTTAGTTAATGCAATAGAGGTGAATATTGGTCTCCCTAAGGTATTATCAATGGATAAAATATTCAAATGTGGAAAGTGTGGGAATTATTAAAATCAATGTCCTAAATGGAATGTTTGTGAAGGGAATAAATAAATAGGTATAAGTAATGGTTATATTCTTGATTATGAAGAGACTAAAGATAACATGTGAAAGGAAATAAGTGTTAAATAATAAGAAGATGAATCTTAGTTAAATGTTTGAGAATGAATTGGGATGAATGAAGTATTTATGTATTAGAATTAAAATATTATGTTATCTAAATTATGAAATTTATAAGGATTATTCAGTAAAAATTTTCATTAGGGATTTGAAATAATATGTTGAATGGTACTGATGAAATAGAAAACATATTTAATGGAAAGTTTATTTTTCTGGAAAATACATGATAAAGGGATGATAACCCTTAACATGATTTTGATGTTGAGAAAATGGTGTTTAGTTTGGATGAAATTGTATAGTATTAATGACCTCATAACTGATAATGGATTTTTTGACAAAGTGGTTTATAATACCATGGATGGAGTTTACATTATTTTTAGATTTAAGGGGTATATCTAATCATCAGTTTTATATGTAAGGAATGAAGAATAATATATGTTTTCAATATGGTTTTATGGTAATTTATTTTATTATAATTGTTCAAGAGAATACATGATGAAAGTATTCACATGTTTGTTATGTGACAATCAAGTGTTTCTACATAATGTATAGTGGATCAATGTTATGTAGATTTAGATACCTTCTTTATAATGTTTTATATTTTCATCATTTATAAGGGTCAAAAGTTTAACCATTTATAAAATGTTTTATGTTGAACTTTGGTTTAGCTTTTAAATATTAACATATTACTTCACCAAAAAAATATTTATGTATATCGAATAACCTATTCTAACAATTAATTTGTGATTATAAATAAAGATATATAGAATTAATTATCATTCTATTTATGAATCATATGATCTGTTAGTTCTTTATGCATAACAAATTCACCTTTATTTCTTTGGGTAAGAGATAAATAGGAATTTGATCAAGGTGAAACCAAAGGGTGAGATTCTTCTTATGAAATAGAATGAAATCAAGTAATAATTTCTTCTAATGAAAATTGATAAAAAAAAACTATTTTGTTGAATATTTTATTGATAATAAATGATATAATTTCTCACATTGTGCTAAATATATTCATTTATGAAATATTTGGGATTAGATCATTCATTTGAAAATTTCATGAAAATTGAAGTTTTAGCCTTTTAAAATATACTATAGTATTTTCCATATAAATATTTTAATATTTATTATTTAAAATTAATATTTTGTAATAGTGTCCTTAAATTTATTTTATACAACTTTTAATCAGGACACTAGAGCTAAAGAGTGCATTTGGATGGAGTAAATGGGCCATTAAGTCAATGGTGGGCTGGACTCGGCAGAATGGACATGGGTCTGTATTTTGGTTATATCGTCTTCATTCGGTCTTAGATTGAGCCCAAAATTTGAGGAAAGATCTGGAACATGATTTGGAACAAATAATCCTTCTATAAGGCCGGGCAATTCACGGGTTTTGGAGGTCAACTAGGCGGTGAAACATGGAATAAAATATTTGGCCGAGTTTTTCATTTCTCACTTAAAAAGTTGTGTAACCCTAGCCCTCACAAAATCTATTTAAAGAGGTTTTTAATTTTTTGAGAGGTATGGTCAAGGATTTGGGAAGGTGTGGCCAAAAGTTTGTCTCTTTGTATCCCCTCACAACTCTTGGAAGAAGTAAGGATTTTTGCAAACCTCTCTTCCAAAAAGGCTCTCCTCTCACACCTCCTCTTTATATTTCTTTTCTTTCATGTTTTTATCATGAAATTTTCTTCAAATAATCTTCTTTTTTCTTCCCTTTTCTTATTCTTTTAATATTCTTAATTGGGTTGGAATCAAGGTTGGAGACGAGATTGGGTTCTACCCTTTCAATTATTTTCTCATGCAAAACGTCTCCACAATGACCACACCACCCATGGAAGAGTAGTTTTTTAGTGAATGATCTATCTTCTACCCTCTTCATTTAATTATTTTGAATCATTGATCTACTTTAATTCAATCAATATGATCCATGAATTGTGTTTTTAAATTATTAGAAACTAAGTAAGCTATTGAACAATTAACGCAAAAACACGCGAGGTTGAGATTTTGTGTAAATTGTGAGAGCGCGATCTTAATCGATAATACAAGACCACACGGGATAAATTTGTAGAGTTCAAATATAATACCTAAACACAACTCATCCTCATTTCCAGAATGTATATATGCTCTAATTAACGACTGACCATAAGCTAGCCTTATAACAACAATCAATGCAGGGCGTTGTGATTGCGTGTTCCGAAGCTAGCCTAGGGTTTAAGTAATTTCATCTTTGTGGTTAAGTTAACTCTCATAGAGTTTGAGGGTTAACAAATTAGGGGATTATAATTAAGTGTATATTGATTTAAATGATAATTATTAATAAGTATATGAAGAGGTAGAGTTATATCAATTATGATTTTGAAAATATTTTCTAAAAAAACATCGTCTCGTTGTGCTTTGTTAATCAACTTACATTTCAAAATTAAAAAAAAAATACAATCTTCTTCCAGAAAACTTCTTCTATATTTTTAAACTATAAAAAACCTCCATCCTTTAAACTAGTGTTTTAATTCTATTATATTTTATTTTTTGAATACCTTTAAGAAGTTGTTTTAATTTACTTCCTCCTTTGAGAAACGAACGTGGTCAGCCACTCTACTACACATAAGCACCCCAAAACCCACTAATCATTTGAGGGTGCCCATGATAGCGCTCTTTAAAATTGGAACCATTTTCGGGGTGGCACGTAATTATTTCAACCACTTAAGGGTATTTATTTTATTTTACATTTTATTCTCTTCCTCTCTTCTTTCTTCCTTCTTTACTCAATCTCATTTTTTTCTTCTTATTTTATTTTCTTCTACTTATTTTTGGACCATCAACTCAAGCTTATAATTTTTATTTTACTATGGTCCACTTTCCTTCTTTTCATATTTCAATGATTTATGACACAAACTAATCCCAAATATCTCTTAGATATTGAACCTGATATTGAACGCAGCCTTAGGGCACGAATCAGACAATCTCAGTCTATGGTAAGTTTCAATATTCAATCAGTTGGTGAATTACACTCTTCTAGAAACATTGAAATTGGAAGCAATTCAAATTTAAACATAAAAAAGAACTAATGGCTGTAAATAATAACAATGAGCTAAATAGAACCATTCGAGAATTGGTTGCACTTGATATTAATTATCAACCAAATTGTATTGCATACCCAAATCTCGAATCAGAATTTAAAATAAAATCTGGGTTAATTTACTTACGTCCAAAGATTTATGGCCTCTCTAATGAGGATACCAATAAACATTTAAAATAATTTAATTTGGTTTTATAAACCCTAAAACCTAGAAATGTCTCTAAAGATCAAATCAAACTAAGATCATTCCCATTCTCACTTGATGGAGCTACGAAAGACTGGATGTATTATTTACAACCTGAAGATGTAACTTGTTGGAATTATTTGAAAAGGCTTTTCTTGCAGAGATTTTTTCCAGCATTGAGGAACGCTTCCATTTGTAAGGAGATCTCGGGGATCAAGAAAGCACAATGGGAGTCAATGTATGAGTACTGGGAGTGATTCAAGAAGTTTTGTGAAAGCTGTCCACATCACCAAATCAGTGAGCAACTCTTCATTCAGTACTTCTATGAAGGACTAACACCTATGGAGAGGATCATAGTGGATGCCAAATCAGGAGGGTCATTGATGAACAAGAAACCAGTATCCACACATGCATTGATCGACAAGATAGCCCCAAACTCCCAAAACTTCAGCGATAGAGGTACCCCACATGTCAGGGGAGTACATCAGGTAAGTCCTTCTTCTCTTGAAAGTCATTTGATTGATACCATGTTGGAAGAATTGACCACTATGGTGAGGCAGATTTCTTTGGATCAAAATTCATCCCAACCCCCACCTTCAAGGCCTTGTGGTATTTGCACTGAGACAAGCCACCCAACTGACTGTTGCCCCCAACTACAATAAACAGAAGATTGTGCAGCAATGTTCCCTGGGAGACCATATCAGCAACAACAACAACAACCATATCCGCAAAAGAAGTTTGATCCAACATATAACCAAGGGTGTAAGGATCAATCAGACATGAGGTATAGCTCTAGACAACCACAATGTACACCCTTTCAACAAAACATCCACCATCCTCACCTTACCAGCAAGGTTTCCAACAACCCCAAATGAGATTTGAATTCCAAGCATCAGCAAGCCAGCAACAAGGGAATCACACACCAAAGGTAGATTATAACACTAATGACCTTTTGAAGAAAATTTTTCTTAATCAACAAAATGAGCTGAAGAGTCAAAGTTCGAAGCTGAGGGAGTTAAGGACTCAAATGAGCCAAATTGCCACCGCCCTCCATGAACTTGTAAGAAAGAATTCTATAAATATACCTTCCTAACCCACCCCAAATCCAAATGGGAATGTCAGTTCCATCACATTGAGAAGTGGAAAGCAAAAAACTAATGCTTCTCCACCTACAATTCCACCTGGATTCACCTCAACTCCAAAAAAATCCCAATTCCACATCAACAGATGAGCAACCCAAGGATAAAGATAAAGGTAAGCAAAAGATTAATGGTGTTCCTCCTAAACCCATTCCTTTTCCAAAAAAGGTTGTTCAAACCAATAATATGGCTGAAGAAGCAATGTAAAAGGAGTTTTTGGAAACATTCAAGCATGTGGAGATCAACATCTCTCTACTTGAATCCATCAAACAAACCCCAAGGTATGAAAAAATCTTAAAATAAATCTGAACCAATTGAAGAGGGATCAAGGGAAATGAGAGGATCAACCTTGGAAGTAATGTCTCAGCACTCATTACACCAACTCTAGTAATGCCAACAAAGTAAAAGGATCCCGGGAAATTAACCATCCCATGTACCATAGGGGAGTTTCACTTCTCTGATGCTCTTTGTGATTTAGGAGATTCAATAAATGTGATGCCTCACACTATATTCTCTTCTTTACAGGTTGGTGAGCTGAAAATGATGATAGTAGTGGTGCAGTTGGAGAATAGAGCTACGACATATCCAGCGGGATTTCTTGAGGATGTACTTGTATGGGTAAGAGACATGATCTTTCCAACAAATTTCTATGTGCTTAACATGGAGGATGATCAGGTAAGTCATCATGCCCCCATATCTTAGGTAGGACCTTCCTCAAAACTGAAAAAACGATCATAAATGTCAATGAGGGTACACTTTCCATGTAATTTGGGGATGAAGTTGTGATATTTAATGTTATGGATTCCATGAAGTACCCCTTAGAGGATCATTCTGGATTTTTTATCTCCCATTTTGAACCACCAAGTAAAAACACCATGGAATTGGATTTTCTTATTCTTAGGGAGATTATGAGTATCGGTTATAGTTTGATGCCTAAGAGTACTTCCACACCCGTTTCTAAGGAACAATACTCTCTAAGATTTGATTTTTAAATGGAATATTATTCTTATTTTGATCATGTGAACTCTAATTATGACATGGATGTTGAGTATGATGATGTATTTGATGCTTTATTCTCTTATTTTGATGATGTATATTCTGATACTGATGCTCTTTGTGCACATATTTCAGTTCCTTGTATGACCCTATCCATACACCACCCCCCTACACTGGGACTCAAGACATTTCCACCAAATCTCAAATACTCATACTTATTAAGTGGTGAGAAATTACCTGTTATCATTGCTAACAATATCCCTTTTGAACATGAAGAAAAACTTTTGAATCTTTTGAGGGAGAACATCAGGGAAATTGGGTGGACCTTGGCTGAAATATCATGTATTATCCCCTCCATTTGCATGCATTGGATTATTTTGGAGTATGGGGCTAAACCGGTGAGGCAACCACAAAGGAAACTCAATACAACTTTTCGGGAGGTTGTTAAAAAAGAGGTTGAAAAATTGATCGAGGTAGGTATAATCTATCCCATTTCAGATTCTCAGTGGGTAAGTCCTATTCAGTTTGTACCTAAGAAAATTTGTGTTACTATTGTTAAAAACAAGAAAGATGAGTCAGTTCCAATGAGGGTACAAAATAGTTAGTGTGTGTGTATTGATTATAGGAAACTAAATCATTCCACTCATAAAGACCATTTCCCCCTCCCATTTATTGATCAGATTCTTGAGAGACTAGCTAGGAAGACACACTATTGTTTCTCGGATAGATTTTCTGGATATTTTTAGGTTCCTATAGCTCCGGAGGATCAGGATAAGACTACATTCGCCTGTCCCTTTGGAACATTTTCCTACCGGAGGATTCCATTTGGACTTTTTAACACCCCAGGTATCTTCCAGAGACACATGGTGAGTATTTTTTCTGATTTTATTGAGACCTGTATGGAGGTATTTATGGATGATTTTATAGTGTATGGATCCTCATTTGATGAATGTCTAAATAGTTTGGGAAAGGTATTGAATCGTTGTATTGAGAAGAATATGGTCCTAAACTTTGAAAAGTGTCATTTCATGGTAGATCATGGAATTGTCTTAGGGCATGTAGTGTCAAAACATGGGATAGAGGTTGATAGATATAAGGTAGACATTATTTCATCCTTATCCTATCCTTCCTATGTGTGTGATGTTAGATCTTTCCTAGGGAATGCAGGATTTTATCAGCGCTTCATCAAATATTTTAGTAAGATTTATCTTCCTATGTCACGATTAATTCAAAAGGATTCTGATTTTGTGTTTGATGACTCTTGCAGGACTTCCTTTGATGAGCTAAAGAAGTGTCTGACCACTCCACCGATCATACAGCCCCCACAGTGGGAGATTCCTTTTGAGCTTATGTGTGACGCCTCCAACTCCGCGGTTGGAGCTGTCTTATCTCAGATGGTGGAGGGATGTTCACATGTGATTGCCTATGCATCTAGGACACTAGATTCAGCCCAATAAAACTACACAACCATGGAAAAGGAGTTTCTTGATTTCATATTTGATTTAGATAAATTTCGTTAATATTTATTGGGCTCTAAAGTAGTTGTTTTTTCTGACCATTCAGCTCTGAGGTACCTCTTAAAGAATCCAGATGCAAAGCCTGGGCTGATCCGATGGATACTCCTTCTTCAGGAATTTGATATTGAGATAAAGTACAAAAAGGGGTCAGAAAACTTGGTGGCGGACCACATGAGTAAGCTTACTCACACACTAGAGGATGACACCTTGGACCAGGTACCACTTCGGGACACGTTCCCCAATGAGCATCTTTATTCCATCTCAGGTACGCATCCTTGGTATGCAGATTTAGTTAACTTCCTTTTTGCCTCTGAAATCCCTACAAATTTAAAGAAACATCAAGTCTAAAAATTAAAAAGTTGGTCTAGGTTTTATGTGTGGGGTGATCCTTACCTCTGGTGCATGTGTAGTGACCAAGTCATTAGGAGGCGTGTTCCCGATCATGAGTTTGAGTCTATTTTGAATTTCTTTCATACACTTGCTTGTGGTGGACACTTTAGACCCCAACGTACTGCTAAAAAAGTCTTAGACTCTGGATTATATTCGCCTAGCTTATTCCATGATTCCCATGTGTTTTGTAAGTCATGCTCTTGTTGCCAACACACTGGAAACATTTCAAGGAGACACGAAATGCCCCAACAACCCATTTTATTCTGTGAGATTTTTGATGTTTGGGGAATTGATTTTATAGGACCGTTTCCTAGTTCATTTGGTTTCTTGTATATCCTTGTTTCTGTTGATTATGTGAGTAAATGGTTGGAGGCTAAGGCCACCAGGACTGATTATTCTCATGTTGTTGTGGACTTTGTCAAAGAACAGATTTTTTGCAGGTTTGGAGTACCGAAGGCCATCATTAGAGACCAAGGGACACACTTCTGCAATCAGAATTTTTCTTCCCTTCTTCGGAAGTATGGGGTGACACACAAAACATAAACACCATACCACCCTCAAGCAAATGGTCAGGCTGAGGTTTCAAATAAGGAATTGAAACAAATTTTGGAGAAAATTGTGCAGCCAAATAGGAAAGATTGGAGTAGGTGCTTGGATGATGCATTGTGGGATTATAGGACAGCATACAAGACACCCATTGGTATATCCCCATTTTGGATTGTTTTTGGGAAAGCATGTCATCTCTCTGTGGAAGTTGAGCATTGGGCTTATTGGGTTATAAAGAAATGAAACATGGATTTGTCCCAAGATGGAATCTAAAGGAAGCTGCAAATTCAAGAGCTTGAGCAGATTCGATTGTATTCATATGATAAATCAATGATCTATAAGGAAAAATCAAAAATAGCTCATGAAAAAATGATCCAACACAAGGAGTTTCATGTTGGAGAGAAATTCCTTCTCTACAGTTCACGAGTAGAGCTAATTCTTGGTAAGTTGTGTTCCAGATGGTTAGGTCCTTATGTTGTGACTAGTTTTTTTTCCTTATGGTGCAGTGGATATCACACAATAGGACACAAGAAGGAGCTTTACATTCAATGGGAAATGTCTGAAGAGATACATTGAGGGACTTCCTACTGATGCAATAGATTTTATCACACTACATAACCCCATCATCACTTGAGCACATCAGGTTATTCCTAACCCTTTAACTTTGTTATTCTTTGTCCTATTTAAAATTATACATTTCATGTGCATATATCATCTCATGGTTTCACATTGAGGAAAATTCAATATTTTAAGTGTGGGGGAGGGAACCTTTTATTTTAGTAATTTCAATTGTTTTCCTGATTTAAAAAAATGTGTGTTTTTAAAATTTTGTGTGTTTATTTTGCAATTTTATATGTGTTTTTGAAACTTTTGAGCTGAAATGATTATCATAACCATTTTTAAATCCATATCATTAAGTGAAACAATTTTTCCGATGAAACTAAGCTTAAATGAATGCTGAAATGACTTTGTTTCAAGTTTAAATATTTATTAATTTCATGAAAAGTACACTGAATTTTAAATCCCATGCCACATATCACTATCTTTATATTTGAAATCACTTTCTTATGAGGATTATGAACCATTATTTTCATATTCTTTACATTTACCTCACTTCTTGAGAGAACCAAACCACTCTTGATTTAACCAAAATTTTATTTATTCCTGTCAAAACATGAGGGTTTGAGGTACTTATGTTTAAATGATTGAGGCATTTGTTTGGTATTAAAGACCTTATTTCAAATAATCCTTTTTTATAATGGCCTAACTTGAACATTTAATCCTTGTATCCCTTAGAATCCATGCATAACCTATTAGGTTAGCCACATTACAAGCCAATTTTCCCTATCCAACCAACTCTTGAAGTGAAATTCCATAATCTAGTTGAGCTTAAGTGTGGGGGAAGCTGTCTTGTATTGTGCTACCAAATTTTTTTATACTTCATATGAAAAATAAAATTATGAAGAGATGTGTTTTCTGCTGAAGAAAAACATTATATTGCAATATGTGCTTTTCTAGATCTTTCATGATAAAATAAGCAGTACCTTTCTATAGCTTTCATGATAAAAGAAGTTGTGCCTTTCTAGAGCTTCTAATAGAGGGGGAAAGTTATGCATATCTGGAGCATTTAAGAAAATCATGTTCTATAAGATTGACATTTTTACTGTGGAAATGTTGAATGGTGTAAAAATTACATTATTTTTTATGATGATGTAGCTGAATTGATACTATGGGGATTGAGGAGAAGACCATATTTCATTGAAAACTAGATTAATGCAATTTTGCTTCAAAAAGAGTCAACCCCTCCTCATTCAGCCTCAGAGTTTTTCACATCTAAATCCTACCAACTGAAAGCCACAGAATAGCCATAAAAATTCATCATGATAAACATATGTCCTTGACTCACATCGGGTAGCAATGTAAAAATTTATCAAGCCTATGGTGACCCTTGTATGAGTTTTGATGAGAAAGACATTGCAAAAAAAATGACATTTGTGTGATAAGAGAAAATTCAAGTGAGGTAAGTGTTTTGTGCATGGGAGGATAAATAAATTGGAAATATATTGAATGATATAAAAGAAGAACTTGAAATAATGTTTTTTTATGAGGCATTATATCTTTTGTTTCTTATTGTGTAATTGTTTGATCTCAAGGATATGTGTTTTAAAATTCGTTTTGATTTGATATTGATGTTTACTTGACATGAGGTTTTTCCCAGGAGTGAAAAAGGGTAAGTGTGAGAGAGTTGATAAAAAAATATTTTGTTGAATATTTTATTGATAATAAATGATATAATTTCCTCACATTGTGCTAAATATATTCATTTATGAAATATTTGGGATTAGATCATTCATTTGAAAATTTGATGAAAATTACAGTTTTAACCTTTTAAAATATACTGTAGTATTTTGTAAATAAATATTTTAATATTTATTATTTCAACTTAATATTTTGAAAAAATGTATCTAATTTAATTTTATACAACTTTTATTCAGGACACTAGAGCTAAAGAGTGCATTTGGATGGAGTAAATGGGCCATTAAGTCAATGGTGGGCTGGACTCAGTCGAATGGACATGGGTTCTATATTTGAGTCATATCTTCTTTATCTGGGATTGGAGGGAGCCAAAATTTTGAGAAAAGATCAGGGACATGATTTTACACAAATAATCCTTCTATAAGGCCGGCCAATTCACGAGTTTTAGAGGTCAACGAGGCAGTACAACTTGGAACAAAATATTTGGCCGATTTTTTCATTTCACACTTAAAAAGTTATGTAACCCTGGCCCTCACAAACTCTATTTAAAGGGTTTTTTCATTCTTTGAGAGGGACGGTCAAGGATTTGGGAAGGTTTGTCCAAAAGGGTGTCTCTTGGGATCCCCTAAAAACTCTTTCAATAAGTAAGTATTTGTGCAAACCTCTCTTCCAAAAAGGCTCTCCTCTCACACATCCTCTTTGTATTTCTTTTCTTTCATGTTTGTATCTTGAATTTTTCGTCAAATAATCTTCTGTGTTCTTCCCTTTTATTCTTCTTTTAATATTTATAATTGGTTTGGAATCAATATTGGAGGCGATATTGGGTTCTACCCTTTCAATTCTTTGCTCATGCAAAACGCCTCCACAATAACCACACCACCCATGGAAGAGTATTTATTTAGTGATTGATCTATCTTCTACCCTCTTCATTTAATTATTTTGAATCATTGAGATAATTTAATTAAATTAATATGATCCCTGAATTGTGTTTTTAAATTATTAGAAACTAAGAAATCAATTTAACAATTAACACAAAAACACGCGAGGTTGAGATTTTGTGTAAATTGTGAGACCGTGATATTAATCGGTAATACAAGACCACACAGTATAAATTTGTAGAGTTCAAATATAATCCCTAAACATAATTCATCCTCCTTTCCATAATGTATATGTTCTCTAATTAACCACTAACCATAAGCTATCCTTATAACAACAATCAAAGTAGGGCGCTGCGATTGCGTGTTCCGAAGCTAGCCTAGGGTTTAAGTAATTTCATCTTTGTGGTTAAGTTAACTCTCGTAGGGTTTGAGGGTTAAAAAATTAAGGGATCATAATTAAGTGTATATTTATTTAAATGATAATTATTAATAAGTAAATGAAGATGTAGAGTTAGATCGATTACACCTTTAAAAATATTTTCTAAAAAAACATCTTCTCGTTGTGCTTTGTTAATCAACTTACATTTCAAAATTAAAAACAAAAAAAATACAATCATCTTCTAGCAAACTTTTTATAGATTTATAAACTATAAACAACCCCCATCCTTTAAACTAGTGTTTTAATTATATTCTATTTTATTTTTAGAATACCTTTAAGAAGTTGTTTTAATTTACTTCCCCCTTTGAGAAACGACCTTGGTCAGCCTCTCTGCTACACCTAAGCACCCCAAAAACCACTAATCATTTGAGGGCGCCCACGAAAACGCTCTTTCAAAAATTCTTTATTTTTGGAAAAATGATCTTGAAATAAAATTTTATCCTATTATCATTATTCTTGATGATATCAATAACCTATTTAACACCTCTTTGGTTTATGGTTTTATGATTGTTAACTTTCTCTAGATCACCCACTTTATTTTGATTAGTGATCTTTATCACTCTCTAAGGTTATTTATTCTTTTCTTCCATTAAAAAATATTTACTTCCCACCTATCTTATCCTATGTGGAAATATAGTTATGAGTTACTTTGGATAACCATCATGTTTCCAACTTTCACTTCTTAAAGGAAGTTTTAGTATTCATTTTTATGATATGGGTTTCTATGAAAGTAACTTTCAAGTATTAAAGCTTTGATAACCCAGATAAATTTTTAGGGTGAAATTAATTTTAAGGGGTGTAGAATTTAACACCCTGAGTTTTTATAAATTATTATTTTTTGAATAAATTAAAATTATTTGATGGCTTGCATTGCAGGATACACCAAGTTAAGATTTATTTATACATAAAACCATGTTAATATTTCAATACACGTGAAATTTAGTTTATCTTGTGTTATAGGAAACACTATGTGTGTGTTGTGTTATACACAATATCGAGTTTTGCTTGCATTACACAAAACATTGAGTTTAAATGAAATGTCATATATTATTAAAATATTATTATTTAATATGATAATTGTCACCTAGCCATTAGAATTTTAGTTATGAATAATATTAACTAAATAATGAAAATATGGTTTACACATGTATATAAAATTAATTCTTTGGTTAAAAATTAATTATAATTTAATATAAAACCATTTTGAAAATAATAGGAAATGTTTTCTGGAAAAAAAATTATACACAGAAGTGTATTTTACATCAATAAATTAAAAAAATAACTTTAATGTATTATATTAATATATTAAATATTAAATATAATTTTTAACATTCATATTATGTGTTTTCTAGATAAGTGATAAGAATAAATCTAATTTTATTCTTTAAAATTGTATTTTTCTGAAAATCAGTTTTTTCATCATTTTATGACGCACCTATTTTAAAACAAATTTTTGAAAATTTTATATTTTACATTTGAAAAAATAAAAATTATTTTTATAATTTTAGTAGACAAATTATATTAGGTTTAATTTTTTATATTTTTCTAAGAAGTTTTATTTTTTGATAAATAGTGAAAACTATGAACTTTTAATTGAAAACTACCTTTTTGTTTAAATAATTTATAATGTTAAGATATATTCTAAATTGGTTTTATAGTATAAATAGTTAAATTATACATATATAATTCCAATTTAAGACATTTTAATCATTTTTAAATTCAATTCTGATATAAAAACATTTGTTAACTTTTGAACATGTTTCACTTTAAAAACTCACTTTCTCATCACAACTGCGGGATTAATTTCAAATTAAATTATTCCAATTATATGAACTGATTTAGTAAAAATGGATTCCATATTTGGAATTAGAATAATATATAATATATAATAATTATAACTTCATTTTTTACCAAAGTTATTAGTGAAAATAGTTAAAATTAATTACAGTCATTAAGGTTAAAACAAGATTATTTAGTGGTTAAACTTAGAATATAAGGTGTAAAATGACCTACTAACTTTCCCAACACTCATTTTATGGAAATATTTATAACATTACCACCTTAAGATATATTTTTATGTGTTATTGTGATATTATTCCATGAAAGTGTTCTATATACTAAGTTAAGTAATGAAAAAGCCAAAAAAAAGGAGTTTTCCTTGCCTTTAATATTTACAAAGCTTTGGTATAGGGAAGAAACATCACATGTTTAGTTATAAATATTAATTTGAAACTTAAATGAGTTTTTTTCAACATGAAAAATTATTTTAATTTTTTTATATTAAATATTTACTTTAAATAATTATGAAACTCCAACATAATAATTATTTAGATAATAATTAACTAAAATAAATGATAAAAAATATTATAAGTGAAGTAAATTGAATAAATGATTATATTAAATTATTTTTTTATATTAATATATAATTTTACATAGTTTTGAACTTATATATTAAAATTCCATTATTTTCTTGATAATTTTAAATTCAAATTATTAAATAATTTCAAAATTAATATTAATTTAGTTTTATAATAAATTCTATTTTATTATTTGATTTAAAAATAATAAAAATGTTATATTATTCCAAGTAATTTTTAATGTCAATAAATATAATATATGATCCATTAATGTTCTAATTTATCTTTTATAATGAACATATTGACCCGTAAATAGTAAAAACTTTGTTAGCACGGTTAGGGTTAAAGTAGTGTTTTGTGCATTACATCTGCTTCTGTTAAAAAAATTCCAAAAAATATAGAATTTTTATTTTATAAATTATATATAATAATTTAGAATCATTATTTCTAAATTTTTTAATAATTATCACTTTATTTTATTACTAATGGATAAATTAATTGGTCAAAAAAATTAGTTACTTTAATAAAAACCCAAATTGTAAAAATAGATAAACTTAGAATTTAAGAAATAAAATTATAAAAATGAATTTATTTTTTTGTTTTGGAGGTTCTTATAAAACAAATAAAACCTCCCCGACATTATTATCCAATTTTTTAACCATATAAGGTAATTTATACCTCCCAATAGTATATACTTTTGAGTATTTACAACAATTACACTCCACAACTATAATAGAATACTCACTCTTCCCATTATTCGTGCCTCTAAATCCATTTAGATCAAAACTACCATACCAAAATCACTTATAAACCTCCCTCACCTTATCCTAGAATCCTTAATTTTGGTATAAAACCAACCAATTAAGTGTTTTTGTGAAAACCAAAAGGATATACTTGAAGATGAGGTAACGTTCATCAATGAATGGTTTTTTATTATTTCTTCCTCAAACTCCTTAAATTATTTTTAAATCATTATTATATAATAAAATAAGTATATTAAATATACTAATAAGTTTTTATGTTAATTTTATGACTTAAAACTGTACACATTTCCATCAAATGGGTTACAAAATCATTTTTCATGTGTATGGCAGACGACCGCCTCACAAACTGATGTCGTTCATTTTTTCATTATCATCGTTCAAAGATGGAAATAATGATGGAAATTATGTTTATATATGATATTTATGATATTTATAATTTTTTTATTTTTATTTAATTTTTTATATCACACCTACCTTTATGTTTTTCATTTTGTGGGAATACTATAACTTTCTTTGTGTGTACGGTAGACTACCGCCTCGAGAAGCAATGTGATTCATTCATGATTAATAATGGAATGTATTAAGGATGGGTTTAATGAAATTATGTGATATATATGATATTAAAATTATAATGGAATTATAATATATATATATATATATATATTTTACTTTTCCTTCTTTCAATACGACAAAGAAAATGGAAACATTATTCATGCGTACATATGGTCTACTGTCTTTAGGAACGGTGTGTTTCATTTCCTATCACAAAATTTTATGGAATACTCTAAATACATATTTAATTCATATATATTATATTTATATAATTATTATCATTATTGATTTTATTAAATCATGATTAAATTAAGATAATCAAAAATATAAAAAATCAAAACATGTATGAAAAACTGAATCATGTATTACCCGAAACGTAAAATTGATATAAAATTGTTAATAAAAATGTAATATAAAGTCATATAAAAATAATATATGATTTTATATATACTAATATGGGTATATGATATATATTTAATTAACTTATATTAATTATATAGGAGGTCTGAACAAGTATTAAGAGAGTCAATACTTAAGGTAAGGGATTTACATCTCACTTTTACTTTTGTGTGACACGTGCTATATTCACCACCTATTTCATATATATAGTGTATATAATTCCCATGAATGTACCTTATTATTATTAGGCTTAAATGTTTTTTATTTATATGTCCATTTTAGGATCACTCTTTTATGGGGTTACAGTTTCAAAGTTACCAAAGCGGTAGGGTAATGTTTTCTCAATTTTCCTTCTTTGAGACACATGTTATATACTACACCTATATTATTCTAAAAAATGTATATACTACCCTTTTGAAATGTTATATCAAGAATATAATTATTTTAATCATATTTTAATCTTCATGTAATTTTATTATTTCATGGAGACTATGATTCAAGGTTTCCAAAGTGGTTTTGATTTTATGTTAAAATCTTATTGTTTATCACGATTGTTTACAATTATGCTTCCATCGATGAAATATTGTAATCAATATCTCAATAATTCTTGTGAATTTTATTCTTATATGGTTATTCATGATATATTCAAGAAATAATACCATTTTCCCACTCTTTTTAACTTATTATAATTAAGAAACAAATTTTTTGAAAATCTAACTTTATTTCTCTCTTTAGTGAGAAATCAGTTTTATTTTGAAACCATGTTTTTTGAAGATGTTTTCAAAAATGTAATAATACTATACTATTATTTTTAAAATACATTTTACCCATTTTTTACCTTTTTTGGAAAAAAATTTAAAATTAATCTTCTTTTCATCTTTTGATCATGACTCTTCTGAATTTAACTGATAATATGAATGGAATTTTTATTTTTATGTATACAATATATATGAAATTCTCCGCCATCATGAACACTCCATTCATTAAATATTTCTTTATAATTTTTAAATAATATTTTCAAAATAAAGGTTTTTCTATAATATTTTGGAAAGATTTTAATTTTAAATTTATTTCCCAAGAAATTAATTTTGCAAATATTTTAGCTTTAAAAGGTGTTATAAATGATTTTCAAAGGTCCATTTATAAGTTTTCAATGGTGATTTTTAAAGAAAAGCATTTCATAAATTATTTTTATTTTAAAATTTTATTAAATAATTTTCAATGATCCATTTATAAGTTTTCGAGTTTATTTTCAAAGAAAATGTTTTTCAAAAGGTTTTATGCTTTAAAAAATATCAAAGTTGAAAGTATATTTTCTATAATAAATGTTTTAAATGAATTTTCAAATATTTATTTATAGGATTACAATGTTATTTTCAATAAAAAGGATGTTGAAAATGTTATATGAAAGTGATTTTAAATGAAAGTTTATTTCCCTTATTAAATGTTCCAAGTGATCTTTCAAAATCCTTTTATATATAAGATGACATTCTTGATATAGTTTATGATTCACTGAGGATATGATCCCAGGATACCATTATTATTATTTTTTTGAATGGTTCATGTTTAATATGAAAAACAATTATGAAACCCATTGCCCTTAAATTGGTCATACCATGATAAAATTCTTATAAAACCCACTTATTTTCACTAGTTATTCTATGATGAAATGACTATGAAACATATCTCTTTTTCACATGTTATGACATCATGAAATGTATATGATACCTATTTCATTTCATGGGTTATGATATGATGAATGTTTATGATATTATGTCACACATATGTATGATTTCATTATGTGATGGGTGGTAACTATGTCTCCCTCTAATGCACATGGTAAAGATTTATATATCTCATGAGATAGACATTTCTAAAATGAATAGTGAACCCAGTACAATAAAGGAATTTTTACATTATGGTGGTTTGGGGAGTGAACCCATTCCACTATAAGGAAAGGGCTATAACTGGGGATGGTGGTGTGTCTCATCCAGTAAGTGTATCCCCCATGAAGTTACCTTATAAGTTTTAGCAGTGACCCTTGACTTATAGGGAATGATTCTATATGCTTATGTGTAGGGCACAAATCTATGTCTTATTCCACTGTTATGCTCTCATGACTCATGTTATTTGATTATCTTATCATTCGAGACATATGAACTACCAATATTTATTCTATGACTCATGATTATGATCTTTGATATGCAAGGTATGGTTATCAAATTTTATTCTCATTTCGCGTACCCTTATGTTTATGTTTTTCTTATGTCTCCTTTATTTACCCTTACTGAACACTTAAGATCTCACTTTATTATGATTCCATTCCCCATGCTATAAATAAAAGTTTTAATTGGGAGTAATAAAGGGTAATATCTTTGTGGTAAATGTTGAATATCTTTAACCATACTAAAAAATTGTGTTCCAAGATTCCAAAGGCACTAAACTATTATAGTCATCAAACATGTGTTTGTGTATTTTAATGAATATTCATCTAAAATGATTCAACATCCATGAATGTTAATCCTGGGTTTCTATAAAACCCATTATTAAAAAATAAAGTCAACACATTTACAAAAACCCATAATTGATCAATAAACATTATATCTATAAGAAAACTTCCATTTCCTTATGATTTATGATTTCTAAAAAATAATTCTTTAAAAACCAAATGTGAAGTTTTATCAAAAATAATTCATAAATAATCATTATTTTTTAAAATATATTAATAATTCATGTAAATATTATCCTAATAAAGGAATATTTTAGATCCACCTAAGTAGTTTTTCTTTCATTTGATTTTTTAGGAACCAATAATTTAATTAAATTTATAGAATAAATTACGAATCTCGGTGATAAAGATTAATCCATAAATCAAAATTTATAAAAAAATGTATAATTATCTTATTTTTTAAATTCATGATGACATACATATTTTTTTAATGATAATAAATTTTATAATATCCTGAAATTTTAAAAAAGGAAGTTATGATCGATAGCATACAAGACACACAACATCAAGCTTAAATGAATCATAAAATAATATAATTTTAAATATGAATATTATATCCTAGTCATTAAACTAATAGGTACATATAATATTAGCTATTTCATATAATTTATATATTAATTTCCTACTTAATTTAAATTTTTTGATAATTTTTTAGTAAATAGTCAATGAATTTTTAGTAAAATAATTTTATTCATCAAAATGTGTTTTCTTCAAAAATTATTTTTATTGATTTTTGTGAGAAAATTTTATAAATAATTTATATCAAATTTATTTTTAAAATGAAATTAATTTTTTAAATAATCAAATAAAAAATTAACTAGGGTGAAATTTCGCAATTTTTTAGAAAACGTTGATTTTTAGTGAATAGTAAAAAATAACGATTTTTATAAAACAGTCATTTATTTCCAATAAATTAACTAATTTAAAACTCCAAATGTTATTTTAATATTATTTAAAGTAACATAAGTATTATTTAGTTATTTTTTATCTAATTAATCACTTTTTTAATCATATATTTACTAGATTTTAGTATAAGTTTATTTTTGGGTTTAAAACGGATTTTTTCGGAAAACTGTTTTAAAATGGATAATGATTCTTCATTCTTATTAATTAAAAAACCTCTAATGAGGAATTATTTAAATTAAATTTGTATATTATATATCTATAAATATTACTTGAAATTAATATAATGATTATTACTAGTTTTAGAGCTAATATAAAATCATCTTATGCTTGAAAAAAACATCTCTTGAAAAACTATGTTTTTTTTGTTTAATTATAAATTAAATCATGAAAATTATATTAATTTAATTTAGTAAAATATATTACTTATTTTTAATCTTAATAATTTAAATTATTTAATAATCTCAACTTGATTTTTATTTATAATGAATAGTTAAAATCATAAAATAATTATTGCAATGAAGGTGAAAACGGGTTTGTCAAGGGTTAAAGTAAAAAAGATAAAGGTTAAAATGTCCTGCATATTTGTATAAATTCTATTTTATGGAACTATTTTGACCTTATATCCTCTAATTATCTATAATTTTCAATTTTTAATCCTTTTCTTATGTGAAAAACATGGGTATTAGTTTTTCTTTTCAAAAATTACAAGTGTGCCACTCACCTCACTTATAAAAGATCACCCCCTCTCTTATCCTATTCACACCATCAAATCATTTTTTACCAGAAAATACCTGACCCAAATAATTTCATTTATTATATATATTATACATATATCCCTTTTTATAATAAATCCATACTATGAAGGTTTTTGGTGCTAACCTAATGAGGTTGTCCCAAGAAGAGGTATCATGCTTGACCGAGTTTTTTTACTTTATTTATTCTTCAACATCCTTAAAATATTATTCAATTTTTATGATATAATAACACAAATTTATATCATATACTTATATTATATTATGTTAATTGGATAACCTAAATTCGTCTCCTCTTCCATCAAATTGGAAATGAAATAATCATTCATTTTTACAATTGACTACGGCCTTGTGAACCGATGTAATTTTTTTCATCATCAGCTCTAAAATCTTGTTATAATGATGGATATAATGTATATATATAATAATTTTTTACATAATTATATTCCTATAATTATTATATAACATTTAACTTTTTATTTTCCATTCCATAAGGGATATGATAATGTCTCTTGGGTGTAAGGAGGACTACCACCTCGTGAACTGATGGGATTCATTTTTCACTAATGCTTTTCATGGAAGCTAATAAGGATAAATTTAATGAATATATGTTATATATATATATATAATTAATATTATATTAATGAAATATTTATCATTTTTAATTTATAATATATCATTCTCTTTCTTACATTTCCACTCAATGAACAATGATAACGTTGTTCATGTGTGCGTGTGGACTAATGCCTCTATATAGTTATGCAATTATTTTTTAATCACAAAATAACCTGGATGATATATATAAGTATATTTAATGAAATAATATTTTATTTATGATATTATGGTAATTTTTTAATAATAAAATATTACTTTTCTTCTTTCCATAATGATCATTGAAAAATGGATACATTATTCATGCGTACATTCAACCTATTGTCTCAATGATTATAATGTAGTTATGTTTTTGTAACAAACATTCATGATGGGATTTAAAATTATAATTTTTATATAAAAATGATATCTATTTAATTATTATTATTCTTGATATTTTTAAGTAATGATCTCTTTGACCATTGTCAACCTATCGAAGTCATTTTGACATATAGGCCAAATATTATCAAAACATCTGACGTGGAATTAACTGATTATGTATTTAAATATTTCATTAGAATACATAAAATAAATTATATTATTATAAGTTATTAAACCTCTAAAATTTTATTATGAAATAAAATAATTGATATAATTTTATAATACATGATTTAAAGGACATACATTGAAAGTTTGGACTTAATGTAAGGGATTTCGTCTCAATTTTCCTTCATTGAGGCATATTTTAATGGTATATACCTAATTTGTTTTATATGGTGCATATACTACCATTTTTACATGTAATATCATGATTAATTTATAAAAAAAATTAAGTTTCCTTTTTAATTGTTTTAACCAAGGATATTTGACTTGAAAGTTACCAAGTGATAAAGAATTTCATAACACAATTTATTTTCATTGGATTATATTACTTCTTCATTGTATTTGAAATTATAAGATTATGTGTGTAATGAATTTTGATTATATTATGTGTTATTTCCATGTTTTTATGGGAATTTACATTTGATACACATAATTTATTCATTGATTAATTCTCACTTTAATGTTATGATCATTGTAGGGGTTGCTCGTCTCAAATTGTCTTCTTTGGGATATATATTATATAATAAACCTATCTTATTTTATGAGGTGTATATACTACCCAATTGATACTGTATATCATTAATATCCTTTTATTCGTGATATTTAAATCTTCATATGATGTTATTATTTCATGGGTCTTGCTATTGAGGAGTTACCAAAGTGGAAGAGACTTTATAATACAATCTATTTTCTTTTTGGAATTATTTATATTAAACGTTATTTTGGAGAAAATAATATGATCTCATTTACTTAAACTATATATATTTTATTATCCTATGGTTATGATTTATTTACATGTTTAATTCCAATTTCATCCCTTATTCATTAAATAAATATCAAGAAAGTTGTTTTTAAGTGATATTGAACTTATATCATTATTTTAGATCTTAAATCATTCTCCTCCATATCAATGTTTTCTAAAAAAATCAAAAGTGCATTTTTATAAACATAAATGATTTATTAAAGATATTTTCATAATATTTGACCAAATTTTAAAATTTTTTAAAAACTAAATTTCTTAATTATTTTCAAATGGGTCACTTTGACTCTCTTTTCAAACTGTTTGAAAAGAATGTTTATTTTCAACATTTACAACATAAAAATATTTTCCCACTATTATGACCACTAAATTTGTTAAATATTCATTTTAAATTTTCAATGAAAATTTTTTATTTCATTTTTGGGAAAGATTTATATTTTGAATAATTTTTAAAAAAAATGGGAAGGATACTTTCCTTAAGAAATGTTCCAAGTAATCTTTCAAAATCATTTTCTATTTAAGATGACATCCTTTGTTGTTACTCAAATTGAAAAGGTTATTTTACAAAATAATTATTTTAATGATATCTTAATGTTGTTTAAATTCATTTACTTCAATACCCCATGATATAACTTATGCTCTATTTTGATATGTTAAAATGAAACCATCCTTAATATTTCTTTAGATTGATTATGATTGTTTCTAGAGATTTTCATGGAACCTATTTAATATCCATGTGTTAGTAAATTTATGTAAGGAGTAATGATTGTTTCGATGAGTTTTAATATTAAATGAAAACTCTGCGTACTTTATTAATGTAGTGGCTCTTAGAAATTGTTTATATAATGGGTTGAGCTCTATTATAGATCACAGGTGAGTACGATATATCTTATACGATGGATGTGCTCAGATCTCACTTTAATGTATTGGGTAATGATTATATTCTCTGGATAATTATATTAGAAGTTTTCTATATGTTTATTCTAATTTTTAAGGGTTTAGTGAAGATGGTTTATAAGATATAAATAGGTTTTTTTATACTTGGGATGGATTTTTATAGATCTCTTTGATCAAGATTGAAATCACATGTCTTGTGATTATTGATTATTATAATTCTTGCCTATGATAAATATTTATTCAATGTTTCATGATTGATGATCCTAGTATTTATGGTTATGAATACTATTATGTTATGCTCATGTACTTTGATAATTTCATCATACTCTTATGATATTCTTATGCTCACATATGACACTTAATTGTTAATTATTATCTTTAACCTTACTAATCATTTGAGATCAACCTTCTCAAGTTTCATATTCCCTAGGTTATAAAGAAAAATTTCAAATGATTTGTGTCTAGAAAGGTTTCTAATGTAAAGAATTTGTGGGATATGTTGATGAATTAATGTGAAATAAGAAAATCAAGGTTTAGTGTAATAAATTTACACTTGAAGACATCGGTATTTTTTATGTAAGATTTATTTCTAATTATTTAAAACTATAAACCAAAAAGATCATTGGGTATATAATTTATCTAATATTTCCTTTTGATATTTTAAGGTTTTTATGGGGAAAAAATTAGATCACCTATATCTATATCAAATACATAAATGTAATGTTTGTGATTTTAGCATGGAATCTAAGAGTATAGGTTTGGGGTTGTAATAAATTCACTATATAATGACTTGTGTTATTTAAAATAGTAATTTTGTGAAAATATTTATAAAATTTTCAATTCTCTATAGAGTGATATGAACCCCATGAAACAAAGAATTATGTTATGCAATTCTATAATTTTGAGGCATAGAAGAGGAGTTGGTTAAAGTTTAATCATCCAGTATATGACATGGACCCCTGGACAGAAGGGTATGACCAATTAAATATTTTATAATTCCTTATTCCAACACCTTAATCATAATAAAATTAAATTTAAGAGTTTAATTTCATTGTAAAATTTCTAAAAACATCTAATAATTTAAATATTTTATTTTAAATAATTTGAACCATGAAACTTGATAGTTTTAACATACTCCCCAACTTCTAGACATCATTCTTCACAAAAATCATCACAAAAGAGAACATATAGGGCATGAAAAATAAAGGTAGATGATAGTAATTAGATGAGATCTATGTCAATAAGAGATGGAAAAATCCTCTTAAAATAATTCCCATGCTCTAAAATAAAATTTACATAAAAATCCTCCTATTATTTGAGTCATCCCTCTATCCACCATAATTTCCTTCTCTTCTTACTCCTATATTATTTCTTCTACTAAATTTTCTATATAATAAGCCACCTAGTCATTACTCCTATAATTATTCCAATTATAGTTAATTGTGAAATACTAACACTAGTTGATTATATTTTTCCCAAAACCCTTAACTATTTCTAATAATTATTATTTTTTAAACCCATATTATTCTCATGTCATAAATTCCCATATTAAATCCTCAAAACTTTTTCTAAATTAATGAGATAATTTATACTTCCACCAAATCCACTTAAAACAATATAGTTTTTCATATTGGAGTATTGGAATTTAAATATTAATTTTATTTTAATATATTCTCATTAATTACCATATATTATTTTATAGATCTATATAAATATACATCTCTCAAAAATTTTATAAAAATTAATTAATAATACATTATTAATTAAAAAATTAATCAGGATCCGCATCAATAATGAATTATTTAATATTCAATTCCAAATTTTATAATATTAAATAATCTCAAAATCAAGGGTCTTAAAATTCTTACCATCCTAAAAATATCGAATGGAAAGTTACCCAATTTCCTCAAAAAGATTTTATCATTGTTTAATTATGTTTCATTCCCTTTCCCATGATTACTCATGAATATTTCTATATTTCCAAAACACTGGAAATAAATTGATATACATTTCCCTTAAAACCATATAATACCTATATATAATTTCCAATAGTATTTTAATAAAAGTAATTACATTTTCCAACTCCACATATTTCCACTAAATAATATGAGATGTGTCCGATAATTTTCTTCTCAACTAATAAAAATGAACAAAATTATAAATCATATCATAATGTTGTGGTAATTTAAAAAAAATATTCAACTTCACTAATATGTTATAAAAATTCAAACAAGGTGACACATAATTATGATGTATCTATATAAATTTCCTCTATATTATCTTGATTCACACATCTAGTATCACAAACAAGGAGACATGCAATTAAGATATAATCACTAACACTAAAATCTAAGTGTTTTCATCACCAAATAGTATATGAATTCTATTGATATTAAGTTGTTTCAATTTTATTTTGATTAAATTTATTATAGTTTATCATATCTTATATTAAAAATGGTTTAATTTGTGTCTATTCCCCCATTTTAACCCAATATGTGGGTGATAGATATGTTCTAAAATATAACGATTTAAATTGTGTCATTTTCATAACTATTATTCTAATAAAATTCCACCATGTAAAAATGATTTCCCCGTGATTTTATAAAATTAATGACACCTAGACAAAGAATGTCCTCCAAAATCTATATTATTTTTATTATCTATACATCTTTCTAAGAATGGTAAAATGTACTCTACCTCAATTTAGAATCTAAATCATTCTAAAGTCTCTTCCAGAATCATGACATAAAAAAGGATACCTATCAAAAATGATGGACTTAATAACTCAATAAATAATAATAATATCCAAAACATATAACATTACATATTCTATAATATAATTGGTCTCTTTATAAAGAAAAAAATGCGTTCACATTTTCATTGAATCCACCAAAATATGAATAAAGTTATACTTAAATGGTTATTTAAGAAAATCCAAAAAAAAGCATTCAATTCCTTTCCACTTTTCAAGTTAGTATGGACAATATAGACATATATTTTTTATACATAAATATTACATATTAATATATGAATATTGATTATATAACATGATGATCTATGCTATAATTTCATAGGTTTAGTGCCTTTGCAAACATTGTGACATAAACAATGGGTTCATAAGTGAACTACATCATGTCCCACTATGTTCTTCAAAACTAGCTCCCTTCTTAGACATATCAAACATGGTACCTTTCTTCATAATCTTGGGAAAGTAAATATATGAAAGGTTGATCTTATATTCTCAGTAAGGGTAAATAAGGGAGACATCAACATAATATTAGGATAAGTGTATGAGAACATGAGAATATAATTTAAAAAATGTACCATGCATATTATGGATCATAAACTATATTCATGGAATAATTATTGGTAGTTCATAATACATGCTTCATAAAAGAATATAAGAACATAATCCATGAGATCATAACATTAGCATAATATAGATTTGTGGAATACACATATTCATAGAAAATCTTATGTTAAGTATACACACCAATACATTCATAACATGTTAGGATTGGGAGAACCACTCATGTACTTGCTTCGAACTTGTAATAACCTCCCATATACCCTTTAAACTCATATAAATTTAATAATTACATAATGTATTAGAGGGATATATACTTTTAGTCCCACCCATCACATAATGAAAATAAAAAAAAATTATTCCATAAGATCATAAAGCATTTATCATAGCATAACCTATATAATAGAAATGGGTTTCATAAACATTTAATCATAGCATGACCTTAGAAAATAAATTAGTTTCATAACCATAAACCATGGAAAAGAAACATGTTACATAAACATCATATCATCATAATCAAAAACCATATAGATAAAATAGGGATGGTATCATTGGATCATATCCCTAGTATATAATAAGTAGAATCAAAGGTTTTTGTCATTAATGAATAGAAATACCATTAAAATATCATTAAAATGTTATTAAGTAAAATACCCTTTCCACTTTGAAAATCACCATTTAAAATATAAAAATATTACCAAATATTATAGAAAACATATTATTTTAAAATAACCTTGTATGCTTATAAATAATGTTTTAAATAATTTTGTGGTCATGATGGTAAGAGATAATTCTCATGTCATACATGTTAAAATAAGGATTTCCTTTATATTTTCTGTAAAAAGTAAAAACTACCTTGTATTGAAAATGAAAAGTATATTTATTTTAAACCATTTTTTTAAAAATTAAAAAAAAATATGAATTTAATAAAACATTTTATAATAGAAAAAACATTCTTTAAAACATTTTTAGAAAACATGGATGGGAGAGAATGGGTTTTTGATCGATGAGAGAAATAAATTTGTTTTCTCATCAAAAACATTATTTTTGAATATTGAGTACATAAATAGAGTAAAATTAAAGAAAAAATGTAATCTTAATAAATGACTATAGGAGAATAAAATTTATGAGTTTCTTTAGTTATAGGTCATAATATTTGATCATCAAAAACTTAATCATAAACAATCTTGATAAACTATGAGATTGTAATTGTAAAACCCTTTCCATTTTGGTACCTTTTGAATCATAATATCCATTAAATAAAGAAAAATTTATAGATATTTATATCCCACAATTTTCATGATAATAATCATAAAATATTTTCATGGGTAGTGTATACACAACACAAAAGAAATAAGAGGTGTACAAGACATGTGTCCCATATAAATAAAAGTACGAAAAAAATCTCTTACCTCAAGCCTTGAGTTTCTTCATACACATACAAACATCATGTATAATAAATATAGGTTTATTATAAATATATTCCATAACTATACTAATATATGAAATAACATATATTATTTAACTATAACCTTTTATCACCTTTTTATTAACAATTGTTAAAAACATGGTTCTTGGTTATTTCTGCTTCATTTTTCATGTAAGTTTTGGTTCAGTATTTTTGTTCCTTGTACTATTAATATTGTTCCATAATCTCAAGAATATTCATCATGATATAAATATAATATATATTCATGATATAAATATTTTGTTTCATCTATAGAAGTTAGATACGAAAAAATGAATTATACTATTCATGGAGATGGTAGATCGTACGTATGCAGGAACTCTTTTTCCATTTTCTCGATATATATAAAAAATTTAAATATTAATTCAAATTTATAAAATAATTTTAATATCATATATATCATATATATTCATTAATTCTATCCTTATAACCATCAATGTCAAAATAAAATGAAAAATTTATCACATCACCTCATGGAGGCGGTAGTCCACACATACACATATATGATGTTATCATTTTCCTACATATTATTAGCTAATAATGTGGATGTGATAATATAATTAATAATTAATAATTATGTCATAAATATCATATATATATATATACTATAAATCTATCATTATATCCATCCTTGATAGGTAGTGATGAAAAATTAATTACATCAATTTGTGAGGTGGTAGTCCACCACAAACATGATCAACAGTTTCATTTACTATTTGATATAATAGGATATGGATATAGGTTATTACAATAACATAATATCATCTCATTATATGATAGTGATGTGCGATTGCACGCACAATCTCAAAAATATTTGTGATTTAACTAACTATATCACAGTGAATGACTTAGGTCATTCTATTAGGAGTAAGTGAATTAAACAACCCTTAATACGCTTCAAGAAACCAATAAAATAAGTTAAATCAAATAAAAAAACATGGGGGGTTTGGTTTTTATTTTTGAACAATAAACAAAACAAACGAGAAGGAACAATCAAGAACAAAATTTCTTGAAAATGATAATATGAGAAGTTGTAGTTAACCTAATCCACCCCTTTCACCATTCATTTATCATTATACTATATGATTATAATTCATTCAATTGTGATCTCCTAATATTATCAACCCCCAAACCCTATAGAAATTAACACGACCAAAAAAATTGAAAAAATGAGCCATATGTTAACTTCGGGACATCCAATCGCAGCACCCTACTTTGATTGTGATCCAAAACCCAAATTATGGTAAATGGAAAATTAGGGTATAATCTCCTCCCTATAGTTGAGAATTAATTGAGTTGGGGATGATACTTGAACCCTAAAATTCTATCCCAATTTTATTAGATCTTTCGATGGATGTTTCACTCACACGATTTACACAAGTCTGACCTCACGGTCAAGTGCAAGTCAATAAAGTTCCTTATAAAATAAAACCCAATTAATTGATAAAAATTTATGAGTTATATTATGTTTATGGATTCAAAATAAATAAATTAAGGGAGTGGGTATTAGATCAATTACAAATTAAATCACTCTTCCATGGGCGGAGTTGTCATTGTTGAGACATTTTTCATAAGTAATGGATTGAAATAGAAACACCCAATCTCATATATACTATTATATTCCAACACCAAGAAGAAAAATAAATAAAACAAAATATTTATTTGAAAAAAATTCAAGTTACAAACATGAAAACAAAGAAACCCAAAGTGGGGGTGTGAGAGGAGATCCTTCTTTGAAGAGATCTTTGCAAAAATACTTACATCTTCAAAGAGGTTTGAGATATTTCTAAGAGGAACCTTCTAGTAAAAACCTTTCCAAATACTCTACCAACCCTCCCAAAGAGTGAAAATCTCATTTAAATTGAGATTGACATGGCTAGGGTTTCAAATTTCAAAAAGGGTATATGCATCATTTGGTCTCTAAAAATTACTTTATATTGAGCTGCATTTTATACTACCATCCCATGCAAACCAAGTGTCACTAAAGTTTAATTAAATTATCTAAATTGATTCCTTTAATGAATCCCAAAATTTAATTTGCATCCAAGTATTTATGAAGAAGTTATGGCCACTTTAGTACAATGGGGTCTAGTCTACCGAATTCTGTTATCCCTTCATTAATGACCATTTTCAGCCGCCCAAATGTGAGATTAAACTAACATGGTCTGAATAAAAAATGTAGAAATTTTATTTTTTAATAGAAATTTAAAATTTCAAGTACAAATTCGTCACATATAAAATGTTATGATACAAATACTATAGTGATATTAAAATGATAAAAGCAAAATTTCCATGCAATTTTCAAATTCTAGACTAAAACACATTTTCCCATTAAATCATAAAAATAAGATTAATGTGGGTAAATTATATCAATTAATATCAAAAAAAATATTCAACAAAAACATGGATTATCAACTCCCTTACACTTACCCTTTTTCACTCTTAATAAAAACATCATGTTATGTAATCTATAAAATGATGCATGTTGAAATTTCTCAATCTGTGATGGAAATATGAGCATAGAAAGAGTCACCAAAAATAAGTTAGTCTTAAAAAATCTACAATTAATTGTCTCAAATAGGTATCAAAACAAAATCCAATGAAATCAATGACACTAATCAGGTGAAAACATTATATGAGTTAATCGTGCCACAAATTCCCCATGTGTGTGTGTGCTAATCATTTCAAGCTTGTCTCTCCGCCCTTTATCCAATATATTCAGGTCAAGAAAAACATTTCTTATTACCTAATTATATTCCACCAAACATTTTCAACATCCTTTGCAATAAAATTCCAAAACCAACTCATTTAATCCTTCCCAAAAGTCAAACCTTGAGATCCTGACATAAATATCCCAACACGTTGTATATTTCTTCACTCCTCTATTTATTGATTGTTTTTTTTATTTTTATTTTTTTTCTTTTTTGGGGTATAAAATAGTTTGATATTAGGTACACACACATAGTTAAATCTGGTACACTAATGGAAATGATCAGAAGATAAATTAATGTATAGAAACACCATGTTATATACTAAAAAGAATTACTTATTCAGACTATACCTTCAATTGGGTAATAGAAACTCCCAAGTCATGATTGTGTGTGATGTGAATGGAGATATTAAATGACATAGTTCTCCCACAAATTTCCCACAATGAATGATGTCAAAAATCTTAATGGATTCATAAAGACTCAATCAAATATATCATTGACCAACTTCCACTTTCACAAAAATCAAAAAATAATGATGAAAACGTTTCCATGCTCAACATGATTTACATGAGGGTTGAAAAATAAAACATGAAATATCAATCAGTTATATAGATGAATGGGCATGTGAAATGATTTTTTTTTAACAATAAAATTAAGAAAAACTCAAAAAATAATAAATACCTAAGGAATCTACACAAAATTCCATATCCTCCCCCACACTTAAAATGTTACATTATCCTCAATGTCACTCTATGAATTAAAAAAATTCCCATGAAATGTATAATTAAAATTAGGATAAGTAATATAAATTAAAAGGGTAAGGTATACCCTGATGTTTTCAAGATGATGATGGTCTCATGGAGTGTGATGAAATCAACTGCATGTGTTGGAAATCCCTCAAGGTATTGCTTCAACTGCTACCCATTGACTATAAATCTCCATCATGTTTCCTCTTGAGTGATCTCCACTGCACCATAATAAAAGAAATTAGATACAACATAAGGTCCCAACCATCTAGAAGACAACTTAACAGGCATCAAATTCAATCATGAACTATAGATAAGCAGTTTTTATCCTAAAAGAAACTCCCTTTTTTGGATCATTTTATCATGAACTACTTTTTATCTTTCCTTATAGAGCCTTGCGATCTCATATGATGACAATCTGATCTCCTTGAGCTCTTGAATTTTCAGATTTCTTTGATATCCATCTTGTGCTAAATCCATGTTTCATTTCTTTACATCCAAATATTCCCAATGCCTGGTCTACATAGGGAGATAACGAGATTTCCCAAAAACAAGGCGAAATAGGGTCATACCAATGGGAGTCTTTTATGCCATACTATAATACTAGAGTGCATCATCTAAGAACCTACTCCAATCCTTTCTATTTGGCTACACAGTTTTCTCCAAAATTTGTTTCAACTCCTGATTTGAGACCTCATCCTGGCCATTTGGCTATGGGTGGTATAGTGTTGAATTTTTGTGTGTCACCCCATTCTTTATAAGAATGGAATCAAAATTATGATTTCAAAATTTTGTCATGTGGTCATTGGTTATGGCCTTCAGTACTCCAAACCTGTAAAAAATGTATTCCTTGATAAAATCAACTAAAACATGAGATTCATCAGTCCTAGTGGCCTTGTCCACCACCCGATTTCTAACATAATCAACAGAAACCAAAATATATAAAAAACAAAATGAACTAAAAAAAGGACCCATAAAATCAATTCCCCATACATCAAAAATCTCGCTGAATAATATGGGTTATTGAGGTATCTCATGTCTCCTAGAAATATTTCCAATTTGTTGGAAACGTGAGAAAGATTTTAAAAACACATGAGAATCATTGAATAATCTTGGACAATATAATCTAGAGTATAAGACATTCCTATATGTTTGTTGGGGTCTAAAGTTTCCTCCACACGAAATTGTACAACATAAATGTTGAACAGACTCAAACTCATGACTAGGAACACACCTCCTAATAACTTGATCACTACAGATGATCCATAGGTAGGGATCCACCCACACATAAAACTAAGACTCACTTTTTAATTTTTGGACATTATTTTTATTTAAATTTGAACCAATTTAATGGGAAACAAGGTAGTTCACAGAATATGTAAAGACCCAAAATTTCCATGTAAATTGTTTTGAAAACATATGGGGATTTTACGAGTCTGTGAAAATTGATGGCGCATGATTCTGAGGCCCGGAGTTCCCAGAATAAATTTCTGAACTTTTGTTTGGGTATGTTCAGTAAACGTGCGAGTGAGTTTTTATAACTTTTAAATCGATGCTAGGAATTGAAATCTGAGGGCACCATTGTACTCGCAGCGCTGGTATCCGCTTAAGAAGACTTTTACCTCGATGGTAGTTGGTCGAGGGTGAAAGTTAATTTTTGGGTTTTTCATGAAAATAATAAAATAAAATAAAGTGTGTAACATTTTATTTTATTTTGTTTTGAAACTCCCATGTGGAAGTTTCACATGTGGGGACCACCTAAATTAACCTCCCATGAGAGGTTATGGTGGTGGAGACCACCTGAGGCTTAAACCTCTTGAACTCCCCTCTCAATGTGGGAGAAACCTATGAACTCCCTCTTTAATGTGGAGGAGCCTCTTGAGCTTCCTCCACATTAATTGTTCCAATGACATAAATTAATTTTTCCAACATCTGTGTGTGTGTGCCAACATAATTTATTCTTAAGTTAAATTATATTGGAACCTCTTTCTTTTGGTGGGAAAAGGAGAAGGAGATAACTCTTTGGAGAATCATGGAGAATACAATCCTCCAATGAAGAATGCTCTCGCCGACGAAGAATGCCTTCGACTATGAAAAACCAACAAACGAGCCCGGGATCGAAGTTATGTGGCACGCGCGATGAACACTAATATCTTATACTTCCTCCAACATGGGACGTCTTCATCTGCGAAGAATCTACATCCTTACTTCCTTCTCTCGCCAATGTCAACGAACAATCCAAGGTAGGGGGTTATTATTAATTTCTTGAATTCTCTAGTTTAATTTCCTCGTTCTTGAAAATCATGGTGAACGTGGATCAACCAAAGTGAGTTGATCCAAGATTCATATTAAATTGAAGAGGTTTTCACTATTAACTTATGTTTTTATTGAACTGTTTCCTACCACTCTAACGCGGAGGGTGCGGGCCAAACCAACATGGCCCGACCCCTCCATCGTTCTTCCTTATTGTATTCTTCATGATGGAAGAAAGTGGCTTACACCATGACAATGAATGAAGAGAGAGTTCAGATAAACCGGACGCCGGTGAAGGCACAACGCCACGCCATCCACGGTCGAGCCCCTGCCCGAGCCGCCGCTGCCATTCGCAGTCGTGCCACCACCTGTGGCCTTGCTGCCCGAGCCGCCACCACCATCCACGGCTCAGTCACTTCCTGAGCCACTGTTGTTGTCCGTAGTTGAGCCGACACTCGTGGCCTCGCCGCCTAAGCCGCAACCACCGTATGCGGCCAAGCCACTGCCCACAGCCTCACCGCCTGAGCCACCACCGCTATCCACGGTCGAGCCTCTGTCGACGGCCACGCCACCCAAGCCATCATCGTCGTCTGCGTCCCCGCCGCACCGCCTGCGGCCTCACTGATCTGCCCATGCGGAACCCCTAGGCCGAGCCTCCATCGCGACACCCCCAGGCTGATCCTCCATCGCGGCACCCCTGGGCCAAACCGCCCTCATGGAACCCTCCTCAGCCGAGCCGCCCCTCACAACACCCCCCCCCCCCCCCCTCGCAGCCTACCGAACCGTCCAACGGGCCAGGACGAACCCAACGGGCCGAGCTGGACCCAGCAGGTCAGACCGGGTCGACCTAGACTAGGTCGGCCCAGGCCGGGTCAATCCGACCAGGTCAGACCGGACCTGGACCCACTACGACCCATTTACACTCTTTTGGCCATAAATTTGGCACTAAACGTCCATTTAATGAACTATCAATGGTGCTGGAAACCCTGGAGTGAGACGGTCCCTTTGATATATCCCACTAGAGTTTTGGATAAAGTTGGGGAATGGTCAGGTGGGATCGAGCACAAATCCAACTGGGCCCTCGAGGCTAAAAGGCTAATAACTCACAGACCGGGCGTCCGATTGACGCACTATCTATTGCGTTGAGACCCCTATGACATGGAAAACCTTTGAGATACTTCTTCATGGGACATTGTGGCAATTGGATAATTGACCAGTGGCTTGGGGAGTGAACTCTCTTGGAGACGAGAAAGCCTAGTGCAAAAACCCAGTAGTTGGTCGTGATGAGAAGAGTGCTCCTAGCGATCCTGTGCATGTCAGCTTCAGGTGATCCTGTGCAGGTTAGCTCTTAGAAATCATATGGATCATCTCCTATTGATCATGTGTGGGTCATCTCTTAGTGATCTTGTGCAGGTCAGATCCTAGCGATCCAGTGCGGGTCAGCTCCTAGCGATCCTGTACTGGTCAGCTCCTAGCGATCCTGTGCGGGTTAGCTCCTAGCGATCCTATGTGGGTCACCTCCTAGCAATCTTATGGGGTTCATCTCCTAGCAATATTGTGGGGGTCAACTCCTACCAATTCTGTGCGCATCATCTCCTAGTGATCCTATGCGGGTCAGCTCCTAGCGATCCTGTGTGGGTCATCTCCTAGAAATCCTATGTGGGTCAGATCCTAATAATCCTGTGTGGGTCAGCTCCTAGAAATCCTGTGTGGGTCATCTCCTAGTGATCCAGTGTGGGTCATTTCCTAGTGATTCTATGCAGGTCAGTAGTAGAGCCTCTTAATAGAGTAAGATGATTCAGTAGATATAACTAATTATATCTACTACAGTACCTAAGTTATATCTGGTGTGAGCTGAGTCAGTTCCTCTTATACCAATTTTTCATGACATGTCCCCTGGGTCCCGTTTCGTGACTATGCCAAGGTCTTCTTCCATAGGCCAGGGGCTGGTGACTATCACCGAAAGGCATAATCCCTAAAACTGGTAAGGTATTTCCTTTATATCCTGTAAGCACATGAAACCAAGCACTCATCAAGATACGAACTCAAGTAAAATAAATAGTAAACAGAGTGAGTATAGTAAGTAAAAGGGGCCAGAATACAAGCCCAACTGCAAAGTACATGAAACTGAAACTACAAGTAAACTGGAGGAAAAAGGAAGACAGCTGCTGGGTCATCCTCTGAGGTTCCTACGTGAAGGGTAGGTATAGTTCACCTCCTCAGCACTCCACATCCATCCGCCTATCTGGGTGATTTTCGACCGACTCACCAAGTCGGCCCACTTCCTACCAATTAGAGAGAAGGGTTCAGTAGAGATCTTGGGATGCCTCTATGTGAAAGAGATTGTGCGGCTACATGGAGTACCCTCGATGATTGTCTTAAATCTTGATACACATTTTACATCCCGGCTATGGAAGTGGTTGGAGGAGGCTTTTGGGACGTAGATTCATTTAAGCACCGCCTTCCATCCTCAGACGGATGGTCGGACTGAGAAGACCATTCAGACCCTCAAGGATATGTTGTGTGCTTGTGTCCTCAACTTCGGTTACAGCTGGGAGGATCACTTTCCTTTTGTGGAGTTTGTGAACCACAATAGCTATCACTCCACCATTGGGATGGCACCCTTCGAGGCGTTTTATGGGAAACCTTGTAGATCACCCTTGTGTTGGAATGACCCAGGGGAGTCAGCACTAGTGGGACTAGAGATGGTATGGGCTACCATAGAGAAAGTACAGATCATCCAGGTGCGGATGAAGACAGCACAGAGTAGGCATAAGTCTTATGCCGATAGAAGACAGTGACCCCTAGAGTTTTAGGATGGTGACCACGTCTTTCTACGGGTATAACCTCGACAAGGATTGCGGAGATTTGGTCGAGGAGGCAAGTTATCTTCGAGGTTCATAGAACCTTTTCTGGTCCTCATCAGAGTTGGCGATGTGGCTTACCGCTTAGATCTTCCACCTTAGTTGCACCGGGTGCATGACGTCTTCCACGTATCTCAGCTAAAGAGATACGTGCACGACCCATATCACATCATCGACCATGGCGAGCTAGACATTGACGATAGGGTGACTTTTATAGAGGTTCCAATAGAGATTGAGGATCGACAAGAGTGAGTCCTTTGTGTATGGTCAAAACCTTTGGTACGCGTTCATTGGCAGCACGGGAACCTCCAGGAGAGCACATGGGAGCGAGAGGCTCAGATGCGTGCTCAGTACCCCCACTTGTTGTCCTAGTTTGAGTTGTGGCTTACAGGGATGTAGATCCCTGAGGTAGGGAGAATGTAATGACCTAGAATTTCCATGTAATTTTTTTTAAAATATATGGGAATTTTATGAGTCCATGAAAATTGACGGCGCTTGATTCCGAGGCCCGGAGTGCCTGGAATGAATTTCTAAACTTTTGTTCGGGTATATTCAGTAAACATGCAATCATGTTTTTCTAACTTTTAAACCGGTGCTCGGAATTGAAATCTGAGGGCACTGTTGAACTCACAGCATTGGTATTCACTTAATAAGACTTTTACATCGATGGTATTTGGTCGAGGGTGAAAGTTAATTTTTGGGTTTTTCATGAAAAAAATAAAATAAAATAAATTGTGTAACATTTTATTTTATTTTTGTTTTGAAACTCCCATGTGGAAGTTTCATAGGTGGGGACCACCTGAATTAACCTCCCATGATAGGTTATGGTGGTGGGGACCACCCCAGCCTAACCTTCTATGAGAGGTTATGGTGGTGGGGATTTTCTGAGGCTTAAACCTCTTGAACTCCCCTCTTAATGAGGGAGAAACCTCTCAACTACCTCTTTAATGTGGAGGATCCTCTTGAGCTTCCTCCACATTACTTGTGCCAATTCCATACATTAATTTTGCCAACATGTGTGTGTGTGTGTGCCAACATAATTTATTCTTAAGTTAAATTATATTGGCACCTCTATCTTTTGGTGGGAAAAGGAGAAGGAGAGAACTCTTTGGAGAATCGTGGAGAATCTCATCCTCCAATTAAGAATGTTCTCACCGACGTAGAACTCCATCGACTACGAAGAACCAATAAATGAGCCGGGATCAGAGGCATGTAGCGGGCATGACGAATACTGATATCTTCAACTTCCTCCAACGTGCTATGTCTTAATCTACAATGAATCTATGTCCGTACTTCCTTCTCATGCCAACATCAACAAACAAACCAAGGTAGGTGGTTATTATTAATTTCTTGAATTCTCTCATTTATTTTTCTTGTTCTTGGAAAGCATGGAGAATGTGGATCAACCAAAATGAGTTGATCCACGATTCGTATTAAATTGAAGAGTTTGTTGTTCTTGACTCCTATTTTTCTTGAGCTGCTTACTATTGCTCTAACACGGAGGGTGCGGACCAAACAAACATGTCTCGACCCCTCCACAATTCTTCCTTATTGTATTCTTCATGATTGAAGAAAGTGTCTTACACCATGACGATGAACGAAGAGAGAGGCCTGCTAAACCGACTACCGGCAAAGGCACGGCGCCCCGCCGTCCACGACCAATCTGCTGCCCGAGCCACCGCTGCCATCCGCAGCCGAGCTGCCACCGGATCCACCGCCATCGTCTGCAGCCGATCCACCACATGTGGCCTCGCTTCCCGATCTGCCGACACCGTCTGCGGACGATCCGCCACTCGAGCCACCGCTCGTGGCCTCACCGCCCGATCCGCCGCTGTCATCCGCGGCCGATCCACTGCCTGAGCCGTCATCACCGTCCATAGCTGAGTCGCCACCCACGACCTCTCCCCCTAAGCCACTTTCGTTTTCTGTGCTTCTCGTGGCCTCGCCGAGCCACCCACGTGGCACCCCCGGGCCAAGCCACCCTCGCCGAACCCCCGAGCTGAGCCTCCCTTGCGGCGCCCTCTGTGGCCAAGCTGCCCCGCGGCCGAGCCACCCTCGCGGTACCCCCCCCCCCCCCCCCCTCCCCCCTGCGGCCCCTCGCGGCCCAACAGGTTGGGCCGCCCAACCGACCAGGCCAGACCCAGTAGGTTAGGGTGGGTCGACCCAGACCAGGTCGGGTTGGGTTGGTCCGACCGAGTCGGACCGGACCTAGACCCACTACGACCCATTTACGAACTTTTGGCTATAAGTTTGGCACCGAACGTCCGTTTGACGAATCCTCAATGGCGCTAGAAACCCTGGAGCGAGCCTGTACCTTTGGTATACCCCACTTATGTTTTGGATAAAGTTGGGTAATGGTTGGGTTGGATTTATCAAAAATCAAACCGGGCCCTTGGGACTAAAAGGCTAATAACTCACAGATCGGGCGTCCTATTGACACACCGTATGTTGCATTGAGACCCCAATGACTTGGTGAACCTTTGATATACTTTTTTGTGGGATATCGTGGTAGTTGTAGAATCAACCAATGGATTGGGGAGTGGACTCTCATGTGGACGAGCAAGCCTAGTGCGGAAACCCAGTAGTTGGCTGTGATGAGAAGAGTGCTCCTAGAAATCCTGTGCGGGTCATCTCCTAGCGATCATGTGTGGGTCAGCTCCTAGCGATCCTGTGTGGAGTATCTTGTGTGTGTCATCTTCTAGAGATCCTATGGGGGTCAGCTCCAAGAGATCCTGTGTGGGTCAGCTCCTAGTGATCCTCTACAGGTCAGCTCCTGGAGATCCTGTGTTGGTCAGCTTCTAGCGATCCTGTGTGGGTCAGCTCCTAGCAATCCTGTGTGGGTCATCTCCTAGTGATCCTGTGGGGGTCATCTCCTAGTGATCCTATGTCGGTCATCTCATAGCGATCCTATGCGGGTTAGCTCCTAGAGATCCTATGGGGGTCACCTCTTAGCTATCCTATGTGGTTCATCTCCTAGCGATCCTGTGTGGTTTAGTTCCTAGCGATCTTATGTGGGTCATCTCCTAGAGATCCTATGTGGGTCATCTCCTAGAAATTCTTTGCAGGTCAGCAGTAGAGCCTCTTAACAGAGTAAGATGATTCAATAGATATAACTAATCATATCTACTGCCATACCTAAGTTATACCTGGTGTGAGCTGAGTTAGTACCTCTGGGTTTCTTCATGATTGAGATAGGTATACTTGATAACTTAGGTATATGTATGGCCATATAACTAAGTAGGGTTGACAGTTGACATCATACTTTGAGGTTTATCCTTTGTGGATTTTTTGAGACATTGATGGTCTCGGGGTCCCTACTAAGTATCGTTATACTCACCCCTACACGGGCTATGACCGCACCTTGTTGTGTTTGGTGCAGACGACAGACAGCGTTGATCGAGAATGAGGGTACCAGGACTGGACGGTGCCCGGAGGAGGACCTTACGATGACTCAGTACAGAGAGGAGGCAGACAGACGTGGAGTGCTGAGGAGGCAAACTGTACCTACCTTTCAGGTAGGAACCTGGAGGATGACCCAACAGCTATCTTCCTTTTTTGCTTTAGTTTACTTGTAGTTTCAGTTTCTTGTACTTTCCAGTTGGGCTTTTATTCTGGACCCTGTTACTTACTGTACTCACTCTGTTTATTATTCAGTTTACTTGAGTGTGTATCTCACTGATTTCTTAGTTGTGTGTGCTTCCAGGTTATAAATGCAATGCCTTTCCAGTTTTAGGGATTACGACTTTCGGTGCTAGTTTCCAGCCCCTGGTCTATGGAAGGAGAGCTTGGGGTCATCATGGCATGGGCCCTGAGGGATGGGTCGTGACAAAATCTACATACCAAGGATGCGTACCTGAGAGTGCATAAAGATTATTATTGGAGAATGTGTCCTGAAGTGGTACTTGGTCCAAGGTGTTAGCCTCTAGTGTGTGAATAATCATACTCATGTGCTTCGCCACCAAGTTCTCTGAACCCTTCTTTTCCTTTATCTATATATCAAACTCTTTAAGAAGGAGCATCTATCGGATAAGTCTAGGCTTTGCATCTGGATTCTTAAAGAGGTACCTCAAAGCTACATGATTGGAAAAAAACTACTTTAGATACCAATAAATTTAAACAGAATTTAACTAAAGAAAATATGACAGAAAGAAACTTCTTTTTCATGGTTTTTTAGTTTTATTGGTTTGAATCTAATGTCCTAAAATCATAGGAAATCACATGTGAACATCCCTCCACCTTCTATTATATGACATCTCCAACTGCAAAATTTGAAGTGTCACACATAAGATAAAATGGAATGTCCCACCATGGGGTTGTATGATTGGTGGAGTGGGTAGATTCTTCTTTAGCTCATCAAATGAATCCCTACAAGAATCATCAAACACAAAATCATAATCTTTTTGAAGTAATCATGACAAAGGAAGAGTAATCTTACTAAAGAGACGATAAAAAATTCATTCTGTACGAAAGATCAAACATCACACAAACATGAAGTATAGGGTAAGGATGAAATAATATCTACCTTTTATCTATAAACCTATATCCTATGTTTTGACACTACATACCCTAAAATAATTCCATGCTCTACCATAAATAACAATTTTCAAAGTTAAAGACCTAATTCTTATGAATACAACGATTCAATACCTTTTCCTAAATAAAGTGACATTCATCAAATGAGGATCCATATACTGTAAAATCATTCATAAATACCTCCATTCATGTCTAAATAAAATCAGAAAAAATACTTCCCATACATCTCTAGAAGGTATCTGGGGCATTACAAAGTCCAAATGGCATCCTCTGATAGAAAAATGTACCAAGTGGACAAGTGAATGTAGTATTCTTCTGATTCTTCAATGAAATAGGGACCTAAAAATAAATAGAAAATGCATCCAAAAACCAATAGTGTGTCCTCCCTGCAAGTCTCTTAAGAATTTGATCAATAAATGGGAGGGATGGTCCTTGTGAGTGGTTTGATTTAGTTTCCTATATTCAATACACACACGCCAACTATTTTTCATCCACATTGGAACTAACTCCTCCCTCTAATTTCTAACAATAGTAACACCACATTTCATAGGCACATCCTGGACAAGGCTCACCCACTGGGAATATGAAATGGGATACATGATACCTTCCTCGAGAAATTTTTCAAATTACTTTTTCACAACTTCCAAACGAGTTGTATTAAGTAACCCGTGTGGCTGCCTTATCAGTTTATCCCTATCCTCCAAAATAATTTAATGCATGAAAATGGAGGGGATGATGTCCGATATGTCATCCAAGGTCCACCCAATTTCCCTAATGTTCTCCCTCAAGAGTTTCAAAAGTTTTTTTTCATGTTAAAAGAGTTATTTTTAGCAATTATTATACGTAATCTCTCACCAATCAACATGTATGAGTATTTGTGATTTGGTTTAAATGGCTTGAGTTCCAATGTATGGGTGATTTATGGATGGAGAAATTGAAAAAACTAAGATATTTGTACAATATAAATCTATATAAAAATTGAAATTATCAAAATCAGATAATAATGCATCAAATCCATCAGCATACTCAATAGCCAAGTAATAATCAAAGTGGACATGATAAAAATCAGAATATGATTCCACATCAAAATCTCATTAAAGAGAGGTTTGGGCATTAGAAATATGTTTGGAAGTTCCATTTTTCATCAAACTAGAACCAATACTCATAATATTCCTAATAATAAGACAATACAAATCCCTGGGGTATTTACATGTTGGTTCAAAATGGGATATAACAAAACCAGAATTGTCCGCTAAGGGGTACTTCATAGAGTTTAAAAAAATTAAATTTCACAAATTCATCTCCAAACTCCATGGAAAGTGTACCCTCATGGACATTTATGATAGTTTTTTCAGTTTTGGGGAAGGGATACCTAAAATAAAGGGAGCATGATAACTTACATGATCATCCTCCATGTTAAGAATGTAGAAATCTGCTGGAAAGATCATGTCTCTTACCCAAACAAGTACTTCTTCAAGGACTCCTACTGGATATATTGTAGCTCTATTTGCCAACTTTACCACTACTCTCGTCGGACTCAACTCAACTACCTATAAAGAAGGGAATACAGAGTGAGGCATCACATTTATGGAAGCTCCTAAGTCACATAAATCATTAGAAAAGTGTAACTCCCCTATGGGGTATGGGATGGTGAATGTCCCAGGATCCTTGCACTTTGTTGGAATTTCTTAATTTTTTGTAATGAGTAATGAAATATTCCTTCCAAGATTGATCCTTTCATTTATTTTTATCCCTCTTCGATTGGTAAAAATTTATTTTAATGGCCTCAAGAAGGGGGATGTTTATATCAACACACTTTAATGTGTACAAAACCTCTTTTTTCATTTCCTCTTCAGCCATATTTTTTGTTTAAACAACTCTATTTGGAAAAGGAAGGGATTTGGGATGAATATCATCAATTTTAATCTTACCTTTTTCTTTCTCCTTTGTTTGTTCAACGACTGGTGATGATGGAGTAATCTTCTCTGGTTGGGTGAGTCCCGGTGGACTGCTAGGAACAATTTTCTTACTTATTTGCTTCCCACTTCTCAATGTGATGGAACTAACATTCCTCCTTTGTATTAGGAGTTGGTTGGGAGGGTTGGTTTAAAGAGTTCTTATTCGCCATTTCATGGAGGGCAGTGGTAATCTGACTCATTTTCATCTTCAACTCCCTCAACTCTATGCCATGACTCTTTAGCTCATTCTGTTGATTAAGAACAATCTGTTTCAAAATATCATCAGTTTTTTAATCTACCTTTGGATGGGTATTCCATTTCTATTAACTTGTTGATTCTTGGGATTAAAATCTCCTCTATGGTTTTTGAAAACCTTATTAGTGAGGTGGAGCTTGCAGAAATTTTTGTTGAAAAGGAGACCTATGTTGTTGTTCATATCATTACCTCATTTCTAAGGGATCCTTCTATCCTTGATTTTAAGTTCATGTGAAGGAATCGTACTTATTTTATGGGGGATAATGTTGTTGAAATGGTATCCCTAGAAACATTGTTGTACAATCCTCTGTCTCTTGTAGTTTTGGGAAATAATTTGTTGGATGTTCTGGTGCCATACAAATGCCATAAAGCTTCACTAGAGCGGGGGAGAAACATTTTTGGGCCAATGATATCTATCTCACCATAGAGGTTAACTCATCCAACTTAGTATTAGTTAAATGATTATCAATATTAGAGGGACTTACCTAATTTACTCCCCTTAAATAAAATGTACCTCAATCACTGAATTGTTGAGAGTTTTATGCCATATTATTGATTAAGTCTCAACCATCCATTGTGGTTTTGTCAACTAATTCTCCTCCTACTACCACATCCACCATGATACTCTTCATGGGAGTGAGACCTTTGTAGAAGTTCTAGATGAGGAGTTTCTCACTAATTTGGTGATGTGGACAACTTGAACATAACTTCTTGAACTTCTTTGAGTACTCATACAATGACTCTCCCTATGCTTGATTGATTCCAGAGATCTCCTTTAGAATTTATGTTGTCCTTGATGCTGGAAATAATATTTACAAAAAAATACATTTCAAATAATTCCAAGATGTGAAATCTTTAGGTTTTAGGTAATACATTCAATATGTTTTAGTTTCATCAAGTTAGAATGGGAATTCCTTTGATTTTATTTGATCTTCAGAGACATTTCTTAGTTTTAGTTTTGAATAAACCATATTGAATTATTTTAAATGTGTGTTTAGATCCTCTCTAGAGCAGCCATGAAATATTGGAAATAGGTGTATCAATCCATATTTTAATTAAAATTCTAATTCAAGATTTGGGAATGAAATACAATATGGTTTATAGTTAATATCAGATGCATCCAAATCTTGAATGGTTCGATTATGTTCATTTTTATTGTTTTCATCGACAAGATCTAGTTAAATTTTTATTTCAGATGGGTTTCTTATTTCAAAATTCATGAATTGTAGTAGTTCCTTGGTTGAGTAAATTTTGACACTTCCTATAGACCGAGATTATTTTTTTGATGTCTAAGGCTACGTTTGATCTCAGGGTTTAGATCAAAGAGATCCTCGGGGTTGGATCGTTCCATAAATTAGAGTGAAAAAAATGTAGCGGACAACAATATCATTAAATAAGGTTTCAATTGATGGTCTAAAAAATAAGTGTTGGGGAATAAAGAACAAAATGGGAAAGGGAGTATAGAAAATAAACAAAGGAATAAAAAACCAAAGAACTTACCTAAAATAGATTGAATAAAACACTTTCCTTCCCAATAATGGCACCAATTCGATGTGTGTTGTCGCGCATGCTCCCAAAAATATTTGTGATTTAAATAAGTGTAGCACAGTGGATAACCTAATTCATTATCTTAAGGAGGAATTGAATTAAACAACCATTAATTGGATTGAATAAATCAAGAAAATAGGTGGAAACAAAAGAAAAAACTTGGGGGGTTTAGTTGTGATTTTCGAACAATAAACAAAACAAACAAAAAGGAACAATTAAGAAAAAAAATTGTTTAAAAACACTAATATGAGAAGATGTAGTCAATATAATCCACACATTTTACCATTCATTTATCATTATCCAATATTGTTATAATTTATTAAATTGTGATCCTCTAATCTTGTTAACCCCTTAACACTAAAGAAATCAACACGACCACAAAAATTGGAAAAATGAGTCCTATGTTAACTTTGAGAAATTCAATCGCAGTACCCTGCTTTGATTGTGATCCCAAAGCCAACTTATAGTAAATTTAAAATTAGGGTATAATATACTCCTTGTAGTTTATAATTAATTGATTTTTGGATGAAACTTGAAACCTACAATTCAGTCCTAAGTTGATTAGATATTTTGATTAAAGTTTCACTCACACGATTTACACAAGTCTGACCTTGCGGTCAAGTGAAAGTCGATAAAGTTCATTAGAAAATAAAACTCAATTAATGGATCACAATTTATGAGTTAAATTACATTTATTTATTCAAAATAAATGAATTAATATAGTATGTATTAGATCAACTATGAATGAAATCACTCTTCTGTGGGTGGAGTTTTCATTGTGGATATGTTTTCCATAAGCAATGTGTTGAAAGGGAAAACCCCAATCTTGTATCCACTCCTAGATTCTAGAACCAATAATAAAAATATAAATATGAAAGTAAATTAACACAAAATATTTATTTCAGAAAAATTCAAGTTACAAGCATGATAACAAAGAAACGCAAAGTGGGGGTTGGAGAGGAGAGCCTTCTTGGAAGAGATCTTTGCACAAATCCTTAATCCTTCCAAGTGGTTTTATATTTTTTCAGGAGACATTCTATTTTAAAAACCTTCCAAAATCCTCAACCAACCCTCCCCAATAGTTAAAATATCATTTAAATGGAGATTGGGATGTTTGGGGTGTTAAATTGTAAAAAGGTACATGCGTCATTTGGTCTCCAAAAATTACTTCATATTGAGACGTGCTTTCTACCACCATCCCATGTGAACCAAGTGTGAATATTGTTTAATATTGTTCTCTAAATTTAGTCCTTTAACAACTACAAAACTTTCAGCCACATCCAAGCATTAATGAAGAAGTTATGGCCACATTAATGAGGTGGGTTCCAGTCTGCCAAATTCTGTCAGCCCTTCATTAATAGCAATTTTTTTGCCCACAAAATGTGATATTCAGCTTCTATTGTCTAAATAAAAAATGTATAAAATTTATTTTTTAATATAACTATAAAGTTTTAATTACAAATTTTTCCCACATAAAATTTTATGACATAAATACTATGGTAATATTAAAATGGTAAAAATAGAATTTCCATAGAATTTTCAAATTCTAGCCCAAAACACATTTTTCCATTAAATAATACAAATAAGATTAATGTGGGGAAATTATATAAATTAATATCAAACAAATATTAAAAAAACATGTATTATTAGATAGATATATTTGTTATTATATTGTCATTGTTTAAGAATATTTGAAAGAGGTAGAATAATAAATAAAACAAAAATGCATGGTTAACAACTATACCTCTTCTTCAGAGAACCTATTCATGTTTATATCTAAATCCATATTAGGAGAGTTTACTAGTCAAAATAAATCCTCTAGTATGTGGTTAGGTAAGTAAGGAATGGATTTTTATAGTAATTGGCTAAACCAAAAGGATTTTAAAGTGTGAAGAGTAGAGGATAGGGGTGCCCTTTTATAATTGAGGTGAGTGGAACACTTGTAATTTTTCAAAGTTTTATAATAATGATGTCAATACCCCATTAATAAAAGATACCACAATGAGTTGAGGGAGATAATGACCCAAAATTACTTCCTACAATAGGCCACAGGTTTGTGACTGTCATCGAGGGTATAAAAATCACATAAAATGGGAGGCATTACCCTCTATAATAATATAGTTTCAGTAGATAAGATAAATCATCCACAAGTAACACCACAAAATAATATAAAAATAAAACAAAACCATCACACAATGCATGTATAAATAAAACTGGTACGGATAAAAGTCTCCAAAATTAAATACCCAAAAGAAAAGCTAAATCGATGATATAGAAACTATCCAAAAAGTTTTGAGCTTGTATTATCAAACTTGGTCCATGTAATACTCATGGAAATAGGAAAATTAGTTTACATGTGTAGGGTGAGCATACAAATATACTCAATAGGAAAACTAAAGTCTCTTATGCACATGGGAAAGAATAATACTAATGTACCCGTGAAAAAATAGTAGAACCAACAACACCTAAAGGGGTCAACTAACCATCCTAATCTCACCAAGACATGCTCACTAAATAAAAAAATACATGTATAATAACCTAATAAGAAGAATATTGATAAAGGTAACCACACACCACTTACCAACTGATTTTATGATATCACATCCCAACATCGTATGTTTTAGATCTTCTATCTCTTCTGAATAACATATATCCCTACCCCACAAACACGGTCACATCACATCACACTAGAAGACACCTGGTCCATCACATCACAACCATAACCAAAGTAATATGGTATTGTGAACATGAAGGACATAAACCTCATGCCCTCCTCCTACCATGAACGACCCCCACTATAGAGACCCAACCTTGACGTACATGGACATTACATTACTTTTGTGTAATACTTAATACATAACAAAAATAGACACCCAAGGACCATAATAGTTTTGTATCTTTGGAAACTCGGGACATAATATTTTTATCATGGTGAAATATCTTCAACATATCCCATAAAGATATTCCACTTTTTTTTTCTTACCTAAAACCATTCTTTAAATCCTGTGGAAAAGAAAACATATAATGGGTGAGCTCAAATTCTCAGTAAGGGTAAGCATGAAGAACATAAAACAATCCATAAACATTTTAATGTAAAAACATGAACATTAAACATCAAAATCATGAGTAATGACAAAAATATTAGGAGTACATAAGGCATAGATCATAAAGGAACTTCAATCATTATAAAATAGCATGGGAATAAAACATCTAATTGTGTAAAACCATTAAGCACATGTTATTATTTCCATGGAAGATAAGGCATTTCTACCAAGACCATCATAGTGGACAAATTCCATTACTGAACCGGGTTTACTTGTCATTCCAACCCTGTATTTCTGAATCGGATTTACTTGGTGTTCCAGCCATGTCTATCTCATGAGATATAAATATTTACCCAATGCATTGGAGGGAGATATAGGTCCCACCCATCTCATAATGAAATCATTCTTTCAAGTGCCACAAAATAAACATAAATCATTCATCATAACCCAAAGAATAATATGGGTTTCATAAACATCATCCTATCATAACAAAATCCATATAAAACAAATGTATATAATTTCATCATAAGAAAAATCAAACCATGTAAATAATAGAGACATTATAATTGAAACATAAACATACTATATAATGTCATCTTAGATGGAAAATAGTTTTGATAAAACACTTGAAATGAATTCTTGAGGAAAATATCCTTTATTTTTCAAAATCATTTTATTTTCACAAAATGACAAGTAATTTTAAAAGAAAAGGATTTTGATGAAAATAATAATGAAATATTGTAGATTAAGATTCATGAAAATAAGGCGTTATGAAATCGTAAAAATCTGTTCATGTTGTATAAGTTAAATAAACATTCTCCTAGTACTTTTGCTGGAAAAGTCAAAAAGTACCTTGTATGGTAACCAAAAGAAAGATTCCTTCCATACCGCATAGTAAAAGTCAAAATGGGGTAATCATGACCTTAAAAATACATGTATGAATATTAAACACTTTATTAAAACATTTTTATAAAACACGGACATGGATGATAAATATAACCCCAGTAAACACTCACATATAAGCAATCTCGGATAAAAATGAGATTTGCAAAATTATCCCTTACCATATGTCCAATTTCTTCCATATGTGTCTGAGACTCCTATATAGTGGGTTTAAAGATATTATTAAATTGTAATAGAACCATAATAATATTTATGATATCATATATGATTTACTTATGACTTTATATTACCCGTTCATTTGTCAATTCCATGTTAAGGCAACGTTTTGGGTAAAATCATTTCATTTGTCGTACATATTTTGACTTCTAATTATTCATATGATTACTTAGATCATGATTAATTACTTACATAATATAAAACATTATTTATATATATAATATATATTCATAATATATAATATATATAATAGATCGATAAATGGAATGAAATACAGCGTTCATGGAGACGGTAGGTCGTACATACGCATGAACATTGTTTTTGTTTCCTTATTAAATTGAATGGAAGTAAATGACATATATATATATAAAAATAAATACATTAGCATTATTATTTCATGTATTTCTTTATTACTTATTATATATACTTTATAATCATTCTTGAATGTTTAACATGGAGAATGAATCTCATCCCATCGTGGAGACGGTAATTCGTACATACGCACGAGCGATGATATCATTCCCATAATTATTGAATGGAATTGGATAGGATGATATAATATATCAGAATCAGTATGATGTTATAATAATCATATATAGTTATTATTTTCACCATTATACCCATACAAGTAAGGTGGTGGTGGAAAAAACATATTACACCACGGCGTGAAGATGGTAAGTCGTGCGTACACACGCACGGTGATTTCATTTTTCGTAGGATGGATAGAAGGTAAAATAGGGTTGTTTAATATTTATAATAACATATCAGTATATGTGTGACACTAATTTTATTACTTTATAATGAAACAAATAAATAATAGTAAATATAAGAAGAAATAAATTTGAAAGAATTGGTAAAGGATATTACCTCTTCTTTGACACGCCTCTTCTAAACCTCCTCTTAGGGCACTAAAGTTGGTCTTTGAAGATAACCAGGACCTATATAATGTTTCTAGGGAAGTATAGAAGATAAATGGATAGGTTTTTTCTGAGATTTAAGACTCAAAATATTGTGAAAAGGAGAGGGAGGAGGTGCCTTTTTATATGGGAGGAGAGGGGCACTTTTGGAAACCTCTAAAATATTAATTTATAATAAACTCAAACCCCACTTAAAAACCTCCAAAAATGACTCACATACGATTATTAGATGATATATGGTTTTAATATCATCAAAAAATAAAATTTAGACATGTTGGGATTTTATTTTAAACCTTATCAACTTGATTTATCCTTATTTAATATATTTAATTTTATTTGTGGTAATAATATTCTAAATTTTAAATTGTTATAAATAATTACTTATGTGTTATGAATTGTCCATAATTGGATAATTTATGAAATTATAGACCATATAAATTTAAATTTATAATTTTTAAATATTTTTGTGATTTTTAAACAATTTAATAATATGTCATTTTTATAAAATAACAATAGTGTCAATTTTGACACTATTCATTTATTTGAATTTAAATAAAATCCACATAGAGGATATATTTGAAAAAAAAATAGATTAATAACATGTCATATTCATCTATAAAATTTGTGGAGAACATTAATTAGTTCATATAATATTTAATTTAATATTTTAGAACCATTTATTTGATATTTCAGTCAATAAAATAACTTATTCACCACTATTGTGTCATCATTAATGATAATTATTTAATCCCTAAAAATTATAAATAAATTCTCATGATGTATATAATTTTATTATATTTATTTAGAATATTTATATTCTAGGTTTTATGAAGTTTATCACTAAATTAAAATTATTACACAGATAAGATATAAGAGAGTGACATGTTGTCACCTTATTTGGTTTTAATTGTAATTATATCATTTTTGTGTTCAATAGTCCATGAAACGAATCTATTCTGACCCTTAGGTGATATTGGTCGACTTGTATTCATCGAATAGAATGTTTTCAGGTGGTAGGGTAAATTTATAATCCTATTTCTACCCTTAATTACCCAATTTACCTTTAACTATAGTAAATAAAAATTATCGTAGTTCCTATTCATAATGTAAAAAAAATAAAAGTAACCTATTAACAAAATTTGGACCCACTGAATCAAAATATGGAATTCATTTTTCAAAATTCAAAACACATAAGTTTCAGTAATAAATTTAAAATTAATCTCGTTGTTAATAAAATGGGTTTTAAAAGTTAAAACATTGTCAAGGATGGAAATGTTTTTACCTATGAATTCAATGTAAAAATAATGTTAATGAATTTCATTATATTAAATGGTAAAAATATATTCTATTTATACTTTAAAACCATTCAATATTATAATTTAACCATATAAATTATCTTGACGAAAAAAGTTTTTTTTAATTAAAATTTAGCATATTTTTACTATTCATCAAAATATGAATGTTATCATAAAAATATCCAAACTTTATCCAACATAAATTTTTATATCATGATTCACAAAAATAAGATTATTTTGTAAAATTGAACTTATAAACTTGTTAAAAATTATATTTAAAATGGGTGCACCATCAAAAGGTGGAAAAAATGCATTTTTTGAAAAATACTTATTTTACCCAAAAAATTTATTTTGTTCTCATACCATGATCTAGAAAATTTGTAAGATGGATGATAATGTTATAAAATTAAAAATTTAGTTAATACTATTCATAACAGCAAGTTCATAATAATATTATAATAATATCTCGTTTAGTGAAACTCGGTATTGCGTACAACACATGCTATTGAGGAAGGTTGCTCTTGCATGTAATGCAATCCAAGTCAGGGTTGTGTGTAGTGAAAGATTCCTTTTGTGTTTTATATTACATAATCAAAACTTATTTCATTTATACATTGAACAAAATATGTACTCAATATTGCGTATAATAATTTCTGCCAAAAGAACTTGAAATTGTGTGTAACACGAGCCAAGAATATTGTTGCGTATACTACAAACTAATACGGTGTTGTGAATAGCACAAGATAATCTTGGTGTATCATACAAAAAAGAACATAAAATAAATTAAAAAGAATATATCTCATAAAATCTCGGGGTGTTACATTCTACCCCCCTTAAAATGAATTTCAACCTCGAAAATCATCGGGGTTATAAATCGTTTACAACATGAAAGTTTCTTTCATAGAAACCCACATCATAAAAAGTAATAATAAAACTTAATTTTAAAAAGTAATGTTCAAAACATAATGGTTACCCAAAGTAACTCAACATTGGGTTTCCACATAATAGAATATAGGTGAAAATATGGATATGGAAGAGAAATTTGACCATCATGTTTTGACGAAGAGTGGTAGTGAACATAGATATGAAAAATCTAACAATCATAAAGTCATAAATTTGTGATGATCTAAGGTACCATCTGATTCATTAGATATGAGGGTAATAGGACAAAATTTTTGGTTTTCAAGATCATTTCCCTAAAGTTGATGAATTTTTACATAAGGAGAAATACTTACTTGATTTTAGTGTAATATCATCGTTGGTCATTCCTTGAACAATTTCCACTTCATATCTTATTTAAAGAAATGAAGTTGAATTTTTCCTTCTTGAATTGTTAGCAGATCATGTGATAGAATGATAGGTTATTCAATCTATCTCAAACAAAAATTTGGCAAAAGTTATTAAATATACCTAAGTCCATCAATGGTGATATTAACCTTATATGATTCCAAAAATGAACTTATACTTCAACTATCACACCGCTTAATAAAATAAAACTAATTTCCACTCACCAGGGACTTCTTATAGGCTAGTGGTAAGTGATAAAGGCATGTTGTACTTCGGTTGTGGGTTCGATTCCCACAGCCTTGTCCAACGCGACGGGTTTTCGCATGTCCTACGGGTTGTACTTTTTCTAAAACTATGCTATTATAACATTTCAGAAATAATATAAAAAAGTTATATCCTTAAACAATACTATCTGATGTCTAACTTAATCCATTCCAATCTTTAGGCTTATCCAAAATACTTCTGTCTAATCTCATAGTATAAATAAAAAGATTACTAGAGAGGTCATATACAGAGCATGTGATTACCATCATTTATCCCCCATATATCATAAGATATATCTTGTTGGTCATATTCCAAACATGTGAATACCTTAATCATGTATTCTCTTGAAAAATTAATACTCATTGAACCTTAGTGAAAACATGACTGCTGTCAAAAGTTACCTCTTTCCACATACCAAAATCCCAAAATTTCTATATACTCAAACAAGGATATCACTTTGTCCTTATATCAGTCATGAGCTCATTAATACTATCAAACATATTATTTTCTCTTTATCCCTTTATTATGTGCATATCATCTACTTTCCAAAAAAAATATGAATAACCTTTCATGGTTACTGGTACCATTCAACATATACTTTCAAATACTTTAGTAAAAACAATAGTGTAACAATCCTTAGATGTTTCTTTATTCCATAGTACCATTAAATTACCTAGACAACATAACTCTTGATAAACATACAATCATTCAACTACCTTCTTAAACCATTGACCAAGATTCATCATTTTATTCCTCAACACTTCTTTCATTTCATATATCATTTGTAGTCTCTTCATCATCACCAACATAAATACTACTCATACGACCATGCTGATTCTCTTCATGAGATTTTCCCTTAGGGCATTGATTTTCATAATGCCCATACATTCCACATTTAAAACATTTAATCATTGTTTGTGACTTAGCAATACCATTATCCTTGTCCATGGTGTTAACTGTACCTTTTCCTTTGCAATTAATATCTTTGTGTCCTTCTTTTCCACACCCAAAGCATCTTCCAGTTCCTTTGAAACATTCTCCCTGATGCCTCTTACCACATGATTTACATAATGGAAATTGAACTTTCTTTCTTCTATGATCATCATGAAAATCCATCTTTCTCTTGTTAGCTGAGTTAGGAAAGTTACCAAAATTGAGATTGTTGATCATATTCTAAGACTGCTGATTAGGAATAATAAAAATGTTTGGACTTCCAAATCCCATTTCATTTGGTTTCTCATGAATAATATCATTCCATTTTCCATCATGTCCTCCATTATCGTGAATCTTCTTGTTTCCATCGATTTTCTAAAACCAAAAAAGAATAGTGTGAGAGGAAAAAATCATACTAGGGAAAAAAATAATAAAGGGGGAGTACCTTCAATATCTAACATCTTAGGTTTAATTCTAATATTGGTACCGTAATTCTAGGACTATAACATATACTTAAACTTAACCCTAGGGACATCCCTAGACATACCTTACAAATATCTCTAGGGATCTCACTAAAGTTTTCGCATCCTAGTTTCCAAAAGTTAACTAAACCTTTCCTCTGATACCAATTGTAGAGACCCAATATTGACGTACATGGACATTACATTACTTTTTCAGAATACTTAATACATAACAAAAACAGACACCCAAGGGCCGTAATAGTTTAGTGTCTTTGGAAACTCGGAACATAATCTTCTAATCATGGTGAAAGATCTTCAACATCTCCCATAAAGATATTCCACTTTTTTGTTTTCTTACCTAAAACCTTTATTTAAATCCTGGGGAAAAGAAAAAATATAAAGGGTGAACTCAAATGCTCAGTAAGGGTAATCCTAGAGAACATAAAACAATCCATAAATAGTTGAACATAAAAACATGAACATTAAACATCAAAATCATGAATAATGACATAAATCTTGGCAGTACATAAGGCATAGATCATAAAGGAACATTAATCGTGATAAAATAGAATGGGAATAAAACATGTAATTATGGAAAACCATTAATCACATGTTATGATTTCTATAGTAGCCAAGGCATTGCTGCCAAGACCATCATAGTGGACAAAGTCCATTACTGAACTGGGTTTACTTGTTGTTCCAGCCCTGTATTTCTAAACCGGATTTACTTACCATTCCAGCCATGTCTATCTCATGAGATATAAATCTTTAACCAATTAATTAGAGGTAGATATAGGTCCCACCCATCTCATAATGAAATCATTATTTTGTGTGCCACAAAATAAACATAAATCATTCATCATAACCCAAAGAATAATATGAGTTTCATAAACATCATCCCATCATAACATAATCCATATAAAACAAATGGATATAATTTCATCATAAGAAAAATAAAACCATGTAAATAATAGAGACATTATTCTTGAAACATAAACATAGTATATAATTTCATCTTAGATGGAAAATAATTTTGATAAAACACTTGAAATGAATTCTTGAGGAAAATATCCTTTCTTTTTCAAAATCATTTTCTTTTCACAAAATGCCATGTAATTTTAAAAGAAAAGGATTTTTTTGAAAATAATAATGAAATCTTGTAAAGGAAGCTTCATGAAAATAATGCGTTATGAAATCGTAAAAATCTGTTCATGCCATATAAGTTAAATAAATATTCTGCTCATACTTTTTCCAGAAAAGTCAAAAAGTACCTCGTATGGTAACCAAAAGAAATATTCCTTACATACCACATAGTAAAAGTCAAAAAGGGGTAAACATGACCTTAAAAATACATGTAATAATATTAAACACTTTATGAAAACATTTTTATAAAACCCAGACATGGATGATAAATATAACCCCAGTAAATACACATATATAAGCAATCTTGAATAAAAATGAGATTTGAAAAATTATCCCTTACCTTATGTCCAATTTCTTCCATATGTGTATGAGAATCTAGTATAGTGGGTTTAAAAATATTATTAACTTGTAACAGAACCATAATAATATTTATGATATCATATATGATTTACTTATGACTTTATATTACCCGTTCATTTGTCAATTCCATGTTAAAGCAGTGTTTTGGGTAAAATCGTTTCATTTGTCGTACGTGTTTTGACTTATAATTATTCATATGTTTACTTAGATCATGATTACTTACTTCCATAATGTAAAAAATGATTTATATAGATAATATATATTCAGAATATATAATATATATAATAGATCGATAAATGGAATGAAATTCACCATTCATGGAGACGGTAGGTCGTACGTACGCATGAACGTTGTTTTCGTTTCCTTATCAAATTGAATGGAAGTAAATGAAATATATATCTATGCATAAATACAGTAGCATTATTATGTCATATATTTCTTGATTACTTATTTATATACTTTATAATCATTCTTGAATGGTTAACATGGAGAATGAATCTTATCGCATCGTGGATAATGTAATCTGTACATACGCACGAGCGATGATATCATTCCCATAATTATTGAATGGAATTGGAGTGGATTATATAATATATCAGAATCATTATGATTTTATAATAATCATATATAGTTATTATTTTTCCCATTATACCCATACAAGTAAGGTGGTGGTGGAAAAAACATATTACACCACAGCGTGGAGACGGTAAGTCATACGTACGCACGCGTGGTGATTTTGTTTTTCGTAGGATGGATAGAAGGTGAAATAGGGTTTTTTCATATTTATAATAAAATATAAGTATATGTGTGATACTGATGTTATTACTTTATAATGAAACAAATAAAGAAGAGGAAATAGAAGAAGAAATAAATTTGAAAAAATCGGTAAAGGATATTACCTCTTCTTTGACGCGCCTCTTCTAAACCTCCTCCTAGGGAACTAAAGTTGGTATTCAAAGAATATCAGGACCTCTAGAATGTTTCTATGGAAGTTTAGAAGAGAAATGGACAGGTTTTGTCTGATCTTGAAGGCTCAAAATGTTGTGAAGAGGAGAGGGAGGAGGTGCCTTTTTATAAGGGAGGAGAGGGGTACTTTTGGAAACCTCTAAAATATTAATTTATAATAAACTCAAAAACCCACTTAAAACCATCCAAAGATGACTCAAATATGAATATTAGATGATATAGGGTTGTAATATTATCAAAAACTAAAATTTAGACATGTTTTGATTTTATTTTAAACCTTATCAACTTGATTTATCCTTATTTAATCTATTTAATTTTATTTGTGGTAATAAAATTATAAATTTTAAATTGCTATAAATAATTACTTATATGTTGTGAATTATCCATAATTGGATAATTTATGACATTATAGATGATATAAATTTCAATTTATAATTTTTAAATATTTTTGTGATTTTTAAACAATTTAATAATATGTCATTTTTATAAAATAACAATAGTGTCAATTTTGACACTATTCATTTATTTGAATTTAAATAAAATCCACAGAGAGGATATATTCGAACAAAAATATTAATAGATTCCTAACATGTCATATTTATCTATAAAATTTGTGGAGAACATTAATTAGTTCATATAATATTTATTTTAATATTTTTAAAACCATTTATTTGATATTTCAGTCAATAAAATAACTTCTTCATCACTATTGTGTCATCATTAATGATAAATATTTAATACCTAAAAATTATAAATAAATTATCATAATGTATATAATTTTATTATATTTCTGTATAATAATTATTTTTGAGGTTTTATGAATTTTATCGCTAAATTAAAATTATCACACATATAAGATATAAGAGAGTGATATGTTGTCACTTTCTTTAGTTTTAATTATAATTATATCATTTTCATGGTCAATAGTCCATGAAACGAATCTATTCTAACCCTTAGGTGATATTTTTCGACTTTTATTCATCCAATAGAATTTTGGCAAGTGGTAGAGTAATTTTATAATCTTATTTTTACCCTCAATTACCCAATTTACCTTTAAGTGTAGTAAATAAAAATTACCGTAGTTACTATTCATAATGTCAAAAAAATAAATGTAACCTATTAACCTAATTTGAACCCACTTAATCCAAATATGGAATCCATTTTTCAAAATTCAAAACACAGAAGTTGCAGTAATTAATTTAAAATTAATCCCGTTGTTAAGAAAACGGGTTTTAAAAGTTAAAACATTGTCAAAGATTGAAATGTTTTTACCTATAAATTCAATGTAAAATTAATGGTAATTCCTTTAATTATATTAAATGGTAAAAATATATTTTATTTATACTTTAAAACCATTCAATATTATAATTTAACCATATAAATTATCTTGATGAAAAAAGTTGTTTTTAATTAAAATTTAGCGTATTTTTACTATTCATCAAAATATGAACATTATCAGAAAAATATCAAAACATTATCCAACATAAATTTTTATATCCTGATTCAAAAAAATAAGTTTACTTTGAAAAATTTAACTTATAAACTTGTTAAAAATTAGATTTAAAATGGGTACGCCATCAAAAGGCGGCAAAACTCCAATTTTTAAAAAATACTTATTTTACCCAAAAAAATATTTTTTTCTCATACCATGATCTAGAAAATGTGTAAGATGAATGATAATGTTATAAAATTTAAAATGTAGTTAATATTATTCATAACAGCTAGTTCATAATAATATTATAATAATATCTCATTTAGTGGAACTCGGTATTGCGTACAACACACGTTATTGAGGAAGGTCACTCTTGCGTGTAATGAAAGTCAAGTCAGGGTTGTGTGTAGTGAAAGATTCCTTTGGTGTTGCATATAACATAATAAAAACTTATTTCATTTATACATTAAACAAAATCTATACTCGATGTTGTGTAAAATAATTTCTTCCAAAAGAACTTGAAATTTTGTGTAACACGAGCCAAGAATATTGTTGCATATACTGCAAACTAATACGGTGTTGCGAATAGCGCAATCTAATCTTGGTGTAGCCTACAAAAAAAGACATCAAATAAATTAAAAATAATATATCTCATAAAATCTCAGGGTGTTACACCCACCATAAGACACTCAACGGCGCACACATATCACATCTCACTCGAAAACACCTGGGCCACTGCCCCATAGCATGGTCATATCACATCTCACCCAAAATCACCTAGTCTAAAAACTAGTGCACTAAAAGACCTCCATCCATCACCGCATGTGTATATCTACTCATATGGAATAAATAGTAGGAAATAGAGGGTATCATCCATCCATCCTCATCACCGGGATGTTGGAAAAAACACCCCTTATGTGAAAATACAGGTGTCAGCACATAATGCTTGATGTGGGTGGGTGTGTATATAAATATAAAGAAATATACAAGTATATACATATAATACACACTCAATGCCAACCTATGGGTTCAAAATAAAACACTAACCAACTCACAACACTTCCACTTTTGTTTCAACCACAAAATGCAAAACACCACAGAAGCCACAAGACACATTTCACATTTCTAACCAATTCCATTATCTGGTCCTTTCATTTCATTATTTACCAACAACCATATTTAACCACACAACCCATAATTTATTTATTCATTGTTAATTTTCATCCCATTAGCCAAACCAAACCACAGTTATTTCAATCATTATTAAATAATTATTTCATCACTACCTGGGAATCTAGCACAACACAATCATTCTCAGTAATAGCTCAGCATCCCCATTGTACCATCTCCTAGAATCCCCAAAAGACCAATGAAAAAACCATCATCTCACCACCCAAAAGTCGCATCCAAATAACCATCACCTTTACACCCAAAAAACCTATCCAAACGACCCTCATCTCACCACCCCAAATGCATGGCCAAATCGTCCTCACCTCACCACCCCAAAAGCACGACCAAAGAAACAATCACCTCACCACCCCAAAAGCATGGCCAAAAAACCATCACCTCGCTACCCCAAAATCATGACCAAAAAACCCACACCCCAATGCTCCAAAAAATAGCCAAACAACCATCACCTCATCACCCCAAAAGCATGTCCAAATGAACAACACCTTACTGCCCAAAAATCATGACCAAACGAACCATTCATCACCCCACTCTACATCAAAACCACACATTGTCACCCCACAATCATGGTCGCACATCAAAACACATCAAAGACCATTTTACAGATTTAAAAAAGGTATTTCTATCAAATTTCACTTTATTTTAGTGGCATTATCACACAACCCATAAATCCAAGGGCATACATTTCATTAGCCAAATATACATGATTATCCAATTTCTATTTTGGATGATATCAAAATAACTATAGTGAAAGAAAATGCTCCCAATAGACATGAATTTCATCAAGGCATTCGGGTCGTACTAACACAACACCATATAATATCGAAGTTGTAAAAGAAAGAGAATCATCCCCCTTACCCCATAAATATTTAATTAACCGATTAATTTATCTTGATTAGGCTAGTTTAAACCATTTCCCATATATAAACAATATTAACCCCCCCCCCACACACACACACACACACATGATACACGAAAGTGAAAAAAAAGTGATTCCCTACCCCAAATAATCTTTGCTAATTCACTTCACACCGCAAGGTGAAGAATAAATTCCTAGAAAACACAGCCACACCATGAGATCACGGATCGACCCACACCTCATAAAATATCTGTTAGAATTTATCCCAAAAATACCTCAAAACAAAAATACCCCACCACAATGAAGCTTGAAATAATATCTGAAGGAAAATAAGGGGATGTAGGGGAGAACACACTATGGATCATCGATGAATTGCCAACAAAACCCATAGAATAAAAGTTGGCAGAAAAGGGATGGAAGGTCCTCTAAAGGAACCTAGGGTTCCTCTATAATGATAAAAAGAGTGGTTCATCCAAATGAAAATAATCTATATAAATGGTTATAAAATAACCTGGATCCCATCAGTTTCATGTCGTGTATTCTATTCATGATGTGAAATCTACAGATTTTCCAAAAAATCCATCTTTTATAAAAAATCATGTCACCTCAACCTTTATTTAATTACACATCATTAATTGATTTCATGATGTGAATACATTTCATAGATTTTACCTAAACCACGCACAAGCTCTTAACCACCAGTTCACGTCGTGTAAACCTTTCATGGTGTGAATTTTATGTAGTAACACTTCCACACCTCCAACCACCATGAAACCTCTTCTAGACTCCTTTGAAACATATCCAACACCCAAAAACAAAAAATTGATAGGTATTTAAGGAACAATATATTACATTAGATACCTCTCACCTTATTCTTTCCCTCAAGAATCCAAAACCAATCCTAGAAGGAAAGGGGTCCAAACAACCACCATACAAGATACCTCTTAAGGATATCATTACTCCTCAACGTTACCACCATCCAAACACGTCAATTGAAACATCCATGAAACATAGTGTATAGTTGTAAACCACATCCTTTCACACAACCAAACCACTACACAACCATCTTATCTTTCACACAGACCAAACCAAAAAATGCTACAACCAACAAATTACACCCCCTCAACACACAAATCAAGAAATTCTATCCTTCATGTCAAGACATTATCTTATATGGGTAGAACTGACTTTCCCTCATGGTTTTAATCACATTGTAGTATAATGCGCCATGATTAGGAATTAGGTCCTCTCCTTTTCATATGTCTATAATTTATCACACATCATACATCAAGAAAAAAAATATCATAACATAAGAAGATCAAAATATCACATCATAAGAATAAAAAATTCAGGAAAAACTCAAAAAATATTCAGGTACTAGGAACAAATTTATGTCTCATGTTTCTAATTACTCTCTTACAGGCTACCATGCCTCCACAACACATGAACCAATGGAATGGTCTGTCTTCACAATGCATTCTCTTGGAAATCTTGGGTCTCTATTGGATAATCTATGAATGTCACATCATCCTCGATATCTAACTCTCCCTATTCAATTACATGGGAATAATTTTGAAGATACCAATGAATCTGAGAGACATGGAAGACTTCATCGATCCCCTCCATCCATGGTGGCAACGCCAATCGATACTCCACCACACTAACTATAGCGACCCGGCCTTTTCTTACATTATTATTACATCATTTCAAAGATAAACAACATAATAGTATTACACATAGAGGATCCAATGGTTTAGTGTCTTGGGAGAACTAGGACCATACATAACAAATACATCATCAACCATAAACATTTATTTAGTTTCTTCTTCTCTAGCTTCTAAGTGGCACTTGTCCTCTCCGTAGTACATGTAGCCACCTGAGGATATACATCAAAAAGGGTGAGCTAGAATCCTAGTAAGAGGATAGATAATGAAAATATATAATGGGGTGATCATAATCATAACATAGGAAAAAGATCATGAACATGAGAGGAGCATAAGTAAAAGACTTGAAATGTGGCAATGCATAAAAATGAAACATCATGTCTTAGTGGTTAACTACCACACATAATTGTGAACCAAGCTAGAATCTTGTTCAAACATCATTTCACATTTACTCATGAGATTCATCACTTTACCCAATGCATTGGATATCTATATAATTCCGGGTGCACCCATCACATTTAAACATTCATATTGCGCAATATAATTCTAGGTGCACCTGTCACATCATAACATTATGATTTATCATGCATGCCACAATGAAAATATAACATAAATTAACATAACTAACCCATGAAAATAAATGGTTTTCATATCATAATAACACATTCATAATCTTTGGGTTCCCAAAATAAAGAGGGAACAACATACTTGATACAAGGATCATCAACCTTGAATGAGAGGTAAAAGTTGAGTTCTTAAAAGAAGAGTTCTTTCGAAAAACATTTGGATTGACATAAACTTCAGTATAAAACATGTATATCCTAGAAAAGGAAAGAAAATTATGAAAAAATGATCTTTAAGGAGTTACCATATCAAAAATGGAGTGAAAGAGGTAGAACCCGAAGGATGAAAGTTGGGTTCGAGAATTTCCCCTTACCTTGTACCCGAAAGCCTCCTACTCTTTAATGTCCTGTATAATGACATTATATTCATTAATTAGAAATTCCAGAAACTTTTATACATTAATAGGGTTAATTATGGTTTAATTATGTCATATTATGTTCCTTTGGATGACTTATATAGTTTAAAAACATTGTTCGGGGATGTTTGTTTTTATGGTTTTTCTTGGGTGGTTCACTTGTATTCTTAAATTGATGTTTGGGTAGAACATGGGTAAACATCCAGAAATGATATTAAATGTTATTAATGATATTACAGTATATTTAATAATTTTATAATGAATTATATTAGATTCATGTGGACGAATCATTAGATAATAATTTAATGATGGTTATTTGGGTTAATTTGAGCGGTTTTTTGATCACAACGAAATTGTTTTAACTTTTAACTTAGTAATTTGGACATAGGTTATTTCCAGAACTTAAAATAGAAAATAATACATATAAAATATTCTGTTTCAATGATAAAAATGGTTTCATGACCAGATCTGAAGGTAGAAATGGAAGAAGAGAGCATGTCGTTTTTGAAGGTGATAAATTAACACCTCATGAACAACGTTCTCTTTAATAAAATAAAAAGAAGAGGGAAAGGGTGTGAGGTGATATTAGAATCATAAAAATTATAGTATAAGTATAATATTGGAGTTACAAAACAATTTTTATGAATATAGGTGGGGAGAGATCAAGAAAGGAACTTGAACTTGAAAGGAAATTAAAGGAGAAGAGGGAGGGAAATTACCTCTAGAATCTTCCTCTTGAGATCCTCCTAAAGGAAGTTAGGATTAGTCTTTTGATGAGACCAGAAGCTTTTGGACGTGGGGGAGGGGCTAGGGAAGATGTTTGGGCAGAGTTTAGAGAAGTCTTGTATCTTGAGAGGTGTGAGGAAAATAGGGAGTGAAGGGTGGCTTTTATAGTGTAGGGGAGAGGGGTTTCCTTAATATAAAATTCATTAGTTTATTATTTTCCCCTAAGACAAGGAATAGTGAGTATTGGATAACCAAGAATAGTAAATAAGCCATGTGAGTTTGGGATTTGTGTTCTTACATCACTTGTGATGTCAGGAATAGTGGGTTTTAATTAAAATGTATTTATATGGTAAATTAATGTATTCTACTATTCACCAAAAATTCAAGTATCTCAGAAAAATCCCAAAACTTTACCCCAACCATTTTTCGACGTGTAGAATCCAAAAATGAAGTCCATTGTTGAAAAATAATTTTCTAAATATTATTAATTTAATATTTAAATAAAATAATAATTAACTTAAAAAAACAGTTTTTTAGATTAAAACTGATTTTATTGTTCTTTCAAACATTACGTAGGGTCTTATAAAATTATCTAAAAACTATTAGAAATTGATTCAATAATTTATGAATACATTTCATGGAAATAAATATTATTTTGAATTATTAATTAATTGTAATTAATTATTATTACTTATAAAATACCAAAAACGTTTACTAAGGTCAAATTGTCACTTTCTAAGATGTCTAAATTTTATTTAATTATTCGTAGGTAATTTTACTCTTATTTACTATTCATAAGGGTCATATTACTATTCGTAAGGGTAGGTTACTGTTCATAAGGGTAGATTACTATTCACCAAAAATTATTTTTGTTTCCTTAGACTCCAAAAATCATCTTGAACACAACCGTGAATGTCGGATTTTCAAAATTCAAAACATAGTTATGACAAACTTATGTTTAAAGGTCACTTATCACTTAGTAGTTCATTTTGTTGTGTTTTCATGTTATTTTATGACATAAATATAAGAAGGGAATTTCCATTGAAAAACTTTGGGTCGTTACATTCTTCCCCCCTTAAGAAATTTCGCCCCTGAAATTTCACATTACACAAATAGGTGAGGGTACTTCTCCTTCATTGCATCTTCTGGTTCCCAAGTTGCTTCATCAAACTTATGATTCCTCCACAACACTTTGAAAAGGCGGGTTGTCTTGTTGCGTAGAACCTTATCACTTCGGTCCAGAATTTTTACCGGTTGCTCCTCATAGGAGAGATCATCTTCCAGCTGCACCACCTCTGAGTTTAGTACATGTGAGGGGTCTGGTATGTACTTCCTCAGTAGTGATACATGAAACACATCATGAAATTGAGCCATATTCGTTGGAAGTGCCAGACGATAGGCCACGGCTCCTATACGGTCAAGGATCTCAAAGGGGTCAATGTACCTTGGGCTTAGCTTCCCTTTCTTCCCGAATCGCATGACTCTTTTCCATTGAGATATTTGAATGAAGAATTTATCTCCAACGTCGAACTCCAAGTCCCTTCGACGATTGTTAGCATAGATCTTTTGTCGACTTTGAGGAGCTTTGATGTGTTTCTAGATGACATGAACTTTCTTAGTCATCTCTTGAACAAGATCGGGTCCATGCAACTTTCTTTCTCCAACTTCATCTCAACAGGTTGGAGTTCTACATCACTTCCCATAAAGAGCTTCATATGGAGCCATCTGAATACTCGAGTGGAAGCTATTGTTGTATGAGAACTCAACCAATGGGAGATGCTGATCCCAACCACCATTGAATTCAAGAGAGCAGGATCTTAGCATATCTTCAAGCGTCTGAATAGTCCTTTCAGACTGGCCATCAGTTTGGGGGTGATAGGTCGTGCTGAAATTTAATTCAGTACTCAAAGCATATTGAAGGCTCCTCCAGAATTTAGATGTGAACCTTGGGTCACAGTTGGAGACAATTGAGAGTGGAACATCGTACAGTCTCACCACTTCCTTCACATATATCCTTGCAAGTTGATCAAGTGAGAGATCTTCCCAAATAGTGATAAAATGGGCAGTCTTGGTGAGTCGGTCAACTACAACCCATATCACATTATTTCCCTTTGATGTCTTCGGTAGACCCGCGACAAAGTCCATAGTAACATTTTCCCATTTCCACATGGGTATAGGAAATGGTTGTATCATACCTTTGGACTTTTTCCGCTCAACTTTAACTTGCTGACATACCAAGCACCTTGATATATATTCTGCTATCTCTTTCTTCATGTTATCCCACCAGAAGTGTTCTCGGAGATCACGATACATCTTGGTACTCCCAGGATGGATAGAGGAAGTTGAGCTATGTGCATTATCTAATAGCTCCTTCTTTATCCTGGGTGATGAAGGTACACAAAGCCGCATTCCAAACCAAATCACACCATCATCGTCGATATGGAACTCTTGCAGCTTCCCTTCCTTTACTACATTCACCCTCTTTTGTATCTCCACATCATCCCTTTTTTCTTCCTTAATATTCTCTTGGATATGAAAATAATGGATTTGGAAATCATAAGGGCGGGGGAAATCAGCTACCTTGTTCGCCTTTCCAAGATGATAGTGAATAGAGAAATCTTAATCCTTGATTAGCTCTAACCATCTTCTTTGATGCATGTTGAGCTCCTTTTGTGTGAATATATACTTTAGGCTATTGTGGTTAGTGTATATGTCACACTTCTCACCATAAAGGTAGTGCCGCCAGATTTTCAAGGCAAAAATCACGGCTGCTAGCTCTAGATCATGCGTCGGGTAGTTCTGCTCATGGATCTTCAACTGTCGTGAGGTGTATGCTATCACATTATCATTTTTCATGAGTACACAACCCAAGCCTTTCTTTGAAGCATCACTGTATATCACAAAACTTTCTCCACTTTTTGGTAGTGTGAGTATAGGTGCGGTGATCAGCCTTATTTTTATCTCCTTGAAGCTTCCCTCACATTCTTCCATCCATACATACTTTACCCCTTTCCTTGTTAACTTAGTTATCATGCTTGACAATCATGAGAAGTTTCTCACAAAATGTCTGTAGTACCCAGCTAATCCCAGAAAACTACAGATTTCTGTGACACTATAGGGCTTGGGCCATTCCTCAGTCGCCTTTGTCTTTGAAGGGTCCATAGAAATTCCCTCACTTGTGATTACATGTCCCAAGAACGTGACTTGATTCATCCAAAAGTCACACTTGCTGAACTTGGCGTACAACTTCTCCTTTCTCAATGTCGCCAACACAAGTCTTAGATGTTCTTCATGTTCCTCCTTTCTATTGGAGTATATGAGAATATCATCAATAAACACTACCACAAATTTGTCGAGGTAATGTCTAAAGACTCTATTCATCAAATCCATGAAGATTGCAGGGGCATTATTAAGTCCGAAGGGCATCACCAAAAACTCATAGTTCCCATACCTTGTATGGAAGGCAGTCTTCTGAATATCTTCCGTCTTCACCTTTACTTGATGATATCCAGAACAAAGATCCACCTTTGAGAAGTATTGAGCTCCTCTTAACTGATCGAACAAGTCATCAATCCTTGGGAAAGGATACTTGATCTTTATGGTGATCTTGTTGAGTTCCCGATAATTGATACACAGCCGCATGGTTCCATCCTTCTTCTTCACAAAGAGCACTGGCGCACCCCAAGGTGATGCACTAGGGTGTATGAACCCTTTGTTCAGATTCTCTTGCAGCTGCTTCTTCAACTCCTCCAGTTTGATAGGATCCATCCTATAGGGACACTTTGAGATAGGAGTAGCTCCGGGTATGAGTTCAATAGAGAACACTACCTCACGATCCGGGGGAATTCCGGGTAACTCTTCGGGAAATACATCGCTGTATTCTCTCACGATGGGCATTTCCTCAAGGTTGGAACTTTCCTTCGACTCAACCATTGGGGAGAGGTATGCTTCTTCATAGGGGATCAACACCCACACCATTGAAGGATTTTTCAAAGGAGATTCATGATCTTCCTTGCATTTGTAGAGGAGCATGGGATGGTTAGGAATATGAAAATATATTTCCTTTTCCCGATAGATGATATGTTCTCTATATAACAAGAGCCAATCCATTCCCATTATAGCGTCAAATTCCACCAAGGGAAGTATTACGAGGTTTGCTGGAAGAATCTTCCCACATAAACCAATAGGAGAAGAGTCAAACACTTGGGTTGCAATGATTTCACCACTTAGTGTTTTTACATATATCTCTACTTCAAGGTTTTGGGGCTTCGATTCTATAGTTCTAGAAAACTTTCAAGATATAAAGGAATGCGTAGAACCAGAATCAAATAAGACTTTTGCCATTCTTGAGTGAATAGTAAGTGTACCTTGTACGACTTCATTATCATGATCCACCTCCTCAGTAGAGATGGCATAAGACTTCCCTTGTTCCATTGGATTTGGTGGTCATTTGCACTGATTACCCTCGAGATTTCTAGGTTTAGTGCACTAGTTTGAATAGTTCCCTATGTAACACCCCAAGATTTTATGAAAAATATTCTTTTTAATTTCATGTCTTGTGTTGTACACTACACCAAAAGGAGCTTGCACAACACGCATCCTTGACTTTCCTTGCATTACAAGCAATCACGACCTTCCTCGATAGCGTGTCTAGTACGCAATACCAAGTTTCACTAAACAAGGATATGCTATTAAAATATTATTAAAACTAGCCGTTATGAATAGTAATAACCACTTTTTGAAATTTTTTAAATTTTATTTTCCAAAATGGACTTCATTTTTGGATTTGGAATATTAAAATTAGCTTAGGGTGAAATTTTGGTACTTTTCGGATAACTTTCATATTCTGATGAATAGTGAAAATTACTAAATTTTAATTAAAAACAACTTTTTTAATAGAAATAATTAATAGTGATAAATTATTAATTTGAGTGGTTTTAAAGTATATTTAGAATATATTTTTACAATTTAATACAATTTTGGTCATTGGATGTAATTTCACATTTAAACCAGATATAAACAAGTGTCAATCTTTTGATAGTTATTATCTCTCAAAAACACGCTATTTGTTTTGACGACGGGAATTAATTTTTAAATTAATTATTGTAACTGATATGTTTTTAATTTGGTAAATTAGACATCATTTTTGAATTCATAATATCAAATATATCTTAGGCCTAATTTTTTGTATTTTTCTGGAAACGTTCATTTTTTGATGAATAGTGAAACCACTAAGTGGTAGTTAAAAAAACTGAATTTTTCATAAAACTTAATTTTACCGCTTCTGTGAGTGAAATTTCAAAAATCCGAGAGACACGGTTAATATCAAGGACTAAAATGTGGTTCAATGAGATGAAAATAATTTTTGGTGAATAGTAACTTTTGACTTTTTTTACCACGGTTAAAAGTAAATAGGGTAATTAATGGTAAAAATGATATTATTATTACCCTAACACATGTCCTAATTCTATTGGATAAGTGTAATTCGACCACAAACAACCTTAGGAATACAATATGACCATTTAAGCCCACTTGGATTAGATTAGGACATTTATTATTAATTTATTTAAAGAAGGGTTAAAATAGTTAAAATCAATGTTTAATAAGTAAATCATTTTTAATATAGGGTTATACATAAGATAAATTCGACTATAAATATTCATTAGAAAGATAAAAATATTTCCTACATAATGATATTTTATTTGTAATTTTTAGACATTAAATAATTTAATTTATTTATGACACAACGATGATGCAGTAATTACCTTTTTAAGAAAATATTAACATAATTGATGTTATAAATGCCCAAATAAATGTAATTTGAGACATTTTATGACTTAACATAATTTTATAGGTTAATATGACATGTTATTGTTGATTTATGTAACTTGGTTTGAACTTATCATTCTGTTATGAATTTCATAAAAATCATGTACCAAATAGTGTCAAAATTGACATAAATTAGTTTTTAAAACAAATATTATATTATTAATTGTTATTTTATTCCTAAAAATCTAAGGTTCGGCCAAATTACTTATATACGGTTATATAAATTAATAATAAACAACTTGCGGTTCGTTTGGATTGATATAGTAAGTTTATTAACCATATAGTGTAAGAAAACAAAAAGACACGGTAAAAGTTAAATTATTTAACTTAGAGTTAAATCTAATTGATAAGGTTAAAATAATAACCTAAACTTGTATAAATCCTATTGGATGAGAGTACATCGACCCATCCACACATTAGCTTCGAAATAAGACCCTTTGGAACCATTATAAACCGAATTTGACCTTAATATAAAATAATATTTTGAGATTTTCCTAAGGTGTCCCTCTCCTCCCTTATAAAAGGGAAGCTCCTCCCTCTCCTCCTCACACAAATTTGAGCATTCAAGCTCGGCCAACCCCTGCCAAAATCTCTTATCCACTTCCCTAGTATCATCCTAGAGGTCCTGGTCTTCTTCAAAGACCATCCTTAGTTCTTTATGTGGAGGTTAAGAAAAGGCGCGTCAAAAAGAGGTAATATCCATTACCGATCTTTTTCAATTTCTTTCTTCTTCAACTTCTTCTTCTTTAGTTGTTTCATGATAAAGTAATAACATCAGTATTTCTTATATACTGATATGTTATTATAAATATGAAACAACTCTAATTAACCTTCTATCCATCCTACAGAAAAAGGAAATCACCGCACGTGCTTACGTACGGAATACCGTCTCCACGCCGTGGTGTAATCTATTTTCTGCCACCACCTTAATTGGATGGGTATAATGGTGTAATTAGTAACTATATATGATTATTATAAAGTGATATTGATACTGAAATAGTATACATACACTTCAACACAATTTCACGATCATGAGAACGATATCATCGCTCGTGCATACGTACGGACTACCGTCTCCACGACGCGATGAGATTCATTCTCCACATTAACCATTCATGAATGATTATAAAGTATATATAATGAATAATAATAAAATATATGAAATTTTAAATCTACTGGATTTATGTATATATATATATATATATATATGTCATCTACTTACTTCCATTCAAGACAATAAGGAAAGGAAAACAGCATTCATGCGTACGTACGGACTACCGTCTCCATGAACGGTGTGTTTCATTTCATTTAACTATCTATTATATATATATACTGAATATATATGATATATAAATCATTTTTTATATTATGGAAGTAAGTAAATAATGATATAAGTAATAATAATGTCAAGAACAACAAGTCCAAACACCTACGATAAATGAAACTATTTTACCCAAAACGCTTCTTTAACATGGAATTTACAAAAGAACAGGTAATATAAAGTCATAAGTGAACCATATATGATATCATAACAATGAATATGATTCTGTAATAAGTTAATTACATTATTTAAATCATTATACAGGAGGTTCGGATACGTACAAAGCATATCGGACATAAGGTAAGGGAAATATCACAATCTCATTTTTTGTCCGAGATTGTTTATACTTTGGTATTTACTGGGGTGTATTTTATCATCCACATCCATGTTTCCTCAATATGTAATATTATTTCCATCCACCTAAAATTTTTTAAATTCAATTTTACCCTTTGGTGAGTTTTTGGTAAAAGATATGAAAGGAATCTTTTGTCGTTTTTCGTACGAGATATTTTTTGACTTTTCCGACAAAAGTACGAGAAGAATGTTTTTTAACTTATACGGCATGAATGGATTTTTAAAACATTATTTCCAAGAATATTCCTTTACAAGTTTTAAATTTTATTTTTAATCAACTTCTTTTAGTTTATAATTGTATGACATGTTAAGAAAGGAAAAGTGTTTTTGAAGTAGAAAGAATATTTTCCTCAATAATGGAGTTCAAGTGTTTTATCAAAATTATTTTCCATCTAAGAAAATATAGGGTTATATTTCTATCCCTATTATAACATTGATTTTATTATGTTGTGATGGAATTATTTTTATGAATTTCTTTATCCTATATGAATTTTTTTATGATGTCACGATGTTTAAGAATCCCATTTTTATTACATGGTTTATGCTATAATGTATGGTTTATGATTTTGTGGCACACATAAGAATGGTATCATTATAGGATGGGTGGGACCTATATCTCCCTCCAATTCATTGGGTAAAGATTTTATATCTCATGAGATAGATATGGCTGGAATGGTAGGTTATACCGGTTCAGTGAAACAGGACTGAAACGAGGGTGACTCGGTTCAGAAATGAACTTTGTACACTAAGATAGTCTTGACCATGAGTCTTGACTAATAAGAAATGATTCTCTATGATTATGTGTGTATGCCACAATGTTTCATGTTTTAAGTTATGATTATTGGTATTACATTTCACTACTATGATTTATCCCATGTTATGAAATTATGATCTCTTTTACAGGTTAAGATTTCCAAAAGATATGTTCTTATGAATATGACGTGATTGATATTTCTTTTGTTTACCCTTACTGATAATTTGAGCTCACCCTTTTATGTTTTCTTTTCCCCAGGACATAAAGAAAGGATTTAGGTTAAAAAAGAAGATCTTTATGGGAGATGTTGAAGATCTTTCACCATGATTAGAAGATTATATTCCGAGTTTCCAAAGACACTAAACTATTACGGTCCTTGTGTGTGTGTTTTTGTTATGTACTAAGTATTCCACAAAAGTAATGTAATGTCCATGTACGTCAAGCTTCGGGTCTCTACAGTTGGTATCAGAGGAAAGGTTAAGTCAACCTTTGGAAATTAGGATGCGAGAACGTTAGTGAGATCACTAGAGATATTTCTAAGGTATGTCTAGGGATGTCTCTAAGGATAAGTATACGTATAGGATATAGTCCTAGAACTGTGGTAACGATATTAGATTAAACCAAATATGTTAGATATTGAAGTCACTCCCCCTTTATTATGATTTTTTCCTCTCACACTATTCTTTTTGGGTTTTAGAAAATGGCTGGAAACAAGATGATTCACAATAATGGAGTATATGATGGACAATGGAATGATATTATTCATGAGAAACCAAATGAAATGGTATTTGGAGGTCCAAACATCATTATTATGCCGAATCAAAAATCTCATAATATGATCAATAAAGTAAAATTTGGTAAGTTTCCTGACTTGGCTAATAAGAGAAAGATGGAGTTTCATGATGATCATAGAGGAAAAAAAGTTCAATTTCCCCTATGTAAATCATGTGGGAACAGGCATCAAGGAGAATGTTTCAAAGGAACTGGAAGATTCTTTGGGTGTGGAAAAGAAGGACACAAAGCCAGTAAGTGCAAAGGAAAAGGTTCAATTAACACCAGGGATGAGGATAATGGTATTGCTACGACATCAACAGTGGTTAAATGTTTTAAATGTGGAATGTACGGGCATTATGCAAACCAATTCCCTAAGGGAAAGTCTCATGAAGAGAATCAGTATGGTTGTATGGGTAGTATTTATGTTGATGATGATGATGAGACTACAAATGATATGTGAGATGAAAGAATTGTTGAAGCTCGGTCAATGGTTTAAGAATGTAGTGGAATGATTACATGTTTATCAAGTGTAATGTTGTATAAGTAATCTCATGTTACTATGGAATAAAGAGACACCTAAAGATTGTTACACTGTTGTATTTCCTTAAGTTTTGAAAGTATGTGATTAATGGTACCAATATTTTTTGAAAGTAGGTGATATGCGTATAATGAAGGGATAAGGATAAAATTAAATGTTTGATAGTATTCATGACCTCATGACTGATATAAGGAGAAGGTTATATCATGGTTTGACTATATAGAATTTTTGGATTTTGGTATATGGAAATAGTTAACTTTTGACAGCATTCATTTTTTCACTAAGGTTTAATGGGTATTCATTTTTCAAGAGAATACATGATTACGGTATTCACATGATTGGAATGTGACCAACAAGATAATGGGGGATAAATGATGGTTGGTTGATGACATTTCAAGTAATCATTTTCTTTATACTATGAGCTTGGACCGAAGTATTTTAGATAAGCCTAAATATTGGAATGGATTATGATGGAAATAACTTAGGATAGAACTTTTTCGATATTATTGATGGGATGTTATAGTAATATAGCTTTAGAAAAAGGACAACCTGCAGGACGGGCGACAGCCCATCGCGTCGGACAAGGCTGTGGGAATCAAACCCACAACCGAAGTGCGACTGGCCTTTATCGCCTACCACTGGCCTACAGGAAGTCCCTGTTTAGTAGAAACTAGTTTTATTTTATTATGTGGTATGATATATGATGTATAGATTCATTCTTGGAATCGTATATGATTAACCTCACCATAGATGGACTTATGTATATTTGATAACTTTTGTTAACCTTTTGTTTGAAACAGATGGAATAACCCATCATTCTATCACATGATCAATTAACACTTCATGAATAACAAATTCAACTTCATTTCTTTAAGAGATGAAGTGAAAATTGTTCAAATTATGAACAATAGTGAGATTGTACCAAAATAAAGTAAGTATTTATTCTAATTCAAATTCTTCAACTTTAGGGAAATGATTTTGAAAACCAAGAATGTTGTCCTAGTGCTCTTATATCCGATGAATCAAATGGTACTTAGATCATCACAAATTTATGGATTTGTGATTGCTGGCTTTTCCATAGCCATGTTCTCTACCACTCTCCATCAGAACATGACGGTTAAATTTCTCTTCCATATCCATATTTTTACCTATGTGGAAACCCAGTGATTAGTTTATTTGGGTAACTGTTACGTTTCATACTTTTGTTTTTAAAGATTGGTTTTGGTATTCCTTTTTACGATGTGGGTTTCTATTAAAGAAACTTTCGAATAGTAAACCATTTATAACCCCGAAGAATTTCGAGGGCGAAATTCATTTTAAGGGGGGTAGAATGTAACACCCCAAGATTTTATGAAAACTATTCTTTTTAATTTCATGTCTTGTGTTGTACACTACACTAAAAGGAGCTTGCACAACACGCATCCTTGACTTGCCTTGCATTACACACAATCGCGACCTTCCTCGATAGAGTGTGTAGTACGCAATACCGAGTTTCACTAAACAACGATATGCTATTAAAATATTATTAAAACTAGCTGTTATGAATAGTAATAACCACTTTTTGAAATTTTGTAAATTTTATTTTTCAAAATGGACTTCATTTTTGGATTCGGAATATTAAAATTAGCTTAGGGTGAAATTTTGGTACTTTTCGGATAACTTTCATATTCTAATGAATAGTGAAAATTACTAAATTTTAATTAAAAACAACTTTTTTAATAGAAATAATTAATAGTGATAAATTATTAATTTGAGTGGTTTTAATGTATATTTAGAATATATTTTTACAATTTAATACAATTTTGGTCATTGGATGTAATTTCACATTTAAACCAGACATAAACAAGTGTCAATCTTTTGATAGTTATTATCTCTCAAAAACACGCTATTTGTTTTGACGACGGGAATTAATTTTTAAATTAATTAATGTAACTGATATGTTTTGAATTTGGTAAAATAGTTGTCATTTTTGAATTCATAATATCAAATATAGCTTAGGCCTAATTTTTTGTATTTTTCTGGAAACGTTCTTTTTTGATGAATAGTGAAACCACTAAGTGGTAGTTAAAAAAACTGAATTTTTCATAAAACTTAATTTTACCGCTTCTGTGAGTGGAATTTCGAAAATCTGAGAGACACGGTTAATATCAAGGACTAAAATGTGGTTCAATGAGATGAAAATAATTTTCGGTGAATAGTAACTTTTGACTTTTTTTACCACGGTTAAAAGTAAATAGGGTAATTAAGGGTAAAAATGATATTATTATTACCCTAACACATGTCCTAATTCTATTGGATAAGTGTAATTTGACCAAAAACAAACTTAGGAATAAAATATGACCATTTAAGCCCACTTGGATTAGATTAGGACATTTATTATTAATTTATTTAAAGAAGGGTTAAAATAGTTAAAATCAATGGTTAATAAGTAAATCATTTTTAATATAAACCTAAAAATATTTCATACATAATGATATTTTATTTTTCATTTTTAGACATTAAATAATTTAATTTATTTATGACACAACAATGATGCAGTAATTACCTTTTTAAGAAAATATTAACATAATTGATGTTATAAATGCCCAAATAAATGTAATTTGAGACTTTTTATGACTTACCCTAATTTTATAGGTTAATATGACATGTTATTGTTGATTTAATTAACTTGGTTCGAACTTATCATTCTGTTATGAATTTTATAAAAATCATGTACCAAATAGTGTCAAAATTGACATAAATTAGTTCTTAAAACAAATATTATATTATTAATTGTTATTTTATTCCTAAAAAACTAAGGTTCGGCCAAATGACTTAGATACGGTTATATATATTAATAATAAACAACTTGGGGTTCGTTTGGCTTGATATAGTAAGTTTATTAACCATATAGTGTAAGAAAACAAAAAGACACGGTAAAAGTTAAATTATTTAACTTAGAGTTAAATCTAATTGATAAGGTTAAAATAATAACCTAAACATGTCTAAATCCTATTGTATGAGAGGAATTCTACCCATCCCCACTTTATCTTCTAAATAAGACCCTTTGGAACCATTATAAACCGAATTTGACCTTAATATAAAATAATATTTTGAGATTTTCCTAAGGTGCCCCTCTCCTCCCTTATAAAAGGGCACCTCCTCCCTCTCCTCCTCACACCAATTTGAGCATTCAAGCTCGGCCAACCCCTTACAAAATCTCTTCTACACTTCCCTAGTATCATCCTAGAGGTCCTGGTCTTCTTCAAATACCTTCCTTAGTTCATTAAGTGGAGGTTAAGAAAAGGCGCGTCAAAAAGAGGAAATATCCATTACCGATCTTTTTCAATTTCTTTCTTCTTCAACTTCTTCTTCTTTAGTTGTTTCGTGATAAAGTAATAAAATCAGTATTTCTTATATACTGATATGTTATTATAAATATGAAACAACTCTAATTAACCTTCTATCCATCCTACGGAAAAAGGAAATCACCGTGCGTGCGTACGTACGGAATACCGTCTCCACACCGTGGTGTAATCTATTTTCCACCACCACCTTAATTGGATGGGTATAATGGTGTAATGCGTAACTATATATGATTATTATAAAGTGATATTGATACTGAAATAATATGCATACACTTCAACACAAGTTCATGATCATGAGAACGATATCATCGCTCGTGCGTACGTACGGACTACCGTCTCCACGACGCGATGAGATTCATTCTCCACATTAACCATTCATGAATGATTATAAAGTATATATAATGAATAATAATGAAATATATGACATGTTAAATCTACTGGATTTATGTATATATATATATATATATGTATGTCATCTACTTACTTCCATTCAAGACAATAAGGAAAGGAAAACAGCGTTCATGCGTACGTACGGACTACCGTCTCCATGAACAGTGTGTTTCATTTCATTTATCTATCTATTATATATATATACTGAATATATATGATATATAAATCATTTTTTATATTATGGAAGTAAGTAAATAATGATATAAGTAATAATAATGTCAATAACAACAAGTCCAAACACCTACGATAAATGAAACGATTTTACCCAAAACGCTTCTTTAACATGGAATTTACAAATGAACGGGTAATATAAAGTCATAAGTGAACCATATATGATATCATAACAATTAATATGATTTTGTAATAAGTTAATTACATTATTTAAATTATTATACAGGAGGTTCGGATACGTACAAAGCATTTCGGACATAAGGTAAGGGAAATATCACAATCTCATTTTTTGTCCGAGATTGTTTATACTTTGGTATTTACTGGGGTATATTTTATCATCCACATACATGTTTTCTAAATATGTAATATTATTTACATCCACCTACAATTGTTTAAATTCAATTTTACCCTTTGGTGATTTTTTGGTAAAAGATATGAAAGGAATCTTTTGTCGTTTTTCGTACGAGATATTTTTTGACTTTTCCGACAAAAGTATGAGAAGAATGTTTTTTTAACTTATACGGCATGAATGGATTTTTAAAACATTATTTCCAATAAGCTTCCTTTACAAGTTTTAAAGTTTATTTTTAATCAACTTCTTTTAGTTTATAATTGTATGACATGTTAAGAAAGGAAAAGTGTTTTTGAAGTAGAAAGGATATTTTCCTAAAGAATGGAGTTCAAGTGTTTTATCAAAATTATTTTCCATCTAATACAATATAGGGTTTTGTTTCTATCCCTATTATAACATTGATTTTATTATGTTGTGATGGAATTATTTTTATGAATTTCTTTATCCTATATGAATTGTTTTATGATGTCACGATGTTTAAGAATCCCATTTTTATTACATGGTTTATGCTATGATGTATAGTTTATGATTTTGTGGCACACATAATAATGGTATCATTATGAGATGGGTGGGACCTATATCTCCCTCCAATGCATTGGGTAAAGATTTTATATCTCATGAGATAGACATGGCTGGAATGATAGGTTATACCGGTTCAGTGAAACAGGACTGAAACGAGGGTGACTCGGTTCAGAAATGGACTTTGTCCACTAAGATAGTCTTGGTAATGATTCTTGACTAATAAGAAATTATTCTCTATGATTATGTGTGTATGCCACAAAGTTTCATATTTTAAGTTATGATTATTGGTATTACATTTCACTACTATGATTTATCCCATGTTATGAAATTATGATCTCTTTTGCAGGTTAAGATTTCCAAAAGTTATGTTCTTATGAATATGACGTGATTGATATTTCTTTTGTTTACCCTTACTGAGCATTTGAGCTCACCCTTTTATGTTTTCTTTTCCCCAGGACATAAAGAAAGGATTTACGTTAAAAAAGAAGATCTTTATGGGAGATGTTGAAGATCTTTCACCACGATTAGAAGATTATATTCCGAGTTTCCAAAGACACTAAACTATTACGATCCTTGTGTGTGTGTTTTTTTTATGTACTAAGTATTCCTCAAAAGTAATGTAATGTCCATGTACTTCAAGCTTCGGGTCTCTACACCCTAGCTCCCTATAGTTGTAGCATTGAACCATGAGTGGTTCTCTCCTTTCATCAGCTACATTCTCCTTCCTTTTCATGTCTTTTCGACACTCTTGAGCATGGTGTCCTTCTTTCCCACACTTGAATCATTTCCCCGTCCCTTTGAGTCAGTTCCCATGGTGCAACTTCCCACATTTTTTGGCATGTGGGTCGTTGATTTTTCTTCTCACCTTTGTCAGTAGATCCACCGGCTTGAAACTCCATCTTTCATTTCTTATCCTCATAGCCATGGGACCATTCTCCAAACTCCATCTCCACTTTGAGATCACACCGAACAACTTCTTCATAACTCCCAAAGTCTCTAATTTCAAGATCCTTTCGAAGGTGTGGTTTTAATCCACTAATGAATCTATCAATTTTGCTATCATTGTTGATAATAAAACCTGAAGCATACCTTGCGAGCCTTGTGAAATTCTCTTCATAGGTTGTGACAGATTCCCCTTCTTTTTGCTTAACCTCTATGAATTCTCTCTCCATCTTTGTGTGAAGAGTTTGTGGGAAGTACTTATTAAGAAACATTATCTTAAAGTCTTCCCATTCCATCTCTTTAATTTCCTACCTTGGCTTGGTGTTCTTAATCAAAGCCCACCATTGATCAGTTTCTCCATCTAGATGATAAATGGCTAGAGTCACCTTCTCTGTCTTGGAACAGTGAAGCACAGAAAATCTCTTCTCCATGGAGTTTACCCATTGTTCCGCAACTAGGGGATCGGAAGATCCACAAAACGTCGGTGGTCGTTGCCGCATAAAACATTCAATAGCTAGTTTCTCCCTCTTCGGTAAAGGAGGACATTCCCCATTATTATGGTTATTATTCATAACCTAAGATAATTGGGTAAGAATTTCCATGAAGTTTTGAACTCCACCTCTCAAATCATTAGGGATGTCGTTCGGGCAATCGTTGCATAACATGACATATGGGATCCCTAGGTAAATATTCTTGTGTGCATATTTGTACTTAGTCTCATACTATAAGTTGTTTCTAGGGTTCACTAATCCTAATTCCCAAATTAACTAAACCTTTCCTCTGATACCAACTATAGCGACCCAACCTTTTCTTACATTACTATTAAATCATTTCAAATATAAACAACATAATAGTATTACACATAGAGGATCCAAAGGTTTAGTGTCTTGGGTAAACTAGGATCATACATAACAAATACATCATCAACCATAAACATTTACTTAGTTTCTTCTTCTCTAGATTCTAACTGGAACTTGTCCTCTCCTTAGTACATGTAGCCACCTGAGGATATACATCAAAAGGGGTGATCTAGAAGCCCAGTAATAGGATATATAAGAACAATATAGAATGGGTTGAGCATAATCATAACATAGGCAAAAGATCATGAACATGAGAGGAGCATAAATAAAAGACTTGAAATGTGGAAATGCATAAAAATAAAACATCATGTCTTAGTGGTTAACTACCACACATAATTGTGAACCAAGATAGAATCATTTTCACACATTATTTCACATTTATTCATGATATTAATCACTTTACCCAATGCATTGGAGCACTATATAATTCCAGGCACACCCGTCACATTTAAACATTCATATTGCGCTATATAATTCTGGGTGCACCCGTCACATCATAACATTATCATTTATCATGCATGACATAATGAACATATAACATAAATGAATATAACTAACCCATGAAAAGGAATGGGTTTCATATCATAATAACACATTCATAAACTTTGGGTTCCCAAAATAAAGATGGAACAACATACTTGATACAAGGATCATCAACCTTGAATGAGAGGTAAAAGTTGAGTTCTTAAGAGAAGAGTTCTTTCGAAAAACATTTAGATTGACACAAACTTCAGTATAAAACATTTATATCCTATAAAAGTAAATAAAATTATGAAAAAATGATTTTTAAGGAGTGACCATATCAAAAATGGAGTGAAAGAGGTAGAACCTGAAGGATGAAAGTTGGGTTCGAGAATTTCCCCTTACCTTGTACCCGAAAGCCTCATTCTCTTTAATGTCCTGTATAATGACATTAAATTAATTAATTAGAAATTCCATAACCTTTTATACATTAATAGTTCTAATTCTTGTTTAATTATGTCTTATTATGTTCCTTTGGATGACTTATAGAGTTTAAAAACATTGTTCGGGGATGTTTGTTTTTATGGTTTTTCTTGGGTGGTTCACTTGTATTCTTAAATTGATGTTTGGGTATAACATGGGTAAACATACAGAAATTATATTACATTTTATTAATTATATTACAGTAGCTTTAATAATTTTAAAATGAATTATATTAGATCCATGTGGACGAATCATTATATAAGAATTTAATGATGGTTATTTGGGTTAATTTGAGTGGTTTTTGGATCACAATGAACTTGTTTTAACTTTTAACTTAGTAATTTGGCCATAGTTTATTTCCAGAACTTAAAATAGAAAATAATACATATTAAATATTCGGGTTCAACCATAAAAATGGTTTCATGACCAGATATGAAGGTAGAAATGGAAGAAGAGAGCATGTCGTTTTTGAAGGTGATAAATTAACACCTCATTAACAGCGTTCTCTTTAATAAAATAAAAGGAATAGGGAAAGGGTGTTAGGTGATATTAGAATCATAAAAATTAAAGTATAAGTATAATACTGGGGTTACAAAACAATTTGGATGAATATAGGTGGGGAGAGATCAAGAAAGGAACTTGAACTTGAAAGGAAATTAAAGGAGAAGAGGGAGGGAAATTACCTCTAGAATCTTCCTCTTGAGATCCTCGTTAAGGAAGCTAGGCTTGGTCTTTTGATGAGACCAGTAGATTTTGGATTTGGGTTAGGGGCTAGGGAAGATGTTTGGGAAGAGTTTAGAGAAGTATTGTAGCTTGAGAGGTGTGAGGAAAAGAGGGAGTGAAGGGTGTCTTTTATAGTGGAGGGGAGAGGGGTTTCCTTAATATAAAATTCATTAGTTTATTAATTTCCCCTAAGACAATGAATAGTGAGTATTTGATGACCAAGAATAGTAAATAAGGCATGTGAGTTCGGGATTTGGGTGCTTACATCACTTGTGATGTCATGAATAGTGGGTTTTAATTAAAATGTATTTATATGGTAAATTAATGTATTCTACTATTCACCAAAAATTCAAGTATCTCAGAAAAATCCCAAAACTTTACCCCAACCATTCTTAGACGGGTAGAATCCAAAAATTATGTCCATTTTTAAAAAATAATTTTCTAAATATTATTAATTTAATATTTAAATAAAATCACAATTTACTTAAAAAAACAGTTTTTCATATTAAAACTGATTTTATTGTTCTTTCAAAAATTATGTAGGGTCTTATAAAATTATCTAAAAACTATTAGACATTGATTCAATAATTTATGAATACATTTCAGGGAAATAAATATTCTTTTAAATTAATTAATTAATTATAATTAATTATTTATGACTTATAAAATACCAAAAACGTTTATTAAGGTCAAATTGTCACTTTCTAAGATGTCTAAATTTTATTTTATTATTCATAGGTAAAGTTACTCTTATTTACTATTCATAAGGGTCATATTACTATTCATAAGGGTAGGTTACTGTTCATAAGGGTAGGTTACTATTCACCAAAAATTATTTTTGTTTCATTAGACTCCAAAAATCATCTTGAACACAACAGTGAATGTCGGATTTTCAAAATTCAAAACATAGTTGTGACAAACTTATATTTAAAGGTAACTTATCACTTATTAGTTCATTTTGTTGTGTTTTCATGTTATTTTACGACATAAATATAAGAATGTAATTTCCATTGAAAAACTTTGGGTCGTTACACTAACTCCCCCAACACCTCAAATGGCCCAAAAAATCTAGGAGAAAGCTTATTCCCCATACCAAACCTCCACTTTCCTTATTGAGGGGAAACCTTCAAGAACACATGGACCCCAAACTCACACTCTAATGGTCTCATCCTACAATCCTCATAGGCCTTATACTAGTCCTTCACTTCTTTTATCCTCTAATGAGAAAGCTAAACCTTATTTGTTATTCTCTTCACCACATCAGGACTAATAACCACTGCCCCCCAACCTCCATCTAGTATAACAGAGAACAATATAGTATATCATGAAATTCCTCAAATGGTTTCATGAAAATGGATGAGTTATAGAAGTTATTATAAGAAAAATCAACCAAGGGTAAGTTTCTTTCCCAGGATTCTCCAAAGTCTAATATTCACACCCATAACATATCCTCTAATTTCTGGATAGTATTCTCTATTTGACCATCTGTTTGAGGGTGGAAAGTAGTTATGAGACGTAACTGAGTTCCAAAATCATGTTGTAATCCCCTCTAGACTCGTGAGGTAAAATTTTTATCTTGATCCATGACAATAGACCTTGGAAATCCATGAAACCACATTATCTAATTCACATTCCTCTTAGTCAAATCATCCATTGTGTCTGATTCCTTAATAACTAATAAGTGAGACAGTTTCATCAATCAATCCAAGATCTCCTAGATAGTATCATAACCTCCCTAATATCGTGGTAACCACCCTTCGATTAAATCCATCAATATGTCATCTCATTTCCATTCTAGAACATCCAAAAGATGCAAAACACTTCCATGAAAATGATGTTTGTCCTTTACCTGCTAGAAAACCAAATACCTTTCCTCAAACTCCGCCACAACCTATTTTATCTTGGGCCTCTAAAACTGCAGCCTTAATCCATGGTACATCTTAGAAACTCCTATGATTATAACTAAAGGTGATCTATGAAACTCATGAAGGACTCCCTCTCTCGTCAGTACCAGAAAAAACAACCTTCCATGAAACAGAATCTGATTTTGACCATCCTCTAACCTTCCCTCTAAAGCATCACCATGGTCAACACAATTACACATCATTATTTCCTATTAAACTACCCATTGTGAATCCTCCTCCTTCTACATCAAATAATACTACACCATAATATTAAGAAAAAAATCCTCTACCATCAACCACCCATGCATCTAAGTGTAAGGTTGTCATCTCCCCCATTCCATTCCAAACATCAACATACTCCCAAGCCACATACTCTTGGGGATTTTAACTCAATGCATCAGTAATTACATTACCCATCCTTGTAGTGTATAATATATAAAAATAGTAATATTGAAGAAACTATATCCATGTCCACTGAAGTATATTTAGATCACGATAAGAAAATATATACCTCAAACTCTTGTGATCTGTGAAGACCACAAAGTGATCCCCGATGAGGTAATGTCACCACAAATTCTATGCAAACACAACCACTAATAACTCCAAATCATGGGTGGCATAGTTTTTCTCTTAGATACATAACTTCCTAGTCCTATAATAAATTTATACCCTCTTTTGCGTCAATATGAATCCCAAGTTTGGATGATAAGCATCACAAAACAACTCAAACATCACACCCTCCTCATGCAACTGAAGCACTAGAGCACTGACCAATGTCCTCTTTAGGTAAATGAACATTGTCTCACACTGATTCTTCCACATAAAAACATGTTCCTTTCTAGTCAATGCTATCAATTGTGTAAGAACTCAAGATAAATTGGTCAAAAATCTCTGATAATTTCTCTCAATATTATGGAAGCTATGAACCACTACTACATTCTTAGGTACTTCCCAAGAAACAACTACCTTAGACTTTGATTTATCCACTGCCACACCCTACTAAGACACTGAATGTATAAGTAAATTCACCTCTCATATCAAAATCATACACTTGGACAACTTCCCATAGAGCTGGTGACATCGAAGAACCTATAAGATAGCTTTGAGATTATCAGTATGCTCCTCTAACTTCAAGTATATCAATATGACATCGATTAACAAGACTATGAACTGGTTAATGAATTCAAGGAACATGGATTTCATGATTCCCATAAACATATCTAGTATTTTTGTGACACTGAACGACATGACTACAAACTCTAAGTTCTCATACCTGCTTCTAAAGGCAGACCTTGGGGTATCACCCTCCTTCACCCTCAACTAGGGATATCCAGACTATAGATCGATCTTAGAAAACCAACTCACCCCTCTTAGCTAGTCCAAAAGATCATATATCCTTAGAGGATGTTAATGGTTCTTGAATTTCACATTGTTAAACCTTTGATAGTCTATATACAACCTCAAACTACTATCCACCTTCTTGGAAAACAACACTAGAGCACCCCATGGAAACACACTGGACATGATAAAACCCTTCTATATCAGATCATCTATATGAATCCTCAAATTCCACAACTCATAAGGATTCATATAATAAGGATCCATCAATATTGGAGAATTATTAAGATTCAAGTATATCCCAAACTCAACATCATATAGAGGGGGTATCATCACAACCTCCTTAATAAAAACATCCATAAACTTTCTAATGACCCTAGGGACCCCCACTATCTTATCACCCACTAATTCCACTGACAATGTAAGAACCCAGATCTTCGTTTCAGGTATGCCTTTCCTTTTCTGGAGTTTTTGATAATTTTTTGAGTTTTTAGAAATTTTTGAAGTACACACTGTGTACTTTCTAAGTACACACCGTGTACTCTTTTCCCGCTCGAATCCATGTGATAGCCGTGTCCAGGACACACACATGGTGTGTAGGGGTGACGTGGAGGCCGATTTTGGCGGAGTACAGAAAAACCCACTACACGCCATGTACTTTAAAAATACACACCGTGTACTTTTTTTTTACTAAACGGACCGGGGTCGCGCCTAACCACCATAATCTTCTTCTTCTAGGTCTGGTTCGACCAAGAGACACCGTACAGCTACGAAACTTCTCCAGATTCCCAAGCCTCCATCTGTTCTCTGATTCGAGCTTTGTCAACTGCGTTGGAAGGGCAGCGGTGAGTTCTTCCTTCTGCTTGATCCTTGTTTTTCAATTCTTTCTCCTTATCAAGTTATCTAAGGTTGAAATTTTTTTGTGTTTTCTCATATATATGATATTCTAGGGAGAATCATTCATTTTAGTTCAAGTATATCGATCTCTTAGGATCGAGGTAGGTGGTTTGTACCTTACCGTTCAAAGTCTCTGAGTTTATGTGTGAATTTCCACCGATACCCGTGAACGGGGTATTGCACGTTACCCCTTTTTGCCTTCTTTGTTTTCCTCCCTTGAATGTATGCTTTTGTAGAGGTAATTTGACCATGTTAGAGGATATTTTTTTGTGCTTGGATGTTTTTTCCCTTTCTTTGTTCTGTTTACGACCTTTGGGTCTCCATTGCCTTTGGCTGCTACACCTGTTTTCATGCCTCGCGGTTATAGGTTGAAGTGAAACTCATGACATGCTTGTTGCCTTGTAGATTGTTTAGTTAAGTAGATATATAGGTGTACTTTGGTTAGCCAAGTATCTCTATAGGTGTAATTTTTCCTTATAGCATTATTATGCACTGACTGGCACAGGGCTGAGAGAACCTGGTGATATAGACTATAAGGGATAGACCGAGTGAGCTTCCCAGAGAGTCTTAGATATTATAGAATACAAAGGGGATGGACCGAGTGAGCTCCCAGAGAGTCTTGGATTTTATAGACTACAGGAGGGTAGACCGAGTGAGATTCCTTAGAGAGTCTTACCTTGTTTGAATCTCTTTAAGAGCCTTCCAAGGCTAGAGGAGGAATTGACCGAGTGAGCTTCCTCAGAGAGTATGTGGTATACATGAGGCTATAGGAGGAATTGACTGAGATAGCTTCCTTAGAGAGTCTCTAGACTTTGGGGCTAAGAGGTTTAGACCGCGTGATCTTCCTCAAGAGAGTACCTGACTACCCTAGACTATAAGGGAAATTGACCAAGTGAGCATCCCCAGAGAGTCTCATAATTCGTATGACCAATCCACAGGGGTTAGGCTGAGTGCACTGCCCAAAGGGTTGTGGTACTTCTTGGATAGGACCAGAGGGGATGGCTGTGAGTACTTCGAAGAGGGTTTTCTGCTTCTTCCTCAAGAGAGTCCTTCAAAGAGGGTTTCCTACTTACTGTTACTGTCTACCATTTTTTGTTGTTGTTTACTGCTTACTGTACTTTTACCAGCCATATACTCACTGAATGTTAGGCACAGATCTTCGGGTGGATTCCTACTGGGATTTTATCTCACACCCTTTTTGGGCCATGCTTTTGGTCCCAAGAATACTATATTGTTGCAGGTACAGACAAGGTCAAGCGCCCTTTGACTTCTGGAACTTGATTGCTTGGAGCAGGAGAGCATGGGACTGAGCTTTGTCTCATGATGATGAGGAGGTGTTTACTTTTCGTTTGTACTTGTTTTGGTACTGTAGTGTTTTCCAGCATTGTGACTTGTTTGGTGGCTTTCCTATTTATGTATCATGCATCATTTAATATATACATATGTGCTCCAGTTTTTTGATTTAGTCTTCTGCTATTTATATTGTTGTTTATTACTACTTCCGATATTTCATGTTTATTTTTCTTCCGTTGTGTACTCTGCCAATGAGGGCATAGTTTCCCCACTATCACACCCAAGGCCATCACTGCTAGTCGGCAGCCTCTGGCATTTGGGGAAATGCTCTTGAGGCCATGTGACCAACCAGGTATGGGGCACCTCTGGGTGGCTTCCAGAACCAGGACGTTACAAAGTGGTATCAAAGGAATTATTTTCTCTTGCATTACTGTTTGAAGAATTATCCAGGGATAGGATCGATTCGGTACTTGGTAATAAGCTGTGCCCAAGAGTAGCTAACCCGTGTATGTGGAAAAGACATACTACCTCATTTATTGCAGTTTTCTGGTCTTGAGATGTTACTTTTGATACGATTTCACCTAGAGTGATTCACATGCTTTGTACTGTTATTGTTTTGATATTATAGTTCTATTTCTGTCGCAATCCGATGAGATGATGGTATGCCATCTCATGCATTATATAGGCACTTGTAAAAATCACATGCCATGCATTCTTTCTGTGCCATTTAGGGTGCATTAGCGATTGCATGCTGTTGTGATAGACTTTGTGTAGATTATGCATGCTGTTGTGATAGATGCTTGATAGAATCTATGTTTCCTTGTTAGAGGATTTTTTTTTTATTGTACTTTGTTTAAATGAACGCCAAGTTTTGATTCTTGAGGTGTTATGGGCCCTCACGGATCAAAATTTGTCACCTATTTGCTTTGTTTTCTGTGTTTCTGGGCTTCTGCACAGTTTCTGAGCTACTGCCCAGAAAAACCCAGAATACACGGCGTGTACTTTCTGGTTACACGTCGTGTAGTTTTTAGGCCATGTTATTGACTGTGTGTGAAGGAACACAGTGTTGTGAAAATAACTTTAGGAACACGTCGTGTACGGTATGTACACTTCATGTAGTGTAGAGCCTTGTACCCGACCGTGTCACTAAAAACACGGGTCGGGGAAGCTCGAGCAGAACACGCCATGTTGTAAAGGAACATGCTGTGTAGTTCTTTCTAGGTACCCGACCGTGTCACGAACAACATGGGTCGGCATGACCTTCTCTAAAACGCGTCTTGTTGCTTTCAGAACATGTTGTGTAGTCTTTCCCAGGTACTCGGCCATGTCATGAACCACACGGGATGATGTCACCTTCTCCTATAGACACCGTGTTTGTTCGGAACACGCCGTCTAAGGGCCATCCATGTAGACGGCCATGTAACTAATAACACGGGCCGCCGAGACAGTGTCTAGTACACGCCGTGTCCCTAGGGAACACGCCGTGTAGTCTGAGGTTAGTTTGAACCGTGTGCATTAGCCGTGTAAGGAGACTTGGGAAGGGTTTTAGAGTTCAAGTACACGTCGTGTGTGGGAACAACACGCCATGTAGTTTGGGGTGTTACACGACCTGTCGGGCAGGGGTGCACGCCCATGTTAATGTCTTAAGTAGACACGTCGTGTAGTTTTTATACACTTTGTGTAGCCATGTTTTGTAAAACTGATAGTTTCTTCCCCTTGTTTCCATTTTTTACTCTACTGTTTTCAATATTTGTTAATCCTGATCTAAGGTGTGATTTTGATATTTCAGAGCTATGCCTCCGAGACGTCCTCTGGTCATGCATCAGTTTCTAGATGGTGACCAGACACCGGATATGGCTGACCAGGAACCTCCTGCAGATCCTCCTGATGTGCCAGCCTTCACACCAGTAGTTATACCTGTCACAGGCATCGAGGAACAGTTTAGGGAGGTATTCATGAGGATGATGCAGACCTTCCAGGGATCACCGCCTCCTACCCCATTGATGGCTCAGTTGACATGGGTTTTCCAGCAGCAGCATCCTCCTAATTTTTCAGGGGATTGAGGACCCCAGGCTGCAGAGTCATGGATAGAAGCCACACTGACCATCTTTGAGCACCTAGAGATCCCTCCGGAGAAAAGGGTAAATCTGGCTACTTATCTACTCCGGGACACTGCCAAGAGGTGGTGGGAGGTGATCTCACGGTCAGGACGTCGGTATGATATGTCTTGGGATGAGTTTCGATGCACCTTCTATGACTACTTATATCTAGAGACCCTGAGGGCCGATCGAGCCTGGGAGTTTATGAGTCTGCAAGAGGGTACTCTCTCTGTTATGGAGTACTCATCTCACTTCACTGAGCTGCAACGTTTCACATTGATCCCAGCAGGTGACGAGTTGTTTCTTTCTAGGAAGTTTGAGGATGGTCTCAGGAAGGAGATCCATTCCCAGGTGAATATCTTCTAGTTGACTTCTATATCCTACATCGTCAACCAAGTGTTGATTACTGAACACAATCTGAGGGATTCTGGAGCATTGAGCCAGGTTGGTTCGTCATCCAGAGCTGGTGTTCCTCCTACGGATATTAGGAAATGTCGTAGAGAGTCTTCTCGAGGATATCAGGGTTCACGAGATGCATCTTCTAGCAGCCAGGTTGTATGCTACCAGTGCGATAGGAGTGGGAATAATAGGACTCAGTTCTAGAGAGATCTAATGGAGTGCCGATCTTGCAGTAAGATGGGCCATCTTCATCACTTATGTCACATCTTCTCACCTTCATCTGGTGGTAGGGGTTCCTCTATGACCTCGCATTCTGGAGATGCTTCTCTAGTTTCCCACCAGTCAGGGAACTGGAGTTCTTCCAGCCATTCAGGTCGAGGTGGAGGTCGTGGCCGTGGTGGTCAGTCACCAGGTCATCAGCGACAGTATAGTGGATCAGCTCAGAGCGGTTAGCCAGGGGCATAGGGCTGTGGTGCAGGCCATTCTTTTGTCATGGAGCAGACCTATCAGGAGCAGGATCCTGGCCCTTCTACAGTTCGAGGTATGATCTTAGTAGCCTTAGTTTTATCTTCATCTCTTTTCGATACTGGTGCTTCCCATAACTTTATCTATTTTGTTGTCGTGGAGAGCCTTGGGCTCTGTATCTTTTCGTCTGTCGACTTTTTGACTCTGAACACGCCTTTGGGAACGAGGAAATATAGTGTACGTCAGTGAATAGAGTTCCCTCTTGAGGTTGAGGGGTGTCATTTCTTATGGGACCTATATGTCCTAGAGATGATGGGCTCTGACACCATTCTCGGGATGGACTGGTTAGTTCCTTTCTAGGAATTTGTCGATTATTATTGCCACAGGGTGAGTTTTATATCACCAGAGGGTGGATCGTTTCTTCATAGAGGTGAGTGGGATGTCCAGTCAGGTAGATCTGGACTAGAGCATCATGGGCTAGGGAAAGTTACAGCCCAGATTTCTAGTCTTTATCTGGATGACCAGGGGACTTCACAGTTAGACTTTCCTCCCGTGGTGGATCGTTTCAGGGATGTCTTTCTAGAAGACTTTTCAAGTTTAACTCTGGAGCATGAGGTAGACTTCTTGATTGAGTTCGTGCCAAGAATGGAACCGGTGTCCATTCCTCCTTATAGGATGGCTACACCTGAGTTGCAGGAGCTTAAGAAGCAGTTGGAGGAGTTGCAGGAAAAGGGTTTCATCCAACCCAGTACCTCTCCTTGGGGTTTGCCTATCCTATTTCCGAAAAAGGCATACGGTTCCCTTCAGCTTTGTGTGGATTATCGGAAGCTTAACCAGTTTACGGTCAAGAACTGATATCCCTTGCCGAGGATCGATGACCTATTTGATCAGATTTGAGGATCCCAGGTGTTCTCGAAGATCGACTTGAGGTCCGGATATCATCAGTTGTGCGTTATACCATCAGATATACCTCTGACGGCTTTCAGGATCAGGTATAGTCTTTTCGAGTATACAGTCATGTCGTTCGGTCTCACGAACGTGCCTGCATTTTTCATGGAACTGATGAACCGAGTGTTCCATCCGTACTTGGACTCTTTTGTCGCGGTCTTCGTGGATGATATCTCTGTGTACTCTCACACTTGACATGACCATGCCACACATCTTGAGATTGTTATGAGTACACTAATAGAGCATCAGATGTATGCTAAACTCTCGAAGTGACACTTTTGGATGGATTAGATTCACTTCTTCGGTCACGTCATCTCAGAGGCTGGAGTATCTGTGGACCCAGAGAAAGTGAGAGATGTAGTTTCTTGGGAGCATCCGAAGAACGTTTTTGAGGTGTGGAGTTTTCTAGGGCTGGAAAGGTACTACAGACGCTTCATTCAGGACTTCTCACACCTAGCAGCACCATTGACAGGTCTAACCAAGAAGGGGGTGAAGTTTTTATGGTCAGATTCTTGTGAGTTAGCCTTTCAGGAGCTAAAAGGGAGGTTAACGTTATCACCGATACTAGTCTTGCCGAAGTCGAGCAAGGGATATACTGTTTACTGTGATGCTTCAGGTATCGGGCTAGGATCTGTGCTTATGCAGGGAGATGGGGTCGTTGTTTATGGTTCTATGAAATTGAGTCCACATGAGAGAAACTACCTGATGCACGATCTGGAGTTGGCATTAGTTGTTCATGCCTTACTCTATTTGAGACACTATCTTCTGGGAGAGCACTTTGTGGTTTTTACCGACCACAAGAGTCTCAAGTATATCTTCACTCAGCGCGATCTGAATATGAGACAGTGCATGTGGTTCGAGTATCTTCAGTACTTTGACTTCAAGCTCTCCTATAAGCCGGGAGAGGGAAACGCAGTGGTTGGTGCTTTGAGCAAGAGAACTCAGATTCAGGCAGTTTAGGAGGCCAGCAGTGAGTGGAAGCTTATGGCTCTGTTTTCTGAGATGCATCTGGAGGTGCACGATGGGCAGGGACAGACCTTTATTTCATCTATGGTTGTTTACACTTATTTATCGGGTAAGAATGAGTTAGCTATCAGATTCGGAGGCCTTAGTTCTGTAGGAGAGTGTGTCAGGAGGGGACCCTCTTCCTGGATGGGCAGTGGGCGATGATGAGATCTTGCGTTTCTAGGGACGCGTATGGGTGCCTGCAGACATACACGAGGAACTGATGTGGGATTTTCATTCCTTAGTTTGGGAAGTTCATCCTGGAATCACCATGATGTATCAGGATCTTCATCGCCAGTACTGGTGGCCATGTATGAAGAGAGATGTTGCTGGTTTTTTCAGGAAATATTCTACTTGTCAGCAGGTGAAAGCAGAGCATCAACGACCAGCATGGCTTTTATAGCAGTTAACCATTCCGGGGTGTAAGTGTAACGATGTCACAATGGACTTCTTGACCGGGTTACCGAGGTCACCTCGGGGAAGTGATTTTGTTTGGGTCGTCGTCGATAGGCTTACGAAGGTAGCACACTTCTTGAAAATCAAGGAAACCTTCAGTGTTGATGATCTGGGATGACTGTACATCCGAGATATTGTAAGTCTACATGGAGTTCCACACTCCATTGTTTCAGACAGGGATGCACGCATTACCTCTCGGTTCTGGCACGGACTTCAGAAGGCCTTGGGTACACAGGTACTTTTGAGTAAATCATACCATCCCCAGACTGATGGCCAGTTCAAGTGCACGATCTAGGTGCTTGAGGATATGCTCTGAGCTTGCATTCTAGACTTCGGAGATTCTTGGGAGAAGTATATACCTCTTGAGGAGTTCACCTACAACAAAAGCTTTAAGGATACCATACGAGTCTTTGTACGCTAGGCCATGCCAATCACCCTTATGCTAGCTGGAGGCAGGAGTGGAAGCTTTACTGGGACCTCATCTTGTTCAGGAGACCTCTGAGCAGATAGATCTGATTCATAAGAGGATGGCTATAGCACAGTCTCGATAGAAGTCTTATGCTGATCAGCGGAGACGACCTCTGAAGTTTGAGGTCAGAGATCTGGTTTTCCTGCGTGTCGCACCGAGGTTGGGACATAAGAGGATTTGGAGACAGGGTAAGCTTTCACCATGGTACGTCGGGCCATTTGAGGTTTTGGAGAGAGTTGGGCCGGTTGCCTATCGATTGCAGCTACCTCAGAGGTACCAGGCCATGCATGACGTCTTCCACGTCTCTCAGCTCTGATGTTACTTTTCAGACCCGTCTCATGTATTTCAACTCGAGGAGGTTGAGCTCGAAGCAAACGCATTATTTGAGGATCATCCCATCTGGATTGTTGATCGCAGCACGAAGGTTCTCTGAGGTCGGTCTGTTCCTCTAGTACGAGGTCTATGGCAGAACGGGCGAGTACAGGATGAGACTTGGGAGAGGGAGTTCGAGGTTCGATCGCAGTGGTCAGATCTGTTCAAGGTTTCTTCTTCTACGCCCCTCTAGGGAAATCCGGGGACGAATTTCTTTAAGGGGGGAAGTTTGTAAGAACTCGGATCTTCGTTTCAAGTATGTCTTTCCTTTTCTGGAGTTTTTGAGAATTTTTGTAGTTTCTGGAAATTTTTGAAGTACACGTCGTGTACTTTCTGAGTACACGCCATGTACTCTTTTCCCGCTCAAAGCCGTGTGTTGGCCATGTCCGGGCCACACACGCGGTGTGTAGAGGGGACGTGGAGGCCAATTTTGACAGAGTACGGAAAAACCCACTACACGCCGTGTACTTTAAAAATACACGCCGTGTACTTTTCTTTTTTTTACTAAACGGACTGGGGTCGCACCTAAGCACCATAATCTTCTTCTTCTAGGTCTAGTTCGACCGAGAGACGCCGTACAGCCGCGAAACTTCTCCAGATTCCCGAGGCTCCATCTGTTATCCAATTCGAGCTCTGTCGATTGTGTTGGAAGGGTAGTGGTGAGTTCTTCCTTCTTCTTGAGCCTTGTTTTTCAATTCTTCCTCCTTCTAAAGTTATCTAAGGTTGAACATTTTGTGTGTTTTCTCAGATCTACGACGTTCTAGAGAGAATCAGGCATTGTGGTTCAAGTATATCAATCTTCTAGGATCGAGGTAGGTGGTTTGTGTCTTACCCTTTAAAGTCTCTGAGTTTATGTGCGAATTTCCACCAATACCCGTGAATGGGGTATTACGTGTTACCCCTTTTTTCCTTTGTTGTTTTCCTCCCTTGCTTGTATTGTTGTGTAGAGGTAATTTGACCATGTTAGAGGATATTTTGTTGTGCTTGGATGTTTTTTCCCTTGCTTTGTTCTATTTACGACCTTTGGGTCTCGGTTGCCTTTGGCTGCTATACCTATTTTCATGCCTCGCAGTTATAGGTTGAAGTGAAACTCATGACATGCTTATTGCCTTGTAGACTTTTAGCTAAGTAGCTATATAGGTGTACTTTGGTTAGCCAAGTAGCTCTATAGGTGTACTTTGGACTTATAGCATTATTATGCACTGAATAGCACGAGGATGAGAGAACCTGGTGCTATAGACTATAAGTGATAGACAGAGTGAGCTTCCCAGAGAGTCTTAGATATTACAGACTACAGAGGGGATGGACCGAGTGAGCTCTGAGAGAGTCTTGGATTTTATAGACTACAGGAGGGTAGACTGAGTGAGCTTCCTCAAAGAGTCTTACCTTGTTTTAATCTCTTTAAGAACCTTCCCAGGCTAGAGGAGGAATTGACCGAGTGAGCTTCCTCATAGAGTCTGTGGTATACCTGAGGATATAGGAGGAATTGACCGAGATAGCTTCCTCAGAGAGTCTCTAGACCTTGGGGCTAAGAGGGTTAGACTGCGAGATCTTCCTCAAGAGAGTCCCAGATTACCCTAGACTATAAGTGAAATTGACCAAGTGAGCTTCCCCAGAGAGTCTCATAATTCGTATGACCAAGCTAGAGGGGTTAGGATGAGTGCACTGCCCAGAGGGTTGTGGTACTTCTTAGATAGGACCAGAGGGGATGGCTGAGAGTACATCCCAGAGGGTTTCCTGCTTGTTAGCTATTTGTTTCACTACTGTTGTCGGTTGTGGATTGATTTCTATTGTGTATCATCCTGCTTTGCTGCTTACTGTTACTATCTGTCATTTTTCTGTTTCTGTTTACTGCTTACTGTGCTTTTACCTGCCATATACTCATTGATGGTTAGGCATAGATCTTCAGGTGGTTTCATACTGGGATTTTATCTCACACCCTATTTGGGCCATGCTTTTGGGCCCAAGAAGACTATGTTGTTGTAGGTGTAGATAAGGGTAAGCGCCCTTTGACTTATGGAACTTGATTTCTTGGAGCAGGAGAGCATGGGGCTGATCTTTGGATCGCGATGCTAAGGAGCTATTTACTTTTCTTTTGTACTTGTTTTGGTACTTTAGTGTTTTTCAGCATTGTGACTTGTTTGGTGGATTTCCTAGTTATGTATCATACATAATTTAATATATACATATGTGCTCTAGTTTTTTGATTTAGTCTTCTGTTGTTTATATTGTTGGTTATTACTGCTTCTTCTATTTCATGTTTATTTTTCTTCTGCTGTGTACTCTACCAATGAGGGCATAGTTTCCCCACTATCACATTCAAGGACCTCGCTGCTAGTTGGCAGCCTCTGGCATTTGGGGAAATGCTCTTGAGGCCATGTGACCAACCAGGTACAGGGCGCCTCTGGGTGGCTTCTAGAACCGGGACATTACAGACAACTTATCCATTAAGGAAAGAAGGGGTGACACATGCCATATGCCTATCTGAAAACTAAACTCAGTAATAAAACCCACAATCCAACCATCCACATCTGAGAACACGACTCTCCTCTAGAGGTAATTGATAATATAATGTACAGAATACAATCAATCAATGACTATGATGACATCATATGGCTGCATCTATAGAAATAAAATATCCCTACAAGACTAATGCGGACCCATCATCATTCTACACCCCCAACACAAATCAAACAAATTTTTTTATCCTCCAATAGACATATTCAACACCAGGTTCATCAGAAACCTCTATAAATCTAGTCCTAAATCATAGAATAAATGTGGTGAAAAAAAGTGTGAATATCCTGAATCAAAAAAGTCAAAAACAAGGGTAGACGAAAAACTGAGCATACCTTGAACTATATTTAGACCCTCTAGAGTTATTGCCGCTCCTGCATTCAATTGTACATGATCATATCCTCTACCTCTTTTTTTGAATACCAACTCCATGACCATGCTCAGGTCGAGGTCCCTAGACTGAAGGAACATCCTAAGCTTGGACTCTACCAGCTCTATCTCCCCTCGGCGGAGTATAAGCCTACTACCCCTACTGCTGAAATGGTCTCACTGGAAACTTCTACTAAGTCCAGTGCTAAACCTTTCTGCCTCCATAAAAATGAGCTCAAAAAACCACTAAGAATAGATTCTAGAGATGAAAATGAACCCAATAGAAAAAAACTTTCTTGATATCTCTAGGGAAATCATGGAAACCACTGGCCCCATAATTATATAAGGGAAGCTATTGAGGTCATCTCCCTGGTGGTCAAAACCTCAAAGGTCCTAGATCTTGAGACCTACCACTAAAAACCCTACTCCTCAAGGAACACTCCTGATTACCCTCTCATGTTAAACCTCCTCATGATTTCATTTTCTCAATCACTTCTACCTTATTCTAACCCTCCAAATACTTTGGAAATGTAAAAGGAGTAACCTCATACTAGATAGAAGTATGAATTACCTCCTCAACACATCTTTCATGAGACTCCTCATCTGGAAAAGGATTTGGGGAAAATCACAGAAGGTCCTTGAACTTGATTACCAACTCCCACATTGACATACTCCCCTTATGAAGATTAATAATCCCCTTGATCTTTACTAACTTCATGGTCGATGAAAGGAACTCAACTTGGGAATATTTATAAAAGTCATCCCATGAAACATATGCCTCTTTATGCTCACCTAGAAACCTCATTGACCGCTAACGTGTAGCTACCTGCATCTGACAAACTACCAAAGGTGCCCAGTATCCCACTGGGGCTTGGATAAAACTAAAATTGATCTCAATATCCTATATACAACTCTATATCTTCACATCTAAAACACTACCCACATACTTCCCCAAAGTCTTCCACTGAAAAGAGTGTGATTCCCTCTGTCAAGCCAAATCCTCCTCCATCGGATCAACCCTATAGTGATTAATCAAATCATCCTACCAAACCTCAAATTCATCAGCCACATGTAGACAATGAATAGTATCCATAAATGAAAAGAAAAAAATAATTTATTAAACTTTATAGTATATAATTTTATTTAGATTCATTTTAATTCACTTTATTAACATTTACCTTCCCAAAACATCCCAACACAAATAGGAACACAATTCATTAAGATGAATGTACCTTTTCAAGGTTTCTTCCCTACAAAATAGGTCCACCTTACTTAGTCATTAAATAAGCTTAGAGTTGATCCACTGAATCATGGGGGGCCTTAAAATCCCATGTCCTATCTAGTCTCCCTAGCCTATTTCATTCACCAAGGTTAACTAGAACTATTTCCATACCAACCCATACAATCATCATTGTGCATAAATATAAACTCCATCATATATCTTAACCACCTCTCTCTGATACTACTTGGTCATGAACCCCTCATTCTAAATACACCACAATGAGTGGAAATATATAATTACCCTTGAGTACCACCTCTAGTAGGCCCCAGGTTGGTGACTAGAACCGAGGGTATAAAAACCTCATAAAATGGGATTCATTACCCTCTATAATAATATAGGATCATGAGATAAGATGAATCATCCATAAGAAAATACATGATAGAGTACAAAAAGAAAAAAATCATCCCACAATGCATGCATAAATAAAATAGGTACTATATAAAAGTATCCAAAAGTAAATACCCAAAAGAAAAGCTAAAGTAGCGATATAAAAACTGTCCAAAAAAGTATGAGTTATAAAAATCCATCACGATCCATATAATCCTCCTAGAAATAAATAATTTAGTTTACATATGTAGGGTGAGCATACAGGTATGATCAGTAAGAAAACCCAAGTCTCTCATGCAAAAGTGAAATAATCATACTAATTCAGCTGTGAGAAAACAACAAAACCAATATCACCTAAATAGGTCAACAATCCGTCCTAACCTCACCAAGGCACACTTACCAAATAACACAATCCAAGTATAAGAACATAATTAGAATAATATAGATAAAGGGTAACCCAAACCTCTTTCCCACTAATTTTCTTCTCTCATACCCCAACGTTGTACTTCTTAATGCTCTTGTCTCTTTTGAATAACATATACCACTGCCCCACAATCACGGTCACATCACATCATGCAAGAAGACACTTGGTCCATCACATCACAACCATAACCAAAGTAGTAGGCTATCATGAACATGAAGGGCATCAACCTCATTCCATCCACCTACTATGCATGAACACTAGAATAAGCCACCACAAGCATGGACATATCACATCTCACTCAAAAAAACCTAGTCCACAACCCCACAACATAGTCATATCACATCTCACCCAAAAAAAACCGGTCCACCACCTAGTGCACTAACCAACCTCAATCCATCACACTCTGTGCATATCTACTCTCCTGGAAGAGAGATAAGTAGAGAGTGGGTAGTTATCCATCCATCCTTATCACCAATATATTGGGAAAACCATCCCCCATGTGAAAAAATGGGTGTTGTATCATAGTATTCGATGAAGTTGTGGTTAAAATATAAATAAAAATAAATATAAAAGTATATACATATTAACCACACACAATCCAGACCTATGGGATCACAAAAAACACTAACCAACTCACAATACCTCCACTCTCATAGCCACCTCCAAATTCATAACACCACATGAGCCACAAGCCAGATTTCACATTTCCTTCCAATTCCATTATCTGGCCCATTCCTTTCATTATTTATCAACAACCACATTTAACCATAAATACCATCATTTATTTGTTCATTATTCATTTCCATCTCACTAACCAAACCAAACCCCATCCATTTCAATCATTATTAAATAATTATTTCATCACAACCTGAGTATTTATCACAATAAAAACATTCTTATAAGAAGCTCACATCCTCACCATACCATCACCTCACCATCCAAAAAGAATGGCTAATAAATCATCATATCTCCACCCCAAAATCACATCCAAATAACCATCACCTCGCCTCCCCAAAAGCATGACCAAATAAAACATCATCTCACCACCCCAAAAGAACGGGCAAACAACCCATCACCTCGCCACTCCAAAAGAACGTCCAAACAAACCATCACCTCACTACCCCAAAATCACAGCCAAAAAAACATACCTTGCTACACCAAAAGCACAGCCAAGAAACCATCACCTCACTTCCACTAAAAACATAAAAAATGAACAACACCTCACTACCCCCAAAATCATGGCCAAACAAACTATATATCACCCCCCACACCACATCATAACCACACATCACATCTCCACAATCATGGTCGCACATAACAACACATCAAAGACCATTTTAAAATTTTAACAAAGGGTATTTTATCAAATTTTACTTTATTTTAGGGTAATTATCCCAAAAACCATAAATACAGGGGAAATAATTTCATTATCCAAATATAATTGGTTTTTCGACTTCCATTTTGTGGTGATATCTGAACAACATGCGACAAGTTACCATATCAAAACAACTAAACCACAAGAAATGGATCCTAACAGCCATGAATTTTAGTGGGGTATTCATCTCATACTAACACAACATTACAATAATATAAAATATGTAAAATCATGTTAATCAATTCCTTTACCCATCAATATCAATTAACTGATTAATTTATCATGATTAGGCTAATGAAAACCATACCCAATAGATAAACAAAAGTAAACCCCTCCCACTTGATACAAAAAAGTGATAAATAATGGATTCCATGCCTTAAAGAATCTTTTCTAACTCGCTACATTCCACAGGTGAAGAAAAAATTCCCAGAAACCAAAAATTCACAACGAGATCACAAATCAACCTACACTACATAAAATATCTAGCAGAACATATCCCACACACACCCCAAACCAAAACTGCATCCCCATAGTGAATCTTAGAAGAATATCGAACGGGAAAAAAGGGGATAAAGGTGATAACTTACCATGGATCACTAAAAACAACCACAAAAAACCTGTAGAATCAAAGTAAGAGGATAAATGATGGAAGGTCCTCTGAATGCATTTAGGATTTTCCTAAAACAAAAGAGAGAAAGAGGTGTGGATGAATGAAAAGAATTGTCTAAAGGGTTATAAAATAACCTAGATTCCACCATCTTTATGTTTTGTATTCCATTCATGATGTGAAATCCATGGGTTTCCAAAAAATCATAACTTTCACTGAAAATCACGTCACATTTTCCTTTAATTAATTACACATCATGAATTACTTTCATGATGTTAATATGTTTTATGGGTTCTCCCTCAGTCATACACAGGCCATGAAACACTAGTTCACATCAAGTAAAACTTTCATGCTGTGAATTTTCTATAGCAGCTCTGATGTAACTCTATCCACCATAAAACCTCCTCTATAATCCTCTGAAACACCTCCAATACATAAAAGTGGAAATGTAATAGGCTAGGAAGGCCCAAGCCATTACAAAATTCATGTCACTTTCTTGGAAACAAGGCTCCAAATGGATCATTATCAAACCTTATATGAGATAAGTTCAAAATATGTCCATCTAATAAGAGATAGACAAGTTTTTAGATCATTTTAATGCTTTTCATTCTAGTTTAACTCACCAGTAAACCTATTTTAACCTTAACTGTGGTAACATATTTTTACTGTTTTTAATATTTATTATGAACAAAAAAATATTTTTTCCTTATTATATAATATTAATTACATTGATTAAAATATAAAAACAATTTTAAAAAATTAAATTCACATAAGAGGTATAATTTAATTTAAAACTAAACTTATAGACCCACTAAAAAAGTGGTTTTCCAAAGAAAAAGTCTTCTTAAGTATAAAAACAATTATATAAAAATTGAACATAAAATTGATTCCAATGAAATAAATTTTATTAATAATAATATAATTTTACTAATTTTACTTTTAAAACAATATTAAAAAAATTAACTTTTAAATGCTTCAAACAAAAAGATAATTTCTAGTAAAAATCAGTATTTTTCACTGTTCATTGAAAAAAGTAATCTTTTTAGAAAAATATAAAAAAAAAATTAATTTAAGATAATGCTGAAATATTGACTTCAAAAATGAATTTAAATTTTTCAATTACATTTTCTAAAATTGGAAAAAGATAAATTTTACATTAAGTGTACAGAATGTGATAAAACTGATCTTTAGAAAAATATAGTTTTTTAGGAATAAAAATGGATTTATTCTTGTCCCGTGTTAAGAAAAATATTATATGAATGATAAAAAAATTGTTTGGATATAAAATATATAAATTTTATTAAAATAATTCACCAATAGAGATTAATTTAATTTATTGAGATAAAACAAAATTACCCACATAAAAACAGTTTTTCAAAAAAATATTTATTTTACTATCAAATGATTTTTATTACCATATCTAATAAATTGATAACAAATGAATTTGTTTTATACATGTGAAAAAAATAAATTTTTTATAGTTTATATAGTCCTATTCATACCCATCAATTTAAAGGCTAGAAAGTAACTATCAAAATAAATAATAAAATTTTAATAGTATATTGTGGTATGTTTAGACTAAGTGTTGCATGTAATGAAAGCTATCAAAGAAATTAAATTCATTTGAAAAATAAATATTTCATAAAACTTCCTGGTGTAAAATTCTACCCACCTTAAAATTAATTTCTCCCAAAAATTTAAATCACTTCAATACAAAAAAATGGGGATAATTCTACATCATCATATCCTCATGTTTCCATATAGTTTTCTCAAATTGATGGTTTTTTCACAGAACATTGACCAGGCGAGTGGTCTTTTTTCTAGTACTTTATCTTTACAATCCATAATCTCTACTGGTTATTCTTCATAGGAAAGATCATGATCCAATGGTATTACCTATAATTTTAGTACATGTGAAGTATTAGGTATATACTTCTAAAGAAGAGATACCTGAAACAGATCATGAAATTGATAGATGTTCGGTGGGAGCACCAAGAGATAAGTTTCCATACCTACTCAACCATGAATCTCAAAGGTAATAACAAACCAACGGAACACATTAATTTCTTTCCAAATCTCATAATCTTCTTCCATAGATTAATTCACATGAAAACATTCTCACTAACTTTAAATTATAGGTCATGTCAAGGATTTTCAGCATAACTTTTCTTTTTTACTCTGAGCTTCCTTGATGTGTTATTGAATTGATCTAACTTTATATATTATTTCATCATCAAGATCATGTAATAATATATTTATTTCTCTAACTCCAACCCAAAAAATTGGATTTCAACAATTATTTTCGTAGATGTATTCATAAGAAACCATTTGAATGCTCGAGTGAAAGCTATTATTGTAAGAAAACTTGATTAGAGGAAAGTTTTGATCACAACTTACTTTAAAATACTTAGATCAAAATATCATCATATACTCTAGTTTTTGAATGATTCTATATAACTGAACATATATATAAGGATTATACACAGTTCTAAAACTTATCTCTATATCCCAAGCATGTTGAAGACTTCTCCAGAACTTCGAGGTAAACCTTAGATCCTAGTTAGATACAATAGAAAGTGGTATTCCATGTAACCTTAGCACTTATTTAATGTATATTTGAGCAAGATAATCAAGATATGAATCTTCTCATATAGAAATGAAGTGTTCTAACTTTTTATATAGATTGAGTACAACCCAAATAGCAATATCACCTTTAAAAGTTTTGGGGAGTCTGATGAAAAAAATCCATGTTGATGTTTTCCCATTTCCATTCCAGTATAGGTAATGGTTGTAACATCCCATTAGGATTTTTTCTCTCAAACATAAATTTTATACATACCATGAACTAAGATACATACTCAATAATATCACTCTTCATGTGTCCCTACTATAAACACTCCTTCAAATATCTATACATCTTCATACTTCTAGGATGAATTGAGAATAAAGAACTATGAGCCTCATCCAATAGATCCTTTTTTAAATTTGGTACAGTAAAAACACAAACATAGTTCCTAAACCTTTTAATTCCATCATAATAAAGGTAAAATTCATGAACATTTCTACCCATGTTCTGTAGATCTACATCTTCTCTCAATTCCTTTTAATCTTCACTTGTATAGACGGTTGAACACTCATTTGATAAAGATAAAATTTATCCTCTTCCTTAAATATTTCCATATCCATCCTTTGAAAAATAATAATTTTTGGATAATTTTTTATCCTTATCATAGATATGATAGAATTTCGACTCAAATAATCAGCCACCTCATTTTCTTTCCTAGGGTGGTAATGTATTGATCAGTCATAATATTTAATAAATTCCAAACATATTCGCTAGCATATATTCAACTCTTTCTATGTGAATATATACTTTAAGATTTTATTATCATTATATATATCACACCTTCCTCCATAAAGATAATTCCTTTTTATTTTCAATGAAAAATTATCACAGATACCTCTAAATCAGGAGTTTGGTAATTTTTCCCATTATTCATGAGGAAACATTTCAATCCCTTCTTCGATGCATCATTATAGATTATAAACTCTTATCCACTACAGGGTAACATAATAATAAGTTCACTAAATAACCTTCTCTTAAATATCTTTAAACTTTACCCACATTCACCTAACCAAATTAACTTATCTCCCTTTCATTTTAACTTTGTGGGTGGATTAGATAGTTATGAGAAATTATCCCCAAACCATCGATAATATCCATCCAAACTAAGAAAAATAAATATCTCAATCATAGTGGTTGGTATAGGACAATGTTCAATAACTTTTTTCTTGGATGAATCCATCAATATACCCTCTCTTGTGATTATATGACCTAAAAATAAAACCTTTTATAGACAAAATTAACACTTTGTAAATTGTGTATACTATTTCTTCTTTCTTTGGGTCTTCAGTGAAATTATCAAGTTATTTTCATGATACTCCTTTATCTTTGAATATATAAGAATATAATCTATGGAAACAACCAAAAATTCATCAAGGTGATCTATAAATAATATATTTATTAAATACAAGAAGATATCCAAGGTGTTAGTAAGACCAAATGGAATCATTTTATATTCATAGTGTCCATACCCTGTACGTAATTTTATCTTGGGTATATCCTCATTATTGACCCTCAATTTATGATATTAAGAATGAATGTCAATCTTGGAATAGTATTTATTAACACACAGTTGATCAAACAAGTCATCAATAAGTGGTATATAATAGTTGTTCTTGATTGTGATCTTTTTCAGTTTTTGATAATCAATGCATAGTCACATCCATCCATCTTTATTCTTAACTCAAACAATAGGTGAATCCCAAGGTGATACACTTATCTTAACAATTTCTTGTCAAGATTCTCCTAGTGTTTCTTATTCAATTCATATAGCTAAATCAGGGCTATTATATAGGGATTCTTTCAAAAAAAATAGAACCAATTATGATTTATATGGAAAACTCAACTTCATGATTTGGTGGAGGACTAGAAAACTCTTCCAAAAATACTTCTAAAACTCCCAAAAAATAAAAATATCATGGATGTTGAGTTTCTACCAAACCATATGAGATAAACAAACATTTTTAAAAGGAATCAATACCCAAACAATGGATCAAAACTTTCATTAAAGTTCATACTTATCATCATGCTAATACTAAATCATAGGTTGCTTTGTAATATCAGACGTGACATCACATTATTGATAATTTATGTGGGATTTATATAGAAAATTTTAATCCTTCCAAAAGATAACATCAAATTCAACCAGGTAAATAATATCAACGTTTTTAGCAAGCACATTCTCACATACTTCAACTAGAGAAGAATCGTTGACTTGAGATGTGATCATTATGCCATTAGGGTTTTTCACTACTAATTAAAAATCTAATAATTTTTGTGGAATTTTGATACCATTAAAAAATTATTTAGATAAAAAATACTAGGTAAATCTATATTTAAATAAGATATTAGTAGTTATATATTCGATTGTAAGTTTACCTTCCACCATTTCATTATTATTCCCCTCATCATAAATAGTGATCGCATGATATTTCCCTTTTTCTCTCGACTTAAGATGTTGTTGATGTCGATCATCATCATTAACCTTCATATTTGATAACCAGTTATAAAAAATCCCATATTCTTTTCATTTGAAACATTGTAGTGTGGGTGGTGCATTTTTTGGATATTTATCTCTATTTCTATCATTATATAACATCTTCCCTTCACTTCAATATTCATCCACTCGATGATCGTCCTTTCTATAATTAAAAAATATATTATTCCCATTAATATAATTTCCTCCATGTTTCTTTTTAAACATTAAGCATGAAGAAAATATCATCTTTTTCTCTCCATGGTTTTTATAATTTCCCTTGAATTACATTTTCTTTTCTTGTCAAAATAATGGGATTTATGGGTAACTCTAATCTCCATTTCCACCTTAATAGTGCATAAAATTATTTATTTATAGATACTAAAGTCTATTATAGATAACACCATTTATAGAATCAGTTTTAAGACATTGAATAATCAATAAACCTTAATTTTAGATTAGATGATAATGTCAAAAGTCATACCTCACAAGTCTCGTAAAATTTTCCTCATGGTTACTAACATATTTATTATCCTTTCTCTTTATATCAATGAATTACTTCTCCATTTTTATATGTAAAATATTAGGAAAATACTTATTGAAAAATAATCCTTTAAACTCTTCCCAATCCATGGAGTTAATTTCTTCATGTTGCTTTGTATTCTTGATAAGATTACACAATTGATCAGTTTCACCTTCCAAATGATAGACCACCAAAATGAATTTTTTATGCTTAGAACTCTAGATAATGGAAAATATCCTTTCAATGGTAATAATACATTTATAAAAAACTAGTAGATTAGTAAACCCACTGAAAAAAGTGATCATTTCCTCTGGAAGGAAATAATAAAACCTTGTTCCCTCCTTTACTCATTTGGAATATCAAGATAATTATAGCTTGAGAATATTGTGTGAGAATAGAAATGAGATTTTTAATTCCAACTCCCACAACATTTGGTTTCTTAGAAAACCAATCATTTAATTGTTTGTATTATTTAGTATTAACATGGTTACTTTATGTTATATCTATATACTAAAACCCAAATTCATAGTGTGAGAAATAAAAATCATAGTAGGAAACCACATAATCATGAAAAATGATTTATAGCATGTCTAAATCATGACACCTTTTGTTAAACCCATGACACCTTAGGTTTAACCTAGGTTATTTGTGGTCATCATCTATTCAAATATTTTATGATTTTCAGTAAATGTTTTGTGAATTTCCAAAACATATCCCTTGTGAGTGTCAAACCATGTGTATAGAAAGGCCTAGTTTCATACACCTAGTGATGATCAAGTAAAATACCAATAAACCCTTTTTGAAGTTATTACCCATGGATACAACCTTTTTAGATCCACATATACTTATAGTATCCATATAGGGATTTAATTTCATGGAAACCACTCTCTCTATCCTTCACAAAAATTCCAAGACATTTTCCTATACTTTGACTTATCCCTATGGTTCTCACTTAATATTTCTCATTCTAGTTTCAAAATTTTAACTAAACCTTTCTCTGATACCAACTATAGAGACCAATATTTTTCATCCATAAATATTACATCTTAATAGATAAATATTCATTACATAATATAAAGATTCACACCATAATCATACATATTTAGTGCCTTTGGAAATGTGAACACATAAATAATTGGTTCATAAGTGAACCATATCATCACCCACTAAGTTTTTCATAACTAGAACCCTTATTATACATATCATACATAATACCTTTCTTGATAACCTGGGGAAAATAAATATAAGAAAGGGTGAGCTTGGATTCTTAGTAAGGGTAAACAATGGAGACATCAACATAATATGAGCATAATGGCATGAGAACATGAGAATAACATTTGAAACTCATACCCTACAGATCATGGATAATAAACATGATTCATGGCATAAATATTGGTAGTTTATAATACATGAATCCTAAAGGAATAAAAGAACATAATCCATGAGAGAATAAAATTATCATAAGACATATATTTGTGGCATACACATATTCAAAAAAAATCTAATTTCAAGTCTACCTACCAAGATATTCATAACATGTTAGTCTTGGGATAACCACCCATGTACCCAATTCAATCTTGTGATAACCTCATGTGTACCCTCTTTTGGTCTTGGGATAACCTCCCACGCACCCTTTGGGATCATAGAACATTAATAATTAACCAATAAATAAGATATATTTATAATTTTGGGTTTACCCATAACATAATTAAAATCATAAATATTTTTTCCATAATATTATAAAACATTAATCATAGTATAACCCATAAAAAAGAAACAGGTTTCACAAAAATTTCATCATAGCATAACCCATGGAAAAGAAACAAGTTTCATAAGAAAAATCTATAAAAATGGTTCCATAAACATCTTGTCATCATAATCATAAATTATCCAGAGAAATAATAGTGATGGTATCATTGGATCATATCCCTAGTAGATCATAAGTAGAATCAAGGATTACAGTTATTGATGAATATAAATACCATTAAAATATCATTAAAATATTCTTGAGGAAAATACACATTCCAATTCAAAAATAACCTTCTAAAATATAAAAATTTTAAAAATATTAATCAAAAATTATTATTTTAAAATAAACTTGGAGAATTATAAAGGAAGTTTTAAATAATTTATCATTCATAGTGGTGGGAGATATCATTCATTTCTTATATGTTAAAACAAACATTTCTTTCACATTTTTAGTAAAAAGTAAAAAATTACCTCATTCAAAAAATGAAAAGAAGATTTAAACTATTTTTTTAAAACTCAAAAAAGGGTAAAAGTGAATTTAATCAATAATTTCATAAAATTAAAAACATTCTTTAAAACGTATTTAGAAAACATGGACATGAAATAGAAAGGGATTTCGACCAAAGAGAGAAATAAAGTCATTTTTCCTTAAAAACATTCTTTTGGACTATTGAGTACATAGAGAGAGGAAAATGAAAAAGAAAACATGTAATATAAGGAAATTACTAGTGAATAAAAAATTTCATGAGTTTCTTGAGAGATATATAATAAGATTCTATCATTGAAAACTTAATCGTAAACAATCCTGGTAAATAATGATATTGTAATCATAAAACCCTTACTACTTAGGTAACTTTTAAATAGTAATTTATATGAAAGAAATAAACTTATATGGATATATATATAAAATATAATTTTCATGATAATATTAACAAAATTAATAATTGGGAAGTATATATGTCAGACAAAAGAAACAATTGGTGTATAAGGCATGTGTCCCACATAAATAAAAGTGAGATGAAAATCTCTTAACACAAGTCTCTAATTTCTTCATATATGTTCAAAAATACTATATAATGAATATATATTTATTTTACATCTATGAAAAAATCATAATAATATATATAATATCATATATCAATTACTTATAACCATTTATCACCTATTTATTAACAATTCCTTTTTAAAAACATTATTCTGGGTTGTATCTGCTTCATTTTTCATGTATGTTTTGGTTCAATGGTTTTGATTATTATACTTTGATTATGGTTTAATAATATATATAATATTAATAATGATATAAATATCATATATATTCATTATATACATATTTAGTTTCATCCATAAAATATATAGATAGAAAAATGGATTACACGGTTCAGTTAGACGGTAGGCCACACGTACACATGAACGTTGATTCAATTTTCTCAATTGATAAAATAAAATAAGTTTAAATATTAATTCACCTTTATATAATAATTTTTATATCATATATATTCATTAAATTTATCTATATTACCATCCATATCAAAATAAAATGAAAAACATATCACATTGCTTCATAAAGGTGGTAGTCCACACGTACACACGAGCGATGTTTTTGTTTTCCAATGGATTCTAAGGTAAGAAGATAGAGTTTATATTATAATTAAATAATTATAATTATTTAATAAATATAATATATATAAATTAAATAAATAATTATATCCATTCGTGAGAGTTTGTTATACAAAACAAATTACATCAGTTTGTGGGGTGGTAGTCTGTCACACACACAATCGATAGTTTCATTTCTCATTTAATAGGGTAGGATATAGATACAGGTTATTAAATTAACATAATAACATATAATTATATGGGATATAATTATTTTATTATATCATAATATTATATTAATATTTTAATGAGGTATAAGAATAAATAAAACAAATAAAGCATGGTTATGAACTATAACTCTTCTTCAGAAAACCTCCTTGGTTTTATACCTAAATCCTTATTAGGAGAGTTTCCTAATAAAATTAAGGAATATAGAACACGTTTAATAAATAAAATAAGGTATTTTTATATTTATTGGATGAAAAAAAATTAATTTTAAGTGTGAAGAAGAAAGGGGAGGGGGTTCCCTTTAATAATTGAGGTGAGTGACACACTTGTAATTTTTCAAAGCTTTACAATACTTGCATGTCAATTTCTTCGACACAAGCCTAAAAATGAATATTTATATAACCTTATGTTATATAAGGTCTAAATATGACCATAAAATACGAATTAGATAATTTTTTAGGTCATTTTAACTCTTATTAATTTTCGTTTAACCCCCCAGTAAACTCGTTTTAACCTTAACCATAGTAACAGATTATTACTATTTTACTAATCATTATGACCAAAAATTAAGTTTGTGTTATTATATAATATTAATTATTAAAAATAAAAATATCTAATCCATTTTAATAAAAAAAATTATTGAAGTGGCAGAATTAAATTTTAAATTAAACTCACGGATGAGATGAAAACATAGTTTTCCAAAGAAAGAAATTCCATAGGTATGAAAAGTTTTATATAAAAAAGAACATAAAATTGATTCAAATGAACAAAATTATATTAATAGTATTATAATTGAACAAAATTTAAATTTAAAACCATATTACAACAAAATTAAACTTTTAAATTCAATAATCAAAAAGACAATTTGTAATTAAAATAAATATTTTTCACTATGCATCAAAAATTAATCTTTTCAGAAAATTATCAAAAATTCACTCTAAGATAATTTTGAAATTTTGATTTAAAATATTAAGTTCATTTCATCAAATAAATTTTATAATAGTTGAAAAATATTAATTTTATTATAAGTGAAGAAAACATGATGGAACTATTTTTTTAAAAAATATAGTTTTTTAAGCATAAAACTGGAATTATTCTTATCTCATGCATAGAAAAATATTAGATGAATGATAAATAATTTTATTAAATTTAAAATATATAAATTACATAAAAATAATTTAATAATAGAGATTAATTTAATTTATTAATATAAAAACATATCACGCACATACAAATAGTTTTTCATAAAAACATTTCTGTTACTTTCAAATGATTTTTTTTCATTTCTAATCAATTGATAACCAATGAATTTATTTTATACATGTGTAAAATATAAATTTACATAATTTTGTTATTATTATTAATATATTAAAATCCAATAGTTAGGAAATAATTATCTTATTAAATAATAATATTTTAATAGTATATCGCATTTTAGTTAAACTTGGTGTTGCGCGTAATACAAGATATAAAAAGATTAAATTTATTTTAAAAATATTTCATAAAATTTCAGTGTGTTACAGATAAATTTTAAAATAACCCATATGGTCATTGGTTTTTTACCCACAATCACTAACAAAACAAACATCAATAAATACATTTAGTGATAAGATTTATTATTCTAATCCACCAATTTATGCATTTGATATCATGGTATATATTTATTAACCTAGGATGTTTCTCCCAAGTAGAATAATGAATCCAATTTATAAAAAATTCCCTTGTGGTAAAAGGGATAACCAAATTCTCATTTAAATTAATAGTTAAATTTGATACAATATTCCACCTATTAGTTTCCCCCCAATAATAAAAGGTTAATAACATCCTTGTACACTTCATGTTAGATAAATGTGACTCTCTAACATGCTCTATCAATATATAATTTGAATTTATAATGGAATGAGCTACTTTTCTCATCAATTTATTATTCCTAAGATATGAATCAACCAAAATTCCCATCAACTACCATTGTATATATACTTCATTGATAACTTGGGCTTAAATCATCGCACTCAAGGTATTAACTAAAAATTTTCATTTTCCATGGATGTATGAATGTTTAATTTTTTTTTTTGAAATAATCATCCCATTTTCACTATCTCATATTATGATGATTCTATGAGAAGATGTACATTGGAAACTTATGACCAATATAAAACAGGAATTTTTCATAAATGATATAATTTCTCAATATTTTTCAATGCAAAAAAATAGTATTACATCCAATTATAAATCATTTATATGGTAATTATTTTCATGATTAATAATCTATCTCAACGCATATCCCCTATTGAGACCCCCCCCCCTTTCAAAAGTAAACATCCCAAACAAACTCTTAAAACATTATAGTATACTTCATATCCATCACCCTATTTAGGTAGGATAAGAATTGGTGTCATTGTAAGATTTATCTTTAATTATTCAAAGGTTTTTTAGATATTCTCATTCAATTCTGATCTAAATTATTTATAGGTAAAATTCAAAATTGGAAAATAAAATTTAATGAAGTCTTTGATAAACATTCATTAATATCCACCTAGTACAAGGAAACTAAAAATCTTGAATACATTATTAGGCCTCTATCAAGACATCATAGATTTTCCATTGTCAGGGTCTATAAATATACCATTATCTTAAAAAATATAGACCATTAATTTCAACTTTTTAATCCAAATTTTATATTTAGAGAAAATTTCATAAATTTTATATTTATAAAAAAATCCTAAAAAAACTTTTAATAATCATTCATGATCCACCACTGAACTTGAGTCAATTAATATATCATCTATAAACATGAAAAAATATTTGAATACTTCTGGATGATTTGATTCATTATATTTATGAATAATATAGGTGTGTTTATCCAAAAAAAGTAAAACCATAAACTCTTAATGGTTATAATGACTTTGAGAAGTCATGACACCCACTGAGAATTTTTAACTCCTATAGGGTTTCAAGTTTAGTATTTTATATTAATATTTAATAAAAATAAAACTACAAGGGTGTATTATAACTTAGTTTTTAGATAAAACACATTGACACAATTATACATAGAATAAAAAACCTAATTGAAAAGTTAAGATAAATAATTAGAACAATTTCAATATAAGTAATTAAATCTATTTTAAAATAAATGTTAACAAATGAAGGTATATTAATCATATTAAATCTTGGATCATGATGTAGTAAAGAAAAAATAATGAATAAATTGCCAAGTTTTTTTGAAATAGTGTCTAAGTGAAGCCTTACTCTTGGAATTAATTCTCTAACTAATAAACTTCACTTTTATTATGGTCAATTAATCGAATATTTTGGAATATAGGTGACCCAAATTCAAGTTTAAATATAATTACTCTAATTGATATAATGGAAAGGAATAAATAAATTTAATTAGTTAATGAATTAAAAATAAATCCATTTAAAACACATGATGATCATGAAAAAAGTATAAAGAAAATATATAACAGAATGTGTAAATAAAAAATCCCAACACGGAATAATATTGAAAATAGCTTCATTGCATCAATCACCATTTATTAAAAATCTTGTCATAAAGAAAATTACCTACTATTCTAACCATAAGAGAGCATATAAAGATATTAAAAAAATAGCTTCCTAAAAACACCTATAGTTATCCTCTTGCTGATGAATGAATATCTCAATGAATTAATCCCCCAACTAGTGTTGTAACAACCTATGTTAATCAGAAAAAAAATATTCACTTGAATCTTCACTCAAATCTTGAGGTATATTTTTTCCTTATTCTTACACTGAAGATATTTTAAAATATTACAATAAAATGAGTCATGTGTCTCCCATATTTAATGAATCAATCCTTCAATTGGTGTAGAAGTAGCCTCTATTAATAGAAAAAAATATTCACTTGAATCTCATATCATATCTCGATGTATCTATATGACTTATTCTACCACACATTATTATTGAAAATATAACAATAAAATTATTCATTTGACTCCCATATCTCTCTTAAAAATATATCTCAAAGATTCTAGAAAAAAAAGGATATTAGTGGATTTTTATATCTATTGTAGTTGTAACCCTCACTATTCTAGGGTGGTTCTCATGGTATAACAAAAAAATTCATGTATTTCCTTTTCTAGTTATTAAAAGTTCATGACATAGGTTCCTCTACCCTGATAACACCTTCCTTGTCCAGTGAAAGTTATATTAGCCACAATATATCCATATTCATCCACAACATAAACCTCTCACCCTTCATATCTAAAAATCTACATCTCCTAAATCCATGTCATTGATGTTATCTTCTTAGCCCTATCACTCCCTCTTTAGTGACCACAAATGGTATAAGTACACTTATATGTATTAGAAACCCTTGAGTCACAATGTAGTTCCTCCCAATGAGTTTTAAGTGTTCTATTTTATAACTAATTTCATGGTGAAACATTAGTTATCTCATTGTTATAACCTCATGGTGAAACGGCTAGTTCTAATCCTTACAAGTATTCATAGCATAAGGGTGCAGGTCACGGTGCAGGGTTAATTTTCTTCTTCCAATAATGGTTCATCAAATTTCAATCAAGGAAAAAACCTTACATAGTATATGGAAGTTCATTTTCATTCATACATAAGTCCCATTTTTACTCTTATGTAGACCATTGTGATTATAATTTATTCTTACATAGCCAGTAAAATTATCATTTAATCTTACGCACCAGCCCTACTACTTTATCTATGGGTCAGTTTTTATTTTCATATATCATCTATAATTATCAATTTACTTTGATGCAATTGTAATTTATTCTTATGTATCCCTTAAAAATGGACACTATTCTTACATAGTTGACTAACCTCTTCACTTGTATGGAAAAGGTAAATTCCTTACATAACTTTGTCCTGACCAATTTTCTCTTATATATTCAAGACCCACATGAAATACTTTTTATTTTTCTTCAAAACTCTTAATATTTTAATATTATATTATATAATTTATTAAAAAATTAAAACACTAAAAATGGGAAATGAATATATATTAAACAATTAAATTTTTACTCAATAATGGTGCGTGAATTGTTTTTATCAAATTCCCTCAAACTTAAACACTTTTCTATCTTTAAGCAAAGACTTCCACATCATTAAAAATTAAATCCATAATTTAAAAGCTCTAAACAACATGATCAATAAAATCAAACAATTATCAATGATGAATAAATTTTCAAGCATCTTATAAGAACATCTCTTAAAATCCTAACTTCTTTATAAAACTAGTTAACCATGTATTTTTGCCTTTCCTCTTGAGTTTATTATTCATCTCTTTATTCCCATTCACAGATTTAAATTTATTATTAATATTCATACGCACATTTGATCTACCTTACTGGAAAGAAGTTTCTATCATCTCTCAAGAAACATTAAACTATAGTTATGCTCAATCATTAACTATATGTACCCTAACCATAGGCTTGAAAAGAATCTAAATCTTCACCTCGTAAAGAAAAAAATCAACATTTATTAGGAGTGATTTCAATAAAGGTTCAAATAAAAAAGGATAACGTTTTTTAGGTCATTAATGTGAAAAATAATAAGACTTAAATAAGATGTTAAAATCTAAAGTATAATACACAATATATAATATTAAAGGAAATACTCCTTCAAAAATATTCTTTCAAATGATATCACCCCGCAACTCTTATTCCTCATCTAAAGGATAAAAAATAATAACAAAAATAATATGGAAATTTTTATCCTCCTTTCCACATATTTTCCCACTTTTTATTTTTTATTTTTTATTTTTTTATTTATTTTCTTTGAGGGAGTTAACAATAAACCACAATTGAAATAAATTTATGAACCATTACACACAACTAATAGCAACTCCATAAATTCACATTTCCAATAAATATAACCCCCATCACATCATGAAACAACCTCTTACCCTGCCTTTATTTCATTTTAAATCATGAAAAATACAAATAGTTAGTTAAGAAAGATGAATAGGCTTGTAATGAAGATATTCCATCAAGTTAATTAATGGTTCCTATAAGCTCAAAGAAATATAAAATGTAAAGGTAGATCTTAAAGGTATAATGGTATCAAATAAAAAAATCCACAATCATCATAATTTGACTTTATTTTACATAGATTTGAGAATATATCAATTCAGGTTCTATTAATCCATATACCCCACGTATCTCTCAATAAATTAGGTATTATGAATAATCTTATAAAATGGTTTAGAATCCTTTGAGGAATTGGAAACTTAATATATTGGACAATCACTCAAGATATGAATAATAATAATGATTTAATTAGCATGAACTTAAAAAAAATAGCATAAAATTGTTTGAGATAAATTTCATTAATATAAATAAACAAATTTTATCAAATCATGATTAATAATATCAATTTTTTCATACTTATCTTTATTTATCCACCCAGCATCTAATTCAATTTTATCTAAAATAAAATTTGATAAAATTATCTCTTTAAACCACTCTTTTTCTAAGGGTTATGACCTTTTTCTCTCCATATCACTTTTTATATCTATCGTTAATGTTATGGAATTATTCTAAATTCTATATATATATCTCTCATATATATAACTAGATTATTCTACCTTATTTGATAGATTAATACATTTCATATTTTTCATTTATCAAATGATTTCATTATGAAATTTCTTTTTATTATGATATGAGGCAAGATTATGTAACTCATTTCTTTCCATGGGTAATTCTTATGATTGATTTTATTTTGGGACACACATAATCATGAACCTGTTGTGATGGTTGTGCTCTAATAGTTATCCAATGCATTGAGTAAATCTTTTGTCTCAATATACATTATATATGGGATTAGAGGGTAAACATAATCCATAATGGGACTTTTTCAACCATGTGATGTCATCTAGACAGTTGTCCATGACTTATTCTTATGTCATGTTTTTTATTTTATTCACATTTCTTATTTTTCTATGATCTTATAATACCAAGTTCTTTATGTTGTGCTATTATTTTATTATTTATGAGACTTCTATTTTATGATATCACATTATTTCATTTTACTCACATGTTATGCCTCATTACCATTTTTATTCCCTTAATGGGATTTATAGCTCACCCCTTTCTTTTATGTATTCCCCAGGTTATCCTATGCAGTTTTAGGAGCACAATTAGATTTAAGAGCTCATTATAGATATTGAAATAAAGAATTTTTTTATCTACCTAGTCTTCCAAGGACACTAGTCCTATCAATCATTTGATTGAATTTAGTGGATATTTATGTTAAAAATAATGAAATAATATATATAAAATGATTGGGTTGGTATAGTTTCTATTAGAGTAAATTTTTAGTTAAACTCTATAAACTAGTATGAGAAAACATTAGTGATAACCCTTAGGATAATCCTAAGTATAGTAGAACTTCCTAAGTTATAGTAAAGAAAGGTATTTTTTTCTAGAAAAACATTTATGCTTGGATACTACAAGTGGATGTGGTTTTGTCATAAATTAATCTAGTGGTAATAACCCCAAAACGAGTTGGTTAAGTATATCTAATCCATAATTTTGGTGCATAGTGAGTGTTCCCTTACTGTGTACCTAGTTTTAAACTCTCAGGGGATATTCTTTGGAAAATTCACAAACTCTTTATGAACCATTATAAAGGACTTGAATAAATTGTTGGGTTATAAAACTTAATAGGGAAATTAACATTAATAACTTAGATTCAAACTCATAGACTCATAAGTTAGGATATATTTTTCATTTATAAGTTATTCCCTATAAGATTATAGATTTATTTTTTATAAGTTTATAGTTAAAGTATTATCATTCCATTTTTTCTTTATTTTAGTTAATAGTGGTAATTATGAGGAATAATTCCAAAAACCAATATGGTATGTAATGTGATGGTTTTTATAATGAGATTATTGGCCATATGGGAGTAGGATTTAGGAAATTCATGGCCGTTTTAGATCAGCTAACTCGTGATATAAATAATAACATGAATCATGTGGAATGATCTCCTTCTCCTAATAAATATAATGTTGTCATCGAGTATTTTATATGATAAATGTTGCATACATTTATTGTATATTATGATACCCCCATCTCAAAATAATGGATTAACTCCATTTAGAAGATATTCTTTGTCTTCCAATACACAGAATAAGATAAATTTTTGTTGGTCATTTATCATGTGGAAGAATAATTCATTCAGTGCTGAACACTAAATAAGAATAGGAATTCCAAAGAGGATATTTATTCCATGGAATGGTAAGAATTGAAGAATATATTTTTCAATAAATATTTTCCCTAAACTCTCCATCCTAAAATATAGAGAGATATCCTTGACTAAAGTGAAAGGAAGATGAGTCTTTGGGGTGTATAAGGAAAACTTCACAAGGCTTGTACAGTATGCCTCTAGATTCATCATCAGCGTTAAATGTAAGTTCACTAGCTAATTTAGTGGAATAAAGTCATGTTTATCAAAATATTTGGTGATTTGAGACTTTAACATCTATGAAGATACTTTTCATTGTAACCTTAAGGTCGAGTTAGAAATTGGTGAATCTTAGTGGTCTCATGGTCATAGAGATAAAAAACATAAAATAGAGTTTTATTCAAGAGGATCAATATATAAATCTCATGGAGGAAAGAAATTTCAATATCCCATGTATCAAAATTGTGGGATAAAGCATCCTGAAAACTATCTAAAGAAAAATAGGATATGATTCAAGTGTTAAAAAAGGGACATTAGGATAATCAATGTCGAGGAAATATGAAAAACTTATGAATGTGATAGAATAAAATAAGGTTAAGATCAATAATCTGGATGTGGTGCAGTGTTTCAAATTCAAGGGACATAAGAATTATGAAATACAATGACCTAATACAAGGGTTTTTAGAGAAAATTAATAACAATAACCTCTAAATCTTATAAATCAAGGAATTTTATATGTTGATTTAATTTAAATCACCCAAACTTGGGTTAGTCAAGTTCTTTGAACAATGAAGTTGATTCTAAAATAAGTCGTGGAAGGATAAGCCGACTTAAAATAATAACTGGGGGATATTTATCCTTATGTGAAAATCCCATTTTAACCATTTACATTCCTTCTTAATATTAAGTATATTTTACTTAAGTGATTATCCATGTATGGTAAAACATGTATGCATAATCTGATTATATTTTATTCCATATTTCATGTTTGTTAATTCATTTATTAGGTGATAAAGAAAAATTCAAAAACATAAATAATTAACCATACAGTTAATAGAAATAAAATATAAGTGTCATAATCCTAAGATTTTCTAATGGTTTGTTTATCTAACAGATGATAAACTAAACCTAGAACCTATGGAAAACACCTTGAACCATAGCTTGTTTTTTTTGGTATTCTACCTTAGATCCTCTGCATCACCTCGATTGGTTTCACCTTAGCTCCTTAACTCGGACTGCCTTTACTAGATTGGGAGATTCATCCTAACATATTATTTTAATTTCACATAGTTAAGAGGATCCTAGGGATTGGATAAAGGGGGTTTACATAAAAGAAACCACGGGAATACAAGCCATTATATAATAAATAGGGTATGACTCACATGCCATCAATAATAATTTAACTAAAAGAACTTAAATGATATCAATAACAGAAAAGGGCTTGTCTAATCTCATGATCATCCACACATCAAATAATGAGCATAAATTTTCAATATTATTAGCAATTACTTAGATTCATTATTTAATTAAGATAATGTGTCTCTCATTAATCCAATTTATTCAACTTATCTTAATTCTATCCAACCATACTTAACTCAACATCATCTATAATTTTAAACAAAATTAATTTCATTTAACATTAATGTAGTAAAAAAAGTGTATTTAGAGGTAACCTCATGTGTTTGTAAAAATTTTAACATGGAAATTAATTTAACATATAATTGCTAGTACTATGAAATGGTGTGTACTATCGAATGAATGAAAAACAGAACACATAATCAATAGGTTTAATTATAAATTTAGTTATTTTTTCCATGGAAATTTGAGAACACTTCCAGAAGTAGACTATATAGTATGTACAAAATTATATAGCATGTACTTTTCTTCTGCCCATTATCTGATGCATGCACATTGGTCTATCTATATTCCCTATCATAGATAACCTTGTGATACGCTGCGTGTACTCCAACTTACATGTTATGTAACCTCATAGTTTCATGTTATGTATGTATCCATGTTGTGCATATAATACACAGAAAATTAAGACACCTTGTATTCTAATTTATGAGAAGATAGGGACTGCATGACATGTACAATTGTTAAAGGATGTGTAGTTTATCATGTCATGTTCCCGCATGTTTAGATCTACACGCTGATCCATTTTTTTAGATCTTAGATCCTATTTTGTCATATCTGACTCGATAGAATGAGATACGTGTGAGAAAACATAATACACTATGTTTATATGGGAATTTCATGTCATGTACTCTAGTTTTGTACAGGAAAAACTTTTGGATCCTGTAAATGGCGTGAATAGAATGCTTATTTGTATTTAATCATTAACTTATTACCATTTATGTTATCGAGAATGAAGGAAGATAAGAGATGAAATTTTAAGATATTAAAATGAATCATTTTAAGTAAAATAAAATGAAAAAACATGCAACCAATCAATTAAAATTAAATAATTATAAATTAAACATGTGACCTCTCAGATACCACTTTTAGGTTATGGGTATAGCAGAAGCATCCTTTGATAGTATGATCAACTTGTATTTTAGTAATGAATCATGTATAATCCTTTCTTTACATTATAAAAACATCATGTACAATTAAAAAAGTAGATCCCTTGACTAGATTAAAATGTCCGAACAAAAATCTAAATATCTCTACATGTAATTTATAATTAATTTATGAGAAGATATAGAATTACCTCAACTTGTAATTCCACTATTTTTTACGATCTAGTTGAAAATATTTTTCCATACCATCATTTCACTATAAGATCTAAGTGTAGAATCTCTCTAACAGTGATACACACATGCACCACATTCTCTGAATGACATCATAGAACCATTATGTGCTAGAATGATTGATCTTTATCACTTGTGTTTTTCACGGTTGATCACAATATAATTCTTCTCAAGATATGAATAACTCTTGATGATATCTCATTGGATTGATAGAAGAGGTAAGTAGATCACTCTAGATCTCTTGATCTCCCTCTAGGGCTTGATAAAGACTCTACCAATTTTTTATGCACCCAAATTATTTTTTAGAAAATTAATATAATTAGATATTTATTATATAAATTTTAGGGTAGGAAAATAGAACACATGCCCATTCCCAATTCCGTAATTCTTAGCTGAACTCATGTCTAATAATAATAATATAAATATTATTATTAAATTATTAACATTTTAAACAGATAAATAATACAAATAAATATCATTCATACCATTTCCAATCAAACCATTAAGCTCATTCTACTTTCCCTCATCCACATGTATCAGTCCTTGATTAATGAATATTTATTTAATAAATAAATTTCACTACATTATTCACTGATAAATATAATAAATATTATATTTTCCAAACTTACTAATTATTATTATTATTCTCACTTATTATTTCGAATGACATGTTATTAAATTAGGGTGGTCAACCTAACTTGAATAAATATTATATATTCTAACTTTTTAAATCTGATTCTAGAATTTAACTAATATTGTGAATGCACTTAGTGTGTGACCCTCTAGGCCTCTTTCTCAATAGAATTAGGCATAACTATCTAAATTTTAATATTATCATCTAGAAACATGCCAAGGAATCAATAGAGAACGAATTTAACATTGTAAGGACACCCAACATCCTATGAATGTTTATTATGTAAAATAGTATTTTTTATTGTAATGTCTCAAATAAAGCTGGTTGCATTCTGTTGTCATCAAATTATATGTTTGATGTATCTTTTTTAAAATTTCCATAAATGAACTTGTCTGTCGAACACCATGGTCATGGATTTATTTAGGTAGTTTCATTCCTATAAAAGGGCCTAAGATGTTAACTTTCATCAAGATAAAAAATGAATGAATCCTTTATCGCGTTATCTATTAATGCAATATCATTTGTGATGCACCCAATGTATCCTAATTCATTGTGAATATATGTCATCACGGTTTTTATAAATACATCAAAGTATGAAATTCATGATATTCATTAATGATAATCTTAAATTATATTAATGGGTTCATTCTCATAACCACCTATCTTTGAGATTACAAAGGGAGAACACCATGAGAAGGTGTTTCAATTTCTTCTAAGCCTACTACCCCTGATAGCCTGTATTTTCTATGTCTCATCATTCAATATCAATATACCATAGAAAATGGTTCAATAATAGTGTTGTATCACATCTAGGTTCTCATCATAGTAGGGAACTTCTATGACCTTTTAACATGACATATATTATAAGGACATTATCACATGAAAATATCAAGCATAATAATAATCAAGATGTGAAACAAAAACTATTTAATAATAAAAACATATATTCAAGTACTAAAAAAGTTTTTTCTAGTGAATTAACTCCAAAAGGTAACACCTTAGACTCTTTCCGCTAATCGGAAACCTCTATCATATAGGGAGGCACATTTGAGGTCATGTGACACTTCAATATGAACATTGGGGAGTGGTCCTAGGCTAGAGGTATTACATCGTTCATGTAGATCTAGAGTACTATCTTGCTTCAAAATCCTTCCTAATATCAATGATCATGTGACATGTCCCAGTAAAGGAAATGGTGGTTCAATATGTTTGGTTCCAATGGATTAATATTGAATGTGAGGCTTGGTTGTGAGGTCATTGGATTTAGGGGAGTATTTTTTGGTACAAACTCAATCCTGCACTGGTTTCCTAAAAGAATTATGACTGGCATATAATCTAGAATGGGCTAGTCCCCTATCTTCAAATGGTTTTAAGATATAATCCCAAAAGAGATTATGTGTTGGGCCTAAACTTTCTTGGTTGGAGGAACGATACTGATAAAATGGTGTTCTATCTATTTTATTAATAAATATGTTTTTTTAAATAATAATAATATAACAAATAAAACTTGTTTTATCCATAATTTTATATTAATATTTTAATAAAAATAAATAAACCATGTTATATTGTAAAAAAATTATAATAAAAACGTAATACATGTTAAATAATTAAAAAGAAGAGAAATTTTATAAAAAAAATAGAACATATGTTCTATAAAAAAAATTAATTATAAGAACATGTGTTTTTTTTCTATTTTAATACCAAGAAACATGTTATACTAAAAAATGTTTTATATCCTCCTTTAAATGAATAGTATGATAAAAAATGAATAAAATGTGTTTTTTTAACTAAGATAAAAATATAACTCATATTCTATTAAAAAATACATGTTTTAGATTAAAAAGGATTCAAAAATCACAATGTGTAAAAATTATATCTTGTGTAGGATAAAGGGACTACTTGTTGATGACTTATAGGATCACTTATTTGGAAGTCGCTTCACACAAAGAATATGAATAATATGGAGATATTTGATAGAGAATATCCAAAATTATTTTGATTTCTATTCAATGTTTATCTCCCTGAAAAAATGGGTTGTAGGTCCCCTTATATAGGTGTAAGAACATGGTTTTTCTTCAAAGTATGGAACATTTTGTTTCATTTTTATTCTTGAAGTTTTATCCTAGTGAAAGTTCCTAATGAGTTCATGAGGGTTATGGGTGTGTTTAGGGATTATATGGAGTCTGAATCCCCAGTTTCTAGTGGGAAAAGGTGGTTTTCATGGTTAGAAGAAACCATGTCACCCAATACACACAGTTTGGTTAAACTCGGTAGAGTGTTCTGGTTCTCTGCCTAGAGCCGCATAGTTTTTCTTAACCGTGTCGCCCAGGTTGTACAGCTATGCAAGTGTTGTAGACCCTATTCCAAATGCACCTTGCATGGGCTACAAAAGGTTAGTCAGACCGTGCGCTGAGCTTGTGTGAGGGGGTGTCCATGGACAGTGGTTGTCACATGGTTGGCACATGGTTTGGCCAACAGTACTGCCAAATTGTGAACCACTTAAAAAGTGTACATACTTATATTTTATACCTCATTTTCTTTAAAGGTGCTCACAATTTTCTTTCCTATCCCACTCATAGAAACCCCCTCATCTATTGGAGAGATCACTTCTCCTCCATTCTTGTCATTGAGGTATCTCCTCCATCTGAAATCTGAATCTATTACCATCGGTCTTGTTGGATGTGTGCCAGTAAATTCTTCATTCCTCTTCCACCTTTTTTCTTTTATCTTTTTGTCAACTGAGTTATTTTTATGTGATCTAATATACCATATTTTTAGTAAATTTTTCTATTTACTCTATTTCTTCCATTTTAACCTGGATTATAGGATAACAATGAATGAGGAGTCAACTACCAAGATAAGGTAGGTGGTCTCTTAATTTTACCTAAAATTCTTAGTGTTTATGTGTTACATCATTTCACCATGCACCGTATTTTCTGAGCGATGCTTGTTGAATGAATTTTTCCTTAAATTAAATGAATATTCATGACCTTTATATATCAGACAGGACCCATTTATGTCATAAAGAAGGTTAATGACCTTGAATTGAACCACCTTTGGGAGTGTTTCTAAATAAAATAATACCATCATGGGTGGCCTCTGAAATTGATTCACTCTTGAGTTTTTTTTATTTTACTATAACAACATGAACTTTTGAATAATATTTTTTTTCATAAAAATGTATGTCTTACTATGTCATAATAAATAAAAATTTATAATTATGAATGAAATTTTTCCATTGGGTTTTGACCATTATCTGACTGTTGGTTAATATAACCCTTAGAAACAATAATAATTTTTAACATTATAATTATTATTTATAAATAGAAATGATAATGGATAATTAATGCAGAATGAAGAGTCGATTGCCTCATCCGGTAGACTTGGGCCATACGAAACCCATTTGTTAGAGCTTAGGAAGGAGGTTGCATCACTAATCTTTTCTCAGGTCCAATCCCAAGCCAAGATTCAATATGTTAATCTTGAATGAAATCACCTACGGGAGAAGTTTAAGTTGATAGAAATCACCACTCAGGAAATGTTTTCTGAGCTACCCCAAGATTCTATCACCATTGCACACCTTACCCTTGGGTCATATATGGGTGTAATAAGGGGTTATGTAACGAGGCCTTAGTTACTTTTTGTAATCCATTTGTATACATAAAATCGTTATTATGGTAAAATAAAAATTATTTTTAAATTTTAAATGTCAAAATTAATCTCGAATGAATTTTTACTATTTTTATTAGAAGTTTCATATTATTGATGAATATTGAAAAGAATAGTATTTTAAAATATTTTTTATACTTTAAATAATTGATACTATGAAATTATTTTCAAAAAATGGATGTATATGGTTCTGATCAGTAAGAAATTTAGAGTCTGATAAGATTGACTTAATTTTTGGTGAATAGTAACTTATGAATAGTAATATTACCCATTTGAATAGTAATATGACCAATGGAATAGTAACCTCACTTAAGGAAGTTGAAATATAATTTTTGAATCTTTAATGGTAATTTGATATAATAGTATAAGTAAATAATTGTTTTAGAAATTATTAGTTAAGTATTATTTTTCGAGTAAATAGTAATTTTACTGAAAAGTTAAATTTCTCATATTTATAAAATTATTTTTATAAAATTAAGTTTATTTTTGAATTAAAAACATTTATATTAGGTTAGGGTGAATTTAGAATATTTTTATAAAATGTTTTGTTTTTCAGTGAATAGTAAAAATACAGTTTTTTTAGTTTTCAATGTGTTTTATAACATCATAATGATGTAATATGTAATTTAAAATGTCAGTAGACTCATGAAGATTAAAATATGATATTAGGTGTCTCAATCAGCTTAAAATATGGGCAAATTCCATTGTAAATCTCATGTTTTTGCAAATACCACCGATGAGGTGTCCTCTGAAATTAATAAAAAAACTCCCTCTCATTTACTATAAATACCAAGTTGTTCCTTCATTTAGATTCATTCCAAAATCAACCCCCTCAATGATATGATTTTATTACCTCCCAAAAGGTCCTCCCAAGGTGTCCTCAATCCCTCAAGGTCTCATTCTTAGAGTTTTAGAAGTTACTCTTCAAGGTAAGGTAATTCCCAACTTCTCTTTTCCTTTCAAGTTCTCTTTTATGTTGTATGTATTTAAAATTTCCATACCATGTTCTTATTTCCATTTTATTATTTCCCTATACTATATTATGATTATTTTAATAATGTTTGACCCCTTTCCCCTCTCTTTTTAATATTTTATAAAACTATGTTTCATACCCGTTATATTGTAGGATTTTCGTCTCAAAATCTCTCTCTTTTTCTCAAGAAATTATTTTATTTTCTTTATGTGAATACCCAAACCACATTAATTTCCAAGGGTATTCATCAATACATAAAAATTATTTATTTTATTTTTTAATTGACATAAATAAAACCCTCATTCCTTTTCTTTGGGTTATAAATGACATAATGATCATGTTTTAAATCACGTTTTAAAAATGCCATGATTTTGATATGAACCCGATTAATTTTATTTTATTTGAATTATTTATGAAATTTTTGATTATGATGCATGTGTATCACATTAAAATAAATACATATTAAGGGTTTTCCCTAATACTACTCTAATGCATTGGGTAGATAAATTAATCTCTAAAGATGACAAATTTTATGATACCTTGGTGAATAACCTTGGTAATTTTTATGACACATTGGGGATGGACCTTGGTGATATGCTTATCAATGTCTCAATTAAATTTTGTATACACATTTTAAATATGTGATTAAAGTTATTATTATCATGATATGCCTTTTTATCATGCCTTTATGATATTTCCTCATGTTATTATTGTATTCTCTCAAGTTCACATGTAAACTATTCTCCCTTACTCAGGCATATGCTCACCCTTTCCTTTGATGTATGTCTCCAGGATAGTAGATATAGAAATTGTAATTAAGATGAAAATTTCAATAAGCCTTTAAATATGATTAAAATAATTTTATATGTTTTCATGTATTACGTACCTTATTTCCAAGACACTAGACTTTAAAGATCCACTGTTTGTAAAATGTAATGATAATAAAAAGGTAGGATGTCATAATTGGTATCAAAGAATAGTTTAGTTATTTTTAGATATTAGGATTTGAAAATTTTATAAATAAACCTAAATAAAATATAAAATATAGGAAAACATCCTAGTATTTTGGTGAAATATTAAGTAAGTGGTCTCCAAACAAATAAATATTTGTCTGGATATGAACAACTGGATATAGATCTAGCACAGATGTATCTAGGGATAAAACCCTAAAACACTACTTTGATCTAGACTCGTATAGGAACTATTGAATGAAAACAGGCCTTACTAAATTCTGGGTTTGACACTCCTAGGGGATATATTTGGTTAATCATGAACTTTTTATGAATCATTATGAATGATTTATAGAGAAATCTAATTATTGTTAATGAATAATATGTTTAAGAATGAATTTTTAAGAAAAAAAATACTTTACAGTTAAAATATTCATAAATGAAATAATTTTCTCACTAAGGTTTTATTATTTTAGAAAATTTTGGGAAATAGGAGGAACTGTGTAAATGGTGACCGCAATGGACCATGCACTAATGGTCCTCTTATGGAATCTAGAATGAAAAATTTCATGAGAATGATGAATCAACTAACTCAAGTTATGGGAAATAACATGAATCAATCTCATAGACTGATTTCACCAAAAAGGGAACACGTTTTCTTTGAGTCCTTTATGCATCAACGACCACCAAAGTTCAATGGATCTACTGACCATTTGATTGTGGAACAGTGTATAAGCTCTATAGAAAAGATATTTTATGTACTATGTTGTTCATAATAAGAGAAATTAACCCTGGTTGTTTACCATTCAAAGAGAGAAGCTAATCAGTGGTGGATAGTAATTAAAAACTTGAGCCCAAGAGGGGAGATTTAAGATTTAGAGTGGTAAGATTTTAGTGGAATCTTCTTTAATAAGTATTTTCCTCATTTGAAGAGAAAGAAATGGAGAATTAATTTCTCATGCTGAAGCAGAAGAAGAATAAATCTATGGGAAGTTTGGTGAGATTAAATGGTCCCTTAAATCCAATTAAAATAAGATATCAATATATCCAATCTTGGGGAGTATCTTTGATCAAGGAAGAGGCGAAAATAAAGTAAAACTTCCCACATGTAATAAATCTGGGAAGAAGCATTCAGGGAACTACATACTCATGAGTGATAAGTGCTACAAGTGTGGAAGAGATGGGAATATAGCTTAGAATTGTAATAGTGAGGTGAAGCCTCAACTTCTGAACACTAAAAATAAGGAAAATATGGTGCAGGACCTACCTGAATTCCAATGCTTCAAGTTTGGACAGCTTGGGAACTTTTCCAATCACTTTCCAAATCTAAGGGTAGTGGAGGGGAATCACCATCAGCCTCAACATAGGCCAAGGGAGAAAGGTCATGATTTTTCAATCACAACAGCTAAAGTTGAATCTCCAAACAATGTGGTGGTAGGTAGTCTTGTTGTTCTATCAAATCTAGTAAGTACTATGTTTGATTCTGGTTCTAAATATTCCTTTATTTTCTCAAAGTTTTCAAAGAATTTAGAATCAACCCTTGAATTGATAAAATTATAGTTGTCATTCAAGACTCTTAGAGGGATTTTCCAAGCATAAATAGTGTTTAGGAACTCTAGTATTTACTTTAATGAGCAAAATCTTATTGAAAATATAGTTGTCATCCCCATGTTGGAATTCAACAATATACTAGGGATGGACTATCTCTCAATGTATAATGCTAAGATTAAATACAGAAGCAAGGAAATATTAGTAGTCTTGAATGGGAAACCTACAATTATCTTCCAAGGAGAGATTTCTCAACTATATCTTTGTCTAAAAGCACCTCCTATATCCTTATTTATGTATTTGATCAGTTAATATGAAGAAAGAAATGATATTATAGGGATAGAAATATTTTCCCAACGTCCATGAATACATTAACGTATTTACTGAGGAGTTGCACAGACCTCCCCTAGAAAGAGAGGTAGAGTAATCTATTGAACTCAGACCTGGATCTCATCCGATATCAAATACCCCATATAGGATGGAAAATTTAGAGGTGGGGGAATTAAATAAACAACTCCAATATATTTTGGATAAGGTGTTTATCTAACTGATTGTGTCTCCTTAGGAAGCACCTATTCTTTTTGTAAAGAAGAAGGATGGATCAATGTGTCGATGCATTGATTATAGAGAATTGAATAAGATCACAGTGAATAAAAAATACACACTTTCAAGAATTTATGACTTATTTAACTAGCTTCATGGGGCTTAATTCTTCACCAAGATTGATCTTTGATCTGGTTATCATAAATTGATGGTGAAGAAAGAAGATATTCCAAAACCTGCCTTCTGATCAAGATATGGGCATTATGAGTTTGTTGTTATGCCCTTTAGTTTGACAAATTCACCTATTATTTTTATAGTTTTGATGAATAGAATCTTTAGGGATTACCTTGATAACTTTTATGGTATTTTTTATTGATGACATTCTGATATATTCTAAAATTTATTAAGTGAATGAGGATCATATAAGGGTTATTTTTCAAACTCTATGAAAGGAATGGATTTTTGGAAAGTTTAGCAAGTGTGAGTTTTGGTTACAACAAGTTTCTTTCTTGGGACACATTGTAACTAATGAAGGAATCTTAGTTAACCCTGCAAAGACAAAAGTTGTAGAGGAGTGACCTCATCCTACAACAATAACTTAGATTCGTAGTTTCCTTGGTTTAGTAGGATATTATAGGATGTTTGTGAAAAACTTTTCATGAATTTCCAATCCACTAACCAAGTTAACTCGAAAAGTGGTCAAGTTCATCTAGAAAAGTGAGTGTGAGGAAAGTTTCCAAGTGCTAAAGAAGAGATTGGTTACTACACCCATGTTAACTCTACCCTCAATCGGAGAAGGATTCATTATTTGTAGCGATTAATCCCTAAAAGGGATTGGGTACATCCTCATGCAAAATTTAAAAGTCATTACTTATGCATCTCAATAGTTAAAGCCTCATGAGATGAACTATCTTACACATGATCTTGAGCTGGCTGCAGTTGTTTTTGCTCTGAAGATATGGAGGCACTATCTTTATGGGGAGAAGTGTGATATATACATAGATCATAAAAGTTTGAAGTATATTTTCATGAAAAATGAATTGAACATTAGACAAAGGAGATGGTTGGAACTTCTTAAAGACTATGATTGTTCAATTCATTATCACCCTGGTAGAGCAAACAATGTTGTTGATGCATTAAGTAGGAAAGACCATGTTGTTCTGGAAATGATGAGGATTCAAGGATATCCCTTAATCAAAGACCTAGTAAAATTGGACATGAGAATTTTAATGTAAGGGACGTCATCAACTATATCCCAAATGATTTCCCAATCAGAATTACTATATAAGATCAAGAAATATCAGAAAGAATATCATTTGTTACTGAAGAAGTTTGAGGCTATGAAAGATGGGAAGTTTGCTGAGTTCAATGTTGATCAAGAAGGTGTACTGAAATTTCATACAAGGCTATGTGTTCCATCTATTCCATAAATAAAAAAGGAGATTATGGATAAAGCTCATATCTCTATATTCTCTATACATCATAGAAGCATGAAAATTTATAGGGACCTTTGTGATCATTATTGGTGGGATAACATTAAAAGGGATATTTCTAACTAAACTAAAGGGTTCCTAGTGTGTTAGAAAGTGAAAGCAAAGAGATAACTTCCTATAGGGGGTATTACAACCACTACCCATACTAGCATGGAAGTGGGACAATATCATTATGGACTTTTTCATTGGTCTCCCAAAAACATCCAAAGTAAACAATGTGATATGGGTTATAGTGGAACATCTCACCAAGACTGCCCATTTTATCTCAATTCAAGAAGATTTATCTCTTGATAAAATTTTCATGATTTTCATGAGGGAAGTGGTAAGGATGCATGGGGTACCACTCTCCATCGTATCTGATTGTGACCCAAGGTTCACATCAAAATTCTGAAGAAGTCTTCAACATGCTCTGGGTACCAAAATGAATTTCAGTATAGCCTATCATCCCCAAACTGAGATCCAATATGAAAGGACTATTTAGACACTTGAGGAAATGCTGAGAATATTCTCAATGTAATTTAAAGGTGGATGGGATCAACATCTTCCATTATTTTAGTTCTATTACAACAATAGCTTCCATTCAAGAATTCAAATGACACCATATGAAGCTCTATATAAAAAACAATGTAGAACTCCTACTTGTTGGGATGAAGATGGTGAGAGAAAGATTCTTGGGATTAAACTTGTATAGTAGATGACATACAAGGTTCATTCCATCCAACAACACATAAAGGCTACTCAGAGTTTCCAGAAGAGTTATGCTAACAACCGTTTAAGGGACTTGAAGTTTGAGGTTGGTGAAAAAAATTTCCTTAGAATTTCACCTTGGAATAGAGTCGTGAGGTTTGGGAAGAAAGGGAATCTCATCCCTAGGTACATTATCCCTTATGAAATCCTTGATCTTGTTGTAGTAGTGTCCTATCGGCTTGCACTTCTTCTAAATCTAGAACAATTTCATGATGTTTTCAATATATCTATCTTGAGGAATTACATAACTGACCTTTCAGATATACTGAATCTGGAGGTGGTAAAACTGGAATAGGACCTCTCTTATGAGGAGAAGTCGGTGGAACCATAAATGTGAAGAATCCATGAGGGAACTAGAGAATACTATGAGGCATAAGTACCCACATCTTTTCTATTCTGAGGGTACGAGTTGAAATTTTAGGGATGAAATTTCTTAATGGTGGAAGAATGTAACGACCCAAACTTTTGAATAATATTTTATTCCTTAAAATTTATGCCTTACTATGTCATAATCAATAAAAATATATAAGTATAAATTAAATGTGATCATTGGGTTTTGACTGTTATATGATCGTTGGTTAATATGACTGTTAGAAATAATAATAATTTTTAATGTTATAATTATTATTTATAAATAGAAATGATAATGGATAATTGATGTAGAAAGAAGAGTTCATGGCCTCATCCAGTAGACTTGGCCTTTAGGAATCCCATTTTTTGGAGATTGGTAAGGAGTAAGCGTCACTAGTCTTTGCTCTGGACCAAGACGAGCTTCAACTTGTTAAGCTTGAATGAAATCAGAAGTTCAAGTTGATAGAAATCACTACTAGGACAATGTTTTCTGAGCCTCCCAAAGATTATATCACCATATAAAACCTTACTCTTAGGTTATATATGGTTTTAATAAGGTTTTATGTAACTAGTCCTTGGTTACTTTGTGTAATCCATTTGTATAAATAAACTTGTTATTATAGTAAAATAAACATCATTTTTGAATTTCAAATGTCAAAATTAATCTAGGATGAATTTTTAGTATTTTTCTAAGATGTTTTGTATTATTGATGAATATTGAAAAAAAGGAGTATTTTAAAATATTTTCTATACTTTAAATAATTGATATTGTTGAATGATTTTCGAAAAACGGACATATATGGTTGTAATGAGTAAGAAATATAGATTATGATAAGATCAGCATAGTTTTTAGTGAATAGTAACTTATGAATAGTAATATTACCCTTATGAATAGTAATATTACTAATAGAATAGTAACCTAACTTAAGAAAGTATAAATATAATTTAGGCATCTTGAATGGTAATGTGATATAATAGTATAAGTAAATATTTGTTTTGGAAATTATTAGTTAAGTATTAGTATTTTTTATGTAAATACTTATTTTACTTAAAAATTAAATTTCTCATATTTAGAAAATTATTTTCATAAAATTTAGTTCATTTTTTAATTCAAAACATCTATATTATTTTAGGGTGAATTTATGAGTTTTTTATAAAAAAAAATCATTGAATAGTAAAAATACAGTTTTTTGAGTTTTCAGTGTGTTTTATGACATCATAATGATGTAATATGTAATTTTAAATTATTGTAGACTCATGTGTATTAAAATATGATATGAGGTGTCCCAAGTGTCCAAAAACATGGGAAAATACTATGGTAAATCCCATGGTTTTTTAAATACCACCAATGAGGTGTCCTCAAAAATTAATAAAATATTCCCTATCTTTTACTATAAATACCAAGCCATTACTTCATTTACATTCATTAAAAAATCATCCCCCTAAAATATCTGATAGTATTACCTCACAAGGAGTCCTCCCAATGTGTCCTCAATCCCTCAAGGTCCTGATATTAGAGTTTTAAAAGTTACTCTTCTAAGTAAGGGAATTCACAACTTCTCTTTTCCTTTCAACTTCCCTTTTATGTGGTATCGCTTTCAAATTTCCATAACATGTTATTATTTCCATTTTATTCTTTCCCTATACTATATTATTATTATTTTATTAACGGTTCACCCATGTCCCCTCTCTTTTTAATGTTTTATAAAACTGTGTTTCATACCTGTTATGATGCAGAATTTTCCTCTCAAAATCTCTCCCTTTTTCTCAAGAAATTATTTTATTTTATTTATGTGAATACCCAAACCCATTTCATTTCCAGGGTTATTCATCAATGAATAAAAATTATTTATTTTATTCTATAATTTACATATATAAAACCCTCATTCTATTTATTTTGATTATAAATGACATAATGATCATGTGTTTAAACACTTTTTAAAAACTCTATGATTTTGATATAAAACCCATTTCATTTATTCTATTTGGGTTATTTATGAAAAAATTTATTATTATATATGTGGAAGAAATGAAAATAAATACATATTAAGGTTGTTCCCTGATATCACTCCAATTCATTTGATAAATAAATTAATCTCTAGAGATGATAAGTTTTACGATACCTTGGTGAATAACCTTGGTAATTTTTAATAAACCTTAGGGATGGACCTTGGTGATATGATTATGAATGTCTAAATTAAATGTTGTAGAAACATTTTAAAGATTTTATTCAAGTTATTATTATCATTTTATGCCTCTTTCTAATGACTTTATGATATTTTCTCATGTTCTTATTGTATTCTCTCAAGTTCACAAGTAAATTGTTTCCCCTGTTTTCCCTTACTGGGCCTTATGCTCACCCTTTACTTTAATGTATGTCCTCAGGTTATGAGATGCATTAATTTTACTCAGGATGAAAATTTAAAGAATCATTTAAATAGTATTAAAATAATGTTTTATGTTTTCATGTATTATGTATCTTATTTCCAAGACACTAGATTTTAAAGATCCTCTCTTTGTAAAATGTAATGAAATGTTATGTAATATAAAAGGTGTGATGCCATGTTTACCCCCTATTTTTGAGATGTTAAATGAAATTATTTAAATGTAAATTTAATTAAATTAAATAGGGAATTTAAGACCATTTCCCTACTCCCTTATCCATTGACCCTTGTCTCTTAGTCTTGAGATGTTCTTAAAATTAAAATTCCCAATTAAGATGAATTGAAAGCTTCATGGAAGGATAAGACTTCTAGGACTAGCCTATGTTTTGATCTACCTTATGAGGTGTTTTAATTTCTTACATGAATGTCATGGAAAACTGAATTAAATTTCAACCTAAATGGTATAGTTATAATTTGGTCCCATTACTATTTAGATTGCTACGTTGAGATTAATACAAGGGTTTCAACTTGAAATGCCATGAATGGACTCATAAATATTATTTAATAAAATTAATTGTGAATGGAATTATCATAAAACTTGGTTCAAACATGGTTTATCATATGAATTTCATGGATGGACTTAGTTAATAACTTTATTATATACACTTGAGTACTACTTGGACTCCCTATGTGGACTACCAAGGAAGGACTCATAGGGAAGATATTTATATATGACACGAGTGATACTTGGAATCCTTATGTGGACTACCATGGAATAACTCAAATGGAATATCCTTATATATATCATGAGTGACACTTGGGATCCCTTAATAAATCTTCAAGGACGGGATTAGAGGGTGGTGAATTTATACCACACCTATAGGGTTCCTATGAGGAATTCCTAGGACGGGCATGTAAGGTGATGGGTCCATGTTATTTTTTGAGCGATACTTGGGTTATATATTAGGAATTACAAGTAAAAAATCAGTTTACATTCTAATTAAGTGATAAATTAATTATACAATGTGACTTCCAATCCAAATAACAAGCTTGGATTTGGTCAGATCCTTGATTTTTATGATGGTCTAGTTATACATATCTTTCTAATATATGACTCATTGTGGATGCATTGACTATGATTTGGGTCTAGAGAGATTATTATAAATTCAATCATGATTGAATTTTTACTCTGATATATTCTAGAATATGTCAAAGTGCGTAGTAGGGGATGGGCATTCCATGGGAACCCATACCTATGTAGGTTATTTATTTACTGAATTTCATTTATAGATTTTACTGTTACATGAACACTACTTATTATGTACTCATGGACTTGATGGAATTAGACACCATTATTGGTGGCCTTGTAAGTATATCTCACACAATATTCAGGCTGCCATTGGTACCTGGATAGACTTCATGGATATAGTTAGGAACAAGGGAAAGAAACCTATTATGGGTGCTTGATTAACCTGCTAGGATGGTGTACAGGGGGTAGAGCACTGATCCTATGCTTGAGATGCTACTATATATAGTATTGGGTCTTTTTATATTTTTTTATATCATTCCATGATCATTTTTTTGTATATGTCATTGATGGATGTGATTTACTTTATTATTTATATAATGGATGATTAATCTTCTATTGTTTGGTTATATTTTATACTTATTCAATTGATTTATATGATTATACAACTATGATACACTGTGATCATGAGGGTATAGTATTCCCAATGTTCCATAATAGACCCTCACTGGTAGTCGGCAGCCTCTGGCATATGGGGAGGCACACTCGATGTCATGTGGTCAACTGGGTTTGGTTACTTCTAACTGAACATGGTATGGGATGTCGCAAAGTTATATCAGAGGTGTTTATTTTATTTTCTTTTCCTTTCCTTAATAATCGGTATGGTGTAAAGGAGAGATGGGAAATTTCAGGATTTTGTCAGGAGCATGTGCTTGGGAGTAGATGACCCATGTATAGTGAAAAGCCAAATTACTTGGGATGGGACATGTTATTCTAGATTTTTTTTTATTATAATTTTCTATACTTCACCATTGGGTGATTCACTTGATGTTTTATGTTTCTTATGAATATGGATTTTTACCATTGTCTTGATAGGTCGAGGAAGTATTGCGTCATGCATCATTATAGGAACTTGAGGATATATATTCCATGCATATGTCATGCCATGTTTATATTACTTTGTGCATTTCTTGAATCATATTTGTGTTTATTTATTGTTATGTCCATGAAATTATTCTAACATTTCATATAGGGATTGGGTAAATAATTAGTTGTGATTAAATAGACGTCATATTTCAATTTATAAAGTGTATGGCCCTTTATAAATAGGAAATAGTGATCTATATAGTTCAACCATTTTAAATATTTTCTATATGAATGAGTGTGAACTTAAATGAAATTAAATTCTGAAATGAAATAGTAATCATTAAATGGAGATGGAAATTGAAACTCGGGTGTTTTCCTCTATAACTTTTAATTGAAAATCTGTATACTAGGACCTTTTACTTATAGTAGAGAACCTGACCTTGACTTGACCTTAGCAGTAGGTAGTTTCTCTTATAATTTTTATGATCTGTATATCACCCAATCCTAGATTTAGGATCAAGCATAGGGTGTGAATCTTATATATGGAGGATTGTACTTATCCTATTCTTATATATGAAATTCTATAGGTTAAAAATTCTTGTATTGAGGTGTGTGTTTGGAATTTATAGAGACATGCCACAACAAGAGCCTTGAGTCTTATTCCAGGAGGATGGCGATGACCATGCTCCAGATGTGGTGGGCCATGGGCCACCAGTAGTACCTCTAGTAGTTCCACTTTTTGCACCACTAGTTATACCTCACATGGGTGTTGATGCCCACATTTTTGGAGGATGGAGGTCCATATACTATGGATTCATGGATAGAGGCCATGTTATTGATTATCAGGCATCTTAAGACACCTCTAAAGATGTGACTGAAGCCCGATATGTATATTTTTTTTGGATTATACCAAGATATGTTGGGACATTATTACCTAGATGGACCATCATAGGGATATGTATTGGAGGGATTTCCAGATGGCCTTCTATAATTATTTCAATTCTAAGACATTATGGGCTGATAGATCCAAATATTTTATGAACTTGGAGTAGGGAACTTTATCAGTCATGGTCTATTTTTCACATTTCATGGATATTCAGTGCTTCACACCTATTCTATTAAGTGATGAATTATCCCAAACTAAGATATTAAAGGATGGTCTTAGATATGACATCTGATCATAGGAGAATGTTTCAGATAACTATTGTATATGGGATAGTGAACCAGGTTCTTATCACTGATCCTAACATGAGAAGATGGGGGTGATATCCAAGGAGGTTTGGAACCTAGATCTTGAAATATATATACTAGTAGTAGGAAGCATCATTTGGAGCTTCCACATGGTGATATTAGTATCCATGGTACATACTCAAGTAGTCAGGTGAAGTGACATCAGTGTAGTAGGCTGATACATATGAAAATCCAATGTACCAAGGACCCATTTGAATGTCAGCCTTGTGGAAAGATGTGTCATTTTCAATTATTTTTCATATTTTTTCTTCATTTGTCCATTGAGAGAGGGTTTTCCTTGACTTTGTGATCAGGATCAGGGTCAGTAGCTTCTCATCTGGCATGGAGCTGGAGTGTGATCAGTCAATCAGGATGAGATGGTGGTCGTGGTTGTGGTATCCAGACACTAGAATTACAAAACCAGTATAGTGGGCCAACTCAGGGTAGCCAGGCTATATCTCAGGGTTGCAGATCTGGCCAGATGTATGTAGTGCAGCTAATACCATAGGAGAATAGTGTTAGACCTTCTACGTTATGAGGTAATATTATAAAAACCTCTACATTAGTATATACACTATTTGATATAGGTTCTTATCATTTATTCATATATGTGCCTATTTTGGAGATCGTTGGGCCTTATATTCAATATTCTTGTGGTATGATGACACTTGATACTACATTGGGAATTCGGCCAAAGAGTGTATATTCATGCAAGGAGTTCCCCATTGAGATATATGGGAGTTGATTCATATGGGACCACTTTTTCATTGAGATTACATGGTTTTAAATCATTCTCAAGATGGATTGGTTGGTTCCATATAATATTTATGTTGATTTCAATCATCAAATGGTGAATTTTACATCACCATAGGGTATAAATTATATTCACAATAGTGAAAGGGGTGTCCAAGAAATCTAAACTAGACCTGAGCATCATGGTCTGGGTGGGATGATATCCTAGATTGCTATATTTTATCTAGATTATTGGGGAATGTGTTAGGGAGATTTCCCTCTAGTGTAAGATCATTTCAATTATGTTTTCCTAGATGACTTTTTAGGGATACCTCCTGAGAGAGAGGTATAATTTTCTATTGATCTAATTCTAGGAACTTCACTGATATCCATTACTCCTTATAGGATGGCTACTACTAATTTGTAGGAGCTCAAGATGTAGTTAGAGGGTTTAGAAGCTAAGGGTTTTATACAAACCAGTTCTTTGATTTGGGGTTCACTATTCCTTTTTTCTAAGAATTAGAATGGTACCCTCAAGATTTTCATGGATTATTTTTTGTTAAACCTACTTATGGTTAAGAATTGATATCCATTTCCTTAGATAGATGGCCTCTTTGACCAGATCTATGAATAAGGGTTTTATCTAATATTAATTTGAGGTTGGGTTATCATCAGGTTCATGTTAGACCATCAAATATATCACATAAAAAATTCCATAGTAGATATGGCTTGTAAGATTATTTGGTCATGTCGTTTGATCTCAATAACGCATCAGCATTTTTGATGGCACAGATGAATTGGGTTTTCCACCCATATATATATTCGTTTATGGTGGTATTCATGGATGATATCTTGGTGTATTCTCACACTTGACACAACCATTCCAAACATCTTGATATCTTATTGAATACACTAAGAGAGAATCATGTATATGATAATCTCACAAAGTTACACTTTTTTATTGATAAATTTCACTTCCTCGGTCACATTATCTCAGATATGGGAGCATTAATTAACCTAGAAAATGTGAGAGTTGTAGACTCCTGGGATAATCTTAAGAATGTATTTGATATATGGATTTTCTTGGGGATAAATAGTTATTATAGGCACTTCATTCAGAATTTCTCACATAATAAAGCACCACTAATGATCTTGATCAAGATAAATGTCAATTTTATATGGTCTGAAGCATGAAATGAGGCCTTTAAAGAGAATAATTTTAGATTGACTTTAGCACCAATCCTGATTCTTCTAGAGTCTATTAGAGGCTATAAGGTGTTTTATTATGCATCGGGAATTGGGATAGGAGCTATTCTGATGTTGGAAGAGTGATTTTTTGGTGTATGGGTCTCATCAGTCGAAGTCTCATGAATGAAACTACCTGATTCATGATCTCAAGTTATCCATTATTGTTCACATCTTGTGTTATTAGAGGCATTACTAACTGGGAGAGTGTTTTATGGAGTATATGGACCATAAAATCCTCAAGTATATATTTATACAGCATGATTTGAATCTTAGGAAATTAAGGTGGGTCAAATACCTTCAGTCTTTTGACTTTGAGCTTACCAAAATGTTAGGAAAGGTAAATTTAGTGGTTGATTCCCTATACAGGAAGACTCAGACATCGGCAGTTTAGGAGGCTAGTATCGACTGGTCGCTTATGAGCCTATTTTCTAAGATTCACTTAGCGGATTAGAACTGTCATGGATAGTCTTTAGTTTCTTAATTATTAGTGAGATATTCAATTTTGAAGAGAGAGAATATGAGGAAACTATCATATTTTGAGGACTTATTCCTATAGGAGAACGTTGTAGGTGATGACCTATCACCCGGTTGTGTCATTAATGAGGATGATGTATTGCGCATTAATAGACATGTATGGATTCCTACAGACATATGAGAGGAGTTTATGTGAGATTATCATCCCTATTTTTGGGTAGTACATCCCAATATTACAAAGATGTATATCATTTCCATCGGTTCTGGTCATGTACAGCTCTGCACTGGATAGCTAGCTGACCATAATTGCGAAGGTGGAGTGTTGATATCATGATATTTTCTAGGGAGGATTAGTTCCAAGTTGTCTTGTTTAGGTGATTCCCTTAATACATACAGGTCATGTAATTATCTCTTAAGACTTCAGGCCTTTTCAGGGTTCCACCTTACCCCTGGAAAGGTAGATTATCAAAAAAAATCAAGGCCTTCAGGACATTCAGGCAAAGGTGTATCATGAACTACACAGCGGATACTAGTGGCTGGGGATGAAAAGGGAGATAGTTGGGTTTTTTACTCAGTTTTCCACCTATCAGCATGTGAAGGAAGAACACTAGTGACCAGTAAGGATTTTATAGCCATTATGTATTCTTAAGTGTAAGTATAATGATGTCACCATGGATTTTTTTACTGGATTTACTATATCACCTTGAGGTAGTAACATCATATGGGTGATCCTAGATAGGTTAAAAAGGGTCACCCATTTCCTTCCTATTCAAGAGACCTTTTCAGCAGATGAGCTCTAGAGGATCTAAATTCATAAGATTATACACCTTCACAGAGTTCCATGTTCTATATTATCTAATAGAGATGCTCACTTCATATATTAGTTTTGGAAGTGGTTGTAGAGGGCACTAGGTTCATAGGTACTTGTGAGTATAGCCTATCACCCACAGATAGATGGTCTGTCTGAGCATACGATAAAGGCTTTAGAGGTCATTCTACAATCATGTGTCCTTGATTTTAGAGGTTCTTCAGATAAACACTTACCTCTCACCGAGTTCACTTACAATAACAGATTACAGGAAACCATACATATGGATCCTTATGAGGCCCCATATAGTAGAATTTTTCATTAATCATTGTTCTAGTAGGAGAATTAGTGCTACTAGGTTCTCATCTCATTCATGAGACTTTAGAGAAGATTCATATTATTAGTAAGTGGATGTCTACAGCTCAGTATAGGTAGAAGTCATATACTGATCATCATCATCAACCACTAGATTTTGAGGTGTGGAATCGTGTTTTCTTACAAGTTTCACATATATTGGTGTATAAATGGATAAAAAATGGAATCTATCACCTCATTACATTAGGCCCTTCAAGATTTTAGACAGAGTTGAGCCGGTAGCCTATAGGTTTCAATTACCTCAGAGGTATTGTCCATGCATGACTTCTTCCATATATCTCCACTTCACTGATATCATTCAGATCCCTCTCATATTCTTCATCCTACAGAAGTTAACTTTGAGTTTGATGCATCCTTTCAGGAGCACCCTATCTGTATTGTTGAACAAAGCACAAATTTTCTCCAAGGCTGATCAGTTTCTTTAGTATGGTTTTTATTCTAGAATGGTCATGTAAAAGTTAATACTTGGGATCAAGAGGCTAATATATGTGCCCAGTGGGTGTATTTATTCTCAGATTCTACTTTACCACCCTTTTAAAGGCAACTTAGGGATGAGTTTATTTAAGGGGGAAAGATTGTAAGAACTCGGATTTTATTCTAGGTATGGAACATTTTTTATGTTTAATACTTTATCCTTGATCCAAATATAAGTGTTTAAAGAATTCATTGGGTTTATGAGGGTGTTTGAGGCTTGTACAGAGCCTGGAGCCCTAGTTTTTTGAGGAAATGGGTGGCCTACATGGTTTGGTTAAACTGTGTGAGGTGGTTGTGTGCTCTACCTAGGGTTGCACGGTTTTTCCTAGTCATTTTTTCAAGGCTTCAATACTATGAAAGTTTTGAAAACTTTGTTCTAGAGGCACCTTTCATATGTTTTGTATGGTTATTTATACCATCAAACAAACCTGTGTGAGGGGGTGTCCATAGTAAGTGGTTGTCTCGTGATTAGTGTACAGTTTGGTCAATCATGATTCCAAATAGTGTGCCTCTTAAAAAGTGGAAAAAATTAATATTTTTCTTCTTTTCCCTTGAAAGGGATAAACTTTTTCTTTACTCAACCAATCATAGTATCCCCCTCACCCATTTAAGAGCTATCCTCTACTCCTTTATAGACATTTAGGTATCTCCTCCATTCAAACTCTGAATTGATTGTTTCCAGTATCATTAGATGCATACCGGTAAGCCCTTTATTCCTCTTTCACCTTTCATCATTTATCTCACTATCAAACGAGTTATTTTGTTGTAAGATAATATGCCTTATTTTTAGGTAATTTATCTATTTACTCAATTTATTCCATTCTATATTGGATTATAGGCCAACAATGGATGAGGAGTCAACTAAAAATCAAAGGTAGGTGGTCCCATATTTTTCTCTAAAATTCTTGGTGTTTATGTATTACGTTGTTGTGTTTCATGCTGAATTTTATGAGTGATTCTTGTTAAATAGATTTTTCCTTAAATTAAATGAATATTTATGACCTATATATAACACATGGTACCCATTTATGTATTTAAAGAGTTCAATGAACTTGAATTGAACCACCCCTTGGATGTGTTGTTAAATTAAATAAAACCACAATGGGTGGACTACGAAATTGATTCACCTCTTGAGGTGTGTTGTTTTACCCTTTTTTTGGATATTAAATGAAATGATTGAAGTGGAAATTGAATTAAATAAAAGTGGGAATAGAAGAACATGTCCCCACACCCTTGGCCATTGACCCTTCTTACTTAGACTTGAGATGTTTTTGAAATTAAAATGCCCAATTAATATGAATTGGAGGATTCATGGAAGGCTAGGAATTATAATCCTAGCCTATGTTTTAATCCACTATATGTTGCGAGTTAATTTCTTACATAAATTTGATGGAAAATTGAATTAAATTTTAACTTAAATGGCATGGTTAGACTTTGGTATCATAACCATTCAGATTTCTAAGCTGAGAGTGATACATGGGTTCTGACTCAGAACTCCATGACTAGACTCATTAGGATTATTTAAATAAATGAATTTTAAATGGAATTATCATGCACCTTGGGTGACACATGGGTTTTCTTATGAACTCCATGCACATACTCATATGGAATATGGATTATATATGCTCGAGTGATACTTGGACTCCCTATGTGAACTGCCAAGGATGGACTTAGAGGGAAGATCTTTATATTCCCCACGAGTGATACTTGGACTCCCTATGTGGACTAATAAGGACAGACTTATAGGTTAGATCATTACATACACCACGAGTGAAAATTGGGATCCCTTAATGGACTACCAAGGACAAACTCAAAGGGATGTGACTTTATACCACACCTAGAGAGATCTCAGCATTTATATGAGGAATTCCTAGGATGGGTATTTAAGGTGATGGGTTCATGTTGTTCCTAGATCTATATGTGGGTTCCAAATTAGTAATTATAAGGATAGGTTCAGGCTGCCTTCTAATTAAGTAATAAATTTATTATAAGACATGTCTACCAATCCAAAGAACAAACTTGGATTTAGTTGGAACCTTACTTTCTATAATGTCCTTTTTATAAATATCTTTTGCAGATATGGATCTTGGGGGATGTCTTGAATGTGATATGGGTCTCAATAATTTATTATAAATTCAATCATGAATATCTATTTACTCATAGATATTTCAGTAAAGGCTGAAGTAGGTAATAAAGGATGGGCATTCCATGGGAACCTAGACCTATGTGGGTTATGTATTTACTGCATTTAATTTGCATATTTTACTCTTACCTACACATTTATTAATATATACTCATGGAATTGATGGAATTAGACACTGTTGGTGGTGGCCTACTGAGTATATATCACACCAAGTTCAGATCACAGTTGGGTACCCGGACAGACTTCATGGATGCAGGTAGGATCAAGGGAAAGAGACCTATTATGGATGCTTGATTATCATGCTAGGATGGTGTATGAGGGGGAATAGAACTAAGCCTATTCTTGAAATTCTACTATAGATAGTCTTGGGACTTTTTTTCATTTCTTTATAGTGTGTAATGATCCTATTTTTGTATATGACATTGATGGAAGTTATTTACTTGGTTATTTATATGATAGATGATTAATCTTCCATTATTTGGTTATCTTTTGTGCTTCCTATATTTATTGATATGATTATACCATTGTGATACACTCTGATCATGTGCTTATAGTCTCCTCACTATTCCACCATTGAGCCACACTGCTAGTCAGAATCCTATAGCATACAGGAAGGGACACTTGATGTCATGTGGCCAACTAGGTTAGGATACTTCTTAGTGAACTGGGTCCAGGACGTCACAATAGGCCTCTAGTCATTTCTTTCCCCAACATAGATTTACCTGATAAGATAACTTTATTTTCACTATAAGACTCAAAAAAAGTGGAATCTTATAATGAAAACTTTCGAAAATGCTAAAATTAAAAGCAAAAGAAAAAATAAAATGTGGAGTGTAATACTTTGAATCTTCTAGTACATTCCACACACATAAAAAATAGGATAATTAGAATTTTTGATTTGATATTATTATCTATACCATATATGAAGCATGTCTGGATCAGTTCCTATAATCCATCTAAGTCCTAGAAAGCATCAATCATCTCGCCAACTAAAACTTTTCTTTCTAATTCCTTCTCTATCAATTATTTGATGGATAATCGGATCTTCTCTCCACTAATAAATATTTATTATTTCTTTATTTTCCATGACTTGAGATATTTAATGATCATGCTTGATTCAACCATGAATTATATCAGATTTATCATTTCTACTTCTTATATATCATGCATGTTGATAGTAATTGGCACACTGTTTCCTACAAAAAAACATTTAGTATTTTCTTTTCGATTTAAATTCGATCAAATAGATAATTCCTGCTATGTAGATTCATTAGTAATGGATCCTGTTCAAACTAAACGCTAACCAATATTTATCACTAAACTATGATTCCATGAATTTTTTCTGGAATGGTCTTTTAGCCTTGTGCCCGAGGTACAGGCTCTATAGAATCATTAAGGTGTCTACTAATATGATAGGCTCTATGTGTGAAACCCACCATATAAAAAACAGAAATGAATTGTTAAGGATTTTTTTCACCATATTTGGTACCCAATTAAAAGTAAAATTTATCTTATTAGATCCCATAAATTGAACCTCACTCGTTCTGAAAGTTTTCTGACACTCAATGAACTCTTCTCATTCCAAGGTCGTATCTAGTATATGGTATAATACTCAGGCCTCAATTATAGATAGTGGGCATTATATTTTTTAAAAAAAATATAATAAAATGAATATTGAAATATTTCATTGAACAAAAATTCTAATTTTATAGGATTAATATTGATTTTGAGTTTACTTGGTCAATATAAGCATAGAACAAATTTTTTAAATTTTTCCTTTCAAATAAGATTTTATGAATAATTGAAAATGTAGTATTTAATTTGTCCCCATTTTATTTATAATAATTTAAAATAATATATATAACTAAAAATTTATTAACTATAAATTTGATATAAACAAAGAGAATAATATTTTAGAGATAAAAAAGAAATATATTTTAGAAAACTGTTTATTTTCCAAAAAAAATGTTTTAAAAGATATAATGTATGTCCATTTTAATTAACTAAAATAATCATTAATAATGAAATATGTAGATGAAATTAATAGATTATATATATAAATATATAAGTTTTAATCCATCTAATTATTATTAATAGTCATCTAGTTAATATAATATCATCTTACGCTTTAAGAACGTATTCATTCAAAACCCATTTTTTGACATGTTTTATGGGTTTATTTTAAATTAAATTTTTTCACTTATGTGAGATGAATTTGGAAAAATTGATTTCATATTTATAATCATAATACTAAATATTATTTAATAAGTTAAAATTAATTATTTTTTAAAATTAATAATAAATATAGTAAAATTTAATTACCCTAGTTAAGGTTAAAATGAGTTTATTGGGGGTTAAACCAAAATATAAGGGTAATTTTTACAATTAAACATGAAATAATCCTATTTTATATCCCTATTTCAACCTTAACATATCCAAAATTTTAATATAAGTTCGTTTTGAAGAATTTTTCTTGATAATGAATTTATCATTTTGGATTATTTTGGGAAATTTTCAAGTAATTTCCAAGAAGGTCCCCCTTCTTCACTTATAAAAGGGAACCCACTCCCCTCACTTATTCACGCCTAAAAATCCATATATCTGGACCAAACCCTTTCTAAATCACTCTCCAATATCCTTAGTCAAATTTTAGAGGTTTTGGTATTCCCATAATACCACCCCTATGGTTCTTAATAATAGATCCAAATGAGGTTTCTCTAAGAAAAGGTAATTGTCTTAACAAAGCACTTTATTTTTCTTTCTTCATTTACACCATTAAAATATGTCTTAACACTTATAATATAATAACACTAGTGTCCCTAATATAATAAGATATTATTTTCTTGCTTACATAATATTTATCCATATCCTTCTCCATCAAATGGGAAACAAAGTCATCACTCGTGTGTACGGTGGACTACGCCTTGTGAACCGATGTAAATTGTTTTCCATTACTGACTCACATTGATATACCTAATGATGGAAATGATTAATATATACAGTAACTATGGAATGAAATTGATTCTTAAAAATTAATATATCATCTACTTCCTTACCCTTTCACCCATTAAGGAAGTGATAACGTCACCCATATATACATACAACCTACCATCTCTACAAAGCGATGTGATTCATTTTCCATGTAAAAATTTTAATAATGGTTCTAAAAATGTATCAAATGATTAAATATGATATTTATAACATTAATATAATTATGTATAAGATGTAACTATATCTTATACATAAAGATATTAACTTTCATGAGAAAACAAGCATGAGAAAACAAGCCAATTAACAGCTGAAACAATGAAAATAATGAAATATTATTAACAAATGGGTGGTAAAATGTTATAAAAGCATAATATATGATATTATAAATATGAATATGGTTTGTTATGAATTAATAACATGATTAAAACCAATATAATGGATATTAAAGTACATTCAACTAAAGAGAAGTGTGAGGTAAGGGGTTTCGTCTTAATTTCCATTCCATTGAGACATATTTGTAATTATGTGCTTATTTTCTTTTATATGATGTATATATTTCTCCTTTGATGTATTTAAGGTAAATAACTATTTATTAATGATGTTTAATGTTTCAATTAAATTTTATTATTTAAAATGGTTATAATTTGAAAGTTATCCAAGAGTTAAGGATCTATTTTACAATCAGACTTTATTTTGGGATTTATGTTACTCTTGTTGAAGGAATATTGTCATTTATCCTCAATAAGATCCAATAATATTCTTATACACTAGATATTTAAGGATTTTATATATTTTATTCTAAATTTTTCTCTCTTTGGAACTTGAATCAAGCAAAGAAATGTTTAAAAGAAACTGATTTTATTTTTATTTAAATCGGATATATTTTTCTTCTATGCCCATGTTTTTAAAAGTGTTTTACAAAATTCCTTTTATTTAATAAAATGATTTATTAAGGAAACTTTATGTTATCCTTTACATTTAAGAAAGGTTTTAAAATAATCATTTTACTATTATTCAAAAGGGGCATTTTCAAAAAAAATCAAAAGGAATATATTTTAAATTTTATGGTGATAATATAATTCGCCACTGTTGTAACCATTTTATAAAATTTATTTTCTTCTACAAATTTTAAATGGTTTTATAAGGAAAAATATTTTATGAAATCTTATTTTAATATTTCAATTCCATTCCTTTTATTTTTATAAAGGGAATTATTTTATTACAAAAACCTATATTCCTGATGAACCAATGGTCACCTATCATCTCTTGATTAATTTTTTTATTGTTAACTTTATCTTGAGAAAATAAATTTATTATAATAATTTTTCATTAAAAATTAAATTTAAATTAGATATTCATATTCTTTATATCATGGATATGATTATTTCTTAAATCTTATACCATTTTTACATACGATTTTTAATTTAAAAGTTATTTTATTAACTGGGGAAATATTGATAAATATGTATTCTTTACTCAATATGGATATTTTTTGATAGGGGATATTGATTCATGAATTAAATAAATCATTAAATATATGAGGAATGTTTTGGACATGTAGTGACGGTGGGTCCCAAAATTATATAGTCCCTCAATGAATTGGTATATCTCATGAGACAAGTCAATTAGAAAAATTAAATGGGTTTTTAACCTTAGTTTTAAACTATCTTGTGAAAAGTCATGACAATATGGATATCAAGATGTCTGAGAATTTGATCCCATCCTTATTTTGTTTTATTTATACATGATATGAAGAAAAATTATTTGAATGAATTCAAAAATGAAGAATGTTTTCCAATACTATGTTTTATATTTAATCCCCAATGTAAAATGGGTATCATGTATGTATTTGGATCTCCAATACTACTAAACTGAACTATCCTTTGGGATTTTACCCATTGTATCTATGTTAATGTAATAAAGTAGACACTAGCTCCAAGTTAATGGAGTTGGGGTTATTACATATAGAGCTTCAGAATCTCTATTCCTGACATTCCCCAAAACCTATTCAGGAATATAAATTCTTTTATTCTTGTATCCTTGATCTTTTTAATTTTTTCAAGAAAATTGGAAACTTAAAACTTCAGCCAGATTTATTCGATAATGATCATACTAATCATATCATGGTACATATTTTTATAATACTCCATATAGTCTTCAAATTCTTCAAGCATGTCTAGAAGATGGTTTAGATCTCTCTTGAATATCTGATCATCCTTACCTTTCCAGGTCATATTATAAATAGTTGTGTATTTTTTTCTTGAAATATTTAGAATCCTTTAAAAATATTTCTAGATTTCTTTCACAGGATTTGGATCTTTATACAGCTTATCATACTTGCTTTATTAATCAAGTTCCTTTTTTACTTTCTTCTTCCAATATTATTATTCTAGTAGATCAGCCCATATTTTATATATTTTTTTCTTTTTTCCAGTAGTGACATTATCTATCTATATATTCTAGTTCTTCCAAACCTTCCTATTTCTAGTATTTTTTACACATTTAAAGTTTTAATGACCTTTTTGGCCACATAAAAATCATTCAATATAACATTTTCCTCTATAATTATTTTTCAGAAATCTATTTGTTTCACTTCCTATTCTTTATGCTGTTATGCTAGAAGAAACTATGATTTATAATATTTAATCCTTACTAGATAAAGATCCTTTCTTCTAAATTAAATTATTTTCTATAATTCCTTCTCTTTTCAAGAATCTGTCATTAACTGCCTTGATAATTGGGGAAAATTCCATAGAATGATTATCAATAAAAACTAGACATCACCTAGATCCACTACCTTTTGTCATTACTACAATATTCAAAGTAGTGAGTTAATGCATCTATCATAATAGTATATTTTCCATTAATATTTTCTATATTAAATTTATATCACCACACTAAGCATGCCCGTGTAAACCTTTAAAATTTTATTTTCATGAAATTATTTATATAAGAAATTTTTGTCCTTATAGTGAAAGGTTTTCCCAAGAAAATCATGTTAACCCAAATTCTTTAAAGAACTATCATAAATTATCATGTATGGATAGTATAATTCTTTTATGTATCATAAAAACATCCACTCTGGTATCTACTGATACATCCATCATGGTTTTTTATTATATTTACAATAAATCCTTATATTGAGTCTGCTACATCCATTTATAAGATAATTTGATCTTCACTCTTGTCCAGGTACTCCAATTCTGGTAGGTTCTGAACTTTTTTCTTCAGAACTATATTCACTTAAGAGTATTATTCTATCCAAATACAATGTATCATAGTAGGTACTTTTTTTATATTGGAGATGATATCTTTTCTAGATATTTAATGTGTTCTATTTCATAACTTAATATTACAAGAAACACCCAAACCTTCCTATGATATGCATTCTAATTAGAAAAAGTTTTTTACTTCTCTACAATATGTGGTTGAATCTTATCTCTACTTCCTTAGATATGAAATCCTAATAATTTTATTCTAGGTTTCATCTAATTGACCTTTATTTCTGAAAGTTTCTTCACTTATTTTTGAATACTTTGGATACCTTCAATAATTGTTTAATATGATCTTATATATTTTTACTGAATATGTGCACATCATCAATATAGACTATCATGAATTTTGATAATCTACTAAACATCTTTTTTATTCTCCTTTGAGATATTATTGTATAATTATTAACTATAGATGGAATAATTATCCCTTCTAATAGACCTACTAGTATTGTAAATGTTTTCAATTGTATTTCTTCTTCATTGATATTAATCTGCCAATTTCATGAATTAAGATAAAACTTTGAATATACCATTGGTATTTAATTCCTATTCCCGCTCCTTAAATCTTATATATTTGGAATATTTTAGTCATCATTATATCATTTTTTCATTATTAATATCATGTTAATCATAACCATTTTTCTTTACCATGTTTTTTCTCAGCATGATTCATTTCCATGAATAACACACTCATATGAGAACTTTCACTATGGATAATTAATCCAAGATTGATTAATTCTAGAATTTGTTTCTCAAACTCTTTAACATACCATCCGAATAGAAAATTTCATTAATTTTGATCACCATACTAGGTTCCTTCAAGGAAATTGTTTCTTCTAGAATTTTCTTCTTCTATAATTCCATAGGGTTTTCTGACCAATTCTTTGATAAGTAATCTATTATATTATTCAATCTATCTTATTCATTTATCCTTAGAAATTTTTCTCTATCCAATTTATTCCACTGCTCAATCCTTCGATGGTACTCTTTATCATCATGTACATAATTCTTCACTTGGACAGTAGATACTTTCTTTTCCGGAACCATTATCATTTTTCTAAAAGAAGTTATAATCAAGTAATTGTCAATAAAATTTCCTCCCAAAAATATCATCATAGGTTGATATATTATAATGAATTTATTTCAAATTAATAAGGAATATGAATATTTAGGAATAAAGAAAATCAATTTTCCTAAAAATAATCTTCCATTTAGTTCAATCTAAACATATTTTTTCACTTTTTTAATCATAATGGTTTCATTGTTACCCATTGTAACTTCTAACTCTGTGGATTCCCAGGTTACTCCTAAAAATTGGAGAATTATTCAAATAAGGATAAATAGTACCACTGAAGGATAGAGTAGTGGAAATAATTGGTTGGATTAAAGGTTCAAATGATAAATTAAGAAGAGGTATTTTCCAAGATAAGAGACTTAATTATCAAAGAATTAGTCATTCCTCACAGGACTACGGAATTCATGGTAATGAATCATTCTGAGAAATAATGTGGTAAATCTATCAAGGTTATTAATCATCATGATTTGAATAGTTCCAAAAAAGGATAATGGATACAATCATCCTAATAAAGAATATTTAAGGAGAAGGATTAGGAATGAAATTCCAATGGTATATTCTAAATTTTGATCATAAGTTGAGATATTAGAAGATTAAGACCAAGCAATAAGTAATACCTTTGACAATATTGACAACACTGGTAGGATTGTTTGAATTTCTAGTTATTAAATTTGGAAATAATAATTACCTTATGAATATTCTATAGGAGAATAGATAAAGAATTTTTTATATTATTATAGTTCATGGTAGTATACATTGATAATGGTCTTGTATTCAGTAAAAATACAAAATAACATATTGATCACTTACAATAGGAAGTTGAAGTGTTCAAGAAATAAGGGATAATACTTTCATAAAAAATATTATTTATATTCAACCTATGATAGAATTATTAGGATTTAATATCCAAGGAACTATATAGAATCTTCAACCACATATTTAAAATAATCTAGAAAATTTTCTCGATGAACTTACTGTTCATAAGAAGATATAGGTGTTTCTTGGAATAATAAGTTATGTAAGATCATACATTAAATATATAAAAAATTTCTTATCTATAATCTAGAAAAAAATGTATCTAGTAAGATACCATATAATTGTATAGAAGAAGACCTTGAAGTGGTCATAGTTCTAAAATATAAAGATCAAAACCTCCCAGAATTGGAGTACCTGAATGGGAGTAAATATTAGCTTATCTTATAAATTAATGAATCAAAATCACCAATGATATATATCCTAAGAAAAAGAAAAAATCATGATGAAAGTATCAGTATATATTGGAGTGGATGTTTTAATGGGACATAGAAGAATTATCTTGTTCGTTAATAATAATTTATTACAGTTCTTAAAGAAATTAGCACTAATGATATTTTCATGGGAAAACCCTTCACTATAAGATCAAATACTTCTTAAATAAAGAATTTTATTAAAATAAAATTGAAAAGGTTTACTCATGAATGATTAGTTAGGTGCAGGAATGAATTATTATACTATAAATTTAATACATAAAATATTAAAGGAAATTATAATATCATTCCATATGCACTAACTTACTATTTTAATTCTTATAGTAATGGAAGATGGTAGTAGATCCGAGCGATGTACAGTTTTCATTGATAATAATTTTATGAAATAATGATTATTTATCAAGGAAATTAATGATATAATATATAAAAGAGAAGGAATTATAGTGATTAATTTCTTTTAGAAAAAATGATATTTATCCAGTAAGGTTGAAAGATCAGAAAGAACGTGTTATTCTAATAGAATGCAGAAAGTCTACGATGTGCAACAAAGAGATCTCTGGACAATAATTCTATAGAAAAAATTCATATTTAAAGCTTTCTATGTGTCTATAAAGGACATTATAGCACTCAATGTGCAGAAAATCCAAGGAACTAGAAATATTGTAAGAACTATAAGATAAAAATGGATGGTGTCTCTAAAGAAAAATAGAAAACTATTTCTAAAAATGGTTGATCTTGTAGAAGAAAATTTTGTGAAAAATAAATTATAGAAGGAACATCATTGAGAAAGAATATATTATGAGCTGGATGACGGTCCAAATCTAGTGAAGGAAATATGGAAATATTTTCAAAGGATTCCAAATCATTGTAGAAACAAACCCATAACTATCTATAATATGATCCATAAAGGTAAGGATAATGGGATATTCAAGAGAGGTATTAAACATGTTTTCTATATGATCAAATAATATAAATACCTTATATAGGATTATAATAATATAGATAGAGATATGATCTACATAACCATTAATGAATAAATCTGATTGAGTGTTCAAGTTTATAGTCTTCTTGAAAAAATTAAAAAGATTAGGGAAATGGGAACAAAATAATTTTCATTCCTAAATAGGTTTCAGATAATGTTAGGAATAGGGATTCTGAATCTTTATATAACATATACTACCTATATAACCAAAATTGTTCATCGAGTTCCAGAAATCATTTGAAATGGGATTAGTTTAATTTATAGGATTTAAGAAGATAAATTTCACTTTTAATTATGTACTATAGATAGTGAATATAGTCCTGAACAATGCATATACATGTTTGATCAAGTGGCTTCCATGTGTATAGTTTATTAAATTTTAAAACAAATTGGTGATGTTATGAAACTTATACCTAGGGCACTAGACTAAAGGACAAATCTAGAAAGAATTCGAGAAATCATAGTTTATCAATGAAGATTGGATAGAGTTCATCTTGATTAGGATCCATTATGAATGAATCCAAATAGAATGGATTATCTATTTCATTGAATCTAAATCAAAAAAAAATATTGTTTTTTGTAGGAGACAATATGTTAGCTGTTATCAACAGGCGTGATATCCAAGAAGGATAAATGGAACCCCTGACAGACTTTATAGTTAAATAATTCACGATTCTTGAAGATATAAAGAAGTGGAAAATAAATAAATAATAAATATTTATTATCAAAGATAAGATGCAATGAGCCATCAAATAATTCATAGCGATGAAGGAGTCATATAAAGAAGTCTCAATCGGTGAGATTATTAATGCTATATATGACTTGGAGGGATTCTAGGCACTGATCTAGACATGATTCATATTCATTATAGATGATAGGATCAAATCAAACATGTAAACTATCCTGTTTTTTGTGTGTGTGGTGTGCAGTGGAAGATTCATAGTATTGTGCTCCATATTTTACTTTTTTTTCATATTTAACTTTTATTTTTATCATAATATTGTGTTGTATGATTATAATTTATATCGAGTCTTACATAAAATGAAGAGTCGACTTCTCAACCAAGTTGTGCCTAGTGGCCTATACAAGGGGACCTCTAACCCATTTTTTCAGTGACATAAACATTAAATATAAATCAAAATGATTTAAAATATTCTATCTATTCTCTCTTTTTATTCATCATGATCTTTGTGCTAAGTTATTTCCAAAGAAGTGATCTTGTGAGTCGATGGATGGTATCCCTTTTATCCTCTACTAGATATCAATTTTTTTCTAGTTTTGAAGCCTTTAGGTATTCCTTAAGAATATTTCATGGATACCTCATTAGAGACTTTCCAACTAATGGTATCAAAGTTAGTGGGTGAAGTAAGGAAGCTATCCAAATCATTTATTCAGTGAATATTTCATAAATAAACTTCAAATTATAAGTTTAGAGGCTTCTTATTATCAAATTATCTTGAGGGAGTGACCTAATGATGGAGGATACCCTTCTATGATGTATAATACATTGATCCCTCCTCCCCCAATGAGGGAGGGATCCTAGCCATATCTCAATAGAGCTACCCATTCTTTCTCCTTTTTCCCCAACCCTGATTTTCTCCACTCTTTACCCCAAATAGTGTTCATCCCTAAAGTCCCAAATCTATTAAACGGTGCTCCTCAACTCTCAATTTTGTTATCAGAGCTCAATTAAGCCTATCCTTTTCTACATTTAACATTGATTTCTCAGATCCATTAGTGTCTTCCTTTAGTGGATACTTTTGATAGGTTACTTTTTGGGTCATGGGGTTTACAAGATTGAGAAAACGTGGGTCTTCATGATAATCGAATCACTATGACTCAATTCTCCTAAGAATAAGATCTAGTCAAGTCTTGGTCTAGTGCCCCTCACAACTTCAATGGTTCATGGTTCTATCTTTAAAGGTTGACATGCGAATTCCACATGAAGCATGACACTCCAATAGTAGTGATTTGGGTTAGTTTTCCTCATCTTCCACTACAGTTTCAAAATCCCATGATTATGTAAATAATAGGGAATCTAGTTGGTAGATAACTGTGATTTAATATTATAAATCTAGAAGTTTTCCATAAATTCTCTCCCTGAATCTGTGTGGAAGTATATGTCTCAAGATTACTAGCGGATTATGTTTTGTATTTATATGGGGAAAGAGTTCTAATGAAATCAGGCTATGTTTTTTGAATCTTGGTTGGACTCTTTCTCTCCCTATAATAAATTTTCCATCCTGTCTCTCCCTGAATATGTGTAGAAGTAGATGTATGAAGATTACCATTGGAGTATGTTTTGGATTTTTTTGGGAAAGAGTTCTGATGAAAGCATGCTGTATTTTTTCAATCATGGTTATAATTGTTCTCTCCCTATAAGAAATTGGGTTACTAATCAGCAACTTGTAGGCGTGGGATCAAGAGATTTGATCAATATATGATTTTATACTTAGGATCATATGGAAAGGGAGTGGATCTTGGTGTTGGTGAAGGTTCAATGGGGAAGTTCTAGTTGGGTGTTTCTACAATACTGTGTATTTTTAAGGTGGTTTAAGGCATGGCACTGAAAATAAATCCATTAGTGGTTGATATTTTTAGTCAGTTGAGGAAGGACCTGAGTAGTCCCAAAACTTCTATGCAAGCCCCTTCAAAACCATTGGGTATTTATGCGGTATATGATGTTGGTGTTTTGGTTTCTTCATCCTATAAATTAGTTGAGGTCACCCAAGGTGGTAAAGTGCAAGATGGTAGTGGTATCAACCATGTAGAGGAGACTCAAGTGGCTATTAAGGGATGTGCAAGGGCTACCAAGACTGCATCCTATTCAGATGTAGTACTTTTAGGTGGAAACTTTGGAAGTGGGGGATCCTAGAAGTTTGGGCCTTTTGGGGCCTTGATGTGTCTAATGCGACATGGGAGGGTGCTCCATCAGGTGGAAAGGGTCATGTGCAAGGGGTGGGTCTCTGATCTAGTCAAGCCTAGGGACGGATTTTCTAGCTATCAAGCTTGTTAACTACTTTTAAGGTTTGGTGTCTGAAGGGATGGACCAAGATGCAACAGCTCAGGAAAAGCAATCCAATGATGAGTAGGGAGTCCCCAGAGATGAGTCTAGTGGTGAGTCCTATTATCAGATCTAAGGATACAGTGCAGAAGATTTTCAAGGTAGTCATATTTCTAGTCTGAGAAGGAGGAAGGCTCAGAGAGGAAATAGGAAAAATCAAAAGTATTGTTTCTACTTCCCCTGCCAATGGAGACAATATCCATCAAAAGATAAAAATCCAAGGTGATGGAAGGAGATCCCAAAGATTTAGGAAATTATGACCGGATAAAGGATCAGCTCATAGAGAATTTCCCCTTAAGGTTTTTTAACTACATAGTGGTGGGATAAATTCACAGTTTCTAATAAAATTCTAGAGATGATCATACATTCAGAAGAATATATAGTGGATAAGGTTCTTATGATTAAAGTCACACTAGAGGAAGTAGAAAAATGATGGGGAGACTGATACATGTGGCCACTAATCATGAGCAGAGTGCATGGATTGATAAGAAAGATCTTCCACTGATAAGAGGATTCAATGAAGGGAAGATCAAAAAAGATAAGTACATGAAAACTTGGGAAAAAATAGAGTATCACTTGGAAGACCTTAGAAAGGATGATACAGACACATAGGTAACCACTCTTTCCTAGAAATTATTTAGGGATAATGCTTCTAGTAGTCTTAATATATCTTTCAACAATTATTTGGTTTCTTTTAGTGTTTGATCTGGGTGAACTTTTTGATTTCTCACTTTTTACTTAAAAGTGATGTGATAACAAAAAAGTTAATTTTGAGTCATTTAGTCATAGTTATAGGTCTTTACTATGATAAGAAATTTTTAGATGGTAGGATGAGGTATTATGATAGTAAAGACAGTTATATTTGGCATAGAAAGTACTTTCAAATACCATAATCCATACTATACTATGAAAATAAAACTGAAGTAATCAATTTATGGAGGAAATCCCAGCTGACTCGCAAGAATATTGAAGTATTGAAGGTGGAAATCAAGATAACTGAATCTCATCTATGACAATAAAGTTTTATAGTGAAAAATATAGAAATAAATTTGGGAGATCCATAAGGTGATATAATTTTCTTAGAAAAGTTAAATTATGTTCATAAGAAGATCTAGAGTTGGAAAAAAAATATTCAAGATATTTGGAAGCGACGTGAAGGTAAATATTCAAATGAAACCTCTAATTATTCAGGCACCATTATCATGAATACAAATCCATAGATAAAAAGTGATACAAAAATAAAAAGTATATCGGGGTAATATATAGTGGAATATTATGCATGGACTTTAGTAGTAGAAGATTAAGACTATCAGGAATAAGTTTCATGTATTCCTCAGTGTATCTAGGAGTACCAGATATAGATCCATGATATTATTAATTGATATAAGTGGGATCTTGGAGATATAGAATGTGTCTCTAAAGACCAAAATAAAAAATCTAAAGAAAGCTGAAGACCTACAATACAGAATCAAAGAGAAGAGGAAGAGGAAATGAGAATGTTTATCTCCCACCGAAAGAATTAGTGTAAAACCTTGGGAATCCAAGACAATATGGCAGGTTATCTCTAAGAAACAAACTCCTTAGGAATGAAAAAATGGGTTGTTCAAAGATTTGTTTCATAAGATCAATCAAGAAGTAAATCTCACACATCCTAGCTATATTCAAGAATAATATAGACCAATCAATACACATATAGAAGGAGTTTCACAACATGGATTGATCCTTAAGCTAGATTTCAAAAAGAATCTCAAATAGTTCATAGATAAATGGACTCTGGACCTTCAATATTATATGTTATAAATTGGTTTACAGATGTAGACCATAGATAGTGCACTCAATTTAGGAAGATCTACCTTGATGGGTAATCTATGGAAATTATGGGATATGTCATTAATGTTGGTATCAGGGTGTGCAGTAGAAGCTATTGGGATAAGGAATTAAAAAATGTATCATTATAGTGATGGAACTTGTCATCTTCAGTGATATGATCCTTGGTATGGTCTGAGGATCTCATGAGTATTATTCAAATCAAACAAAATAAAGTAACAAGTACCTCATTCGATTCATTGGTTCATTTGACTATAACTATTCACTAGTGATCACTGCTCAAAGAATCCAAATCTGAACCCCTCTATATTTTTTATACATGATTCAAGAATCTTCATGCATGTCATTCATTGAATTCTGGGTGCCAGAACGGAGCTTAGATAATCTTCTCTATGTCGTGATGATCACCACAGTCTCGTGCCTTCAATCTGTGAAAGCATTCTTAGTTCATTCACTTGGTTGGAGCATTTCTCACTCTAGGAATTAGGAGAAGATAGAAGCTCTCAATTATTGAATAATGAATAGTACCTTGAATGAGATTGTCTCCTACTATATATAGTGGATTCTCAAATACCCAAAAAGAGTTCCTTGGCCCCAGTAAATTTAACATCCACTAAAATAAGTAATTAATAAATAATTATGAAGAACTAACTGCATCATAAATATTATTTATATTTTATTACATGATTTTAATATATATTAAATATATTACAAAACAAACCTAAGTCATTAAATCGACTCATAATTCCCACTAATTTTAAATGAACCTTGAATATTAAAATAATACTCATTCGTATAATATTATTCTTTGTATTTACTTAAACACTTGTAAATACTTCTAACAAATAAATTCAACCCAATTATTTTATACTTGAATAATAATGAATTTATCTATTAATTGGTGATTGATAAAACTTCAACAAATCTAGGAACCCATGGTGGGACCAACCATATTTTGTACACATATTCAGAAGAATAGGGAATATTCTTGAATACGCTATTGTGTGTGACCCTCTAGGACATTATCTCGATAGTAGTGAATAATATTCACAAACCAACAGCAGATTCTAGAAACCCATCAAGACCCCTAAAGATACAATGAATAATCATAGCAATGACTGCCATCTTATGAACATGCATTGTGTAATATAATCTCTTTTTCTTTAGAAATCTCTTAAAGCATGATGAAAACTTGTGTCATTATCCTTTCTTTCTTTATTGTTTATTGATATAACTAGGAAGACTTACCTCAAACTACCATTTCCATGGATTTATAAAATTACTACCATCTTGATCAATAAGGCCTGAGATATTAATTTCTCAACATAGAAATGAAAAATTCTATGTCCATTCAACCAATTTCATACCACTTATGATACACCCAACACAAGATACCTCACCACAATTTAATTATCATGGTTTTTTCCTTACGTCAAAGTATGTGATCAAATGGAACGCATTGATAATGATATCAATTAAAAAGACCAATACACATGTTTATAGATATTAACATACAATAACACCCAAAACATGTAGTGTTCTTATTGAAGGATCTTTCCTCATGATCTCACCTACTAGAGATCACCAACTGTGAACTTCATGAGAAGAAGTCTCAATTATTATGATCCCTCAGCACCTGATAGTCATACATCAACTATTTCTAGTCAGTATGATGTATCTAGACCATAGGACATATATTTTAGATTAATTTCATAGTATTTTAAGGTTCACATTATAGTCTGGGATATTCTATAACCTTTTGATGAAATAAATAATCAATAGAAATTACCATTAAATAGTAGATGTAGAAATGAATACACTATAATGGTAAGTATACATCATGCATATCTCATTGTATACATTAAATGGTATTTGAAAAGTACTATTTAGTTAGGTCTAGGTCACCCACTATTACAACACTCCCACTTCCACTAGATCCAACTTGTTAACCATCCTTGTTAGTCCTCACAGGATTAAGATCACATTTCTACTAAGTCATGAATTTAGTTTCTGGGTCTTCCACATCTCTATTGTGTGACTATTCTTCTATGTGTGACCTTATCTCCTTGAGTAAAACTCCTCTAGAGATGTAAACCATAAGTGTATTCATTTTATCCACTGTCAAAACTTAACATCTTATCTAGTAAGAGTATCATAATTTACATCATGATAATACTTACTAGGTGTGATTCTAAAAATTCAAACCATTCATTGCATATTTTAAACTACTTCTTAGCTTCCATAAAAGCTGCAATGACCTCAGTATTAGTATGTATGGCTACCACTGGCTTGAATGAGATTATATTTTTCATTACCTTAGCCTAACTGTGATATTATATCATATTGACTTTATAGGAATAGTTTGTGTCCCCTTATAACTAGTATTGTAATGAACTGACCCAGGTTTCCCTCAAACCCAACACCCAACCTGATATATCACATACTCAAAGGGAGTTACTGATCCCCATGGGTTGACGACAAGAACCTGGGCATCAAATGACTAAGTAGAGGGAATGATTTCTCCCAACCTGAACAACCACATCGAATATATATATATAAATAAAGAAAGAAACGGTGTAATATTAATGAATATGTATGCCATAACAATGATAAATACATTGGAAACAAACAACTTAGTCAAAAAATTCAAGGGACAAGTCCAACTGTAAAGGACTAAAACCAATAGCTACTCTAAGTGATGGTGTGGATGAACTCCCACTATCTCACCACCAGCTACCCAACTTAGCTAACATGAAACCTCACCACCTCACTATGGAATATTTCCTTTCCCTACACTAGAATACATACAAAGTTCTATGCACCACTAAAGAGGTGTGTAGGGTGTGATCTAATAGGCACCATAGGATCCCACCTAGGTGTTCCATAACAAGTCTTTGTATAACAATTCATGTATAATTACTTTAAATAAAACATGGAATGATCAGTAGTAAAGTGGTTTTTATAGAAAACATGGTAGACATTTCCCTTTTCCATAGTTCTAAAAAAAATTAGGTATAATATACATATCAAGGATAACTTATAAATCCAATAAGTACAAAACAAAAATAGCAGAATAGGCATCAGTACTAAGGATCACTATAGGTTAAACTAGTATACCACTCATACCATAATAAATAAAGTGCACCATCCAGTTCCTAGAACACAGACCTAAGAAGTATAGGAATTCCCCATGAGTAAACCCCCTCAAAATTTCAATATTCATCCCCTAGAAAAATGGGCCTAAGAAACATAGGAAAATCCCATGATAAAACCTCCTGATAATCAAAAAACATGGATAATTCCTTCAAGCTAAACCTTTCACCTAGGTCCCCAAGGTAATCCATGTGCTCATTTTCAGAAAACAATTTCAATGTTTCTAAAGTACCCATCTCCTTTTCATTTATCAAAACTAATGAAAAACCATTTCTCTTTAAAAACCCTTTTTTAACATACGAAAACAATCATTCCATTTTGATAAATCAATTTTTGAAGCAATAGAAATCAGTCTTATTATCATATGTTAGGGACAGAACCACCCACCTCAAAGATCAAGTTGCACACACCCATAATGGGATACACTAATAATGAAACCCAATAACACTAGAATAGATCCTAGAACCCAATAAATTAAACTTAGTATTGATTTAATTAGAAAATAAAAGGTTTGGCAAGGAAGTGGAAACCACATACCTCTAGAATGAAAGCCTGCCGCACCATAACCAACAAGGAACAGCCTCTAAAATGAGATCTAAAAATGGATCTTAGAAGAGAAAAATAGGAAACACTGACTTAGATCAATAGATCTGATAAAAAACCTAAGGGTGATACCGTGATCAATAGTAATGAAGAATTGGAAAGGTTACTCACCCGGAGAGACACACTACAATCGTAACTAAGATTGAGTGTTGATCGAATCGATCTTGAAGGAGTGGAGTCTCTCAAATATTCTTGGGAATAGACTTGGGTAGAGATCACTGAAGATCCAGAGAAATAACCAAACCAAAACATCTACATGACTATTTTAAAAACTTTATGTGGGCCATTTCACGACATGTAATACAGTTACACACCATAAAATACATGGTGTACAAATACACCAAAAAATATATCTCATTGGATTAAAAATATGTTATTTAAATAATTCAAGAAGTGAAACCACTCTTCATGACGTGTAAACTTTTATAGTGTCGATCCCCTTTCATGGATTGTACCCAGAAACCATTACATGGCATGTAACCTAGTTACACGGCGTGTAATCCTCCTTCAGGCTACAGAAAACACTAGTTATGGATGAAAGTCCAACAAATCTATGACTTCACCATTATAGGTATCCTCCCAATCTCAAAGGAGGGAAAAACCATGATGAGGTTAAGGGTATTCCTGATAGATCGATAATGGGATTTTACAAACTTCCCAATATAAAGACTTTACGTCCCTAGGAAGTCATGTAAAAGATGTAATCCCTAGAAAAATATGAGACCATTTCTCCCTTGTCAATGACTCTCATTCCCAAGTATCATGAGAATCTGATCTGTGCTTTCATAACACTCTAAAAACGGAATCAACTTCTCACTCAAGTTTTTCTCTTAAGATTCAATGATCTCAAACATTTTCTTCATAATAAAAGAATCTGATTCTAGCTCAATTTCTTGCTAACTCAAAACGTGATCAGGATTCATGTGATACTTATTAAGCTAAGATATATTAAAAACATCATGAATTCCTATCAACTATATTGGAAATTCTAACTGATAAGAAACCTATCTGAGCCTCTCAGTGACCTAAAATGGTCCAACATATCTCAGAGCCGACTGCCCTTGTTTTCCAAGCCGACGGTGAACCAAATGAGGAGAAACTTTCAATAAAAACCAGTCACCTATGGAAAAATCCAAAGGAATATGCCTCTTATCCACATACGATCTCCATAGACTCTGGGATATAACCATACATCATCATAAATCCTAAATCTTTGCTGACATCTCCTAAACCAAACTTAGTCCAACCAAATGTTTTTCACCCACCTATTCCAAATAAAGAGGTGATCTACATGGGCAACCATACAGTGCCTAAAATGGATCCATTCTTATCAAAAACTGATAAATATTTTTATAAAAAAACTCAAACAATCCCAGATGGCTATCCCATGATCCTCCAAAATCCAAGACATAGGCACAGAGCATATCATCCAGTATCTAAATCACACGCTCTATCTGACCATCTGTATGAGGATGATAAGTTGTTCTCAACTTGATATGAGTTCTCATTTCCTCTTGAAGACTCATCCAGAACCTTGAGTTAAACCTAGTATCCCTATATAAAACAAATTTAGAAGGAATCCCATGTAACCTCATGATATCTTGTACATACATCTTACCCAGATCTTCAACCTTAGTGGTTTCTTTGATCAGAATTAAATGAGAAGACTTCACTAACTAATCAGAAAACACCTAGATAGCATTCTTTCCTTGGGGAGTCTATAGTAATACCACAAAAAAAATACATGGAAACATCTTCCCATTTCTAAACTAGCACTGGAAGATGATGAAGATCTATGACAATCAAACAAGACTAAACTTCTTACAGATGTCAGGATGACAATCCTCTTCTCAAAGTGGAGCATACCATCTGAAGAAAGAGGCCAACCAGAAATAGTCTCCCCACTATAAAGTATTTATTGAGGCTTCTAAAACTCATCATCTTGCTATTGAACCATAAAAATAGACTCTGTGATAGATGATGATAATTGAACACTGGTCAGAACCATTCCTGAAACATCTTCCTGATCATCCAAGTGCAACTGAGTGAAAATCCCCATAAGGTTCCACTCCTCCTTTGATTCCAGAACAGCTTGTGATGGTACTTTCCAACTAAGAGCATCTACAATGGAATTCCCCTTTCCCATGTTTTATTGATATCTAATTCAAATGTTTGAAGGTATTCTACACATTTTCTCTATCTAAGATTCAAGTCTTTCTAAGAAAATATATAACTTGAACTCTTATGATCAGAAAAGACCAGGAACTTATCCCCAAAAAGATAGTGTCTCTAATATTTAAGTGAATTTATAACTGCATTAAGCTCTAAATCATGAGTGGGGTAATTCTTCTCATGCGGTTGGAGCTGAAAAGAGTCATAATCTACCACATGATCATCCTGCATAAGAATGTATCACAAACTAGAACCCAAAGCATAAAAAAACCACATATCCCTTAACTATCTCAATAAATATTAGAATAGGAGCTGATGTTAGAAGTCATTTCAGTTCATCAAAAGAAGACTAATACTTTACATCCCAGGGGAATTTTACCACTTTTCTGGTAAGGATAGTCAAAGGTGATGCTATCTTAGAGAAATCCTTGAAAATTGTCAGTAGTATCCAACAAGAGCAAGGAATCTTCATATATCAAAGGCATTTTGTGGTTCCTCCCATGAAAAAATAGCCTTTAAATTCTCTATATCAACTAATAATCCTTGCTCAGAAATTATATTCCCCAAGAACTTTACTTCTTGAATCTAGAAACTACATTTCAAAATATTTTCATACAAATGGTGACTTCTTAGAATTTCTAGGACCAAACTCAAATGGTGCTTGTGATAATGATCAGACTTTGAATAAATAAGAATATCATCCATGAAAACTACCATAGAAGTGTCAAGATATTGATGGAACATCTGATTCATCAAGTCCATAAAAATCATGGGAGCGTTTTTCATACCAAAAAAATCACAATATATTCATAGTGGCCATACCTACTACTAAAATATATTTTCGGTATATCATACTCTAAAAATATGAGTTGATGATAACCCAATAGAATATCAATTTTCAAAAACTACTTTGTCCCCTTCAACTGATCAAACAAATCATTCACATGAGGCAAACGATATTTGTTCTTAACTATTACATGATTCAACTTCTGATAGTCCACACACACTTGAAGTGAACCATATAATTTCTTGGAAAATAGAACTAGATCTGTCTAAGGTGAAACACTAGGGAAAATGAAACCCTTTTCTAATAGGTCATCCAACTAAATATTGATCTCTTTTAGCTTAGATAGTTCCATACAATAAGAAGGTATCGATATTGGATGTGTACCTAGCACCAAATCAAATATAAACTGTACCTATCTCTTTGGAGGAAGAAAAGAGAAATAATTTGGGAAAACATTAGGAAAGTCTCAAACAATAATGGGAAGATCATAAACAGAAGAAATTTCATCAAGCTCAAATGAAACAACAACCAAAAAAACTCCTGATCACTGGGCAGGAAGGTCCTGCATGACCAAACCTCAGGTCCCGCTCCCCCTGAATCACATGAGAGCTCCCATAAGTAGAAAGAAGTGAGACATGATGATTATTATAATCAACCTTATCTTGATGAGATACAATACAATCCATACTGATGATGACATCAAAAAAATCTAGATCAAGAACAAGAAAATCCCAAACCATCTCTGTATCAGCTATTATTAATGAACCTGTAGGACACTAAAACCCCTAATCTTTAATCTTACCAAGAGGTGTTGCTAAATCCATTGTAAAGGACATAAGTTATATTATAAGTTTACGAATATCAATAAAACATGAAGATATAAAAGAGTGGGAGGAACCAATATCAAACAAATAAATTTCTACTAAAGATGCAATAAGAAGCGTACTTCTCACTGTTTTCATACGTGCATCGACTTCCATTGGACACTCATCTACTAAGTGTAAGTGCTTCACTCACAAGGCTTTTGGCTTGATCTCTATAGTTTTTGAAGTTTCTAACTACACCATAGTAGCCTTTGGAGCTAACGAACCCTGACCATAACAAGGTGTAGTCATAGCTTGACAGAGGAGTTGTAAGTGACCAATGTGACCACATCTATTTCATGTCTTTGTGGTAATAAGACAAGAATGTCTAGTGTGTCCTCCCTTTCCGCACTAATAGCAAGTCAGTGGCACATTTCCAGCTATAACAAATAGTGCAGAGGAGGCTTGCTATTGAGACCCACCTCCACCACTTCTGTGATGATCCTACCACTTACACTTTGTCCCATTCATGCCACTAAATATTTCACTAGATGGAAGATAAGTGTTGGGGGAACCAACCTTTACTTTCATATCTATTTGTGCCATTATATATCTATCTACCATCTCTACATAGGTAAAAATCATCATAATAAACACCTGTGATCTGATATCCGGTCGCAAACCCTGTAGTTACTTTTGTTCCTTCAGTTGGTCTTTCCTCACTACATCTGGAAAAAAACATAAAAGCTTGGAAAATTGGTTGGTGTATGATGACATTGAACACTCTCTCTTTTGTAAAGACAAAAACTCTAGAGACTTTTCCAGCATCAGGGACTCTAGGAAAAACTACTTGAAGAATAAGGTTTTTAAACCCTTCTGATCCAATTTTACATGTCTGTCTTCCTAGACCATAGAATCCCACCATTGCTTTTAGGACCCCTTGAGTTTGAACACTGCACACTTTACCCTCATATTCTCAAGTGTTTCTAGAAATTATAATATTTGATTGATCTTATCCAGTCATTCCTTCACCTCTTGAGGTATAGTCGTTACTTTAAAGGATGGTGGATTCTTACACAAGAATTATTATGATAGATCTCTCTCTCCTCCAGCTCCAGGATGTACCTCAAAAACTACGTTCTGAACTCGTGGTACATCCTGATCAACAGCATGGACTACCCGTATGATAGACTCAATGAGATTATGACCTATAGGTGGATTCCCTTGAGGAGAATCAACTGTACCTTCCTAAGGAACTTGTGGAAGACATCTTCGAGGCATACTGTTACACACCGAAACATAAGAATGATCAGACAATAGAACAAATCTTAGTTCAAACTATAAAACCCATAAGTAGGAACTGATATTTTAAAACAAAAACCCAACACTAGAGACACACATCCAAACATTCCATGGAAACTTCAGTCTCGCGATGACAAGAGGTGGCCAGGAACTCATCGCACCATACCTCTCAAGTCTTGACAATCCTATATCTAGTATAACAGGCATCCCAATACATGGACTCTTGAGGACAGACCTCCTCTGATACTAAATTGTAATGAACCGACCTAGTTTTCCCTTAAACCCAGAACCCTACCCAATCCATCATATACCCGAAGGGAATTCCCATTCCCCACGGGCTAGCGAAAAGAACCTAGGCATCAAATGGATAAGTAGAGGGAATGATTTCTCTGAATCTGAAAAACCACATGGCATATATATATAAATAAATAAATAAATAAAAATTGGAATATTAACAAATATGTATGCCATAATAGTGAGAAATAAATCAAAAAAATAACTAGAAAGTACTCTAAAACTCCAAGGGACAAGTACAACTATAAAGGACTAAAACCAACGACTACTCTAAGTGATGGTGTGGATGAACTCCCACCATCTCACCACCATCTACCCAACTCAGCTAACATGAAACATTTCCACCCCACTATGGTGCCTTTCCTTTTACCTATACTAGAAGACATATAAAAGGTCTACGCACCACTGAAGAGGTGCGTAGGGTGTGAGATGACAGGATCAATAGGATCACACCTAGGTGTTCCCTAAAAAGTCTCTATATAACAATTCATGTATGATTATTTTAAATAAAACATGTAATGATAATAAGTAAATAAGTTTTGATAGAAAACATGGTAAACATTTCCCTTTTCCATAGTTCTGAACAAAATCAGGTATAACATACATATCAAGGCTAACTCAAAAAACCAAGCAGTAAAAATAGAAACAGAAGCATGGGCATATATACCAAGGATCACTATAGGTCAGACTAGCATATTACTTGTACCATAATAAATAAAGCGCACAATCTAGTTCTTAGAACACATTCCTAGGAAGTAGAGGAATTCCCCATGAGTAAACCCCCCAACAATGTCAATATTTGTCCCCTAGAACAATTGGCCTAGGAAATAGAGGAAAGATCCATGAGAATACCTCCTAATAATCACAAAACATGGACAATGGCCAAAAGCTAAACCTTCCACCTAAGTCCCCATGGTAACCCATGTGCTCATTTTCACAAATCAATTTCAATGTTTTGAAAGTACACATTTCCTTTTCATTTATCAAAACCAAGGAAAACCCGTTTCACTTTAAAACCCTTTTTCAACACACATAAATAGTCATTCCATTTTGATAAATCAATTTATAAAGTAAAAGAAATTAGTCTTATTATCATAGGCTATAGATGGAACCACCCTCCTCAAATCTCAATTCGCACATTCCCGCAATGGGATCCACCAATAAAAAAACCAAAAAATACCAATGGAGACCCTATAACCCAATCCATAAACCTCATTATTGATTTAATTGGTAAATAAAAGGGTCAGAGGAGAAGAAGAAACCATATACCTCAAGAAAAAAATCCCGCATCACCACAACCAATAAGGAATGTCCTTTGGAATGAAATTGTACAACGGATCATAGAATAAAAAAAGAGGAAACACCGACTTAGATCAACAGGTCTGATAATGAAACCTAATGGCACTACCATGATCAATAGAAACTAAGAAGCAGAAAGTTTACCCACCAATAGATATGCACCATAATCGCAACGGATATCAAGTGTTGATCGAATCAATCTAGAAGGAGAAGAGTCTCTCAATAATGACTGGTGAAAGCTATGGGTTGAGAGAAATGAAGATCCAGAGAAAGAACCAAACCAAAATAGATGCATTCCTATTTTAAAAACTATACACTGGCTATTTCACAACATATAATACAGTTACACACTATGAAATCAATGGTCTAAAAATACACCAAAAATCCATTACCTCAGATTAAAAATCTATTATTTAAATAATTCACGATGTGAAACCACTCTTCACGATGTGTAAAATTTCACAATGTGAATCCCCTTTCATGGATTGTACCCAGAAACCATTACATGGTGTGTAACCCAGTTACACATCATGTAATCCTTCTTCATCTTGTAAAGAATGTTGGTTAAGGATGAATGTCCAAAAAATCTCTGAATTAACCATTATAGGTATCCTCTCAATCTCAAAGTAGGGGAAAACCATGATGAGGTTAAGGTAATTCCTGATAGATTAGTAATAGGATGTTACAAGTATCCATTCCTATCCACATACCAAGTACATATCTTTTATACTTTCTCAAGTACAATAAGATAGTTATGACAGATTCCATTTCAGTTCTCATGGATATAATTGATATTTTAAAATTATAAAGTATATGTTGGAAATATTATATATTGTATATATCATGGAATACATGATTTATTCATCGCTAAATTGTATAAAATTAAAAAAACTACATTAATCTCCTCCTATACCCATGCATGTCTTCTTAGAGAGATTTTTTCCATGTGACTTTGGTAACAGTTCTCTCTTGAATTTTTTCAACTTTTATTTTCAATACCTTATCAGTATATGTACTATTTAATAGGTCTAATAAACCATTAAATCTACCTCAATATATATCATTCCCTATAAATGTGTTTTCTACTTTAATTCAATCTATGGAGAGTTACTGTCATACTGTTCTTAACTAACTGTAAGACCAAAAACTATTTTCCATATGTTATCAAGAATATTTACTTAGAAAAAATAACACTCCCACTAAACTCTGGTAAAAACATGGAAAATATTCATTCCAAATGAATACTCAATGATCTTGTAACTTACTTTAATCCTAAACTAGATTTCAGTAACTTGTATCCCATATTTTCATTCTATGGTGTCACCATCCCTTTCTAGTTGCGTCGTATAGACACCTTCTATGATTGGTGGTCTTCACATCCAATGCTCAATAAAATGATCATATAAATTATCTATGAAAATTAAAATTGTAATTTATTTAGTCATAAATACTTGGTATTACCAAAATATCCTTATTGGTATCATGCTTGTACGATCCATGTATAGTCTCACTTGAATACCCACCATTGTATTCATAATAATAATCCCCTATACTTTGATACATGGAATCCATTATTGAATTTTAATTTATATTTTCAATATTAGATAATTTTAATATACTTATTAGTTTTAGTATTCATTATTATGAATGAATAATTTATCACCAGGTGTGGTGAAAATAAAACCATCACCAAGGTTTTATCGTTCTTACACAGTATGCATCTCTGGAATATTCCTTTTCCACAATGCCTTGTGGAACTTGTTCCTATTCTAACTATTTTTGTATCTGTTTTATTGGCTAAACCCAAGTAAATATTTCTCCCACTATCTCAAATAGATATGTGCACCATTTTATATAAATATATCCTATAACTTGACTATAAATTTTCTATCATAGGGATTTTTTTATATCCTTAGAAAACTTTAGGATGATTTATATTTATGCACAATGTGTTTTTTATGATAATTTATTTATATCTGAAAAAAAATTCATTTAACACATGTTCTTATAACATAATAGATTTCCATCATACTATAACTCATATGATAGCCATTTTTCATGACAGTTGACATATGGTTATGGGATAATGTCTCTATTTTCAAAGCATTTCTTGAAAATTTTAAGTATCTACAATGAATGTATGTCTTAGCATTGATTCTCTTTTACTAATATCAGAACCCTGATGTGTATAAGGAAATGTGATATTAGGAATTTCTCCACACTATATTTTTTTTATCAATGTTAATATGCTAGAATCATCATCGATCCTCTTTATTATCATCATAGCCATGATATGTATAAGGTAATGTGTGTTTAGAAATTACTCTACAATACATTTTTTTATCTATGTTAAGATGTTAGAATCATAATTAATCCACCTTATTAGTATCATATCCCTAATGTGAATAAGGTAATGTGTGTTTAGGAATGAATCTAAGATACATTATATCGATCAATGAATTCTTGTCCAAGATATTATTCGGCACACCAACATGAACCAAATCATATATTTTAAACATGCATATTCCTTAATTCACTTTCAAATTCCATAATAACACCTAAAGTAATCACATAAATTATATTTACCACTAGATTTAACCTTGTAATATTTCACACTCTCTAGCTGAACTAATTTCAAAAAAAAGTTGGAATACCTTTATTTCTAATGGTTTCTTTGTCCAAAACTAAGTACATAAGTTTGTTGATAATACCTAAGATATTTCAATCTGAATAGTCTAAAACCATACTGATTATATCCTTGAAAACTACTTATTTTTTATTGAAAAATTATTATCTTGACACAACTAGATATATAAGTCCTAAATTTTATATTCATCACATATTGCCTATGATTCATATATTACTGAACAATTTTTGGAGTATTAAACACCATAAACAACATACATTCCTAAAATGGAATAATGTATCCTTATATAAAAAAGACATGTGAGATAAATTTTTTGGTAATAATTAACAAAATTTCATCTATAATCAATATAATTTTCAATTATAAGTTGTGTACTTCTCACCACTGACTTAAAAACCAACCTTTCTCAGCTACTTATTAAACACACCTTACTTATTGTAACATTTCAATACTTACTTGGTTACTATATTCAAATACACATATGTGATAAGAAAATTGTATTTAATACCCAAAATTATGAGAGAAACATTACTTGTGATTGACGAATATATCTAAAGAAGAAGAGACCGGTTGCTTTTACGATTCAGTCCATTACATTTAAACTTTCAAATGCTTATTTCATGACATGCAAAGAAAATAGTTTGTTATTTAATACCTATTTTATTTTAAGTAAATTATGAAGTTTCCTTTAGAATTTATCTTATCATTGGAATTTTTTTGTCTTTAAACTTTTTCACCATAAGTATTAAATATTATACTTTCTTTAAGTTTTTATTTTCTTAGCGAACCCTACACAAAATGTAATAAATCATTTTTCTGGATTCTATTGTTTTGTATTCTAAAAAGAAACTAGAGTAAATGGGTGAAAATGATATGATAAAGGGATTCATTGAAATATCACGATCCATATTTCAATTTAAACATAACCAGTGTAAACCATCATCTTATTCATACCTTGTGCTTCTCTTTCTCCTCACAGGCTTTTCAAAGATGAGACTATATGTAATATTATCCATTTCCTAATATTGTATCCACAACACACATCAGTTTTTGATGATAGAATTATGATATAACTATCATATAAATCATACATGAGTCTCATGTAATCATTTTAACACCCTTGCATCTTGAGGTGTCTTAACAGGTATTGGGGACACTAGAACCTTGAATTTTCTATGTTTTAGTACTTTGGGAGAGTTTATGTGATACTTATTAAAAAACTCATGCTGGTGAGGATATTTTCTTTATCTATTAGATATCACAGTATTTCTTGTGGTATTACTTTCAATATTCTACAAAAATAAAACTATCATATTAATACTTTTATCTTGATTTCTGATTAGACATTATCTATTTTTTAAATAATCAAATTTCTCTTGCTATTTTATCAAACTCTAGAAAACCTTTTTACTAGAATCAGAATACTCTATCAATTGAGTATTCTAGAGGAAAGGATCCTTGAACCTCCTCTAATAGTCTAGAATATTTGGCAATGTTACTACTTGGAGAGTTTTTAGGTAGGTGTTTGACTGGACAACTGCATGAACTCATGGTTCCTTGAACTCTTGAGTGAATTCCAAGCATATAAAATAATAAAATTGATTTACTCAATTCTTTCCTATAAAGTTTCAAAAATCTTCATTTTTATACTTATTAGCTTCAAAATTTAGTTAATTAAACTCATAATTCTCATAAGAACTCCCTCGTAGTTGGAGGAACCTTTAACTTTGGTTGATGAGCACCCTAAACACCGGATTTTGTTCAAATTCAAATGATTGAAGATGTTTTCAACTAAATATTTCTTTTTGGGTTTTCATAGTTTCAATGAATGTAATACATTTGTATTAATCTATAATTACTATGTTTTCACACTCAAAATTGAAAATTAATAGAAAAAACATCCATCATGTCTTTATGAATTTTATTGTTTATTATTTTATGTGTTTCTTATTGTCATGAAAATGCATAAAATAATAAACAAAAAAATAAAGGAAATAAATATACCCAACTGATCTTGAGAATATAATATTGGTTGATACATTTATACTTAATGGATCAACCATTACCTAAGAGAATTATAGCGTCCCATGTTTTTGGACCGGATGAAATTATAAAGGAATTTGATTTTTATCATTTGGTGGATGGGTTGTTCTTTAAACCAATTCTCAGAATGTAAATTTGATTTTTGGATCACTTAAAAGTGTTGTTTTTAGACTTGGTTAAAATCCTAAGAGTTCCCTTGGGTATTTCATTAAGTTTTAGGAGTGTCTAACCCTGAAATCTAAAAATCAGAGAAGGCTGAAAGGGGTGCACAGTTTTTCTAAAACCATGTGGCCCCCAGGTGAAACTATTTGTCTATTTTAGTAGAGATAGAAGACTTTCACGGTTTTTTCTAAGCATGAAAGAGGATTTTCATGGTCATACGCATAACTAAAGGTTTTTGGATAGTGGGAAATTCACAGTTTGTGCACGGTTTCCCAAATCATGTGCATGAACCATCCGATTTCCCTCCTTAGGCAGCACCTCACACACGATTAGCACACAGTTTTTCCAACCATGAAACAAAACTGTGTGCCTCATTAAAGAGGATGGACTTTACCAAATTCCCTTCCATCCTTATTTCTATCACCCTCCTCTTCTTTTCCATTTACCTTCACACCAGGGGGATCCTTCTCAAGATCCTCCTCTCTTTTCCTAGAGATGGTGATATCTCCCTCATCTATTGTCTGATTCGAGTACTATCAAGTTTATTGGATATCCAATGGTAAGTCTATAACTCCTCCTCCTTCCTCTTTTCTTCATTTATCTCTTCTCTTATGGTGCTATTTTGGTGTGACCTAATTTTCTCTATTTTAGGGTGTTCATCATTTTACCTGATTTATCTCGAACTGGACCAAATCAAGCCTCGATATTTGATGTGTGGGTCCTACATGGTATATGGTAGTTGGTCTATAAATTTTCCTTTAAAGTCTTGGTGTCTTATAAATTTCTTCATTGTTTTGTGTACCGATATTTTTATGAGACACCTCTTAAATATAATGTTTAATTTTTAGAACCTAATATCTTAAATATAGTGGCCCTTATTTATTAAATTAGCCATGTTAATGGCCATGAACCTCAAATTTGAATTGATTTTAAGGGTTTAACCCTTTGATACCATTAATTAATTAATGGATTTCTAATAAAACCCCTCATTGAAGTACATTATCTTCTAAAATGTAATAGTTAAAAAGAAATGTGGGAGGATGTGACACCCCTCTATATATCCCTTAGTTACCAAACCCTCTCCTAAGTGGTTAGGGAAAAATTCTTATATAGTGAACTTATTTCTTTGATATGGAATGCATGTTATCAAGGTCTACCTTATAAAATTGTATGTATGGTGTTATCTACCATGCATAGACCACCTGGCCTTGATGTATTAAATAAATTCTTATTATTTCTTAGTAATGGAATGGACCCTTATTATTAATCAAATGAAATGTTATGGTAATGGCCTTATAAACCTTTAAAACAAAATGGTAAATGGGCATGACCCTCACTAAATCTACTTGGTTGGTGAGATGGCATGGTTTTACACATAGACTCTTTAGTATTTAAATTTAAAGTAAATGAATGTATCATTTACACCTTGAGTGATACTTGGGTTTCTTTTTATAGAACACCAAGGACAGACTCAAGGGTTGTTCATAATTGTATGCTGAGATTGATACATGTGATATCTTGGATGGGATCTCAGTGCAAGTTACTTACCTCCATATGTGCAATAATGGTTCCCATAGGAGAACTCATGGATGATATCAGTGGCAAGATGGTTACAACATGCCATAAGTGATACTCTGACAAATTTTTGAGATACTAGGGACAGGCTTGGAGGGGAAATTTTTTACTTTATGATGAGAGTGATACTTGGGATTCTATTTAAATATTACCAAGGATAGAATCCTTCAGCCTTAGATAATTGTTACACTTCTATTGTGAGACTTGGGTTCCTTTATAAGGTTCTCCTTGGATGGGCCTAAGATTTCATTAAATGATTACAAGAGATTCCTCTTTTAACTAAATGCAAATTGATACTTAATTAAGCTAAAGGATGAGTTCACCATGCCAAATCAAATGTCTGGGATCGATCTATTCTTGCTACTTAAATTATGATGACCCAATATTACATTATATACCATTTGTATAGGTTGAACCTAGTTTAGAGAAATTCTAGATTATGATAAAGTAGGTATGGTTGGCCAGGTGTCCCTTAGAATCATGATTCGAATTTATTATTTTATTTTATTTATTTATAGCTTTGTCCTTCATGTCTGCACACTATTGCACTTTATATTCACAGACTGGATTATCCTTATACACCATTGGTGATGGCCTATTGGGTATATCTCACACCATGATTGGGCCACCATTACACTGGGGTACCCAATAATATCTTCATGTTCATATGTGGGTGGTTTATTACTTGTGTTTTGCATTATACCTAAGAGATAAGCATCGGAATAAGATGGTACTTAGGATACTCGTGGAGTTTTCCCTTTGGGGGTTTTTATTTTTACTTTGGATAATGTATTGCACTGTATTGTCTATTGTACTTTTTATATTATTGAATCATATATGATGAATTCAGTGTTCTATATTTTTTTTCCATTTCTATTCAGTTATTATAATTATCTTCTGCTTCTTTATCATTTATTATCACTACTTTTGTTATTGTCTGTTGTTTCCTTATTTTTATACCAATGTGCTACTATGATCATGAGAGTATAGTCTCCCCACCATACCACCATTAAACTATCACTGACATTCGGTAGCCTCTGGTGTATGGGGAGGTGCGTTTGAGGCCATGTGGAGACTGATCTGGATATTGGTTCCATAGTTAGTCGGGATGGGATGTTATAAATTAGTATCAGAAATTTTTTTCCCTTTGTATTACTATTTTGGGATGGTAAACAGAAGACTAGGAATGTATCAGCACTTAGTAAATAGTTGTTTCTGTGATTGATCAACCCACGTATGTGGAAATGTCTAAGTTTTCAAGGATGGGATTTTTTTCCTTATTGTCCGTTGTTATAGTTGATTATGATTTAACCTTGAGTGATTGGTGTATTTTTCACTACTTACTGATTTATGTGATTTATATAATTTTTTCTTATCCTGGTATGGTAAGGAAATAGAATTACATGCATCATTATAGGCACATAGTAATTCACATGTCATGCATATGTCATTCCATGTAGATTGAATTTCTAGGTTTTTTGAAATTTGTTGATGTGACTTGAATTTTTTATTAGAATATCTTTTGTATGTCATGTTATGAATTTCAATAACATAATTAATTTTATACCTTCTTAGGTGTTCTATTAGCATTCTTGTTTTTACAACATGATGTGTGTTTTATTTAGTACGTTTTCCTGTATAAAATGCTTCTTTAATTTATATACCATCATGTCTTTTTATTTAGTATGACTAACCACTTTTCATGTTTAGGTAATTAATTCATGTTCTTTTCATTTATAAAGTATTCTTCAGTGATTAGTCATCATGTTTACTTTAATATACTACTTGTAATAATATTTCTTGTTATAATTTCTATGTGAAGGTTTGTTAAATAAAATGCCAGCATCAATCTAGGTGGTGTTTTCCTACATATATTTATGGTGGAATTCTATTTAACTTACCAAGCCAGAGATTTTTTAGCCATGATCCATTGGTCGCATGGTCTAAAACATTATTGGTTTCAATTAAATGGGAATCTATTTTCAATTCATAAAGTGTATGGGATTTTTATAAATTGGGAGTTGGTGACCCAAATAATCAAACTATTATATATAAATTTAAAATACCTTGAAGTTGTTGTAAATTTAAATGTTGATTAAATTATGACTTAAAATTAATTGGTTTATTTTATAAAGGATGGTAATTCTATTACTTGGGAATGATGACATATATGACTAAATACCTAAACACACAACTATATTCAAGTAGGTTAGTTAGGGCATGATGTTTATGAGGTAGGTTTGAATCGACCCAAATATGTTGGTCATGATGCTTTGTGCTTATAAGATAAACCCATCAAGGGTGTTTTAAAAAATCTTAATGTTTCAAATAAAATAGGTTTTCATCTTGATGAACCCATGATGACTTGAATGGGACCCCAATTGGTCACCTTTTCTTTTGACATGCCTTAGTGATTAACCCCTTGGAGGTATGCTTGTGCTTTATAGTGATGGTCATTTTGAGTGTCCACAGTTTTCTATATGGGTTTACATATAGGGATATGGTGACATATTGCTTGACCAATACCTCTTTAATTAATTAAAGGTATTTTATATTCTTTTGATATTTAATATTTATAAGGATTTTTTCAATTAAAATGTCATTTACAACATAAATGGTGTTTTCCTATGTAGATTACAATTAAAATTTTCTTTAACTAGGCTTAAAGGTGAAAATTTGTGTGGGTAAATAAAATGGATAAAGTGGTTTGACAAGATACAATTCTCTATTTATGACAAGATGCCAGTTAAATAATTAATGCTTAAAACCAAGTTTCTTATAGACTTCCTAGGTTACTTTTGTGGATTTTTCTAAATAAATTACCTTGTAATGGTTTTTTTATAAATGGTAATTCATTTGATTTAAACCTTTAAATGTTTAAAGAATTAAATGTGAATTAAGGTAATGACTTAAAATGGAACCTTAAGTGGTTTCCTTAGTTTCAACCCTCGTATAAGGGTGGTTTTAGTGTTCCTTGAGCTTTCCTTAGAATAGATAAGTGAGAATTGTTTTTAGGAATCTTCTCCTATAGTTGAATCCAAATAATAGGCCCTTAGACCTAGTGACCCTTTTGTAGGTGTGAAAACACCCCTTGTCTTGATGAGTGGTCGTATGGTGTTTTAACCCTTATTACAGGCCTGAGAATTGTGTGATTCTTGGTTTTAGTGGTTTAGACATTCTTAGGGAATAGTTATCCATTTAGTGGTCTATGTAAACCCTCTCCCTTCTTATTAGTTATGGATGACTTAGTACATCATCATCTAAGTTAATAGTTATATAGGGCAATACAAATCTAGGTTGAAATCTTGTATAGGCCATATGATACTGGGATGATTAGGGCTGATAAGATTATGGATAGTATCAAGGGTACTCTATTTTGTTCCTAAAATATTGGGGTAGTATGTATTGATGCATGTGCTACCCATTGAGTTGTTAAATGGTGCATCGAGCTGGCAGAGATCATTGGTAATCATTAATATTTGAGCTATTATGCTTCGATCACTGGTCATCTCTGGAGTAGAGTGACAAGAGTGATAAAGAAATCAAAGTCATAAAAATGATCTAAATGATGTTCTAAGTAGGATTAGGTGTTTTGAAATGTTGGATAGTCATTTGGGATTTTACGCCTAATGTTATGATGCACATGGACGTAACTCAAGATGGGAGTCATGTGTACATATAAAGGTGAATCTAATCTCACACTTTTAAGTGGATGACATTCTATTTCTTCAGTTAAACACTTGATAAAGCATATTGGCCACGTCTAGGACCAACATTTAGTGGTAAAAGGAGCATTTTTCATAGTATTAGTTTCCATTTATAGTAAATATGATGATAAGGACGCTCCTAAGGAGGGGAGCGACGTGTAAATTATGGTAAAAATATATCCTTCCTAGTATAATGAAAACAACTGGGAAAGGACCATTGGAAATGGTAAGTGCTACATTTTAATTCCCTTGAGGCTGGTATCTTTTTTTATGTCAGTGATTATAATGCAGCATGATTATGGAAGAGTTGGTTGTTTACATGACCTTTCAACATGTCAATAGTTAGGTTGGGCTTCACTGGTTTTTCTTGAGTAATCATGGGATGCCTCAGGTGATAAAGGTGTAATTATTTTCTAGTGGTGAAGATACATTGAAAGGTGCATTATATCACTTTTCAGTGAAGTTGAGTAGGAGTGGTATGACTATTCATCCTTTAATTGATGGTCAGTAGGTTCAAGGTCATGTCGATCATGTCATCTTTATATGACGGGAGTGTCTTGGATCCTCTTTGGAATCGTTTGAAACCTCTTAGTGTACTCTTATTTGGAGATGTGCATTTCCCTTATCTTGACATCATCTGGGTACATTGAGAGAAGTCGGTTATAAACTGAGATAAAAGTTAAAAAACTCTCAACTGTTTCGAAAAACAGGCCTCTTCAGAGTTGTACGTCAGAAGTAGGGTGTCATGGTTAGTCTTGATTGATACCTAGGTTCCAGAGTAAGAATGCCTTGAATAGACTCATGGACACCAGTCGTTTCCTTTGACTTGATCGCTAGGAGGATGCCAGTTTGGAAATAGTCAGTGCTCTTGTTATGTGGACATTCGTCTTTGTACCACCAATTCTCTTATAAACACTGAATATGGACTAACTTGGATGATCTCCTTCAACACCAGTTGATGATTTTGAGGCAACCTCGAACCATAATCAGGCTTCAATGTGTGTGTTTGGAGAAAATATCATGGTACCTTCATCTAAAGGCACCGAGTCTAGCTTTTGAAATGCACCAGCTATCTAAGATATAAGGCATCAACCTTAAATATTACATAATCTTGAGTTAAGTCAATAATTCACAATAAGGATCTTTTCATGATTAGATTTTTATAAAATTAGGAAATAACTATTACATAACAAAACCATAGAAATATAAAGTGGACGCTTCTAAAAGTATCCATTTCTTACATAACACAAAAACTTTTAAAAAGAAACATGGTTTCTTTTTTTTGTTTAATCAATATAAATTTTCCTTGATTCCATCCTTGAATCTATTCTCACTTAAATCCTATGAAAACATTTAAAAACTTGAGATGATCATAAAAATATCAATAAACAACATAAAAATAAAGAAAAACCATTAGTATAGTTAAAACACGGTAACCCATTTAATGTTCTTTGAGCAGATGAGATAAATCATTTTCACATGAATAACACTCATACTTTTTTCTCAATAAAAAAACACTAAAACCAATAGTAAGAAATTAAAACTCCTTTATGTGACTTAGAGAATCATATAAATAAAACCCTTTCAAACCCCTTTTAATTGGAATAACCATATAGGCGACTTCCAATATTATTATTACCCAATTAATTGGAGATTTAAAATGGGGATCATCCTTCATATAAGCTATATTGTGCTCACCCGTGAGCTATAATGGGGCCCATCCCTTCATTTAAGCTATAACGGGATCACCCGTCAGTTCTAATGGGGCTCAACCCTTCGTATAAGCTATGTCGCACTCACCTGTGAGCTATAATGGGGTTCAACCCTTCGTATAAGAAATATCGGTCTCACCCATTTCATATAATGCTCAAGTACCATTTCATAAATAAAACATGTTCATCACAAAACTCTTTTGAAAACTTCTTATAATTTAATATGAAAAATATTTTCATATTAAAATAAAATTTCAATTTAAGAACCCATTTTCAATACCAAGATACCCAAAAATAGATTAATGGATTTATTTTCCTTTTAAAAACATTACGGCTTATAGAGGAATCCAAACATCAAATAACGGTTATGATGGCGAAGAAGTCATTGTCGTCGTATAAGAGAAAAAACATTCCTTTTTTCATTTTGTAAAGAAGATAAAGCACTTTGAATAAAATGATTACTTTTGAAAATGTTGAATGAAATTAAATATAGACATAAAATTTACATTATAATCCTTTTATATTCATATAAATAAATATGTAAATTAATATCATGAAGAAAATATTTGATAATTAAATCCTTACACGTGTAAGGTGTCTCATACCAATTTTAACATTTAAATCTCAACATCCATGAATTAATACATTTACCAAAATAATAATTAAAATTATTATAGAAACGATATTTATATTAAATTCCATAGTGGCTATATATATGCCTTATAAAATAATAAAGGTGCATATTAAGAAATACCTCAATGAAAGGAGATTGAGATGAAATCCCTTACCTCGAGTCTGAATCGTCTCATACGTTATTTATCTTCATGAATAATAAACTTAGGTTAATTTATTTTCTACTTAATTGATAACCTTTTTCATTTTCATTATTCATTTTATATTACAAATTATCATGTTATAATAATTACAAAAATAATTAAGTTCATATCGGACGTTTTGTCGATATTTGGTACTTAAGTCGAAAATAAACTTGGTACAATGTCAATAGTCTATGTGGTCATAATTCCATAATCACCATAAATAAATTAATGACATAATAATCACTTTTATACATAAATTATAATTTTTAAATCAACCCGTTAATTTATGGTATGAAAAATGAACAACGTTATAATCATGGAGATGGTATGTTGTACGTACACATGAGTAATGTTTCCATTTTTCATTGATCATTATGGAAATAAGGTAATTATTATTTTATCATTACAGAATTATCATAATATTATAAAAATCATAATATTAATTTAAATATACTTATGTATTTCATACAAGTTATGTGGGGAATAAAAACGATTCACATCGCTTCTTAGAGGTGATAATTCACACATACGCACGAACGACGTTATCATTTTTATGTGAATGGAAAGTAAGAACATAATTGAAATATTATTATATTAAAATTATAAATATGACATGAATATCATATATAATCATTTATTCCATCATTATAACCCGTCTTGATTGATTGTAATGAAAAACAAATTTAGATTGGTTTGTGGAGGTGATAGTTCACACGTACGCACGAATGATTAATTCCTTTACCATTTGATAGAAGTGGAGATGGATTTAGGTGATGATATTAACATAATAAAATCTAAATATATTTATTATAATGCAGTTATTATCTCATCATGGTTGGAGGATACTTTAAGGAAGTGGAATAATAAATAAAATATAAATACTTAAATAAAACAATACCTCTTCTTCGGTTGATCACCCTTGAAGGACACCTTAACACCTCAAATAAGGGTGTTATGTCTAAAATAAGGCCTAAATAACATGGGGAGGTATTTTAGGAAGAGTTTAGGACATATTTTTTCTGAATAAAAAGTCTTTGGAAGAGTTAGTATTATAGAAGAGTGGGTACTTTTTTATAGGAGAGGGGAGGGGTACCCTTGGAAACCCTTAAAATATTAAATTAATATAAATTCAATTTCGGTTCCAAATGGTCCCAAAATAATTTATTTAAAATATAATATTATTTTGGGTCAAATAATAGTTATAAAATTAAAATTAGAAAAGTTTTGAATATTTTCTAATCCTTATCTTTTTGGTTTAACCCTTATTTTACCCTTTTTAATCTTACTGTGATATCATGTTATTTATACTTTGTGTGTTAATGTAATTATCATAAAATGTCAAAATACCAAAAAAAAGTGTCATTTATGACATATTAGGACTTATTATAACCATTTGGTCAAATATTATATTTTTAGAAATTTTATAACATTTAATAAACTATTTTATATTTTAAGTTATGAATTATGTCAATTTTGACGCTATACATACTTGGTTTTTTTTAATTCATAAAAACATCATTACTTAAAATAAAATAAATTAAATAAATACTAACATATCATATTAATCCATAAAATTAATTTATGTCATAAAATATTTAAAATTATATTTATTTTAATATTATTAATAACATATATTTGATTATTCCTTTAATAAATCTATTATTTCATCATCATTGTGTCATAATTAAATTTAATTACATAATTACCAAAAATTGTAAATAAATTACCATGATGTAAGTAATATTTTTATATTTAAAAGGATTATTTATAGTCAAATATATCACTTATATAACCTCATATTTAAAAAAAATGGGTAATAAGAGTTATGTTTATGATAATGTTTCCTTTACTTGAAATTAAAAGTTGTACATGTCATAATCACACCCAAGTGGATTCCAAAGGTCAAATTTTTCTCCCAAGGGTTTTATTTTTTGTCCATATCTTATCCAATATGATTAGTAAAAGTTTTATGGTAGTTTTATATTATTATAATATTATTTTTAACCTTATTTACTTGATTTACCCTTTAACCGTGGTAAATAAAATACTAAAGTTATTATTCACCAAATATTATTTCGATCCTATTAAACCAAATTTTTCATAATTATTATAACTATTTATGTTAGTTTTTTTTTTGAAAATTCAATTCACATAATTGGTAAATTTAAATTTAAAATTAATCTCTTTATTGGAATGAGAAAACGGGTTTTTAAAAAGTAAAAACCATCAAAAGATTGACATGTGTTTATATCAAATTTCAATTTTAAATTACTTCCAATGAACAAAATTAGATTAAATGATAAAAAAATAATCTAAATATACTTTAAAACCAATTCAAATGATAATATAACAATGAAAATAAATTAGACTAAAAGGTAGTTATGAATTAAAATGCAGTATTTTTCACTATTCATTGAAATATGAATCTTATCAAAAAAATAACAAAAATTAAAACAAAGTAAATTTTTATGTACCTCTTCCAAAGAATAGGTTTATTTTTTCTAATAGAACATATAAAAGTGAAAAAAAAATATATTTATAAATGGTTCTCCATCTAAAGGCGGTAAAACTACTTTTTAGAACAAATAGAGTATTTTATGCTTGAAATTGGATTTATTCTCATTTTAAGCCTCTAAAATTTATTAATGAATGTAGAAACATTTAAAAAAATGTGTAAACATAATATAGTTAATTATATTCATTCCCTCCAATACAACTACTAGGCGTTAACTACAATTTAAAATAATACTATTAATAATATATTATTTTTCAGTATAACATTGTCTTGTGTGCAATGTAAGATTTCGGAGAAACTCATTGTTGTGTGTCAGGTATGATATCAAACATAGCATATCATTTAAAGTAAAATTAATATCTAATTCATAAATATTAATAAATATGAAAAGGTCTTATTCTATAATTACCTGGGATGTTACATCCTTCCCCCCTTTTGGAAATTGCATCCTTACAATTTTAAATTTAGGCCTGGTAACAATGGTTTTACTTTTCAAAATTACTTCATTGAAATCCCACATCAGAAAAAGAGTCAATAAAACCTATAATTTAAAAGAAATAAAGTGCAGTACAAAGGTCACATGAGATATCATATACTAGGGTTCCCTGTAGGAAAACATGGACATGTATGATAAAACTAACTCTCAAAGGCTAATAGAGAGTGATAGAGAACATAGTCATTAGAAATATATCCATAAAAAACCATAATTATGTGATAGATCAAAATACCATTGAGAAAAGTAAATGAATAATGTTTTTGTTCTAAGATCCTTTTGATAGATTTGAGGAATTCATTTACTTCCTAGAATAAGAATATAAGGAAACATGCTTACTTGGTGTAAATATATTTTATAAACCCAATTTCATCCTCATAATATTACTAGAAAATTATGTACATCCCTAAGAATAACCTTAACCATAAAAGATCACACAAATCGTAAAGGAAATCAATATCTTAAAACTGAGGTCCAAGAGTAAAGGCATACTTCCATATTAAACAAAATCCATACATAAACATAACCCCACAAAATATCTCCCAGAAATATCCTTAATAACTTATTATCACATAACATAAAACCTCAGAAGGTGTTTCTAAAACCTTGATCTTATGGTTATCCTTTGAAAAATATTAGGCTCTCAAGAGATTCCATCACTTCACCAGATTTCACAACATCAACTATAGTAGCAGCAAAATATTTTCCTGAACCTTTTTGTTTTTGATCATAATGATTTCCTCACTATGTAATTAACTTCATAAACTTATTTTCATAATGTCCCAACTAATTGCAGCTAAAGCATCTTACTGTAGACTGGATATCTGTTATCTCATTACTGGAATATTCTAGACCCTTTTATTTACATTCAAAAACATTGTGACCAAACTTACCACACCAGTAACACTTTCCATATCCTAACATACATTCCCCAAAATGTATTTTACCACACTTGGAATAAGATTTGGTCTTACCTCCATAATTCTTAGTTGGTTTCTTCTCCATTTCCCGGTACCTTGACCATTTCTTACTCTTATCATCTCATGGAACATAAGTGTCGGCAAACACCATTTCAACTTTCTCAGCACAACAAACCACTTTTTCATAATTTTTAAATTATCAGGAGGCCAAATCTCTTCATAACCATGGTTTCAGTCCTGAGTAAAATCTATTAATTTTACCGTCAATGTCTTGAATAAAATCTAGAACATACCTGGCTAAGCTTGTGAAGTTCTCTTCATATGTGGCAACTGAATCATTATCCTTTGGCTTTAATTCCAATAATTGTTTCTCCATCCTAATCCAAACAACCTTATGTAAATATTTCTAAAGGAAAATATTCTTAAATTATTCCCATTCCATGGCATCAAGATAATTTTTCTCTCTATTATTCTTCACCAATAACCACCATCAATCATTTTCACCTTCAAAACAATAGATTTCAAGAGTTACCTTTTGACATTCCGAACATCCCATGACTTCAAATATCTTTTCCAGGGTATTGATCCATCCTTAAAATACCACTGTGTCATATGATCCATTGAATGATAGGGGATTTTGCCTCATAAAATTTTCCACTATTGACATATTTCTCTGTGGTTGATCGAGATGATCTCGTGCATGGATACCGCTACCATTTATAGTCAAATTCAACTACACCATCACTGCAACAAACTATTCAGTTTTGATTTTGACCACCTCATGTTATTGATTTGAAAGGTTGTTTTCCTCTCAATGCCTTACCATTATATATTTTATATTTCCTCTACGTAAAATCATTCTGAACATACATAGTTTAGATGAAGGAACAAGGTTGTCTTAAAATGATACATCATTTTAACTTAACCATAATGTGAAACCCTCTAAAGTAAAGAAATTAATACCATTCTAACCTCTAAAGTTATCTAAACTGGCCTATGATACCAACTATAAGGCCCCAGCCTTAAACATTACATAATCTTAAGTTAAGTCTATAATTCACATTAAGAATCCTTTCAAGTTTAGACATTTAGAGAATTAGGACATAAATATTAAATAAAAAACCATATAAATACAAAGTGGACACTTCCAATAGTATCCATTTCTTCTATAACACATAAACTTTTAAAAAGAAACATGGTTTATTTGTATGTTTAATCATCATAAATTTTCCTTGATTCCATACTTAATGTTATTCTCCCTTAAATCCTATGAAAACATTAAAAACACTAGGATGAGCACAAAAAGCTCAATAATGGGCATAAAAAAGAAATAAAAACCATTAGTCTAGTTAAAACATGGTAGCCCATTTAATGTTCATTTAGAGGATGAAACAAATCCTTTTCATATGGATAACACTCAAAATTGTTGCACAATAAAAAACACTAAAACCAATAGTAAGAAATTAAAACTCTTTTAGGTTACTGAGAGAATCATATACATAAAATCCTTTCAAACCCATTTATATTCGAATAACCATATATCTGACTTCCAATATTATTATTTCCAATGAATTGTGGATCTATAATGGAGATCACCCTTCATATAAGCTATATTGGTCTCACCTGTGAGCTATAATGGGGCTCATCCCTTTGCATAAGCTATAACAGGCTCACTCGTGAGTTATAATGGGGCCCAGAACTTTGTATAAGTTGTGTCAATCTCACCTGTGAACTATAATGGGGATGAACCCCTCATATAAGATATATCGGTCTCACCTGTTTTATATAATGCTCAAGTACCATTTCATGAATAAAACACATTCATCACAAAACCCTTTTAAAACTTCTCATAATCCCATATGAAAAAACATTTCTATATAAAAATACCATTTTAATTTAAGAACCCATTTTAAATACGAAGATACCCAAAAAATTAATAAGTGATTTATTTTCCTTTTAAAAACATTAAGTATTATATAGTAATCTAAGTTTCAAATAACAGTTACAAAAATGGAGAAGCCGTTGTCGTCGTATACAAGAAAAAATTCCTTTTTACTTTTGTAAAGAAGGTAAAACGCTTCATATAAAAATATTACTTCTAAAAACTTTGAATGAAATTTAATATATATATAAAATTTCCTATATAATCCTTTTATATCCATATAGATAAATATTTAAATTAATATAATGAAGAAAATATTTGATAATTAAATTTTTAAACATTCAAGGTGTCCCATACCACTTCGAACATTTAAATCTTAATATCCATGAATTAATAAATTTACCAAAATAATAAATAACATTATTATAGATAAAATATGGATATTAAATTTCATAGTGTCTGTATATACACCTTATAAAAGAATAAAGGTGCATATTTTCAAGAAATACCTCAATGAAAGGAGATTGAGACGAAATGTCTTACCTTGAGTATGAATCATCTTGTACGTTCTTTATCTTCATGAATAATAAACTTAAATTAATTTATACTTAATTTATAATAATTTTCATTTTCATTATTTCTTTTATATTACTTATTATCATGTTATAACAATTATATAATTATTTAAGTTCATATCGGAGGTTTTGTCGATATTTGGTACTTGAGTCAAAAATAAACTTGGGACAATGTAAATAGTCCATGTGTTCATAATTACATCATCTAAAGAAAGAAATTAATGACATAATAATCACTTTTATACATAAATTATACTTTTTAAATAAAACTATTCATTTATGGTATGAAAAACTAACAACATTATAATCATGGAGATGGTAGGTCGTACGTATGCATGAGTAACGTTTCCATTTTTCATTAATAATTATGGAAATAAGGTAATTATTATTTTATCTTTATTAATGATAATAATATAATAAAAACATAATATTCACTTAAATATACTTATATATATCATACAAGTGATGTGGTGAATAAAAATGATTCACATCGCTTCGTGGAGGTGATAGTTCACACGTACGCACGAACGATGTTATCATTTTTATGTGCATGGAAATTAAGAGAATAATTGAAATATTATTCTTTTAAAATGATAAATATTTCATAAATATCATATATAAACATTTATTTCATCATTATAACCAATCTTTATATGTAGTAATGAAAAAATAATTAAATTGGTTCGTAGAGGTGATAGTTCACACGTACGCATGAATGATTAATTCCATTCCCATTTTATGGAAGTGAAGATAGATTTAGGTGATGATATTAACATAATAACGTATCAGTATATTTAGGATACTAGATTTATTATCTCATTTTGGTTTTATGAGATTTGAAGGAATTGGAATAATAAATAAAATAAAAATACTTAAAGAAAATGATACCTCTTCTTCGGTTGATCACCCTTGAAGAACACCTTAACACCTCAAAGAAAGGTGTTGTGTCTAAAATAAGGCATAAATAATTTTTGGATATATTTTAGAAATAGTTTTGGGCAGATATTATCCATAAAAAAAGGTTTTTTAAGTGTGAGTATTAGAGAATAGTGGGTACCTTTATATAGGAGAGGAGAGGGTCACCCTTGGAAACTCTTAAAATATTAAATTAATATAAATTAAATTTAGGTTCCAAATAGTCCCAACATAATTTATTTATAATATAATATTATTTTGGGTAAAATAACCATCATCCAATTAAAATTATACAAGTTTTTAATATTTTTTAATCCTTATCATTTTGGTTTAACCTTTATTTTACCCTTTTTAATCTTACCATGATATCATGTTATTTACACTTTGTGTATTAATGTAATTAACATTACATGTCAAACAACCTAAAAAGTTTAATTTATGACATATTAGGACTTATCCTAACCATTTGGTCAAATCTTATATTTTTCGTAATTTTATAACATTTAATAAACTATTTTATACTTTAAGTTATGAATTATGTCATTTTTGACACTATTCATATTTGGATTATTTTTAAAAAATCATAACAACTTGACTCCTTCAAATAAAATAAATTAAATCAATCTTAACATGTAATATTAATCCAAAAAAAATTTGTATGGCATCAAATATTTAAAATTATATTTAGTTTAATATTATTAATATCATTTATTTGATTCTTCCTTTAATAAATCTATCATTTCATCATCATTATGTCATTATGAAATTTAATTATATAATTCATGAAAATTTTAAATAAATTACCATGATGTAGGTAAGATTTTTATCTTTATAATTACTATTTATAGTTGAATATATCACTTATATAACCCTATATTAAATTTTTTTTTGTAATAAGAGTCGTGTTTATGATAATTTTGCCTTTACTTTAAATTAAAATTTACAAATGTCATAATCACACCCAAGTGGCTTTCAAAGGCCAAATTTTCATCCCAAGGGTTTTCTTGGTCATCCATATCTCGTCCAATAAGATTATTACAAGTGTTAGGATAGTTATATATTATTATATTATTATTTTTACCCTTATTTACCTGATTTACCCTTTAACCATGGTAAATAAAATACTAAAGTTATTATTCACCAAAAATTACTTTGATCCTATTAAACCACATTTTTCATACTTATTAAAACCATGATTGTTAGTTTTTTTTTAAAATTCAATTCATAGAAGTGTAAATTTTAAATTTTAAATTAATCCCATTGTCGGAATGAGAAAACGGGTTTTTAAAAAGTAAAAACCATCAAAATATTGACATGTGTTTATATAAAATTCCAATGTGAAATTACTTAAAATGACCAAAATTGGATTTAATGATAAAAAAATAATCTAAATGTACTTTAAAACCAATTAAAATTACAATCTATCAATAAAATAATTATACAAAAACAGTTTTGAATTAAAATGTAGTATTTTTCACTATTCCTTAAAATATGAATATTATAAGAAAAATACCAAAATTTCAACTAATGTAAATTTTTATGTCTATATTCTTAATAAGAAGTTTATTTTTTAAAATATAACATATAAAAGAGACAAAAACTATATTTAAAAAGGGTTTTCCATCTAAAGGCGGTAAAATTACTTTTTAGAACAAATAAAGATTTTATGCTTAAAATTGGATTTATTCTCATTTTAAGCCTCTAAAATTTGTTTATGATTGTAAAAAAAATTAAAAAACATTTTTATACATAATATAGTTAGTTATTTTTATTCCCTCCAATACAATGGCTAGTTATTATCTACTATTTAAAATAATAATATTGATAATATATTATTTTTTGATATAACTTTATCTTGTGTGCAATGTAAGATTTTGGAGATACCCATTGTTGCGTGTCAGGTATTCTATTGGAAATAGAATCCCCTTTAAAAGTAAAATTAATATCTAATTCATAAATATTAATAAATATGAAAAATTATTATTCTATAATTACCTGGGATGTTACAAAGGATGAGTTTTTTTAGGGTAGTCAACCATAGGTTGTTCATCTTGGTATCTCTCTCTCTCTTTTCATATACAGTCGGTAAGGAACTATTTTAGGCACACTTTTTGGTTAATCCAGGTGTAATTAAAGTTTAATCCAAGGTTTTTCATGAAAATTTTGGCTCATGTAGGATAAATGAGGTCAATGGAGATTCAATCATTCGTTCAACCTAAAATCTTTCCAAGAGAATAGTTAGAGCACTAAGGTAATGTTTAAATGGAAAATCATGAAGGTGGAGATATTGTGACTTGGAATTATCCCCTTAAATGATATAACCCATGGTGTTAGCATGCCATAGGCCAGTTTTTTAAAGAGACGACATCGCAATCATGTCTCGGGTTAGACAGTCTCAGGTAAGCTTCATCTCGATGTTTCAGTTTGGGTACAAGAGTTGGCTCAGGTTTCTATGGATTAGGTAGCATACACTTAAGGTGATGATTGGAGGTGCATTGGGAATTTTTAAATGCAACACAGCCATTTTAATAGGACTTCATGACCCAAGTAGTTCGGGTGTTGCTTTCATTGTTTCTCAATGGATTCTCGGGGATGATAAGTTTTAAGGTGAGAAGATTGTAGCATCTCGTGTTTTTGTACTGGATAAAATTCCAAGGGAATTTTAATTTTATCATTTTTTGGATGGACCTTTATTTAAACCAAGTCTCAGAATGTAAATATGTGTTTTGGAAAACTTAAAAGTGTTTGTTTAGACTTGATTAAAGGCTCAAGATGTCCCTAGGGTGTTTTGATGAGTTTTGGGAGTATTGGACCCCAAAATTTCAAAATATGAGAAGGCTGACTAGGGCACATAGTTTATTTGATACCATGAGGCCCCAAGGTAAAAATATGTGATCTTTTAGTATAGATAGATGTCCCACACATTTGGTCTGACCATGCGAGAGGAGCCACATGGACGTGTGCCTAACTACAGGTTTTTGGGCAGTGGTAAATGCACAGTTTTCACATGATTTCCCAAATTGTGCTCATGAACCATGTGACCTTCCTCCTTAGGTAGTATCCCACACACATTTGGTTCACAGTTTGGTCAACAATTCAAACAAACTATATTCCTCATTAAAGAGGTTGTAATTTACCAAAATTCCCCTTTATCCTTATTTCTTCCTCTATCCTCTTCTTTTCCTCTTACCCGCGCACTAGGGGCTCCTGATTGAGATCTTTCTCTCCTTTCCTAGGGATGGAGATATCTCCCTTATATATTGTATAATTTGAGAATCATCAAGTGCATTATATATCCCTTGGTAATTCTACGACACCTCCTTCCTCTTTTCTTTATTTATCTTTTCTCTTTCTGTGCCATATCGGTGTTACCTAATTCACCCTGCTTTCAGTTCGTTTGTCTGTTTCTATGATTTCTCTCAAACCAAAATGAATCAAGTCTTGATATTGGACGTGTGGGTTATCCATGGTATATAGTAGGTGTTCTATTTATTCTCCCTTAAAGTATTTGTGTCTTATAAATTTTTTCATTATACAACATGCCAAAAAATTTGTGCGATGCATCTTAGATATAATGTTTAAATTTTAGAACCTAATACCTTGAATCTAGCAGCCCTTATTAATTAAATTGGTCATTTTAATGGCCATGAACCTAAAATTTGAACCTCATTTAAGGGTGTGACCATTGGGTTCCTTTAATTAATTAATGGTTTTCAAATAAAACTCCTTATTGAGGTGTGTTGTCTTTTAAAATGTAAAAGTGTAGTTCAAATGAAATGTGGGAAGATATGAAACCCCTTTATGTATCCCTTAGTGACCAAAACCTCTCCAAAATGGTTAGGGCCTAATTCTTATAGAGTGAAACCGATGATTTTACATAGCATATATGTTATAATGATACACCTTATAGAATTGTATGTATGGTGTTATCTTCCATGGTCAGAGCACCTGACTTTGATGTATTAAACCAATGCTTATTATTTCTTGGTAATGGAATGGACCCTCCTTATTAATCAAATGACATGTTATGGGAACAACCTTATAAACCTTTAAATTGAAATGTTAAATGGGTGTGACCCTTTCTAAATCCACTTGGTTGGTGAGATGGCATGGTTTTACACATGGCCTCTTTAGTATTTAAATTTAAAGTAAATGAATGTATTATTTACACCTTGAGTGGTGTTCAGGTTCCATTTTATGGAACACCAAGGATGGACTTAGGGTTTTTTTATACTTCTACACTGAGAGTGATACATGTTATATCTTGGACGGGCTCTCAGTTCAGGTTACTTACTTCCATATGAGTCATACTGGTTCCCTGGGGAGAACTCGTGGACAAGCTTGTTGGCAAGATGGTTACACCATGCCATGAGTGATAATCAGACCCATTTGTGAGATACTAGGGATGGGCTTTGTGGGGACATATTTTAATTTATGCTAAGAGCGATACTTGGGATTTAATTTATGGATTACTAGGGATGGACTCCTTAAACCATGGATAATTGTTATGCTCATGGTGTGAGACTTGGGTTACTTTATAAGCTTCTCCTCAGACAGGCCCAGGATGTTGTTAAATGAATATAAGATATTCCTCTTTTAACTAAATTAAAATTGATAATTAATTAAAATAAAGGACGAGTCTTCCAGGACAAATCACATGTATGGGCTCGGTGCATTCTTTCTACTTAAATTATGATGACCCATTATTACATTATATTCCATTTGTATAGGTTGAACCTAGTTCATAGACATTATAGCTTAGGCCAAATAAGGTATGGTCAGTTAGGTGTCCCTTAGAATCTTGAGTTGACTTTATTATTTTCTTTTATTTATTATAGCTTTATTTTCCATACATGTAGACTGATGCACTTTATATTCACTGACTGAATTAGCCTTAGATACCATTAGTGGTGGTCTACTGAGTATATCTCACTCCATCCATGGGCCACCATTACCCTAGGGTAATCAAGAAGATCTTCATCTTTTTAGGTCTATGGTTTATTTATTATGTTGTTCATTTTACTTGGGAGAAAGAAGGACATGATTGATCTAGTACTCATGATTCTCATGGAGTTTTCCCTTTGGGTATTTTTATTCTTTCTTGGGATCATGTATTGAACTATATTGTATGTTGTACTTGTTCCATTATAGCATCATCTGACATGCATGCAGTGTTATATATTTGTTATTGGACATTTCTATTCAATTATTATAATTCTCTTCCACTACTTTGTCATTTATTATCATTGCTTCCATTGTTGTCTATTGCTTCCTTATTATTATATTGTTATGATACTCTAATCACATGGGTATAGACTCCCCACCATACCACCATTAGACCATTGTTACTAGTCGAAAACCTCTAGCAAACAAGGAGGTGTGTGTGAGGCCATGTGGCAACCGGTCTGGCTACTGGTTCCATAGTTAGTTGGGATGGGATGCTATAGGAATCATACTTGAGTCGTGTCTTGACTCATGATGCAACTCATCCCCATCCAGTGTGTCCATTTTTCATCTGGATTTCACCTCAACTTGTAATGTTCTTCGACTTATAGTGTCATCATCATAGTACAAAAATACTTTCACACAGACGATGGGGTCTTGGGAGTACAAAATATAGACAGATAAATTAGACATATAGACCATTATACAAATTTAAATGAAAAAAATGATGTGCAGGTCATCATAAAAAACAACTACTTATTACAAACATCACACGCGAGTAATAAGTAATTAAAAAAATAAACTAGACATGCAAGGTTGGTCAATTTCTCAAGACTGTTTAATGTATACAGTAAACACGTGATAAAATTAAATTACTATAAATTTCAAGTACGAGGGAAATTTAAATAAATTAAATGAATGGATTAAATTCAAATATTTTATTTAAATATTTTATTCTTATTTGGTCCCATCATTAATTTAATTTTTATTCCTAAACTTAAATTAATTAAATAATTTAATTTAATACTAAAATTAAATTATTTTTTTCAAGAATGTTAAAATATTATAGTTTTTTAAACAAAAAATAATATTTAATTAATTTAATTTAATACTAAAATTAAATTAATTAATTTAATTAATTTTGGGATATATAAAATTTACTCAGGCCGTGAAACCCTGTGTAGGCCCATTGCGGGTCGGACCGTCACCCTTCAAGCCCATTTTAGGCCAGACAGACCCTGTTTAGGGCTGTTTTGGGTCAGGATGGCTCGCCCAGACTTATTCCGGGTTAGGTGGACCTGCCCCAAACTGTTGTGGGTCGGATCGGGTCCATTAGAATCATGGGAACCAAAGTAGAGAGTTCACCTCACTGCTGGGGTGACGGTGTTACAGTTGGTTCAGTCGGAGGGGAGAAACAGATGGAGGTGGGGTGTATTGGGGTGGCTGTGGAAACAACGGCCAACCGGGTTTCCTCATAGCAGGAATCTGAGGAACCTTGAGGGAGGTGCTATGCATGGTCAGTAGGGGCCTCATAGGTTCATCATTGATGGCGGCGACAAAGTTGTTGGTGTCTGGCATTGAAGCAAGGGAGGCGGAGGATGGGGTGTCAGTGTGTCGCAGCACCAGGCGACAGCGGTGGTCGGATCCAGAAGGGGGCGATGCCTGGAGTGGTTTCTCACAACGAGGAGGTGATGTCCATTCATATCTGTAGTGGGATATCCATCTCACCAAAGTTTGTAGGGAGGAGGGTGACACGAGTGGTCTTGGTAAGTGGAAATAGCATCGTCAGTCGACCGGTCCATGTGAGGGAGGTGTCGCGGAAATCTCCATACGCGGTGGGGTGCGGTCCGGGCTACTAAGAAGGAGCATTCGTGGCATACCAGGGAGAGCTTCCATGGATGGTCTGGGTCTGGACGGAAGTGGTTACAGGGATGGTGACCCTGACGGGGATGGCCCGCACAAGAACCCCCTTTTTTTAAAAAAAGATATGCTGCTAGCCTTTGTAGAAATAAAATGTATTTTTTTTAACTTTAAACATTGATTAAACATATAAGAAAATAGTTGAAAACAACAAAACTTCCTAAAGTTTCATTTATATTGGTCTTATAGTTTATGTTTTATAGTCTTTCAAAGTAGGGAACTTGAAACATTTTTAAGTTTCAAGTTGATGGTTTTGAAATCTTATAAATTGTTTTTGGTCAACATTTTTTATGAAATTATTTTTGTTTTCAACTATTTCTTATATGTTTAATCAATTTTTAAAGTTTCATTTGTATTGGTCTTATAGTTTATCTTTTATAAGCTTTCAAAGTCACGTACTTGAAATATGTTTAAGTTTTAAGTAGGTGGTTTTGAAAGCTTATAAATTAATTTGTATCAACATTTTTTATGAAATTATTTTTGTTTTCAACTATTTCTTATAAGTTTAATCAGTGTTTAAAGTTTCATTTATATTGGTCTTATAATTTATGTTTTATAGTCTTTCAAATTCGCGTACTTGAAACAAAATCACAAATCAGAAATGCAGAATGTACTGTGCAGGAAAAGGAGAACCAGAATCCCACATCGGAAATGCAGTATGGTTTTCAGGGCAAACCCCCCTTATAAAAGGGAGTCCGAGGTGAGGGTATCAGTCAAAATCCAGACTGTTGTAATGGTAGAATCGCTGGATATTAAATAGCAGAAAAATTCTGCTGAAAAGTTTTGTTTTATATATATATATATATATAACAAAACAAAATTTTAAAAAAAAAATATTTATGAAAATGCGGCACCTGGTGTGCCGCCTTTGCAGTTAATTTTTGGGCAAAGGTGGCACACCATGTGCCGCCTTGCCCTGGGTGGAAAAACCCCCAAAGGCAGCACACAAGGTGCCACCTTTGGGGGGTAAAAAAATAATTTTTTTCCATCTAGATGTATTTTCAAAAAAAAATTGAAAAAATGTATAAAAAAACTCCCACTGATAGCCTTTGTAGAAATCCAATGTCTTTTTTTCGGAGTTATAAAACCCAAAAAAAATCATTTTCGATGCATAAATTTTTTTTCTAATTGTTATAACATGGTCATCTTATATCGCATCAAATCACAGTCGGATCCGCTGGGACCTAATTAATACCCTCGACTTAAATTTAAATATAATTTAATTTTCTTAACTCCAAAAATTCACATGGTCACTCTGATACAAATTGTTGGTACTAGGGCGCATAGTGGAAGATAGTGAACCAGGAAATTGAAATTTTTTATCACTGAAGCAATAGAACTTGTCATATCTGGTGATTCTAGGTTTGGTATGGTTTAAAGATCTCACGTTGAATATTCAAAGAACATAAAATAAAATAGCAAGTAACTCATTCAATTTAATGGTGTGTTCGACTATAACTAGTCATCGACGATCTTTTCTTGAAGGATCTAAAGTCGAACTCCTCTAGATCATTCACACATGCTTCAATAATCCACATGCATGTCGTTCATTGAATTTTGAGTGCTAGCATGGGGCTTCGGTGATCTCTTCGATATCGCGATGATCACCATGATCACATGTCTTCGATACATGAAGGAATTATTGTATTTTTCACTCGATTGGAGAATTTATTTCTTAGGAATTAGGATGAGAGAGAAGCTCTCAATTCCTAACTGATGAATAGTCTCTTGAATGATCTTCTCTCCTGGTATATATAGTGGATGCTCAAATAACCAAAAAGGGTTCCTCTGTCCCCATAAGTTTAACATCCACTAAATGAGAAATAAATAAATAATTATGATGAACTAACTACATCATAAATATTATTTATATTTTATCAAAAAAATTATCATATATATTAAATATATTGTGTGATAAACCTGATTCATTAACTCGACTCGCAATTCCTATTAATATTAAATGAACCTTTAATATTAAAATAACATTCATTCGTATAATATTATTCTTTATATTTACATAAACACTTGTAACTACTTTTAATAAATAAATTCAAATCAATTATTATATAATCAAATAAAAATGAATTTAGTTATTTATCATTGATCGAAAAAACTTGGACAACTCACGAACCTCGTGGTGGGTCCCACTATGTCCTATATACCTATTCACCAAAATAGGATAGATTCTAGAATATTCTATTGTGTGTGAACCTCTATGCCCTTATCTTGATAGTACTGAATAATATTCATAGACCAATAATGAAGTCTAGCAACTCATCAGGGTGCCTAAAGAGACAAAGAATAGTCATAGAAATGACTATTATCCTATGAACATGCACTTTGTAATATAATCTCTTTATCTATGGATATCTCATAAAGTAGGATGCACACTTTTTTTATCATCCTTTATTTCTTTATTGTTTTTTTTATCTAACTAGATGGATTTAACTTCAATTATAATGGTCATGGGTTTATAAAGGTACTACCATCCTGATCAACCAGGCCTGAGAGATTACTACCTCAACTCAGAAGTGACAGATTTTATCTTGACCATTCGACCAATGTCATACCACCAATGACACACCCAACACAAGCTACCTCCCCATGATTTCATTATCATATTTTTTTTCCTTTCATTAAAGTACACGATCAAATGGTATACATTGATGATGATATCAAGTCAGGATACCAATACACATGTCCATAGATAGGGAAAATAAAATGACATCCAAAATATGTGGTGTTCCAATTGGCGGTTCTATTTTATGATCTCACATAGATCACCAAGTGAGAAATTAATGAGAATAATTCTCAATTCTTATAATACCCTAGCACATGATATTCAAACATCAACTATGTCCAGTCAGTATGATGTATCTAGACCATAAGAAGTATATTTAAGATTAATGTCATGGTATCTTTAGATTCTCGTTATAACTTTGGATCTACTATAACCATTTGATACACCAAATAATATATAGACATTACCATTAAATAGTGGATGCAGAAATGTCTACACTATAATGGTGAGTGTGCATCATGCATATCTCACTGTATACATAAAATGGTAATTGAAAAGAATTGTTTAGTTGGGTCTATGGAACCCACTGTTACAACAATTAAGACACTCATAAGTTAGAATAGATATCCAGGAATATTTCACTTTCCCAATCAAGGTTATACCAATAACAACTAATTTCCTCAAAAAAAAGTTTTCTATAAATTCACAGGTCGGTTGAGATAAATAATTGATAGAAAAGGATAGAATAGCTTTAACCAAAATCTAGATCTATGACATGTTCTATTTTGAATAATATCTTCAAGGTATTTAGAATTGGTATTATCAACCTGGACCATAAGATCAAGCATATTCTTTAGATATTTTTATCAATAAGACTCTATGTAGTTTGCCTAAATTAGTTTAACAAGACTTGAAGACTTGTCTTTCTCAAAGTGTATACTTATAAGATACCTTGGTAATTTGAGAAGAAACAATAAGGCATGTGATAAGAATCTATTGTATACAGAGGCATGTCTTACAAGATTTAAGGAACATGCCATGAATGAGTTCATCCTATTGCCTGAAGGTTGAGGTTTTTGAGAGAAGATATGATTCGGTTCCAACTTGGTAGAAGCTTGGTAAACACCAAAAAAATCATTTAGAACATAGTATCAAGATGGAAAGTCTGAAAAAAGAAATTACACAAGAAATTATGGAAAGGATTTGGTAAAATAAGATCATCAAGTCGATTTTTTGGTAGAAATCTAGAAAAATCAAAGTGATATGTTAAACCAAATAGAATCTATAAGGATATAAGAGAAAACTTTAAGGAAAAATATAGGAAGTATCCTAAATTACCTAAAGAAAAATTTATATCCAGTTGTGATTGTTATTGTTTCTATTGGAAGAAAGGTCTCAAAGATCAAACATTCCTAAATACAAATAAATAAGAGGTGGTATCAAAGAAATATTGATGGAAGATGCGTTATAGATATTGTTTGATCCTATCTAGGGAGAAGATATAAACGAAGATTGTGAGATTTTATATTCTTTATATTCATATTACTATGTGGAGGAAGAATCCATCTTAGATTAAGAGAATAACCATAATATAATATTGATCTAGCTTTGATGAGAAATTATTCGAGCAGGGGCCAGTGCGCTAGAAGAATATCTAGAGCTAGTAAGGCTGAAGGAGATGGAAGGGGATTTGGTAGATTCTTCAAAAACTAAAATCCCTTAAGAAGGGATATATTTTCAAGAATGGAAGATGTCTAGAGTTGATTGGTATAAGGTATACCAAAATTATTGGGTACCATATCGAGAAATTATGGAGATCTTTGAGGTTGAAGAGACAACTAAAGTCTATAAAACAGGAAGAGACAAGAAGGGACAATATATATTGATCCTAATTGTAGTAGTGGGTGGCATCTTATCTAACTTCTATAATGAATTATTAGAAGGATCATGAGTGAATTCTCATATAGGTTCAGCATGGGTAAATGTGATACCAAATTTTCATATAGTAATTTTGGATAAAATTATTAGTAAAACTCTGTAAGTAAAAATAACTTGAGGAACTGGAAGAAGACGTTGTGATGGATAGTTGATAGAAGATGTTTTAGATTAATTACTCATCTTTACATGAAGTTTTATAATACTGGGAGACCAACTATAATGGAAGGTGTTTAAAAAATTGTACATATTTTTTAGGATGAAGGAACATCAATTAGAGCAATGAATTCACAAGTAGTCAACCCTAAAAGGTTAACTTAGCCTAGAGAATGAGTTTATATGGATCTAGAAGAAGAATGAAGGTAGAATCTATTGCTTCTCTATGTGATCAAATAATTTGAGAATAGAGTTTTCATCTATTATATTGGATAATAAGATGATCTAAGGTCAGAATACTCAATATTAGGAAGATTGAATTTGAATATAGAAGATCTAAAATCAAATATACTTGAGAGTCCTTTAGAGAATCCAAGTATGAGAAATCTCATGTAGGATATATGGTATATTTATTACTCGATTCAAAGATATAATAGTGGCATAAATTAGTGAAAATAATCATTGGTGGAACTACATGTATTACCCTAGCTGATACAGGATATACCTTCTCTTACACAAGATTCCAATTTTCAATAGTAAACAAAGAATCTGTGGATTTAAAAGTTATAGTAGGTAAAAAATGTAACATCTGAGATTTAAGAAGTGGAAAAACGTGTTCATATTAAACTAAATGGAATGATATTTGTAGAGTGGTTGTTTTATTTATTCTTAAATTTTCAAATGACTTCTTGATTGGAAATATATTCCTTAGAAGATATCAGTATATGATGATATTTTCATATATATTTGATGCATTTAAATATTAAACATCTTATTACATATTGTTCATTGTTCTGTATGAATATTATGTAATAATTTCCTAGAGTATTTGTTGCATTGATAAGGTCATGGCAGTTCCACGCTATGATGAGAATCTTGAAATGCTATAGCAATATTCTTAAATATAGTTCTACGGTTGGATGACATACTATAATGGGACACATAACATGCAGATCGTCAGGTGGGAGTACTCGTAAGTAGATGAGACTTCCTCTCATGAAGTTCACATTTGGTAATCTTCATGACAAGATATTATAAGAACAGACTCTCCAGTAGAAATTTTGCATGTTTTGGTGCCATCGGATATTTCTATCTACAATCATTTGTAATGATCCTTAGACTTTAATATTATCATTAATACGTTTCATGACTCGCGCACTTTGATTTACTGATGAAAATTTTCACGCATACATTTGGCAGGAAGTAGGGTATGTTGGGTGCGTCACAAGTGGCATGTTATTAATGGATAAGTCAAGGAAGGATTTTTCCATTCCATTTATAGAAGTTGATATCTCAGCACTTTGATTAAAATAGAACCATCACACAATATTCCATGGACATGGTGTAATGAGGAGTTTATTTTAGGTAGTCAAAGAATGATGAATCAAGTATAAAAGTTAATGACACTATCATGAAGCCTGCTTGATGAGATATTGTGACAAAGGAATTATATTACATGGTGAGCATTCATATGTGGATTTCATTATTGCAACTTTAAGTTCTTTCTCTTGGGTACCTTGACCCATTGCTAGACAGTACTGTTGGACTTTAGGCAAACCTACCTAATTCCAATGAGAAAGAATCCTAGAGGGTCACACACTAAGTGTTTCTGGTGGTCTTGGTTAAATTCTATTTGAATTTAATTAATAAATATTATTCTCAAGACAATAGAATAATTTTATTCAAGTTAAAATGACTGTATAAATTAAATAAATATTTATTCACTGGATTATGGGTAAAATATATTTATTTATTTTATTGAACATTTAATAAATATTTATTTACTAGTTTTTAAATAAAATATTTATTTAAGAGAATAGATTAATTATTTTTTTATTCAGGTGTCCAATAAATAGAATTGGAGTTAGAGGGGACCAAGGCCGGTCCGGTAGTAAAATAATTATTTTCAGGAGGATAAATAATTATTTAACTAGTTGGAACAAATTAAAATAATGCTTTTATTATTATTTTTATGGAATTTTATTTATAATTCCATTTTGTGCAAGTTGGCACACCATAAATAATGACGCGGTATTATTATTAATAGCATGGGTTTTCTCTAAGGTTTTGAATGTAATTAATTACTGTTATGAAATTAAATTTTGTAACTGAATCCCCATGTCAATAAATAGACACATACATCTATTGTGTCATGTACTGAACCACACACCTGGTGAATTGAGAATTATTGATCTAAACAATTTTTCTCTTAAATCCTCCTCCTGCCCCTCTCAAGAGTGAGAGACGTTCTTCAAGGCTGAAGAACAAGCAATCAAGAATGACTGACACAAGACACTCTCTTTGCCGCGCTAGCACCCAGACAGTGAGTGATGTCAATCGGAGGCCATTGGTGCATGTGTGGATCACCTCTAGAGGGATTCTAGTTTGGACCCTTGAAATAACAATAAGATAATCTGGAAGGGTCATTCTGGATGATCAACATCATCAAAGAAGAAAATACCGAAGATCCAAGTATTATTTTATTTATAAAATTAATTAAATTAATTATAAACATGATATTCAAGATCCTCTCTAAAGGTTTTGGCCCTCTTCCTTATCTATCTAAATCTTTGATTCTATTCCATGGAGACTGGAATTCATCGTTATATTGATCCTGGAATAATCATTGATCATGGTAAAAATCAAAGTTGGGTGTCAGCCCAACCGCGCTTCCACTGCACCCAGAACCTTCAAGTGGTATCAGAGCGATTACATCATAGTTTATAATTATTTAAATATTTCATTGATGATTTACATATTTAATAATTAATTTCTTTCAATTCAAGTTAATCATTCTGCAAATCTGAATCTTGAGATTTGTTCCTCCTATTTTGTTTCTCATTCACCTTACAGAAATGATCTTTTCTTTTAATTTTGATTAAAATAAAACAAATAATCACATCTAGAGGTGCCAAAGGTTCCTGGACATACAAAACCAGAACACATGATGTGTATTTAGCAGTACACCTCATGTAGGTAAGGTTCAATGCACCGGGTCTGGTCTGCCAAACCAAGTCAGGTCATTGGAGTTTTTCTAAGTCTTAATGACCCCATGTGTTGACTAGGAATAGGTGGCACGCGGTTTTCATATTACACATCATGTGGCCCACTAAACACGATGTGTAGTCCCTTCGGGTTAGGGTTAGACCGTGTAACTCATACACATATTTCCTATATTGAGACTATGTAAAGAGGAACTACACGGCGTGTGACCCACTCGACACGTCGGGAACTCTGAAGATTTCCAAATTACACTCACACATTGTTTCCCCGAGCGTGTAGTTTGGATGGATGGTGAAAAATAGTACACACCAGGTAGTTGGATCTACATGCCATGTAATCATCCAAATTATGCATATTTATTAAAATTTATTATTATATTATACAAACCCTTAAGATGAGTACCATCATGAAGGCGTAAAGTTGATGCACAACACGTGATAGATGTTTTATATATATGTGTTTAATTTAACATTTGTGTAATGTTCATTTCTACTCATTGGGTAGTTATCAATATAAATTCATTGGGTTACCTCCAAGGTACATGTTATGTACAAAGATAATTTTAAATGAATTTTATTTATTTAAAATTATGATGGATGAGAATCTCAATAAAATTCAGAAAAGGGTTTAAGTTAAAAGGATTGATTAATTAAAGATGATAATTTATTTATTTGAGCGTCATTTATCTTAAACAAGGACGATTAAAGAATTTAATTCTAGTTTTATTTATGAATAAATATCATTGCATGTATGGATGATCATGATCTAGACCAAGACCTTTGTATGTGGATGGTTTCTTTTAATTTATTTATTTAAATTAAATTTTTTGGTATGTAATTATTCTCCTCATTAATATGTAGGGTCTGTGTGCCCAAGGTTTCTTTTATGTAAAACCCCTTTTTACCCCTCGCCTGCATGTGAGTTAAAAAAAGGCATATGTAATGGATGGAACTCCCAATCTAGTTGAGGAAGTTCAAGTTAGAGCTGAGACAAAACCAATCCCAGGATATATAGAGGTGGATAGGTGGAAATATATAAACATGAACCCAAAAGGTTCAAGATGTTCCTCCCCTAGGTTAGGGTTAGTTTATCAATCGCTAGATAAACTAACCATTATAAAATCTCGTGATCATGCCCTTTACTTTATTTCATTTCTGTCAGTTTCGTGGTTTATTATTATAGATGTGTTTTCATGATCACATAATTAATGAATTAAACTAGAATTCAAGATGAAACTAAAATAAACCAGACTTATGCATAAATATTATCAAGACATGGTTAATCATTTAAGTAATTTTCACTTAATATTAACAATCATGTGATCATGATAATAAGAAATCCACGCATAAGAGATAAAAATCCCTCAAATAAAATATTAAGTCATACCAAGCCTTTCGTTACTTGATTAAGGGAAAAAACTCAATAAATCTATGTGTTTGACCAAACCTTATTGGGACACTGACTTTTATACAGTAAGCCCTTATATAAGGTTTTAGGTTGACTTAACTATATTACATTAAGAGGAGTAGACCTTGATAGACTTGGTTTAATATTGAAGGTAAGAGTTGAGGAAGTCCAAAGTCATGATTTCAGGATTGAGGAGTCCACTCAACCATTAAGGAGTTGCAAGCCCACAGTTGGCAAAGACCTTCCTACCTAAATACTTTCTAATAGCTTGACCAACCCATGTCGGGGTTATGTGAAAAGGAATATGGATCCTTTCCACTATAATTTCATAGTAACTGGACATTTTGAGTTTAATGGTGAGGGCCATTGGGACTTGATAAAATAGTGGGAGACTTAATAAAAGTTATTATTTCTCATAAAATGTAATCAAGAAAGTACTAATGATCTGCTCTTTTAATTGTAGAATAAAAATGAAAAGCTTTTCAAACACACTATCCCTGTGATCAATTCTGGATAAAGACAAAATCCTCTCCGGCAGTAACTTCCAGGAATGGTTTAGATGCCTTTGGGTTATCCTATGACATGAATGGAAGTCTTACGTGCTAGAGTCAGCATTACCTGATCCTCCCTCCAAAGAGGCAAGTGATGAGGATTTCCTAGTCTATGAAAAAAATATGAATGATACGGTTGACCTTCAATGTTTGATGCTATCATCAATGTCTAGTAATCTCATGAAGTCTCATGAAAACATGTATGTTTATAGCATGATTGAGAACCTCTATGTTCTTTACCAAGAGAGAGCAAGACAGGAAAGGTTTGAGATCTCAAAGGCACTCTTTCAGAGTAATCTTGGAGAAGGTTCCCTGGATGGACCTCATATAGTCAAGATCACTGGCTACATTGAGCGCCTAGAGGTTCTATGGTGTAAAATACCTGAAGAATTGGTAACTGATCTCATTCTCGCATCACTCCCTCATAGATTCTCTAACTTTGTTGTCAATTTCAATATGAACAACATTGAGAAGTCTTCATCTAATATTCTTATCCTCATTCTCCAAGTGTACAAATATATGAAGCACGAAAAGCCTTCTGTCCTTATGGTGAATAGGAGGAAAAGGAAGGTGAAGGGATTTAAGCCCAAAGCTTCTTCACAACCTTCCAAGAAAAAGAAGATCAAAGGGGAGGCAAGGGAACAGGAGGCTATTTGTTTCGCATGTGGCAAGAAGGGCCACTGGAAGAAGAACTACACATAGCCTAAGAAGCAAGGGGAAGCTTCAGGTGCATTTTTTATTGAATGAAATCTATTTGTTTCTACAAATTGTATATTAGATATAGCTTGTGGTGCTCACATATTTATCCAAATATAGGAACCAAGTAGATTCAGGAAGATTGACCATGGGGAGATAGATCTATGAGAAGCCAATGGAGCTAGACTTGTTGTTGTATCTTTCAGGGACTACCACCTCACGTTGCCAACTGGGATGATCTTGGTGTTAAAGGGTTGTTATTATGTGTCTTCGGTTACTAAAAAATATACTTCTATATCTATATTAGATACAAATGAATTTTTTTTTAAGTTTGGAGATGAATGTTGCTTCTTTTACAAAGATAGAATTTTTTTGGTAGGGAACATTTATACAATGGTCTTTATGTGTTGGATTACACAAACCAAGTAATGGAAATCGATAACAAAGATACTTCACATGACTCATACCACACCCAACTTTGGAATCACTAGATAGATCGTGTAAACAAGAAACGCTTGCCAAAATTACATCAATATGGATATTTAGATTCTTTATAACTAAAAACACTTGGTGTATGTCATGCATGTTTACAAGGAAAAATGACCAAAGCCCCGTTTAGTGGGAAAGGTGAAAGGGATAAATAACTTCTTGAATTGGTTCATACCAATGTGTGTGGACCATTTCCTGTTGATCCAAGGGGAGGGTACTCATACTTCATAACTTTTACTAATTATTTTAGTAGATATGGATATATCTACTTAATGAGGTATAAGTTGGATTCTTTTGATAAGTTCAAAGAATATAAGAATGAATTTGAGAACCATATTGGTAAGAAGATTAAGAAAATATGATTAGAATGAGGTGGAGAATATCTTAATCAAGAATTCATTGATTACTTACAGGAGTTTGGGATCCTGTCTCAGCTCACTCCTCCTTATACACCCTAGTGTAATGGTGTGAGCGAAAGGAGGAAATTTGCCATGTTGGACATGGTGAGGTCAATGATGAGTCATGAAAATCTTCTATTTTCCTTTTGGGGATATCCGTTATAAACAGCGGTGCACATACTAAACCAAGTACCAACTAAATCGATAAATGGTATTCCATACAAGTTCTTGAGTGGAAAGAAATCCATGTTATAAAATTTACATGTGCGGGGAAGCGATGCATTTGTTAAGGCCTCTTTAGGTAACAAAATTTCACCCCGAGGCACAGTGTACCATTATAGGATACCCTAAGGAAACAATGGGATATTACCTATACAACCCCTTATACAAAAAGGTTATAGTGGAAATACATTCCATATTACTTGAGAGGGAGCACATATCCAAAAGAGATAGTGGGAGTGAGATAGAATTCAATGAATTTGAGGCTCAAGGTACACAAGAGTTGGTACATGAGCAGATTCCACAAATCCCCATGGAAGAAAGAACTATTCCAGAGACACAAGAACTGTGTAGGAGTACAAGAGAGGTTAGAGAACCAGAATGGTATGGTTTTCTAGTTACCAGAAATGGTGACTCATTATTTGTTGATAATAATGATCCTATAAACTACAAGGAAGTAGTAAGTGGAACAGATGTTTCAAAGTGGCAAGATGCCATGAATTCTGAAATGGATTCCATGTACCAAAACTAAGTCTGTATTTTGGTAGATCCTCTAGTTGATGTAAATATAGTTGGTTTCAAATGGGTATTAAAGAAAAAACTAGACATAGAAGGAAAAGTCAGTACCTATAAGGTATGAATGGTTGCAAAAGGGTTCAAAAATCATCAAGAAATTGACTATGATGAAACCATTTCACCAGTTTCAATGCTGAAATCCATCATAATTCTATTAACCATTACCACTTACCATGACTATAAGATTTGGAAAATGGATGTCAAAATAGGCTTCCTTAATGAGAACCTTCAGGATGATGTCTACATGACACAACCTGAAGGATTTATGACTCCAAAGGATTCCAATAAGGTATGAAAGTTTCAGAAATCCATTTATGGATTAAAGAAAGCATCCAAGTCATGGAATATTCATTTTGATGAATCCATAATGAAATTTGATTTTATTAAGAACAAATGTGAGCATTGTGTATATAAAAAGTTTATTGGGAGTGCAGTTGTTTTCTTAATAGTACATATTGATGACATATTGCTTATTGGAAATGAGATATCAGTCTTACAGTATGTTAAGGCATGTTTGAATCAATGCTTCTCTATAAAGGACTTGGGTGAGGCAGCATATATTCTTGGGATCAAGATCCATCATGATAGATCCAATAGATTTCTGGGCCTAAGTCAAAGTATATACATTGATAGGATACTGAATAGGTTCAGTATGGAACAATCCAAGAGGGGATTGTTTCCAACATCACATGGCATTCATCTTTCTAAGAAAATGTGTCCTCAGACACATGAGGAAATAAAGATAATGGAAAGAACTACATACGCATCAGTGATTAGGTCAGTCATGTATTCCATGCTATGTACTAGGTTGGATATTGCCTATGCATTGAGTGTGGTAGGCATATATCAAGCTGACCCAGGTGACCGCCATTGGATGGTAGTCAAGACTATCCTAAAGTATCTAAGGCGTACTAAGGATATGTTCCTAGTTTATGGAGGAGATGAGGAACTAGTCATTAGAGGATATGCAGATGCTAGTTTCTAGACTGATCAAGATGACATGAAGTCACAAATAGGATACATATTCACTTTTAACGGAGGTGTAGTGAGCTGGAAGAACTCAAAGCAGAGTGTGGTTGTAGATTCTAAAGTAGATTCTGAGTATATCGTAGCTTCTAAGGTAGCTAAAGAAGTAGTTTGGATGAAAATCTATGTCTAGAAGCTGTATGTGATACCTAGCAGTAAAGATACCATCATACTGTACTGTGATAATACTACAGTGGTGGCTCTTGCAAAAGAGTCAAGGTCGCATCAGTGGAAAAAGAACATACTTCGGAAGTATCATCTCTTGACGTATTTTTCTTAAAGAGGCAAAGTTGTAGTGATAATTATTTCCACATAAGGAAACTTGGTATACCCCTTAACTAAATCCTTGACTTAGTAGAAACATGATAACCATGTGAGGTCTAGCGGACTGAAATTCATAGGCAGTTGGCTCTAGTCTAAGTGAGAGTTTGTAAGAGTTGGTGTTCTAGAACCAACTGGTTGTACTTTGATTACATGTATATTTAATGTGTTTAAATATTAAACATCTTATTACATATTGTTCATTGTTCCACATGACTATGATGTAATAATTTCCTAGAGTATTTGTTACATTTATAAGGTCATGGCAGTTCCCCACTATGATGAGGAACTTGAAATGCTATAAAAATATTCTTAAATATAGTTCTATGGTTGGATGACATACTATTATAGGACACATAGAATAAAGACTGTCAGGTGAGAGTACTCATAAGCATATGAGACTTCCTTTTATGAAGTTCACACTTGGTAATCTCCAAGAAAGGAGATTATGAGAATAGTCCCACCAGTAGGAATTCCACATGTTCTGGTTTCATCAGATATTTCTATCTGTGAGCATTTTTAATGATCCTTAGACTTTAATATTATCATTAATACGTGTTACGACTCGCCCACTTTGATTTACTGATGAAAATTGTCATGCAGACAGTTGGCAGGAAGTAGGGTATGTTGGGTGTGTCAGGAGTGGCATGTTATTAATGGATAAGTTGAAGAAGGATTTGTCCCTTCCATTTATGGAAGTTGATATTTTGTACCTTTGATCGAAATAGAATCATTGTATGAAATTCCATGGTCATGGTTTAATGATGAGTTTATTTCAGCTAGTCAAAGAAGGACGTATCAAGCATAAAATTTTATGTCACTATCATGAAATCTGCTTGATGAGATATTGCGACTAATGGATTACATTACACAGTGAGAGTTCATATGTGGATGTCATTGTTGAGACTTTAAGTTCTTTCTCTTGGGTGCCTTTACCCGTTTCTAGACAGTACTCTTAGAATTTAGGCAAGCCCGCCTAATTCCAACGAGAAAGAATCCTAGAGGGTCACACACTAAGTGTTTCTGGTGGTCTCGGTTAAATTATATTTTAATTTAATTAATAAATATTATTCTCAAGAAAATGGAATAATTTTATTCAAGTTAAAAGGATTGCATAAATTAAAAAAATATTTATTCACCGGATTGTGGGTAAAATTTATTTATTTATTTTATTAAACACTTAATAAATATTTATTTACTAGTTTGTAAATAAAATATTTATTTAATAGAATAAAATATTTATTTATTTATTCCAGTGTTCAATAAATGGAAGTGGGGTTTGAGAGGACCAAGGTTGGTCTGGCAGTAAAATAATTATTTGCAAGATGATAAATAGTTATTTAACTAGTTGGCACAAATTAAAATAACGTTGTTATTATTCTATGATGAGAAATTTTATTTATAATTTCGTTTTGCATAAGTTGGTGCACCATAAATAATGACGCAGTACTATTATTAATAGAATGGTTTTTCTCTAAGGTTATGAATGTATTTAATTGTTTTTATGCAATTAAATATTGTAATTGAATCCTCATGTCAATAAATAGACACATACGTATATTGTGCCATGTACCGAACCGCACACCCAGTGAATTGAGAAATGTTGAGTTAAAAAATTTCTCTCTCAAATCCTCTTCCTGCTCCTCTCAAGAACGAGAGATGTTCTTCAAGGCTGAAGAACTAGGGATTAATAACGACCGACACAAGACACTCCCTTCACTATGCTGGCACATAGAGAACGAGCAGTATCGATCAGATGTCATCAGAGCACATGTGGATCACTGCTAGAGGAATTCTAGTTTAGATCCTTGCAAGCACAACAAGATAATTCGGAAGGGTCATTCTGAACGATCAACATCATCAATGAAGAAAATACCGAAGATCCAGGTATTATTTTCTTTATGAAATTAATTAAATTAATTATAAACATGATGTGTAAGATCTTATCTGAAGGTTTCTGGACTCTTCCTTATTTATCAAAATCTTTTATTATATTCCGTGGAGACTAGAGTTTATCATTGTATTAATCCTATAATAATTATTAATCATGGTAAAAATCAAAGTTGGGTGTCAGCCCAACCATGTTTTTGTTGTTCCCAGAACCTTCAACAATTACTTGATTCCAACTACTTTTGAAAAAACAAGAATGATTCCATAAAACCAAGTATCTACTATCAAAGTGGAGAATTATCTATATGAGGATAAAGAGTACCACCAAATGATTGATCATTGTAATGAATTTTTAAGAGAAAAAGCTTTAAGGATATATGAATAAGAGACATTGGTTGAGATAAGAGATAATTTATCAGAGAATTGGTCAGACAATACTATGAAATTATGGAAAAAGGTAGTGTCAAAATAAATAATTACCTTGAAGGAACACAATATGGTGATAATAAGAAAGGGAATTTTCTAATATGATGGGATGATTAAGGAGTTTTAGAAACATATTCTATAATTAATAAATCTTGATTAATTTTTCATATTGATATTCCTCATAGGAGTGTGGAATTCTTTGTAATGAATCATGTTGAGAAACAATGTGGTAAATACAGAATAGATATTTATTGCCCTTATCTTAATAATTACAAAAAGTATGATTGTTAAAATATTCCTAATAAAAATATTTAAGGATAAAGGTGAGGAATTAAAGTCCATTAGTATATTAAAATTTTGATCTTAATTCAAGATATTGACTGATTGAGATCAAAGAAGAAGCAGTACCATTGATGGAATTTACAACACCGGTAGGCTTGTTGGAATGGATGGTTATATCATTTGGACTCAATAATGTTATAAGAATATTAAATATGATAATAGAAAAGTAATTTGTTATATTATTTCAATTTTTGGTAGTCTACATTAATGATGTATATATTCAACAAAAATATAAAAGATCATATTGATCACTAATAGTAGATAGCCAAAGTGTTCAGAAAATAAGGTATGATGATTTCATAAATAAAGATCATTTGGATTCAACCTAATATAAAATTATTGGGATTAAAGATCTAATGAAGTAGAGATAATCTTAAACAAAATATTATAGTGAAGCTAGAAACATTTCTTGATGATCTTACAGATCATAAGAAGGTGCAGATATTTCTTAGAAAATTAAGTTATGTAAGATAAAACATTAAAGATATAGAAAATATATCAAGTCCAATTTATAAAATAAGTATCTAGTAAGATACCCTGTAATTGGACAGATTAAAAATATGAAGTGATCAAAGTTCTGAAGTAAAAAAGTTCTGAACCTCCCAGAATTGGAGTACCTATACAGGATTATAGATCAACTTGTCTTAGTAATAGATGATTTAGACTCAGAAAGGGAATGTATTATAAAGATAAAAAATCATTATGAAAGTATAAGTAGATATTGGAATGTATTTTTTAATGGGATAAAGAAGAATTATCATGTTCATGAATGAAAATTACTTACAAAACTTAAAGGAATTAAGGATAACAATATTTTCTTGGGAAAACATTTCATTATAAGAATAGATAGTTCTTATATAAATAATTTCTTGAAAATAAAATCAAAAAGGTTTACCCAAGCATGAATAGTGTGGTGGAGTAATGAACTGCAATATTATAACTTTAATATTGAAAATATTAAATGAAAATATTATATCATTCCAAATTTACTAACTTTCTACTTTGACTCTTATAGTAATGGTAGAAGGTAGCAAATCCAGGTGATGTACAGTTTTCATTGATAATAATTATATGGAAGCATGCCTAGTTATCAAGGTAATAAATGACTAAATCTAGAAAATAGAAGTATTTTTGGAAAAGAATCTCCTTTAAAAGAAATGATCTTTATCCAGTAAGTCTGAAAGATCATAAAGCACAGGTTCTTTTAACATAAAAGAAGAAAGATCAAGAAGTGCAACAAATAGATATTTGGATAGTAAGTATAAATAAAAAAACATATTTACTTCTTTTTATGTGGCTAAAAATTTCATTATATCACTCAATGTGTAGAAAATTTTGAGAAGTAGGAAGGCTTGAAAGAACCAGAAGATAAAAACATATGGGGTCTCTAAAAGAAAAAAGAATTTTTTTTCTAAAAGAATTTTGATCAATCAAAAGAGGAATTTGGGAAGAATAAATTTGTAAGTAACTTAATCAAGAAATAATGGATTATGAGATAGATGAGGAGTCAAATCTAGTGGAGGAAATATGGAAATATTTGCAAAGGATTCAAAATATTTCTAGGAAAAAATCCACAGCTGTAAGATACTATATTTCCTACGAGGTACCGAACCTTTTAATTTTAGTTTAAATCCTCTATTTTATCCTTATAAACATGTATAATATCCTAGAGGTGGAATCAGGAGTGTCTGGGGATTATTCAGAGCCAAGAGATCCGATTTATAGAGAACATAGTAGAGGTTCATGGATAATTCACGGTTATTCCTAATCTTGCACCTCAAACTGTGTGGCCTTCTAGGGGTGACACATGGATTTTATAAACTATGAAAGGGGGATTTGGTTGTGCAGGGATGAGATAGATGGTGAACATGGGTTACACATAGTTTTTATAGTCGTGCACTTCAATCCAAGTGGGGTGTGTCACATGGGCAGGGGGGTGTGCATGGTTGGTGCACAGTTTGGACAACTATTCAGCCAAACCATGCAACCTTTAAATTTTGGGTGAAAAGAAATTTTAAACTATTTTATATTTAACTCCTCCCTCTTTTTATTTTCTCTCCCATGCATAGCAGCCTCTCCTCCAGGGTTGAGAACTCCTCCTCTGCTTAGCCTAGGATTTGAATCCATTTCTTTGTCCGGCCTCTGATTCAAGTGTCTTCTATCGTGTTGGATAGCCACTTGTAATATCTCTATTAATTTATATCATTTTATCATTTATATTTCTGTTGATGTAGTTATTTTGGTACAAGTTCATATTCTTTATTTTCAGGTTGTTTGTTTGTTATATCATTTTCTTACGATTTAAGTCGAACCAAGGGTTGATACTAGACGAGTGATATACCATAGGCATAAGGTAGGTGTTCTATACATTTTCCCCAAGGTTTCTTTATTTAATAAACTATTTTCATTTTTTCTCATGTCATACCTTCCAAAAATTTCTCCTAAATTGAATGATAATATTTAGATAAATGATTACGCTTAAACTATGATTCCCTTATAGAACCTAGACATGGTTGGAGGTTTTCAACCTCAAACTGAGCCACCCATGAGTTTTGTTCTTTTATTTTCCCTATGTTAAAGACACAACTTTGGGTGTGTGATCTTTCCATCTACTAGTGGGAGCCTTATATAAATTAAATGAGTTAGTTGGAGATGGACATGCCTCCTTTTCCATGTTATTAGATGTTTTTTTAATGGCTAAAATTGTTGGATTAATTGCAACATGAAATGATATGGATATTCTCTTGGAATGTGCCTTTTAAAATCATTAGTTGTAATTGGGTATGGACATTAACATAGTCCATGTCTTTTCATATTAATTTCTTAATGTTAGACATCTCAGTATGGTACCAACTTCTTATGAAGTTATGGAATTGAATAACGGTATGGAACCGACTATGGAATCAAGGTACGACACATACGAACCCTAGGTATGATTGATTACAGTATGACACCGACTCGAGGATCAAGGTATGGAACCTATGAAGCCTAGTTATGATTATTTATGATATGGTGCTGATGAGTAAGATCGAGGTATGTCACTTGTGACTTCCATATACATTCATATCTCTGATAGAGGTTTCCCTAGTTATATGGCTTGGGACCTGGCCCTTGTAGGTCTGATACTCTCTTTATATGTGGCATATGTCGAGCTAGTTGTTACCTATTGTTGAAACTTAATATATATGTATTGATGTTCTCTTGTTATAGCATGCTTTTATTACATCTATTCCTCATAGACTTGTCATATCTTTTATTCATTTACATATTTTCTTGTTAAACCTACACACGGTTATAGTTTATATGCATAGGCTAGATTTATTATAGACACTATTGGTGGTGGCCTACTGAGAATATATCACACCATGTTTGGGACACCGATTGGTACCTAAAAAAACTTCATGTATGTGGGTAGGGATAGGGTCAATCACCCGGTTATCGATATTTGATTGATTATAACATGGGAGATAGGGAGCATAGGATCGAGCTCTAGATCGTTATGTTATCTAGAGATAATCTGTTTGGTACTTTTAGTTATTTTGATATACTTGTATGTATGTGTGCATGAGTCTATGTAAGTTTGTTCCCTTTTTATTGAGATACATGAAATTACATCATTTTCTATATGGTACTCGATGTTGTTATTGATGGCTTGTTTATTATTATCATCTAGATTTTTTACTTCCATTATTCTAGTTTTCATTTATTATGGTTCTGTTATTTATTCATCCATTTATTATACCATTTTTCTAATATGATTATGAGAGTATAGTCTCCCCACTGTATCACCTTAGACCCTCACTTCTAGTCAGCATCCTCTAGTGTATAATTAGGTGCACTTGTGCCCTTATGCCCAACTAGGTTCAGTTACTTATGAGTGAACAAGAACCACGATGTTACAAATTGGTATCAAAGACTTTTTTTTCTTTTCCATTCTATTTGAGATAGTAGAAAGGTAACTAGGACGTGTTGGAATTTGGTAATGAGTATGTTTCTAGGATTAGCTAACTCATGTGTGGGAGAAAATACAAATCGACTAAGATGGGACTTGATGTTCTGTTTTGAGCATGTTATAGTTGTTTTGATTCCACCATTGGGTGACACACATGATATGTGATGTTATTATTATTATTATGTTGGGTTATATTTTTTCCTTAGCCTGGTATGGCAAGGAAGCATTGATAATGCATAATTTTAGGTACCTTGTAGGATTAATATGTCATGCATTAGGCCATGTAATGTAGGTTTCATTTCTTGATTTCATGATACTTGTTGTATGTGCCTTGAGTGATAAATCAATTATGCAACTAATGTTTTTGTAGGAAAAGGGGATTGAATAATTGGTTATTAAAGTTTCTTCATCAACCTAAATGCTATTTTCCCATATAGGTTGATGATGGAACCTTAACTAACTAATTATCACATGTTAGAGTTATGTAATTGAGATTACATAGACTAAAACGTTAGTTGATTTTCAATACATGAATGTCATTTGTAATCTAAATAGTACATGTACCTCTATAGATTGGGAATGGTGATTCATTTAGAAAAATCATCTTATACTACACGTTACATTCTTTTATTGAATGTAATGGTCTAGTTATGGTTAAATGAACTATTAATTTCAATTTATAAAGCATATACTTGTATAAATTTGGAATGGTACATCAGTTAACTAGTATAATATGTAAATATAAGAATTGATAAATATTATATTCAAATGTGGTCTTCATTAAATGGGGTTTCCAATCATGACTTAAAGGATGTATTCCTCTATGACTTTCAATTGACAGTCCATATACCGGGACCCTAATAGTGAAACACAAATCTTGACTCAGACCTGACCTTAGTAGTGGAAAATAGGTATTCTATCTTGGGTTCTTTAAGATTGTTCCTATTACCCAGACCTGAATTTAGAAGCAGGTAGAGGCGTTTGAATCTTGTATATGGATTCTTATGCATGTCCTATTATTATGTCTATAATCTAACCATTATAAAATCCTATATGAGGTATGTTCTTGGCATTTGTAGAGAAATATCACCACAAAATTCTCAATTCATGCACCGGGAGGGTGGTGAAAATCAAGCTCTGGAGGTGGTGGACCTCAAGCCACTAGTTTTGCCTCCAATAGTTCCACCTTTGGAACCTCCTACTATCCATGATGCGGCCAATGATTCCCTTTTTCTAGGGGAATTTTTGTGGGTTATAAAGACTACATAGGTAGCTTCACAACTTTATTCTTAAATTGTAGAGTTGATGTGATATTTTCAGTAGTATCATCCACCTACTTTTTAAAGGGATGACATCCCTCATCCTGCAGAGTCATGGCTAGAGGCGGTACTGACTATATTTGAGAACCTTGAGACGGGTCCTAAGAGGATAGTGAAGCTTTCTATGTATATGATTTGAGATTTTTTCAGGATATGGTGAAATGTTATCACTCAAGTGGATCATCATCAAGGTATGTCATGAGTTGGTTTTCAAACATCCTTCTATGACTTTATTTCCCCCAAACACTATGAGATGACAAAGCTAGGGAGTTCATGAACCTTCATTAAGGTTCAATGTCTGTTATGGATAACTCAGTTAATTTTATAGAGCTTTAGTGTTTTTCACCTATCTTTACCACAGAAGATTCAATGAGAGTAAGACGTTTTAAGGATGGTCTCATGCATCCTATTTGATCTCATGTGAATATTTTTCGGTTGACTACCATGTTTGATATAGTAATTCAATATCTTATTACCAAAATGTAACTTGAGAGAATATGGAGGTCTGAATTTGAGTGGGCCAGCTTTTCAACCCAGTAGTGCAATATCTGGTGTCCGGAAGTGTCACTTAGAGAACTCTCTTGAGGGTAGTACCAGTAAACTTGCATGTATTTTAAGTTTTTTAGTCTGTCATTAGTGTGGTAAGCATGGGCTCGTGAAACCTCGATGTGAGAGGCCCCCAATTAACTATCGATATTTCATCATGATTGAACATTTATAGAGGTTTTTCATAATCTTTCCTTTAGTGGATATTGAGAGAGGATTGGAACTGACTCAAGGTCCTAGAATGGGACCAGAAACTCTACATCAGGTAGGAAGTTGGAGTGTTACTATTTGTTCAAGTTGAGGAAGTGTTCGTGGTCAAGGGAGCCAAACACTAGTTATTCTACATCAGCTGATCAGCCCCGCTCAAGGCAGTCATGTTGTATCTTAGGTTCATGGAATGGGCCAAGTTTATATAGTGTAGCATGTTCTAGGGGAGTTAAGTCTCAAACCTTCTTCATTTCAATGTATTATTTTAGTAATATCTACCATAGTATCTATTTTTTGACATAGGGGAAACGAATTATTTTATCTATGTGGATATCATGGAAAGCCTTGTTCTTGAAATTTATCACCTTTTTTGGGTGAGGAAACCTTGAAACACCTTTGGATATCTGATCAGAGAGTGTATGCTAGTGCAAGGAGTTCCCACTTGAGATAGGCGGTCATTGTTTTCTATGAAAATTATTTATCCTTGAGATGTATGGTTTTGACATTATTCTCAGGATGGAGGGGTTAGTTCCTTATCATGAATACATAGATTTATATCACCATAGGGTGTTTTCACATCACTAAAGTGTGGTACTTATATACACAAGGGTTATTGGGATGTCCATGTAGGTAGATCTGGACCAGAGCATCATGGGTTGAGTGGCGTGACAGCCCAAATTGCTAGCCTTTATATGGATGATCATGGAATACATTAGAGAGTGGAGGCTTATGGCCCTATTTTTTTAGATGCACTTGGAGGTTTAGGACCATCTCGGATAGTCTATATTTGCATCATTATCAGTGACCTCTTCACTCTTAGAGAGAGTGAAGATGAGGTAGGTATCAAATTTTGAGGTCTTAGTCCTAAGGGATAGTGTTTTAGGTGGGGATATTCTACTAGGCTGGATCATTGATGATAATAAGGTCTTATGCATCTATGGATGTGTTTTTATTCCCATAGACATCCAGGAGGAATTTATGTGAGAGACTCATGCTTCTTATTGTGTAATACATCCTATTATTACAAAGATGTATTGTGACCTATGTCGCTAGTATTGGTAATCTGGTATGAAATGAGAGATAGCTAGTTTTGTTACTTTTTATTCCACGAGTCAACAGGTGAAGGCCAAACACCAGTGGCCAACAAGGCTTTTACAGTCATTTCCCATTCTTGAATGGAAATTGGATTATGTCACCATGGATTTTGTGACTAGATTACCTGGATCCCCTTGAGGCAGTGATGAAATATGGGTGATCGTTGATAGGATCATGAAGGTCTATCATTTATTACCTATCAGAGAGACCTTATCAGTGGATGATTTTGGGAGAATGTATGTCGGCCTACACAAGATCACAAAGGTCACTCACTTATTACATATCAAAGAAACCTTATCAGTGGATGATTTTGGGAGAATGTATTTCCATGAGATTATACACCTACACAGGATCCCTCATACTATCATTTCTGGTAGGGAGGCTCATTTCATGTCAAGCGTTTGGAAGGGGGTACAAAAATATTTGGGTACATAGGTGATTTAGAGCACAAACTTTCACCCTTAGATATAAATCCAGTCAGAACAGATGATATGGGTATTAGTGGACATGATCCAAACATGTGTCCTTGATTTTGTAGGTTTTTAGGAGGTATATTTACCTCTCGTTGAGTTCTCTTACAATAACAGCTTCTAGGAATTCATACATATGGATCCTTATGAGTCCCTATATGGTAGGTTGTTTCGGTCACCTCGGTATTAGTTAGAGGTGGGCGAGTCTACACTAATTTGACCTTGTTCATTCAGGAGACTTCAGATTTGGTTTAAAATATTCAAAAGTGAATGTCTACAACTCATTCTAGGTAGAAGTCATAAATCAATCATCTTCGTCGACCACTATAGTTTTAGGTGGGGAGTTGGTTTTCTTACATGTTTTAACTAGAATATGGAATATATGTATTTGGAAATAAGGGAAGATATCACCTCATTACATCGATCCCTTCAATATTTTGGATATATTCAGGCAGGTAGCATATTAGTTTTAGTTTCCTCATAGGTATCGAGTCATGCACGATGTATTCCATGTATATCATCTTCACTAATATCATTAAGATCTATTGTAACACCCAAAGTTTTTCTAAAAATAAATAGAAATGCATGGAACTTTTTTTTAGGTAGATATTTTTAACTAGCCTTTAAAACATAACTTTCCACTTCTATGTTTTGAATTTCAAGAAATTTTCATCTACAATTGTGTTCAGTATGTTATTTGGAGTCTATTGGAACCAACTTGTTTTTTTTAGTGAATAGTAACATACCCATATGAATATTAATATGAACAGTAATATGAACCTAATTAATAGTAAATTTTATTATTATTTTTTTATTAAAGATTTAAGATAATAGCATCTAGGTTAATTTTTCATTGTGATATAGAAGTAGTTACAGAATTAGAATTGTTAATTTTTGAATTAAGTATGCTCTTATTTAAAAATTAAATTAATAATATTTAAAAATTTATTTTCAAAAAATGGACTTCATTTTTTAAATCCACACGTCAATAAATGGTTAGGGTGAATTTTGGGAATCTTTCTGAAACAGTTGATTTTCAGTGAATAGTAAAAAATACAGTTTTTTAGTTTTGGTGTGTTAATGACATCATTAATGATATAATAATGATGTCATAAATATGTTAGACTTGTGTATAGTTAAATAAGATGTGAGGTGTCCCAAGTGGCTTATACCATGGGAAAATACCATGGGCAAGCCCATGGTTTTGCAAATACCACCCATGAGGCGTCCCTTGAAAATTATTAAAATATTCCCTTACTTTTCCAATAAATACCAAACCATTACCTCATTAACTTCATTCCCAATTCCTCCTCAATGAATATATGGCCTCCTTACCTTTATAGTATTACTCCCAAGGTTTACTCAAGCCCCCAAGGTCCCAACCTTCAAGTTCTAAGGGTTACTCTACAAGGTAAGAAAATTCTCAATTTCTTTCTTTTTCCATTCAATTTCTCTTTTATGGGGTATAACTTTCAAGTTTCCATACCATGTTCTTATTTAATTATTATTCTTGATATAATCTATATTATGATTCATTTCTGGATGTGTGACCCTTGTCCCCTCTCTTTTTAATATTTTCTAAAACCATGTTGCGTAGCTGTTAGGCTGCCAAATTTTTGTAAGAGATTTCTCACTTTTTCTTTTATTTTGAGTCCCTTCTTGATTATTTCTTCATATATCCTTAACAAAGAGGCATTAAATCTACATAAATCATTTATATTCTGTATGTTATCATGTTTATGGAATATTCCTCATCATTATTCTTCTCCTCTTTCACTTATTTAAGGAATAAAAACATTGTCCGTGATGTGTCGAATTACTGATATCATGGACGATGTGATTTCATTTTCCATTAATTCTTTCAAGTCTAGACATGAAACAATTTATATGGTTGAACCAGGTTATAATATATGTGTTATGACTCACCCATGGTTCTGTAATTCTTTTGTACTCATGCTTCTAATTTATAAAACGAAATGAGGTCGTTATTATCAAAGAGCCACTAAAATGATCTAAACAAACATCACTAATGTTTTAACTTTTGAATCATCCGAATATTAAACATAAAAATGATAAATGGTATAAATTATGGTATTGTAAATGTGTAAATAACTTTCCATTCCAATTCTGGAATTTCACTTCCAATCGACAAGAACATCCACCATGAACCAATCATGAAAATCATGTTAAGAACTCACCCAAAAACAGTGCAAGGAGCAAAATACAAACAATTAAAGGGTGAAATTATGTTATGAAATGATAATATAAGATGTTATAAACATGAACATGTTTCTTTAAACTACTAATAACACTCTTTTAACCATTATATAGGAAGTTTAAATAATTTTTAAGTAAGACATACTCGATGTAAGGGAATTCTTAACCCGATTTCCATTCTTTGGGTTAACCTTCTACTTCATTATTTATGTGCTATTTAAATTGTTTGTGTGATGGTTTATATTTATATTATGTTTTATTATGTTTATTTATAGTATATATACATACTCCATCCACTCTATTGAGTCTCTTTTCAATTGAATGTAATTTATAAGTGGCTTTCCTTTTTAAAAACCTCTTTTAAAATTCAGTTTTACGAAATTCCAAAGAAATGTTTTTATGGAATTATTCATGTTGTATGATTATGTTTTGGTTATTGGGAATTATTTATGATGAATGGTGGGACATATATCTCCCTTAAATTAATTGATTATGAGTAATTTGGAGGTCGTATGTATGGTTACTCCAAGTGTAACAGCGATGGTTACACAAAGTAAGGTAGCCGTGAGGGTTACAAATTATAAGGTAGCCATGAATGGTTACAAGATTATATAAGTAATGCCCCAAGATACCTTTATGATTATATTTATGTTCTCATTTTTTGTGTGGATTTTGTGTAAATATCATGTTACATAATGTAAGTATATATGTGTGACAATCATGTATTTTGAAAATGTTTTCATACGTTACGAGTATTTATGGACTAATGTGATCTTTCCTTCTTTTTCATCCCTTACTGAGCTTTTGTGCTCATCCCAAGTTTTTTAAATGATTTTCACAGGTTAATGGATGTGTAATACAAGGAAATAATCCATGTTAAATGTTGAATAATTTTCAAGGAGTCTTGTTTTAAGTTTTAATGTTTTATATTTTAAAAAAATGGAAACTGTTTTTATGGTATCCACTCTGTAATAATGTGTAATGTTATGAATGTATTGTCCTAATTCTATAAATATATAAACTTGAAAAGATATTAAATGTAAAAGGAAGTTTTTTTTTCTTGACTAAATTCAAGATTATGTATGTAATAAGTTCGGGTCCTTATAGTTGGTATCAGAGGATGGTTTAGATAAATTTAGTGGTTAGGGTGATGTTAATAGAATACCATAAATGATTTTCACTCTATTTGTAATTTGAAATGTTTTGGAATTTAAAGATTAACATGTTGCTTCATCTAAAATATTTTTGTTCAGAATGGTTGTACGTAGAAGGAATAGGGATGCAGAAGAGGAGAGGCACCGAAAAAATGACATCTTCCGGAACTACATCCAGGAATGGTAGGGATTGGAACTGAGTAGTTTGTGACAGTAATGGATCAGCTAACACAGGCAATAAATGGTGGTGGCATCCATGCAATAGAACCAATAGAGTTACCACAATGTAACATGACAGTAGTGGAACATTTTATGAGGAAACACCCTCCTGCATTCAATGGATCTTCTGACCCAGTAACCGCTAAAGGATGGATCAAATCCCTTGAAAAGATATTCGGTGTTATGAGATATACAGACAATCAAAAGGTAAGTCTTGCCATTTATCATTTTGAAGGGGAATTTGATCAGTGGTGGTCAATGGTAAGGAATATCAGGGGTAGAGAGAATTTTTATTCCTTAGAGTGGGATGAATTTAAAAGTCTTTTCCTTGAAAAATATTTTCCTAAGGTAGTGAGACTTAGAATGGAGAAGCAATTCCTTGAATTGAAACAGAATGAGGAAGATTTAGTGGCAGTGTATGAAGCGAACTTCACCCGACTGGAGAGGTATGCTCCAAATCTTATTCGGGATATTGATAGTAAAATCAACCACTTTTAGTCAGGATTTACGCCAAGGTATTGAAGGGTGTTGGCCTCCCGTGAATTCAAAAGTTATGAGAAAATTGTCCGATGTGATGAGAGGGTAGAGATGGAGTTTGTTGATGATCACATGCATTTTGGAAACAAAGAGAAGAAGAGGTCCAGTTTTCAATCAATGGGTAAGAATCAAGCAAATAAATCTGATGGTAAGAAAATCCAATTTCCAGTTTGTGAAAAGTGTGGCAAGAAAAACCCTGGTAAATGTCTTAGAAAAACTGGGAAATGTTTTAAATGTGGCAAGTTTAGACATATGGCTTGATATTGTAATGAAAATGATCCAAATACTAATCATGATAAGAAGACTGTAAGGTGCTTTAAATGTGGTGAAATGGGTCATTATTCAAATGCCTATCCAAAGAGATATTCGAATGATGCAAAGAAGCCAGACTACAAGCAGAAAGGTGTAGTGAGATCCTTTGTGACTACGTAAGTAGATTTCGGGCCATCCAATGAAGTTGTATCATGTACTTTGTTTGTTCACTCAGATTTTTCTAAAGTTTTGTTTGATACGGGGTCTACACATTTCTTCGTCTCTGAGAAATTTTCTGGTAAATTAGAAATATCACTTCAAAAAATGAGTCCTGAACTTGTTGTTAAAAGATCAGGGTTAAATGTTATAGCAAAGAATAATTATAATAATATTTCTATTGTGGTCTGTGGAAAGACTTTACTAGCAAACCTTGTTGTTTTACCCTTAGTTGAGTTTGATGTTATTCTGGGAATGGAATGGCTTTCTTATTATCATGCTAAGATTTATTGTAGAGCTAAAGAAGTTGTTTTTCAGAAAGAGTTTTAGTTTGTATACAATAATGAACCCATACAATTGATAACATATCAGGAAGCTGAGAAACTATTGAAAGATGGAAATGAAATTTATCTTTCTCATATTGTTGAAAATAAGGGAACTATTCAAATTAATGATGTTCCAGTGGTAAATAAATACATTGATGTTTTTCCTGATGAGTTACTTGGTGTCATACCTGATTGAGAAGTCGAATTCACAATTGACTTAGTTCCTGATGCTAATACAATTTCAAAACCCTCATATCATATGGCTCCAATAGAACTTCTTTAATTGAAAAATCAGTTGCAGTATTTTCTTGACAAAGGATTCGTTCGTCCTAGAACTTCACCATGAGGATCCCCTGTTTTGTTTGTTAAAAATAAAGATGGTTCCATGAGACTTTGCATTGATTATAGAGCTTTGAATAACATCACTATTAAAATAAAGTATCATTTGCCTCATATCTATGACTTGTTTGATCGGCTCCAAGGAGCTTAGTACTTTTCCAAGATTGACTTGAGATCCGGATAACATCAGCTGAAGGTGAAGGAGGATGACATCCCGAAAATAGCCTTTAGTACTAGATATGGGTATTATGAATTTTTTGTTATGCCCATTGGGTTAACTAATGCACCTGATATATTCATGAACCTTATGAATAAATTATTTCATGAGTTCTTGGATAAGTTTTTGGTTTTATTTATTGATGACATTCTGGTATTTTCTAAAAATAAAGAGGAGCATGAAAAAAATCTAAGGGTTGTTTTTCAAACTTTAAAAGAAAAGAAACTGTATGGAAAATTCAGAAAGTGTGATTTTTGGTTGCAACAAATTTCTTTTCTTGGGAAAATTGTAAATAAGTATGGAATAATAGTTTATCCTACCAAAAAAAGTAGTTGATGAACGAAAAAGACCTACAAATGTTACAGAGATTCATAGTTTTCTTGGGTTAGCAGGTTATTACAGAGGGTTTGTTAAGAACTTTGCACTGTTATCTAGAATGATAACTAAGTTAACATGAAAAGGGGTTAAATTTATTTGGATAGAGGAATGTGATGTTAGTTTTTAGGAACTGAAGAAGAGATTGGTGAATGCTCCAATTTTGGCCTTAACTTCCCGAAATGGTGAGTTTTTCATCTACAGTGATGCTTCTTTAAAGGTACTTGGTTGTGTTTTGATGAAGAATGATCAGGTAATTGCCTATGCTTTGAGACAACTTAAACCTCATGAGCTAAATTATCCCACACGTGATTTGGAATTGGTAGCTGTGATTTTTACTTTGAAAATTTGGAGGCATCATCTATATAGAACTAAATGTCAAATATATACTGACCATAAAAGTCTAAAGTATATATTCACTCAGAAGGAATTAAACATGAGGCAGAGAAGATGGCTAGAACTGATAAAGGATTATGACTATACGATCAATTACCATCCTGGAAAAGAAAACAAAGTAGTGGATGCCTTATGTCGGAAACATCATGCATCATTAACCATGTTACATTTGGAACATGATCCCTTGATTAATGATTTGATGAATTTTTTATTAGAATGTGTTGGCATAGGGAATACTTCTGTTTTGTTTCAGGTTTCAATGCAGTCTTCATTTTCAGACAGAATTAAGAAAGCACAGAAGGAAGACTATGAGCTACAGAAAAAGGTAGAATTGGTTAAAATGGGTAGGTTTCCAGAATTTAACCTTGACAAATATTGTGTTTTAAGATTTGTAAAAAGGTTGTGTGTGCCTATTGATTCTCAGTCGAAGAAATATTTGTTGGGCGAATCTCATAGTTCTCCATTTTTTTTCATCCTGACAGTACTAAGATGTACAGAGACCTTTGGGAGTATTATTGGTGGGATAGAATGAAAAGATATATTGCTGATTTTAACATGAAATTTTTAATGTGTCAACAGGTTAAAGTAGAGTGGTAGTTACCGAAGGGTATGTTTCATCCTTTTCCAATGCCAAAGCGGAAATGGAAGAATGTATCCATGGACTTTGTGGTGGGACTACCAAAGACTTCTCGAGGTAACAATGTGATTTGGGTTATTGTTGATCGACTAACAAAGTCTGCACATTTTCTTTCTATTCGAGATACAATGAATTTGGATCAGATTTCTCGATTGTACCTCAAGAAGATTGTTAGGTTACATGGAGTTCTTATTTCCATTGTATCTAACTGAGATCCCAAGTTCACTTCTAACTTTTGGAAGGGACTATAGAAGTCATTGGGAAAAGAGTTAAATTTCAGTATATCTTTTCATCCTCAATCAGATGGGCAGTCAGAACGAACAATTCAAAATTTGGATGATATTTTTTGAGCCTGTTCAATGGACTATCCGGGAAGTTGGGATCAACATCTTTATTTAGTTGAGTTTTCTTATAATAAAAGTTTTCATTACAGTATTCAGATGGCACCTTTTGAGGCCATGTATGGGAAGTGGTGTCAGACTCCAGCGTTTTGGGATGAAGTCTGTGAAAGAAAGTTGATGGGGCCAGAATTTTTAGAAGAAGTGGCTGAGAAAGTGAGGATGATCCAGCATCACATGAGGACAACTCAGAGCAGGCAGAAAAGTTATGCAAATAATAGAAGGAAAGACTTCTCTTTCAAGGTAGGTGACCATGTTTTACTTAAAATCTCTCCTTGGAAAAGTGTGATGTGTTTCGGTAAGAAAGGGAACTTAAGTCCATGGTTCATAGGTCCTTTTGAAATCTTGGAGAAAGTTGGAACAGTTTCATACCGCGTAGCTTTGCCTCTGAGTTTGTTTCAGGTACACAATGCTTTTCATGTTTCGATGTTGAGAAAGTTTGTGCCAGATTCATCACATGTCTTGAGCCTAGAAGCTGTTCAGCTAGAAGAGAACCTTTCTTATAAAGATAAACCAGTTCAGATTCTTGATCAGAGGAAACAGGTATTGCGGAATAAAGTAATCCACTAGGTAAAGGTTTTGTGTAGAAACCACATGGTTGAAGAAGCAACATGGGAGTCTAAAAATGCAATGAGGGAAAAATACCCTCATTTGTTTAATAAGTAAATAAAATTGTGAGGATGCAATTTATAGAAGGTGGGGATAATATAACACCCCAAGTTTTTTAAAAAATAAATAGAAATGCATGGAACTTTGTTTTAAGTAGATATTTTTAACTATCCTTTAAAACATAACTTTTCCACTTCTATGTTTTGAATTTCAAGAAACTGTCATATACAATTGTGTTCAGTATGTTATTTGGAGTCTATTAGAACCAACTTGTTTTTTGGGTGAATAGTAACATACCCTTTTGAATAGTAATATGAATAGTAATATGACCCTAATGAATAGTAAATCTTATTATTTTTATTTTTATTAAGTATTTAAGATAATATCATCTAGGTTAATTTTTCATTGTGATATAGAAGTAGTTACAGAATTAGAATTGTTAATTTTTGAATTAAGTATGATTTTATTTAAAAATTAAATAAATAATATTTATAAAATTATTTTCAAAAAATGGAATTCATTTTTGAAATCTACACGTCGATAAATGGTTAGGGTGAATTTTGGGAATTTTTCTGAAATAGTTGATTTTTCAGGGAATAGTAAAAAATACAGTTTTTTAGTTTCGGTGTGTTAATGACATCATTAATGATATAATAATGATTTCATAAATCTGGTATACTTGTGTATAGTTAGATAAGATTTGAGGTGTCCCAAGTGGCTTATACCATGGTCAAATACCATGGGCAAGCCCATGGTTTTACAAATACCACCCATGAGGTGTCCCTTGAAAATTATTAAAATATTCCCTTACTTTTCCTATAAATACCAACCCATTAACTCATTAACTTCATTCCCAATTCCTCCTAAATGAATATCTAGCATCCTTACCTTCATAGTAGTCCTCCCAAGGTTTCCTCAAGCCCCCAAGGTCCCAACCTTCAAGTTCTAAAGGTTACTCTACAAGGTAAGAAAATTCTCAATTTCTTTCTTTTTCCATTCAAGTTCTCTTTTATGTGGTATAACTTTCAAGTTTCCATACCATGTTCTTATTTATTTATTATTATTGATCTAATCTATATTATGATTCATTTCTGGATGGTTGAACTTTGTCCCCTCTCTTTTTAATATTTTCTAAAACCATGTTGTGTTGCCGTTAGGCGGCCGAATTTTTGTAAGAGATTTCTCGCTTTTTCTTTTATTTTGAGTTTCTTCCTGATTATTTATTCATATATCCTTACCCAAGATGCATGAAATCTACATAAATCATTTATATTCCGGATTTTATCATTTTTATGGAAAATTCCTCATCATTATTCTTCTCCTCTCCCACTTATTCAAGTAATAAAAACATTGTCTGTGATGTGTCGAATTATCGACATCGTGGGCGATGTGATTTCATTTTACATTAATTATTTCAAGTCTGTACATGAAACCATTTATATGGCTGAACCAGGTTATAATATATGTGTTATGACTCACCCATTTTTTTGGAATTATTTTCTACTCATGCTTCTAATTTATAAAATGAAATGAGGTCGTTATTATCAAAGAACCGCTAAAATGATCTAAACAAACATCATTAATGTTTTAACTTATGAATCATCCTCATATTAAAAATCAAAATGATAAATGGTATAAATTATGGTATTGGAAATATGTAAATTCCCTTTCATTCCAATTCTGGAATTTCACTTCCAATCGACAAGAACATCCACCATGAACCAATCATGGAAATCATGTTAAGAACTCACCCAAAAACAGTGCAAGGAGAAAAATACTAACAATTAAAGGGTGAAATGATGTTATGAAATGATAATATAAGATGTTATAAACATTAAAATGTTTATTTAAACTACTAATAACACTCTTTTAACCATTATACAGGAAGTTTAAACAAGTTTTAAGTAATACATACCCAAGGTAAGGGAATTCTTAACCCAATTTCCATTCTTTGGGTTAACCTTCTACTTCATTATTTATGTGCTATTTAAATTGTTTTTATGATGGGTTCTGTTTATATTATGTTTTATTATGTGTATTTATAGTATATATACATACTCCCTCCACTCTATTAAGTCTCTTTTTAATTGTATTTAATTTATAAGTTGCTTTCCTTTTTTAAAAACCTCTTTTAAAATTCGGTTTTATGAAATTCCAAAGTAATGTTTTTATGGAATTATTCATGTTGTATTATTATGTTTTGGTTCTTGGGAATTATTTATGATTAATGGTGGGAACTATATCTCCCTCTAATTCATTGGGTATTATTAAGTTGGATGTCGGCCATATGGTTACTCCAAGTGTAACTGCGATGGCTACAAAAAGTAAGGTAGTCGTGAGGGTTACAAATTATAAGGTAGCCAAGAATAGTTACAAGATTATGTAAGTAATTCCCCAAGATACCTTTATGATTATATTTATGTTATCATGTTTTGTGTGGATTTTATGTAAATCTCATGTTACACAAATTAAGTATATATGGGTGACAAGCATGTCTTTTGAAAATGTTTTCATTCCTTACGAGTATTCATGAACTAATGTGCTATTTCCTTATTTTTCATATCTTACTGAGCTTTTTTGGTCATCCCAAGTTTTTTAAATTATTTTCATAGGTTAATGGATTTGTAGGACAAGGAAGTAATCCATGTTAAATGTTGAATAATTTTCAAGGAGTCTTGTTTTAAGTTTTAATGTTTTATATTTTAAAAAAATTGAAATTGTTTTTATGGTATCCACTTTGTAATAATGTGTAATGTTATGAATGTATTGTCCTAATTCTCTAAATATCTAAACTTGAAAAGATATTCAATGTAAAAGGAAGTTTTTTTTTTCTTGACTAAATTTAAGATTATGTATGTAATAAGGTCGGGTCCTTATGTTTGTCTCATGTTCTTCAGCATGTGGAGGCTAAATTAGAGGTTGATGAATTCTTTGAGGGTCACCCTGTTCATATTATGGATCGGATCATGAAGGCTCTCTGATGCAGGTAGGTTTCTATGGTATGGGTGTTATGGATGTAAGATTTCATACAAGATGAGAACTAGGAGCGAGAGTCCAAAGTACGTGCTCAGTGGATGTATTTTTTCTTAAATGATGTTTTCCCACCCTAGGAAGGGAAACTTAGAGATGAGTTGCTTTAAGGGGGGAAGGTTTTATGATCATAGATTTTATATGAGGTATATAACCTTTAATTTTAGTTTGAATCCTCTGTTTTATTCTTATAAACGTTCTTAATCTCATAAAGGTCGGATTAGGAGTGTTTTGGGCATATTTGGAGCCTGAGGCTTTGGTTTATGGAGAAAGTATCAGAGGTGCGTAGTTAGCACATAGTTACTGTTAATCATGCCCCTCAAAATATGCGGCCCTTTGGGGGTTCCACTAAACCATGCAAGGGGGTCTTTTTCCATGCAGGGCTGAGACAAAGTTTTCTTTCATGAACCGAATTTGGTTTCCAGTAGTACCGGCACCAAATCCAGCCCATGACAAGGCCCGAAGGGAATTCTCTATCCCCACAGGCTGGAACAAGTTCTCAGGTATCAATAAATTATGTTTGGGAATGATTTACCCGAGTATGAAAGCATGTAACATTAAAAATAGTCAATAATAAGAATCTGAAATTTTAATGCCAAAAAAGTCTTAACAAAACCAGATCTGAATACATGGATTTAAATACAGTACAAGATGTCTAAATACAAAAAAATACAGCATAAATACATCCACAAATACTCCACATGAAAATGGGGTCATCACCCCCGAGTCATCTCCACAATACTGCATCGCAGGAGGGGTCTAGCAACCCAAACCGCCTTCACCCGAGGCTTTACCTTTACTCGAGTCAAACATAACCATGTCTAATTACACACAAGATGTGTAAGTAGGGTTTAATTCTAATACCAATAGTATACCACCCAAATATTCTAATGTGTATTCAATATAAGGTGAAAAGGCAAGTAGTTTTAATATGTAAAGAAAAGCAGTGATAAATTCCAAGAAATGCAATTTTCAATTGAAAAAAGTTTTCAAACTAAAACATTAAGAATTTTAACACATTTAAATAATAAATCTTAGATACTATAAAGTAAAACCAAACACACCCTAATACAATGTTAAATACCACAAATCCAATGAGCACCAAAACCGGGAACACCCCTAGGCAACTAGATAGTCTCGGGCCCTATGCACCTCGTACCTCAGTGTAAAGTAACCATAGAAAAATCTATTCCCATGCATGAGCCACTAGTAGGGAACATACTCATAACCTAGTGGTCCCCCATAATCATCAATATAGTTTAGTTAGAGTTGTATTTATCCATTTTCTCAGTGAAACAGGGACAAAACTCATCTGGATCACTAGTCATACAGGTACATATTCGTCCACCTAGGTACCTGGGATTCCCCCTTTGTGCTCAAACAATTTCAGCAAGAAAAAAACATTACATGGCATATAAAAATTACACTACTGGTCACAAACAAACTATATAGTATCTATACACACTTTATTCCACTTAAAACACACAAAAAACAATTTTGATTTTCAATAAAAAACTTCTCAAAATCCTTCCTTATTTTGCACTCAAAACTCTTTAAAATATCCACTTTTCACACTATGTACACACTTGTAAGTCAGAAAAACAAAAATGGAAGTTCAATACCCTTCAATTCAACCAAAAATTCAGTTATGAGGCAGCCTCATACAAACCAAGAAGTTATATCTTTTAAAAACACCCATTTTTACACAAATATGGCACTTAAAATCCATTTGCTTCACAAACGCCATTTAAACAAACTTTCGTAGAAACAACCAGAGAGGATAAAAATTCAAAACATGATTTTCATCCCTAATAAAATTCAATAAAATCAACTAAGTAATTATAGGGCAGCCCCAAATGAACCAATAAAATATTTATATGAAAAACCCCCAATTTCACATAAAATTGGCACTTAAATTGACTTGCATTTCAAACACCACTAAAACCAATTTTTGTAGCAATATTAAAATTAAATAAACATTAAAATATCATAATAATAGCATATAGGTCACAAAGATTGAAAACACAATGGAATAACCTACCAAAGTAATGAAAACCCTTGAATCCTTTGTGTGAAAACTCAAACACACCACTGTCGCACCTCAAGGAAGGTAAAATAGACCTAAAACCATAATTTTAGACCATGAAACACAATATCAAATCCTAATTTAGAAACCCAACTTTATGGACATTAGGAACTTCAAGAATAAAGGAATAAACCCTAAGAAAATGGGAGCAAGAAGGATGGAAACCCACTTACTTGAGGGATATTGAATAAATCTGCCAAAATACACCAGTAGATGAATTTCCAAACATCCAAAAATTCATGTGAGGTTTGAAAAAGGATTAGTAGGTAATTTAAGAACTGGAATGGGGGGATAAGAGTGATAAATGAAGGAGTTATTATGGGAACAAATTACCTCTTCAAATCTACCCTAATATGTGATGTAAATGAGCTCCAAATAGAGATAGGTAAAGCAGGGGTCGTACCTAGGGAATCTGGATTCTAGTGGGAGGTGGAATCACCAAAAATAGTTAAAATGAATAAGTTATTAAATAAAAAAATTTATTTTTAAAACTGGAAATGGGATTCTGATCTGGCCCAATTTCTTAAATAAAAACTCAAATCCACCATGCTTATGGATTTCTAAAGGTTCCAAATTAATATGGTGGTATTAATAGGTCAACGGATCCCATTTAGAAGTTAAATGGGTGTAAAATATTGAAAAATGAAATAGTTATAAAAGAAACAAAATTGGTTTTTAAATCTGGAAGTGGGCTCACAGTTGTCCCAAATCATGAAAACTCACCCATTCCTCCAAAAATGCATGGGAAACCCCCAAAACAAAGAAATAATGAAAAATAAATGAAAAATAACTTTAAAATAAGTCATGGATGTGATAATTATCCCCACCTTGAAAGACTTTCCATCCTATAAAGTCAACCTGAAGATTGATCAGAAAACAAGAACATGTACTCTTCCTCAACTCATGAATTTCATTCCCAGCTCTCATGTGTATCATTTCCATGCTAAAAAACAACTCGGTCCAATAGAATATAATTTTCCCGAAGCACCTTTTCTTGGAAGTCCACTATTTTCCTTGGCTTCTCAACAACAGATAAATCAGGCTTTATATCTAACTCCTCCCAATTCAGTACATGGGATGGATCTGGGTTGTATTTCTTCAACTGGGAGACACAGAAGACATCATGGATGGATATAAACTAAAAAGGTAGGGCCAACCTATATTACACCTTGACTATATGCTCATTGATCTCAAAAGGTCTTACACACCACGGCGTTAGCTTTCCTTGCTTTCCCAATCGATGATGGCCCAGACGAGGGGCCACTTTCAAGAATACACTATCGCCTATAGAAAACTCTAGTTCTCAACACCTCTGGTCAGTATAAGATTTGTGGAGACTCTAAGCTGTCAATAAGCATTACCTGGTCAACTTTACCTTCTTATAAGTATCCTATACCAGACTCGGCCCTAGTAGTGAGGTCTCACCTACCTCATCCCAACACAGGGGGGGGCGATAAGGCCGACCATAGAGCACCTCAAAAGAAACCATTCAAATCAAGGATTGGTAACTATTATTATAAGAAAACTCAACCAATAAAAAATGGCTATCCCATGAACCTCCAAAGTCTAGAACACATGCACAAAGCATGTCCTCCAAAATTTGATTTGCCCGCTCTATCTGACCATCCATCTGATGGTGATATATCGTGCTCATATTAATTTGAGACACCAAGACCTTCTGAAGGCCTTCCCAAAACCAAGAAGTGAAGCAAGGGTATCTATCTAAGACAACTAATGATGGAACACCATGGAGTCTCACCACCTATTGAAGATACAAATGTCCCAACTCATCCACTTTAGTTGTATCTTTGATCGGAATGAAGTGGGTTGATTTGATCAGAAGATAAATCACCACCCAAATGGATTTTTTACCCTGAGGTGTATGAGGAAAGACAACAATGAAGTACATGGAGACATATTCCCACTTCCAGATAGAAATGGGTAATGGATGGAGAAAACTGTTGGGCCTCTGATTCTCTGTTTTCACATGCTGGTAAGTGTAACATCTCGACATGAAGTCTGTTATGTATCATTGCATACTTGGCCACCAGAACTATTTTTGCATATCATAATACATCTTGGTGGAACCCATATGGATAGCCCAATGAGACTGGTGAATATCCTACATCACTACCTTACACAGAGATAACATCATTACTAAACGGCCCTTGCAGCACAAGATGCCCTCGGGAGATGATGACCAATCAGAGGATGTCTCCCCACCATGAAGAAACTTCCTTGACCACTGACAAATATCTTCACAAGTTTTTTCCCACTAAACCAAATACAAGAGAGAATGATTCAACTAAATTCTTTCCAAGGACACACCCCCATTTTTCTCCTTTGTCTTCACATGCATCTGAGTAAAGAGTCCCATCAAAGTCCACTAATCACTGGACTTCCTCAAATCCTGCACTGGAACTCTTTTTATTAAGGTGTCAGCCACCACATTACCCTTGCCTAGGGTATAGACAATGTCAATGTTGAACCCCTGCAAGTACTTGATCCAGTGACTCTACCTCAAGTTGAGGTACTTCTGCGAGAAGATATAGGCCAAGATTTTTTGACCATAGTAGACCACAAACTTCTCTCCAAAGAGATGGTGACACCAAGTTTTCAAAGCATGAATCACAACTATTAACTCTAAGTCATGGTTTGGGTAATTATTTTCATGTGTTATGAGTTAGAGAGAGCCATATGCCACCATGTGATCATCCTACATAAGCACACACCCAAGACTCATACCTGAAGTGTCGCAATAGACCACATACCCCTTCCCAGCCTCAGAAAAAACTAGCATGGGGGCGATAGTCAACCACCACTTCAAATCCTCAAAGGATGCCATACATTCTGAGTCCCATAAAAACTTCACCCATTTTGGGGTGAGCACGGTCATCAGTGAATCAAGATGAGAGAAATCCTAAATGAATCACCTATAATTACCAGCCAGGCTAAAGAAACTCCTGATATCAAACACATTCTTTGGTTTCTCCCAGGTCATAGCCACATTGATCTTCTCAGGGTCCATTAAAACCCCCTGCTCTGAGATCACATGCCCTAGAAACTTCACCTCCTTGATCCTGAAAGTGCACTTTGACAACTTTACATAGAGGCGGTGATACCATAAAGTACCCAAAACAATACTCAAGTGATGTTTGTGTTCCTCCTTAGAGCCATAGTATACCAGAATGTCATCCATGAACACCACAACAAAGGAATCAAGATACTGGTGGAACACCCTATTCATGAGTTCCATAAAGACTGTTGGAGCATTGGTCAATCTGAAGGCATGAACAAATACTCAAAGTGGCCATACCTGCTTTGGAAGGATGTCTTCAGGATATCCACCTCTCTCACCCTGTGTTGATGGTACCCTGAACGCAAGTCTATTTTTAAGAACCACTTTTCCCCCTTCAAATTATCGAAAAAATCATCTATTCTAAGAAAATGGTATTTGTTCTTAATTATTACCATATTCAGCTTCTGGTAATCAATGCACAACCGGAGGGATCCGTCTGCCTTTTTCGCCAACAACATTGGAGCGGCCCAAGGAGAGACGCTCAAGAGAATGAATCATTTGGATTCCAAGTCATCCAGCTGTATCTTTAATTCCATCAGCTTGGTAGGGGCCATGTGATATGATAGAAGATATATCAGTTGTTTTCTCGGCATCATATCAATCAGGAACTCCACATCCCACTCTAGGGGAAAACCTGAAAAATCATTTGGGAATACCTCCAGAAGATAATTCACTACATGAGGTAGTGCACCTTCAGGGGAAATATCATATTCCTCTAGTGCGAGTGATGATAACTGGAAGATAAAACTTCCCAACTCTAGGAGTGTAGGTCATCCGTGACCTAACCAAGGATCACATTCTCCACGAAAAACTTGAAGACTCCCATTAGGTGTCGTGAAAATCACTCACCGCCTATAGCAATAGATGTGTGCTTGGAAGTGTACTAGACAATCCATTCCAAGTATCATGTAAAAAAGATCCATATCTAAGAACAAGAGGTCCCACTCAATATAAATCCCTGACACAGAGAGTGTACACGACGGGCACCTGAGACCCTGCTCCTTCTTTCCCAGCGGTGTCACCAACTCCATCGCAAAAGAGAAAAACTCGGTTGGTAAATTTAGTGTGTCCACAAAAAGGTAAGAAATTAAGGAAATAGAGGCATGATTATAAAAAAAAGATCAGAAACTATAGATGATGTGATCAAAATGGTACCTCAAACTGTCGACGGTCCCACCTCTGATCCTCCTGGTGCCTGATACACCGCATGGAGATGTCTATTCTTTTCATGAGGAAGACTGCTAGTCTATAGATGTGCCCTGAACCGGCTATTCCTAGAAGATGACCTAGCCCTACCACCACAGCCACCAAATCGAGATCCCCCAGTTCTCGACGGCTCGGACTGTGATGGCATTCCTCTTGAAGCCATTGACCCTGCCCCACTCATAAGTGAACGTTCCACCCTACAGAAGTTCTGAAAATTCCCCGACAATAGTAACAAGGATTCAGAGGAAGAATCCATGTGGGTCAGATGTTCCTCAGCTTCCCACACTGGTGGCACATGACCGATCTCGCATCAGAAGCCATAGACAAAAACTACCTAGACTAGTGGCCTGAACTGCCACCTCTTTTCTTCACTTGTTCCTCCCTCTTCCTTTTCTTCTATAAGGAGATGCCACTTCCCACTACTGATACTGATCTAGAGAAACCATCCCTACCTTTTCGGTCAACTTCCCCCATGTGCACCCAATAAACCACCTCGGCATAGGTCATCATCTTGAACAAGAACACCTGGGAGTATATCTCTGGTTGCAAAACTTTCTCAAACCTCTGGGCCTTCGCTTGCTCATTAGAGATGATTTCAGGGGAATAACGAACCAACTTAGTGAAACAGTTGGAATAATCCATGATAGAATGATTCCCCTGAACAAAATCCATGAACTCTCAGGACCTGGCATATTCCAAGACCTCGGGGTATTATTTCTCATTGAAGACAGCCTTGAAATATTCCCAATGCATCTGCTCATTCTTCCCAGTTTGAAGAACCAATTCCCACCACCTGTGGCTGGGGGCCTCCAATAGAAATGAGGCACACTTCACCCTAATATCCTCAGGTATACCCAGGAACTTGAACATGTGCTTGATCTTCTCGAGTCATTCTCCTGCTTCCTGGGGTTCTATGCTGCCTTGAAAGGTGGGAGGCTTATTTTTTAGGAACTCTTGGGCCTTGTCCTTTTTAGGAACAGTACCATCCTCTATAACAGGAGATGGAATAGGTTTCAGTCTCTATCCTAGATTTTGGACAGCCTAAACCATGGCCTCAACTATCCTATGATCAAATTGTGTGGGAGAACTCTCTCCAGCTTCCTCCCATTGGCACATGGGAGCTTTCTGGGGAGGCATGTTGCTACAAAATGAAACAGTCACTAAAGAAATACACAATACCACAATTATAAAAATATTAATCAAATAAATCAAATATAAGTAATCTAAACACATTACAATAATAAAAGAAACAACTACTCCACCCCCACCCGATGTCCACGTGTGGTCTGCAGCCCACATGCCACACCTAGAAGTCAAGTCAATCAGACAATTCCAACGTCCCCTAGTGAATCAAGGTCTTCCATGAGGGGTGTGGTCCAGGAACCCTACTTAGGACTAAAACCCCAATCCCTGACATCCCTAGCTCTTTTCTAGCCCAACTCATCCCAAAATAGTAATATAACCTAAAAACATTAGCCAACCTCTGATACCATTTTGTCAAGAACCGAATCTGGTCACCACTAGTACCGGCACCAAATCTAGCCCATGACAAGGACATAAGGTCATTACTTATCCCCATAGGCTGGAATAAGTGCCCAGGTATCTATAAATTATGTCTAGGAATGATTTACCCAAGTTTGAAAGCATAAAACATTAAAAACAATCAATAATAAGAATCTGTAATTTTAATGCCAAAAAAGTATCAACAAAACCAGATCTGAATACATGGATTTAAATAAAGTACAAGAGTTCCAAATAAAAATAAATATAGCATAAATACATCCACAAATACTCCACATGACAAGGGGTTTGTCACCCCCGAGCCGTCTCCACAACACCGCATCGCAGGAGGGGTCTAACAACCTGAACCGCCTTCACCTGAGGCTTTACCTTTACCTGAGTCAAAAATAACCAATTATAATTACACACAAGGGGTGTAAGTAGAGTGTGATCCTAATACTAATAGGGTACCACCCAAATATTCCAAATTTTATTCAATACAAGGTGAAAAAGCAAGTAGTTTTAATATGTAAAGAAAAGCGGTGATAAATTTCAAGAAATGCAATTTTCAATTGAAAACAGTTTTCAAACTAAAACTTTCACTATGTTAACACATTTAAATAATAAATGTTAGATAATTTAAATTAAGACCAAACACAACCTAATATAGGGTTAAATACCACAAATCTAATGATCACCAAAACCGGGAACACCACTAGGCAACTAGATATTCTCGGGCCCTATGCACCTCGTACCTCGGTGTAAAGTAGCGATAGAAAAATTTGTTATGATGCACGAGACACTAGTATGGAACATAATCATAACATATTGGTCTCTCATAATCATCAATATAGTTTATTTAGAATTTTTTTATCCATTTTCTCAGTTAAATAGAGACAAAACCCATATGGTTCACTAGTCGTACTAGTACATATCCACCCACCTAGGTACTCAGGCTTCCCCCTTTGTGCTCAAACAATTTCAGTAAGAAAAAAACAATAATTTTAATATAAAAACTACACTAATGGTCACACACAAACAATAAAGTATCTATACACACTTTATGCCACTTAAAATACACAACAAACCATTTTGATTTTCAATAAACAACTTCTCAAAATCTTTCCTTGTTTTGCACCCAAAACTCTTTCAAATATCCACTTTTCACATTATGTGAATACTTGTAAGTCACCAAAACAAAAATTGAAGTTTAATACCCCTCAATGAAACCAAAAATTCAGTTATGGGGAAGCCCCATATAAACTAAGAAGTTATATCTTTTAAAAACACCCATTTTCACACAAACATGGTACTTAAAATCCATTTGCTTCACAAACACCATTTTAAAAAACATTAGAAACAAAAACCAGAGAGAATAAACATTAAAATCATGATTTTAATCCCTAATAAAGTTCAATAAAATCAACTACATAATTATAGGTTAGCCCCAAATGAACCAATAAAATATTTATATGAAAACCCCCCAATTTCACATAAAATTGGCACTTAAAATTCACTTGCATTACAAACACCACTAAAACCAATTTTTTGCAGCAATATTCAAATGAAATAAACATAAAAATATCATAAACACAGCATATAGGTCACAAATATTTCAAACACAATGGAATCACCTACCAAAGTAATGAAAACCCTTGAATCCTTTGTGTTAAAACTCAAATGCACCACCGCCGCACCTCAAGGAAGGTAAAACAGCCCTAAAACCAGAATTTCAGACCATGAAAAACAAGATCAAACCCTGATTTCGAAACCCTACTTTCTGGACATTAGTAACTTCAAGAATAAGGTAATAAACCCTAAGAAAATGGGATCAAGAAGGATGGAAACCCACTTACTTGAGTTATCTTGAATAAATCTCCCAAAATACATCAGTATCTGAATTTCCAAACATCCAAAAATTCAAGTGAGTTTTGAAAAAGGATTAGGAGGTCATTTAGGAACTATAATGGGGGGGAAATAGTGAAAAATGAAGGAGTTATGATGGAAACAAATTACCTCTTCAAATCTTGACGATTTGAGAAAGATTGAGAAGATTTGTCCTAATCCGAAATGGAAATGAGCTAAAAATAGGAAAAAGTGAACCAGGGGTCATACCTAGGGAAGTTTTCTTCGAGTGGGAGGTGGAATCACTGAAAAATAGTAAAAATTGAATAATTTATTAAATAAACAAATTTTATTTTTAATACTGGAAATGGGCTTCCGGTCTGGCCCAATTTCTTAAATAAAAACCCAAATCCAGCATGATTATGAATTCCTAAAGGGTCCAAATTAATATGGAGGTGTTAATAGGTCAGAGGAGGCCATTTGGAAAGTATAGTGGGTGAAAAATATTGAAAAATTAAAGAGTTATAAAAGAAAAAAATGGTTTTTAAATTTGGAAATGGGCTCACGGTTTGGCCCAAATAATGAAAACTCCCCCATTCCTCCAAAAATGCATGGAAAACCCCCAAAACAAAGCAAGAATGAAAAATAAATGAAAAATAACTTTAAAATAAGTCATGGATGGAATAGTTTCACATAGGATGCACATGGTTTTTCTAATAGTGCGTTGCAGAGTGTGTGGGGTGTATCACATGTACAGTAGGGTGCACATGGTTAACGCATGGTTTGGAAAACCGTACTGCCAAACCATGTTGCCTTTAAAGTTTGGGTTAAATGAAATTTTTCACCTTTTTTCTATTTATAACCTCCCTCCTTTTATTTTCACTCCCACGCACAGTAGACTCTTCTCTATGGTTGAGAGATCCTCCTCAACCTGGACTAGGATTTGTGGTCGTTTCTATTTCTGGACTCTAATTTGAGTGTCATATATCATGTTGTATATCCACCAGTAAACTCTTCATTCCTTTATCTACTTTGTTCATTCATCTACTCGTCGAAAGAGTTATTTTGGTGTGAACTCATATGCCCTATTTTTAGGTGGTTTGTCTTTTTTTTGTTTTCTTCTGATTTAGGTGGAACCAAGGGATAATACTAGATGAGTGTTCTACCATAGACATAAGGTAGGTGGTATATACCTTTTCCATAAGGTTTCATCATTTAATAAACTATTTTCATTGTTCCTCATGTTATACCTTCAAAACATTTCTTATAAATTGAATGATGAGATTTAAATAAATGATTATGCCTAAACTGTGATGCCCTTGTATCACCTAGACTTCGTTGGAGGTTTTCAACCTCAAACCAATCCACCCATAAGGTGTGTGATTTTATTTGACCTATGTTAAAGCCAACCCTTTGGGTGTGTGATCTCTCCATATACTAGTGGGAGTCTTATCTAAATTAAATGACTTAGTTGGAGATAGGCAGGCCTCTATTTCCATGTTATTAAATGTTGTTGAAATTTATAAAATGGTTCGATTAATTGAAACATGAAATGAGATAGGTATTCCATTGGAGTGTACCTTTTTTACATTTTTAGTTATAATTGGGTATGGACACTAACATAGATAATGTAATTTCATATTACTTGCTTGATATTAGACATCTCAGTATGGCACCAAATCCTTATGAACCTGTTTCATAGCAGTATGACGTTGACTAGGGAATTGAGGTATGGAACCTATGAACCCTAGGTATGTTTGATTACAGTATGGAACTAACAGACCAAAATAATATGCAATTTTTTTATTCAAATTTTCATCATTTTTGGGTGATTTTCAATGATAAAACCCTTTATTTTTAATGTTTAAATTAAATGTGGGAATTCATGATGATAGGAATCAAAATGATTTTAAGAAAAGTAAAAATATTTTGGTTTTATATTTGGAAATTATATTGACATCTTGATTATGGTTTGTAATTATTCTAACTCTTTTAATTATTTTTGTGTAAAAAATAGGTCAGCATGCTCACTGACATCCCATGCATGCACCATCGTTCGCCACTCACCGCCACCAAATGCATGCACCACTACTTACCACTATCTTCCACCCCATACATGCACTACTACTCACAGCTTTACACCACCCCATGCATGCACCGACACTTGATTATAATTTTTCCTAGTGCAACACAATGGTTGACCAGGGTCATCTCAATTGAGTAGCCTTTCAGTTTGGTTCACTCAGTTAATCTATTTCACCTAAGCTATCTATTTTTATTTTTTTTATTAATTTAAGAATAAATGACAATATTTTTGTATTTTTTATTAATTTTTTTAGGACATTAAAAATGATAATTTATACTAGCATTCAAACTAGACAGAATAATTTGAGAAGAAATCGCTTGTTCTTGGGTTCAATCTTGAATTCAAAAATTATTCTCCATTATGTTCTTGATTTTAGTTTAATAATACAAACATTAAATCTCATGTTTGGACCACTATTCTTTATTTATAAATTATGTAATATCATTTAATGTGTAAGCACTCTTAATTCCACCTCCTCCTTTAATTAAGGTTGATAAAACTCCTTGATCTGGGTGGTGTCATCTTCTAGGACCCAGCTCAATCTATGATGTTTCATCCATTGATTAGATAAACTCTAATGTATGAATAACTAACCAATGGATATAGGTAAAATTTATTAAAAAAGAATAGATATAGTTTGAGTTGCATGTCATCAGGGTCAGTCACCACATCAAGGACATTCAACTCACCCATGCATGCTAATCAATTCTATCTACAAAATTAAAATTAAAATTTTAAGAAAATTCATGAACACCTTGAACTCCCCCTGGGAAAAACCTTGGGGTTAGACTCTCATTTTTGAGAGTAAGAGATTACTTGGTGAGTGGATGGAAGAGGAGAAGAAGAAAAGATAAAAGAATAATGTAAAAAAGAATGGTGGATGAGAGAAGTAAAATAAAAATGGAAGAATGGGGGATGAGAAGATAAATATAAAGGGGGAGAGAGAGAATAAAATAAAATAATAAAATATATATTTTATAAATAATTTTAAAATAATAATAATAATTATTATTATTATTATTAAAGGAAGAATTTTTAAAAAATAAGAGGGATAAAGAAAAGGATAATAATTTTAAAATAAGACTTAAAATTATAATAATATTAATATTAATAACAATACTTATAATTAAAATAATAAAATTGATAATAATAATTGTGGAATGGATTAAGAAAAAAATGAATGGATTAATTTAATAAAAATAAAATTTAAATTACAATTGAAAATAAAAAATCAAAGAAAACTAGAAAATAAATAAGAAGAAATGGGGGAGATTTGCATCCAACCTCCCTCAAAGTAGATCTCCTCCTTGATGCTCTGGATGATGGAATGAGATGGATTGGATTCATTTGGGAATGAGGATTTCTCCTCCTTATATATTCTAGATTTTTCCTCTGAAAGTTTATGCGTGTTAGACTCATTAAATAGTTGATTCACGTGTGGAATCCTTAATGAAAGTTTTTCCCAATTTTCTTTCACATATCCCCTCTTGGTTTAAGAATATTTGTCCATGTGTAACAATAGTTATTATTGTTTCACTTGGATAATTTAATCTACTTATACAGACTCTCCATATTATATGTATCTGGTTTCCCATGCATTAATGGACTTCCAAACAGATGATTCACGTATTGAATTATTCATGAAAGTTGTTAATAAAAATCATTCTCATATCCCCTCCAAATTTCAGAGATTTTGGGTCATACAATCAAGAGATACAGTCCCAACATCAAAAATATTTATATCTTTGAACAGTTTTGAAGGCCTAAATTGTGAGCTATTGTTAGGCTTCCAAATGATGGATTTAGCTTTAGGTTCCAAAGAATGAAATGAATACAAGGATCTGTCAAATACTAAAAAGAAATGAATCCATGATTTTAATAATTATAGTATATTTTATGTCCTAAATATAGAAATAATTTAAAATAGTTAAAATTTAAAATAGCTCATTTTTTCAATTGAGCTCTTAATACAACTAAAATCATAAAATATGAGAATTTCCCTTTAAATAACACTTTTTTGAGATTTAAAACATTGAAATTCAAAGTAAAATTATGGAAAATATTTGTTCGATAAATTCCTACACACTTAAACCATGTTTTTCCTCAAGCATAAAATCTAAACATTGAAAATCAAAGGGCACCAATGTTATCAATATTCAAATTTCAATAAAATTTAATAAAATAATTATCAATATCAAATAAAAATTTAAAATTACACATAAAATATCAATTCAATTTTCCATTCTTCAAATAAATATTAAATTCATGTATTTTACTTTTCCCCTTTCAAAAATGATGGAACTTATCCTTTAATTCATTAAAGCTCCTCAATTCATTATTATTAAACATGAAAAGCCATGATGTACCTCACTTTTGATTATTTTATCTCATCACTCATGATAAAATTTAAGTATATTTATTCTCATATCATGATAACATTATATTTATCCATAATCTTTTAAAATAACTACTTTCTCAACCTTGTAATAGAAAATTCACATAAAACCACGAGGAATTGAAATTAAGGTTCTAATGACTCTGATGCTTAAGGTTGGTAGGATTTTATGTCTAAAATTAAATATCAAGGAGAAGGTTTAACTCTTAAATAATAAATCATGATATTCAAAGTAAAAAAATTTAATGAAAATATCCCCTTAAAATTGTAACAACTCCATAACTTTCCCCAATACTCAAAGTAATTGTCATGATTACTTTAAGCATAATGAATGATTTTTTTCTAATCTTGAATATATATTTTTTATTCCTTTATTTCTTTTTCAAAGAACATTTTTAATTTTTTTTCTTTTTCAAAAGTTATGATTTAGAATAAACTTCACATACACCACCTAACCATGTATGATAGAAATCATAGGTCTAATAATGGTGATTTTTGGTTCACCCAAAACACAACCCATTTTTCTCATTTGTTTGGTTATTTTTGTCATTTTAATTTGTTTATATTCAAGAGGAAAAAATAATAGAGTACAATGAATGATTCCACAACCTTTTACGATTACCAAAATAATAACTTCCACCCTTCTTTCTTATAATTAAAATCATTCCATTTACCATGATTCTCTTTACCCCCACACTTCTGTTGTAATAGAGGGTGTCTTAGACCCAACTTGAACAATACTTTTAATTACCATTACATGTATACAGATTGATATATATACATGTGTATTCTTAATTGTTTTTATAATAGTGTTGATATTTCTGCATCCACTATTTATATGGTAATGTCCATAGATTATGTGTCGTATCAAAATATTATAGAATTTCCCAGCTATAATGAAAACCTCAATATACTATGAAATTAATATTAAATATATATGTTCTATGGTATAGATACATCATACTGATAGGACACATATGATGTTAGACTATCAGGTGTTGAGGGCTCATAAGTATTGAGACTTCTTCTCATGAAGTTCACACTTGGTAATCTCTAGTAGTGAGATCATGAGGACATGCCCTCTAATAAGAACACCACATGTTTTAGGTGTCATTGGTTATTCTTATCTACAAACATGTGTATTGGCCTCCCAACTTTAGATCATTATCAGTGTGTACCATTTGATCACTTAATTTGATTCAAATAGAAAACCATGATAATTAAATTGTGGTGAGTTATTTTTTGTTGGGTGCATAATTTTTTGTATGGCATTGGTTGAATGATCAAGATATATTTTGTCACTTCTGAGTTAAGGAAGAGATATCTCATGGTCCCGAGTTGACCAGGATGGTAGTACCTTCATAAATCCATGTCCATGGTATAATAAGGTAAGTCCATCTAGTAAGTTCATGAAATATATAAATCAATAAAATTATGGTGACACAAGTGTGCATCCCGCTTTATGAGATATCTCCAAACAAGGAGATTATATTACACATTTAGTGTTCACAGGAGGAATTCGTAGCTATGACATTCCTTATCTCCTTAGGGGCCTGGATGGGTTTCTAGACTCCACTCTTGATATGTGGATTGGACTCACTACTATTTAGATAAGTACTTAGAGGGTCACACACTTAGTGTATCCACAAGTTCCACGTATTCTAATGAATAGGAGTTTATGACGAAGTGGGCCCCATGTGTGAGGGCCAATAAACGTTCGAGTTTGAACGATCACATATAAAAAAAATCAATTATATTATTCAAGTTTAGAATATTTATGATAGAATTTATTTCTCAGGGTATTCACTATTTGTTTTATCATAAAAGTGAATATGAGAAAAATATAATTTTTCGAATGAACATTGGATGTTCAAGGTTTGTTAAATTATTTAGAGATCTTACGAATCGAGTTAATGGTTCTTATTTTATCACATAAAATTTTATAGTATTTTAAGTGAGTGATAAAATATTTATAACATTTATGAAAAGTTTATTAAGTCATATATGTCCACAATGGTCTAAAATGAAGGTTATTACTTTCCAGGGACCAAAGTGCAATTTTGGAAAGTATAACCTAAGTGTAAACTCCTTTTAGCCTATTGAATTTTAAGATCCACCATTTTATGAATTTATATAGAGAATATATCTTCTATTATCCTCTCAAGTTCCTAGAGAGATATATTGAAGGAAGAAAAAAGTCGGATTGATCCCGCTTTCTCGATCAAGTCTATATTCATCAGACGATCGAAGAGATGTTGTAAAGCTATTCGATTTCCCACACTTGCACCTAAAAAAGTAAATCGATTATCCTAGAATCTTGGATCATGTAAGGATAATATAGAGTCAATCTATCCTTGCATCTTATAACCACGACACATCGGTGGTGAGTGAATCAAACTATAATCTATTAACGAATGAGGTACCTTTTAATATTTCGTTTGGTTTTTTTTTTGTGATTAAATTGAATTGAACATTATCCTTATATAAATATCGGTAGGGGTTTAAGTGGATTCTAATTTTTTAACATGAATTCAAACCCAATTTTTTTTGAATTCTTTCACACTTCCTCAACACCCTGGGTTCTTTCAACTTCAACTTTAAAATATCATAAAAATACTAAAAGGAATGTAGGAATTGATAAAACTAGCTTGAAACATGGCTCATTCCTCTAAAGGTCACTCATGTTCTCTATGAACTAATGAAGTATTAATATAAAGATGTTTTTTTAGGATATTTGTTTATCAAAATATGTCTCAATAATTTTAAATATGTTTTTGCATAGTCATAACTTTGAAAAGTTCAAATAAAATTTCTAGAAGGTGGAATGCCCCTAGATCACTCAAGAAATATGCTCAAGATATAATAGTAAGTACTTAGTCTAGAAATCCTCTTAGGAATGGACATATGATATCAAAAAATAACTCAAGGAATTATTAATAATAAAAAATCAATTCACATGAATTTTAGAAATTCAAAACATGAAAATTTGTTGGTAAATTTCATTTACATGACTCAATTAATTCCCTTAAATCATAAGTCCTCATTTCAATATTCATGATTCACTTTAATCATCTAATTTTATATTTTACCCATTCAATTTCATTAACATTTGAAATCTAAAACATGGAATCACAAGATTACTAAAAAACTCATGTCTCCTAGACAAGTCATGTAAATACTAATTCAAGTGTGGGCATGCGATTTTATCTTTAAAGATCAAAACGTATTTTTAGACAAAAATGTAGGGAGTTTATAAGATGATAAAAAGTGAACTTTTTTTCCCATAAAGCTTGGTCCTTCTCTTCCACTGGTTGAGTATTCCTTCTGCAATCATGAACCTATAAAAGAAAATAACTCAATTAATCATAAGGGTCATGTCATTAAAGCTCAAAAAAATAGGAGGGAGTGGGATGAATGCTGAACTAATTCCTATTAAATGAAATTGAAATCTAAATTCCTAGAAAGCATTTAAAGATAAATCTTAGTATGATCCCCCGAGAGGGCCTTGAATTTTTACTACCTCCATAGAGCAGTACCATCTATTATCCAAAATCAGATGGTGGATGAAGCTTCTTTTATTTTAACCACCATATGTGGCTTTTCCCAGCTTATGCTTCATCCTTCTGGGTGAGGAATGATTCATGTATAGAGTACACCAGATCCTCCCCCTTCGCAATGAGATATAGCTTGTTTGGTGGGGTAGGATGAAGTATGAATCATCCTCCTTCTTGGTTGTTATTGGTGAAACCTTCTTCTCTTCTAGTGTTGGATTCCTAGGGACTGCATGCATTGAATGATCAAATGGATAATACATAGGTAATTATAATTGAATAAAATTCGAATTTTAATTTTTAATAAGTAATTTCTCCCTTTCAAAATGATTATTCCCTGGTCTGATTTCCTCAGTCTCATCTACTTGGATCTCCTAATTGGGCTCCTCTGATGCATGTTCATTGAAATCAGGGAGCTCTATGTGTTCCTCAGTAGGTGCATGTCTAGTTTCTTATTCTTCCTCCAAGGAATAACAAATATTTTTTTATTTTGTTTAATCAAAACAATAAGGAGTGATTCACAATTTATATTCAATAAAATTATAAGATATAGAATCAAATAAAGGTTCAACTCCCTAAGTTGGTTCATCTTCAATCTTTGCTTCATTGGTAAGTTCCCCTTGGATTATACTCTTAGTGGATTGAGGCAGGTATTTGGGATCCTCCATTTTAACTTCAAATTCCACCACTTGGGTGGTGTCTTCCTCCAGTGGTGTTGGATCAACTTATTTTCATGTTATGGGGAGATAAAGAATTTCCTCACATTCATTCTATAATTCATCCAATTCTTATTGATCTCCCACATGTATATCATAAGTAAAGTACTCATATTTTTCCTCTTTAGGTAATACAAGTGGCTCATCTTATTGTTCAAGCTCTGATTTATCTGATGGTTCTTAGATATATGCAGTTATCCAATCCATTTTTTCTTGAAAAAATTTCACCATCTCTTCAATATCTTGAATTTAATATTTGATTTTATATTTTTCTACTTCCTTGTGTAAATATTCAAGCGTAACTTCTTTAAAATCATTGGGAGGAATCAAGGAGAACTATTCTTTTGTCTTTTCCACTTATTAATAAAAATATCGTAAGTACTCCCATAATTTAGCTAGCTCTCTGGCCAATCCTTTAACCACTAGTTGCTTGAGGGTCTCCTTGAGCTCCTAGATGAGGTCCTTGAATTCCTTCTCTATGAAAATTTGGCTTTGGGATCCCCTAATCTATCTATACCATAATGAAATACTCTCTTCTACAGACCAGGGGGCTTCAGCTACTAATTCTGGCACCTATGAGTAATCGTCAGTCCATACAAAATAATAATCATTTAAATATATCATGGAAATAATTTTTTTAGTTTTTATTTTTATAAAAATAGTAAAATGTATCTAAAATGTAAAAATAGAAAATGTAAATGAATGATTGATTGGATCCCTAGAAACGGCACCGGTTTTGATGCATGCCTATCATGGGGCATGGTCAAAAGTAATTATATTTTTCTTAGTACAGTACAGTGACTAACCAAGGTCATCTCACTTGAGAAGTCTTTTAGTTTGTTCACCTAATTATTCTAAATCACTTAAGATATCTATTTTTATTGTTTAAGTGTTTAATGAAAAAAATGATAATCTTTTTGGGTTTTTAATTTAAATGACATGCATTATGGAAATTCAAAATTTAGACAAACATCCAATTATAAAAAAATGGGTTAAGGAATAAAACACTTGGTCTTGGGTTCAATCATTATTCTCCTTTGTAGTTTTGATTTTAGTTTGATAATACAAACATGGAATTTCATGTTTGAACTACTATTCTTTATTTATAAATTATGGAATATAATCAAATGTCCAAGAAATATTAATTCCACCTACTCCTTTAATCAAAGTTGATGACACTCCTTGGTCTAGGTGGTTTCATCTTCCATGACCTAGCTCTATCAATGTTGTTTCATCCATTGATTAGTTCAACTCTAACATCTAAATAAATGACCAATGGAGATGTGGAAAAGTGATTAAATAAAAGAATAGAAAAATATTGAGTTACATGTCCTTAGGGGTAGTCACCACATCAGGGACATTCACCTAACCCATGCATGCAACTCAATTTTATCTATAAACTTAAAATAAACTTTATGGAATGTAACAAACCGACTCGGTTTACCCTCAAACCTAGAACCTGACCTATTATGTCACGTATCCGAAGGGAGTTCCCGATCCCCATGGGCTGGCGACAAGCACCCGGGCATCAAACAACAAACAATAAGGAATTATTTCATCTTGCCTGAACAAAACATGAGGCATATATATACATGAATAAAAAAAGAAACAGAAGAATACTGATGAATATATGCCATAACTATAAAAATATAGAGGAAAAAAACAAATATAAAAGTATCCAAAACTCCAAGAGACACGTCCAACTACAAAGGACTATAACCAAATAGCTACTCCAAATGAGTGTGTGGACAAACTCCCAGTATATCACCAACATCCACCCAACCTAGCTGATACAAAACCTCGCCACCTCATTATAGCACCTTTCCATTCCCTGCATCGAAAGACATACAAAGGTCTACGCACCACTGAAGAGGTGTATAGGGTGTGAGTTAATAGGCTTAATAGAATCCCACTCAGGTGTTCCATAACAAGTCTCTGTATAAAAATTATTTTATACTCAATTTAAATAAAACATGGCATGATAAGCAGTAAAGTAGTTTTATAGAAAACATGTTAAACAATTCCCTTTTAATCACAGTTCTAAAACAAAAGTAGATATATCAATTTCAAAGAACATTTTCCATATTATCTATCACAAGAATCAATATTCATATCAAGGTTAAAATAGTCCAAATCCAAGAAATACGAAAACAACATTAGCAGCACGAGTATCAAAATACCAAGTAATACAATAGGCTAGGAAGCAGCCTACTCTTACCCATTAATTTATGAAACAGTGCACTATGGTACTTGAATCCAATGATCTACACTCCAGGACCAGGGAGACACCCCAAAAAGTGAATCCCTAATATCACATATGTTCCTAGAGCCAATAATATTCACTCTGGGAAAAAGTAACAACCCAAAAATTAAACCCCCCATAATAGATGATGGACTCAAAATTAACATTACACCTAATACCCAAGGTAACCCATGTGCTCATTTTCACAATCATTTCAAAATTTATAAAACTATTTGAAAACCATTTCACAAAAATATTTTCAAATTCTTTGAAAATAACCCTTTTTCTTTCCATTTGTAAAAAAACAAATAAAACCACTTTCATTAAAAAACTCTTTCCAACACACACAAAAAATCATGCCAATTTCATAGGAAATTATTTGTAAACTGATTCACAAGAATGTAATAACACAGTTTATCAAACAGAAGCTAATACGGAACCACCTACCTCAAAACTCAGGTCGCACACGCCTGAAATGGGATCCACAAACAATGAAAACCCAACAACAACTAAAAAGGCCCTATAATTCAATCCACATGTCTTAGGATTGATTCAAGTAAGAAATAGGGTTGTAGGAGGAGAGGAAATATCACATACCTCAACAATGAATTCCCTATGCACCGTGACCTTTAAAGGGACGGTCTCTGGAATAAGATCACACAACATATCTTGGAAGAATACAAGAAGAAACACTAACTTAGACCAGAGGATTTGATAGCGCAACCCAAGGGTGTTACCACAATCAAATATAATGAAGAATTGGAAAGATAACTTACCCAAAGAGATGTACTAAAACTGTAATGAAGATCGAACATCGAGAAGATCGATATAAAAGGAATGGTGTCTTTAAAAATCATTGGAGAGGAGTTTAGGTTCAAGATCAAAGAAAAATAGATGATCGAATGGGAACCAAAAACCCAAGTGGCGCCCTAAAACATCCCTTCATGGGGAATTACATGATGTGTAATTCCTTTACACACTGTGAAATATATAGTGTTTAAGTACGCCAAGAAATCTGTCACCTCAGATTTAAAATCCATTATTTAAAACAATCATGATGTGTAATGCCTCTTCACGATGTATAACCCTTCACAATGTTAAGACTTTCATGACTTGTAGTTAGAAAAACTTACATGTCGTGTAACCTAGTTACACACTGTGAAATATTCATTCATTATATAGAAAAGGTCGATTAAAGCTAAGAGTCTAAAAAATATTTGATTTCACCATTATAGGTATCCTCTCAGTTCCTTCTCGGTCCTCTACAGAAAATGGGAAAAAGTAGAAACCATGATGAGTTCAAGGACGTATATGATGGATCAGTAATGAGATGTTATATGGAAAATTCAAGAACACCTTAACCTCCCCATAGGCTAAGCCTCGGGGTCAACCTCTCATTTTCGAGAGTAAGATATCATAGTAGTGGAGTGAATGGAAGAAGAGAATAAATAAAATAAAATGAAATAAATAATAAATTAAAAAGAATGGTGTGAGAGAATAAAAGATTAAAATAAAATAGAATTGGTATGAGAGAGAGAGAAAGAGAAATAAAATAAAACAAGAGGAAGAAAATAATAAAAGAAATAAAATAAAATAAAGACAATATATATAATTAATAAATAATTTTAAAATAATAATAATAATAAAATATTATTATTACTACTATTAATAATTATAATAATACTAGTTATGTTAATTATAATAATAATACTAATTATAATAATACTACTAATAGTAATTATTATTATTATTATTATTATTATTAAAATAAGAAGAAGAATATGGGTGGAACACAATTTAAAAAAAATGCATGAATTTTTTTATTTAAAAAAAATTAAAATTAAAATTTAAAAATGAAAACTAAAACAAAATTAAAATGAAAGAAAAAAATTAAAATAAAATAAGAATAACATGGGAGAAGAGAAGTGCATGGAAGTGGCCACCTTTGAGATCTCCTTGGCGGTGTCGACTGATGGTTTTACAAGGAGGAAAGGCTTCTTTATATAGACAAGGGGTAGTGGCTCAGCCTTAATGGAATTCAAAGATCCCTCAAATCAGGGAGGATATCTTCAGGGATTTAAATCACCCTAGGACCCATGATGAATGAAGATTATGCATGGAATGAATGAATAATTAAATCACTCGATGAAACATGGTTAATCATTATTCAGTGTGAAAGAATTCATATAGGTGTCCTCAGTGAGGTAGCAGCAATGAGTAAGTGGTCAGTGGGAAAGCAGTGGTGGCCGATGGATCTCGAGCAGCGGCGGAGAATGAGGTTCATTGTGGGCAGTTCCATGTGGCAGAAGGTAACCATGGAGGTGGACAAGATGTGGCGAATGGTGGGGAAGTGGTGGTTGTATGCATGCAGCAATGCTCAATGAAGGCGGAGAATGGAGGGGTGAAGCGGAAGTGGAATCCAGTGGCACGATGCAGTAGTGCCACAGGGGATACATGCATATGGTGGGTGCACACATGTGGCGGTGTATACATGGGGTGGCAACGAGTGACGGTGCATGCATGGGGTGGCAGTGAGCGGCGAGCGAGGGTGCATTCATGGGGTGTTGATGAGCGGCGAGCGGCAATACATGCATGGGGTGGTGGCTAGCGATGAGCAAAGGTACATGCAAGGGGTGTCAACGAGCCTGTTGGCCTATTTTTTACAAAAAAATCATTAAAATAGTTATAACAATTCCAAACCATAATCAACATGTCAATATAATTTCAAAATATAAAACCAACATCTTTTTACTTTTCTTAATATCATTTTTATTCCTATCATCATGAATTCCCACATTTAATTAAAACATTGAAAATTAAGGGTTTTAACTTTGAAAATCACCCAAAATTATGGAAATTTGAATAAAAAAATCATATTATTTTGGTCTGTCAAATACCTCCACACTTAAAACATGTTTATCCTCAAGCATAAAATCTCAAAAATAAGTTAAAGAGGAAACCAATGTTTATCAATATTTAAATTTCAAAGTAATAAAATCAAATTATTATCAATTCTAAATTAAATTCTCAAAATTCACATAAAATTTCAATTCAATTTCCAGTTTTTCAAAGAAATGGTCAATTCATGTATTTTACTTTTCCCCTTTGAAAAAAATTGAACTTCTCATTTCATTCATTAAATCTCCTCAATTCATTATTATTAAACATTTCAAATCATGATTTAACTCACCTGAATCTTTTCACTCATCTCTCATGATAAAATTCAAGTAGATTTATGCTCATATCATAAGAACATGATCCTTATCCATAGGCTTGTAAAAGAACTACTTTTTCCAATTTTTAAAGTCAAAAGACCCATAAAATCATTAGGTCTTTTCAATTAAGGTTAAACTGTCTCTAAGGCTTAAGGTTGGTGGGAATTTATGTTTTAAAAATAAAATCTCAAGGAGGAGGTTTATATCTTAAAGCATAAATCATGATATTCAAAGTAAAAGTTTAATGATATTCTCCACTTCAATTTATATCAACTCCCAACTTTCCCAAAAGTGAAAAGTAAATATTGTGATTAGTTTAAGCATAATGAATTATTTTTGACCTCTCTTGAATATATTTTTTAGACTTTTATACTTTTTTTCAAATAACCTTTTCATTTTTTTTATTTTTTCAAAAGTTGTGATTAAAATAAACTTTACATTCACCACCTAACCACATATAATTAAAATCATAGGTATGGTAATGGTGATTTTTGGTTTACCCAAATCAAAACCCATTTTTTGTCATTTTTTTAGTTCTTTTTTGTCATTCTCATTTTTTTTACATTCAAGAGAGGCAAAATAATAGAGTACAATGAATGATTCCACAACCTTTTAAAAATTTTATAATAACCACCTCCACACTTATTACTTAAAACGAAAATCATCTCATTTACCATGATTATCTTCACCCCCAAGCTTCAACTTTAAAATATCATGAAAATACTAAGAGGAGGGTAGGAATGGATAAAAATATCTTGAAACATGGATCATTCCTCTAATTGATTCATGGTCTCTATGATCTAATGAAGCATTGATGTAAAGGTGATCATTGTAGTATAGTGGTAAGTATTACCGCCTATCACGTGGGTGACTAGGGTTCGATCCCTAACAGCGGAGCCCATTTTGAAACATGTCTATCATGGGGCATGGTCAAAAGCAATTATAATTTTCCCTAGTGCAGCACAGTAGGTGACCAGGGTCATCTTACTTGAGGAACCTTTCAGTTTGGTTCACTCACTTAATCTATTTCACCTAAGCTATCTTTTTTATTTTTTTGATTAATTTAAGAAAACAATGACAATATTTTTGGGTTTTTGATTAATTTTATAAGGACGTGAAAAATGAGAATTTATACTAACATAAAAACTAGACAAAATGAGTTAAGAAGAAAACACTTGGTCATGGGTTCAGCCTTAGATTCAATCACTATTATATTTTATGTGATTGATTTTAATTTGATAATACAAACATAACATATCATGTTTGGGCCACTATTATATATTTAGAAATTGTGGAATATCATTGAAATCCTAAGCACTCTTAATTCAACCTCCTCCTTTAATCAAGGTTGATGAAATTCCTTGATCTGGGAGGTGTCATCTTCCAGGACCAAGCTCAATTGATATTGTTTCATCCATTGATTATCTTAAATCCAACATGTGAATAACTAACCAATGGAGAGATAGAAAATTGATTAAATAAAATAATATAGATAGGTTGAGTTTTAAGTCATCAGGGGTAGTCACCACATAGGATACATTCTCCTCACTCATGCATGATACTCAATTCTATATTCAAACATAAAATTAAACTTTAAATAAAATTCATGAACACCTTGACCCCCCCTGGTGCCAAGCCTCTGGGTTATCCTCTCATTTTTTTAGAGTAAGAGATTACTTGGTGGAGTGGGTGTAAGAGGATAAGACGAAAAAGATAGAAGAATAAAGTAAAAAAGAATAGTGGATGAGAGAAGTAAAATAAAAATAGAAGAATAGAAGGTGAGAAGAGAAAGAGAGAGAGGGAGAGAGAGATAATAAAAGAAAATAATAAAATATATATTTTATAAAAATGTTAAAATTATTATTATTATTATTATTATTATTATTATTAAAGGAAGAATTTCTAAAAAAGAAGAGGGAGAAATAAAAGGATAAAATAATTTTAAAATAATAATGTTATAATTATAATAATAGTAATATTAATATTAATAATAATAATATTATTATTATTATTATTATTATTAAAAGAAGAAAATTGTGAAGAAGAATTGTGGAATGGATGGAGAAACACAAATTCATGGATTAATTAAATAAAACTATAATTTAAATTACAATTGAAAATAAAAAAACAAGGAAAACTAACAAATGAATAATATGAAATGGGGGAGATTTGCAGATGGCCTCCCTCGGTGGATATCTCCTCCTTGGTGCCCTGGATAATGGAATGGGATGGATTAGAATGATTTTGTAATGAGGATCTCTCCTCCTTTTATAAGACATATTTTCTATTCGAAAGTTTCCACATGTTAGGCCCATTAAATGGCTGATTCACACATGGAATATTTTATGAAAGTTGTTCCCAATTATATTTCATTTCTCCCCTAAACTTTTCAACATATTTTGACATGTCTAGTGAGAGTTATAACTATTTTACTCTGAGAATTTAATCTACCCATACAGATTCCATATTACATGTCTCTGGATTCCCATACATTAATTGCCTTCCAAGTGGTTGATTCACATGTGGAATCCTTCATCAAAGTTTTTAAGAAATATCTCGCATGTCTTCCCTCCAAATTATAGAAATTTTGGACTTTTCAATCAAGAGTTATGGTCCCACCATAAAAAATCTCCAGATCTATGAACTGTTTTGAATGCCCAAATTGTGAGCTACTTTTGGGCTCCCAAATGGTGGATTTAGATTTGGGTCCAGAAGAATGAAATGAATCCCAGGATGTGTCGAATACTAAAAATAAATAAATACATGGTTTGAATAAGTATATAATATTTTATTTCCTAAATACATAAATAATTTAAAATAGTTAAAATTCAAAATAGTCCATCTTTTTTATTGAGCTCAAAATACCACTAAAATCATAAAATGTAAGAATTTCCCTTAAAATAACACTTTTGTGAGATCTAAAACATTTAAATTCAAATTAAAATTATAGAAAATATTTTTACTATAAGGTTTCAATTAGGGGATTGAGGTATGGCATTTACGACCCCTATGTATGATTATTTATGGTATGGAGTTGATGAGGAAGATCGAGGTATGTCTCCTACGAGTACCATATACATTCATATCTTTGATATAGTTCACCTTAGTTATATTCCTTGGGACCTGGAAATTGTAGGTATGATAATATTTTCATATGTGGCATATGTCGAGATGGTTGTTACCTGTTGTTGACACATCATAAATATGTATTGATGTCCACTTATGATAGCTGGATATTATTACATCTTTTTCTCATGTAATTGTCATATCTATTGTTCATTTACATATTTTTCAGTTAAACCAACACATGGTTATAATTTATATGCACATGCTGGATTTGTTTTAAATGTCGTTATTGGTGGTCTACTAAGTATATATCACACCCTATTCGGGCCACTGATTGGTACCTGGATAGACTTCATAGATGCAAGTAGGAATAGGGGAAAGCGCTCAGTTTTAAATGCTTAATTTTTCATAGCATGGGAGCAGGGGAGCACAGGACCAAACCTTGGCTCATGATGCTATATGGATATAGTCTTTTTATTCCTTTTGGTTCTTTTGATATATATGTATGTGTGTGTGTTTGCTTCCTTGTATTCTTATTCCATTTTTATTTATAAACATGACATTACATCATTTTCTATATGGTACTCGATGTTTCTATTGATGGATTGTTTATTATTATCATCGGGATGTTTTACTTCCATTGTTCTAGTTGTCATTTATTATTCCTCCATTGTTTATTCATTCATTTATTATACCGTTGTGATACTCTGGTTATGGGGGTATAGTCTCCCCATTGTACTCATTGTAGACCCTCACTACCAATTGGCAACCTATGGCATGCAAAGAGGTGTGCTTGAGGCCTTGTGGCCAACCAGGTTTAGTTACATATGAGTAAACTTCTACTGGGACAATATAACAGTTGTTTATAATATTATCTATAAAGGTATTCAAAATAACTTTGAACCAAGTTCTAGGTATGCTCGAAGAATTTGAAGACCTTATGAAGGATTATAAGAAGATATATTCGGATATGATTAGTATTATCATTAACTAATAAATCTAATTAAAGGTTTATGTTTTTGGCCTTTTTAGAAAAATTAAAAAGATTAAGGAAATGGGAACAGAAGAATTTCTATTCATGAAGAGTTTTTAGAGAATGTTAGGAATGGGGATTCCAAATCTCTATATATCAGATACAAACTTAGAACCAAAATAATTCATTGAGTGTTTGAAAGATTTCAGAATGGGAGCATTTCAATTTTTACAATTTAATAAAATAAATTCAACTTTTAATTGGGTACCACGAATAGTGAAGAGTCTTAAACAATTCATATCTAAGTTTTTTATGGTGTTTTGTGCACATATAGCCTATCAGAGTAGTAGAAAAATCAATAATGTTGTGAAAATTGTACCTCGGGAACTATACAATATGAACTATTTAGAAAGCATTAAAGGAATCATAGTTAAGTGATAACGATTGGCTCGAGTTTAGTTTGAACTTAATCTATTACGAACAAATCTAGATATCATGAAGTATCTATCTAATCGAATCTAAATCGGCAAGAAAAGATTATATTTTTTTTCATGATTTAATCTTCTAGTTGTGTGAAAACCCGTGTAGTGATAGAATAAATCACATATATTATTTATTCATCATAAAAATATTAATTATTTTTTAAATCCAAGATAAAATAGTTTTAACTGCTCTTTTCTCATAAGGTTTTATTTAAAAGTTTAATTTTAAAATTTTTTCATTTGAATTAGACAAAATTTATTTCATTTTTAAAATTATAGTATCAAAACTTACCTTGGATAAAATGTTTTAAAAAAATAGAAAATATAGATTTTTCAATGAATAGTGAAAAATACCTATTTTTGTAAAAAAATGTCTTATATTCAATAAATTGAGTAATTTAAAAGTCCCAATATGTTTTCAATATTATTTCAAGTAACATATTTATTATTTGGTTATATTTAATCCACTTATTTACTTTTTAATCAAATTTATATTGGGTTTTCATATAAGTTTGTTTGTGGGTTTAAAAACAGGATTTTTCTAAAAATTATTTTAAAATGCATAATGTTTCTCCATTTTAATTAATTAAAATAATACCTAATGAGAAATGTTATAAATGAAATTTATAGATTATATATAAATAAATATCAATTAATATTCATACAATTATTATTATTAGTCATAAAGTTAATATAAAATCATCTTTTTCAAAAAAAAATGCACTTCTTGAAAACCTGGTTTTTCACCGCATCTATGGGATTTGTTTTAAATTTAATTTTTTCACTTTTATGATTTGAATTTGGTAAAATTAATTTAATATTTTTAATTCGATTAATTTATATTATCTAATAGTTTCAAATTAATTTTTAACCAAAATAAATAGTATTATAAAAACAGTAAAAACTAATTATCGCAGTTAAGGTAAAAATGGATTTATCGGGGATTAAAATAAAATGATAATGGTTAAAATGCCCTAAAAACTTGTATAAAATCTATTATGTGATCATTTTTTAACCTTATAATGTCTAAGGCTCGAGAATAATCCATTTTTGACCCTTTTGGCATGTGAAAAATTTAGATACACCTTTTTCTTTTCAAATATTACAAGTGTGTCGCTCAGCTCACTTATAAAAGGTCATCACCTATACTCTATTCTTTACACCTTCAAACACTTTTTATTTATCCAAGTTCAGAAAAAATCACTTCTAAACCTCCATCCACTCATTCTAGAATCCTTTTTTAGTCATAAAGTAATTCTAGGAATACTTTTGGTATAATTCTAAAGAGGTGGTCTGAGAAGAGGTAAAATTTCTAACTATGAGTTTTTGTTTATTTCTTCTTACACATATTTTAAATATTCGTAATTTATGATTTATAATAATTATATACCATAAAATTAGAATTTATTATGTTAATTTAATGGCCTATATCCATCTCCTCTTCTCTCTAATGAGAAACGATAATGTCACTCATGTGTACAATGGACTACCGCCTCACTAACTGATATGACACGTTTTCCATCAACACCTCATGGTTGGGTATGATGAATGATATAAAGTATATATATGATATTCATAACATAATTATACCTCTATAGTCATTATACATATATACCTTTTTACTTTTTATTCCATAAGGGATATGATAACGTCGTCCGTGTGTACGGTGGACTACTACCTCGCGATACAATGTGATTCATTTTCCAATAAAGCTTTACATGAAAGGTAATAAGGATAAATTTAATGAATATATGTGATATATATGACATAATTATGATATTAATGAAATATTTATCATTCTTAAAAGATAATATATCATTTTCTTTCTTACCATTTCACTCACTGAAAAATGATAATGTCATTCATGTACATGTGGAATATCACCTTCAAGAAGTGATGTGACTCTATTTTCATAACCAAGCCACAATGATAATATATATAAGTATATTTAAAAAAATATTTTATATATGATATTATTATCATTATGTAAAGATAAAATATTACTTACATCTTTTCCATAATGATCATTGAAAAATGGAAACATTACTCATGTGTATATATCGCCTACTATCTCCATGATCATAATGTACATCATTTCTCAAAACCATATTTCATGATTGGTCTTAAATGTATAATCGATTCATAAATATGATAATTATTTCAAAAGTATTATTCTTTAAATGTTTAAATAATGAACTTTTTTACCATATTTAACCAACAAAAGTCATTTTTGACACATAAGCCAAATATGGTCAAAACATCTAATATAACCCTAATTGATTAAGTAATCATGTATAACATGGTAATAAGTGAAATAAAAGAAATAATAAACTTGAAAAATGTTCTTGATAAATAAAATAATTTTCCTAAGGTTGTTTGACTTAGGATAGAAAAACAATTCTTAGAAGTGAGATAAAAGGAAGAAGATTTTGTAGCTGTATATAAAGAAAAATTCACCTAATTGGCAATGTGGGTCTCAAATTTTATATAGGATATTGATAATAAGATTAATTGATTTTACTCAGGATTTAATTCAAGATATAAAAGAGAATTTTCTTCTCTTGAATTCAAAATTTGTGATAAACTTATTCAATCTACTAAGAAGGTAGAAATAGAGTTTGTTTATGATCATGTATTTCATGACAAGTAGAATAAGTGGTCCAGCTAGTAGGCAAAGGGTAATAATTCATCAAAGAAATTTAGAGGTAAGAAATAAAAGTTCCCATATTATGAAAATTGTGGTAAAAAGAATCATGTATAATGTCTTATGAAGTCTGGGATGTGCTTCTAATATGATAAGTTTGGTTATTATGCTCATGAATGCAAGGAAAATGATCAGACAAAAAATGAAAATTCAATGGTAAGATGTTTTAATTGCAATGAGTTGGGGAATTATGTCAATGTGTGTCCAAATTTTATTACTTGGGATGGAAATCAGCATGATCGAAAGCAAAATGGTGTTACCAAATCTTTTATTGCTGTTATGTTTGATGTTGGGACATCAAATGAAGTGGTGAAAAACATGTTACTGGTTTATTCAAATTATGTCAATACCCTATTTGGCTCTAAATCTTCACATTCATTCATTTTTGAGAAATGTTCAAGTAAATTGGGAATATCACCTCATGAAAGTAAGATGGAAATTATGGTGAAATCTACGAGTGGAAATATTAAAACAACCAATATTTATAGGAATCTTCCTATTATTATCAGTGGGATGGTCTTTCCTATAAATCTTGTTGAACTTTCCATGTTAGAGTTTGATATCATTCTTGGTATGGATTGTATTTTATTTTATCATGATAAGATAAATTGTAGGGATAAGAAAGTTATGTTCAATGATTCCATGAAATTAATAAATTACCAAGAAGTTGAGAAATTGATTAAAAGTGACAATGAAAGTTACCTAGCTCATATTGTTAAAAATAAAGAAACTATTAAAATTATTTATGTAAGTTTGAATTATATATTCTCTTAGAAATAATTTAATATGAGATAGAGAAGATGTACCAATAGTGAATGGATATATAGATGTATTTCCTAATGATTTGCAGAGTTTTATTCCTAATCAAGAGGTTAAGCTAAGTATTTAATGAGTTCCAGATGTTAAGCCTATTTCTAAACCCCATTATCGAATGTCTCATTATAACTTTTAGAAAATAAAAAATAATTATAAAATTTATTAGATAAAGGTTTTATTCGACCTAATACTTCACCAAGGGGTGTCCCTGTTCTGTTTGTTAAAAATAAATTTGGTTCAAAGAAACTTTTAATTGATTATCAAGCCTTCAATAACATCACTACTAAGAACATGTATCATTTTCCTCATATCAATGATTTGTTTGATCAGCTCTAGGTAAATCAGTGTTTTTCAAAGGTTGGTCTGAGGTTTGGGTACTATCAACTGAATTTAAAAGAGGATGACATTCCTAATACTACATTATGAACTATATATGGACACTATGAGTTTTTAATTATTTCATTTGGGTTGCCTAATGCACTTGATGTATTTATAGAATTTATGAATAATGTTTTTCATGAGTTCTTAGACAATTTTGTGGTTATGTTTATTGATGAAATTTTGGTGTATTCTAAAAGTCATGAGGAAAATTAAAGACACATAAGAATTGTTTCGAAAACTTTAAAAGAAAAGAAACTATATGAAAAGTTTAGTAAGTGTGAATTTTGGTTGAAAAAAAAATTCTTTCTATAAAAATATTGTTTCAAAAGATGACATAACTATTGAACCTGCTAAAAAAATACTATCGAAGAATGTCCAAGACCCACAAATTTCATAGAGATTCATAGTTTTCTTGGATTATTGGGTTACTATCAGCGGTTTGTTGAAAACTTTGCTCAGTTGTATAGCCCACTAACTAAGTGAACTTGAAAATGAGTTAAACTAATCTGGAAAAAAGAATGCGATTATTGTTTTCAGAAACTAAAAATAAGATTGGTGAATGATCTAGTTTCGGAACTGCCTTCCAAAAATGGATAATTTTTCATCTATAGTGATGCTTCTTTGAAAGGTATTGTTTATGTCCTAATGCATAATGGTCAGGTAATTTTTTATGCTTCACATCAATTGAAACCTTAAGAGTTAAATTACCCTACACAAGATCTAAAATTACCTAATGTGTTTTTTACTTTAAAAAATTAGAGGCATAATTTTATAGATTTAAGTGTAAAATGTAAAATATATAATGAACATAAAAGTTTGAAGTATATATTCACTTATAAAGAATTGAAAATGAGATATAGAAGATGGCTTTAACTAATCAAGAATTATGATTACACAATTCATTATCATCTTGGAAAATAAAGAAAAGTGGTTGATGCTTTGAGTTGGTAAAATAATGAAACATTAACCATGTTACATGTGGAATGTGACCCTTTGTTTAATGATTTGATGAATTTTTTCCTAGAAGTTATGGATATAGGGACATACTCTATTTTGTTCTAGGTTTTAATGAAGTCGACTTTATCAGAATGAATTAAGCAAGCTCAAAAGGATGATCAATCTTTTTAAGAAAAGGTGGAATTTGTTAATAAGGGTAAGTTTCCATATTTTAATATTGATGAAAAATGTGTTTTACTATTTGTAAAATGATTATGTGTGGCCTGTGATTCCTAATTGAAGAAGATTTGTTGAGTGGAGCTCATAGTTCTCTATTTTCTTTTCATCCAGGCAGCACCAAGATGTACAAAGACCTTAAAAAGTATTACTAGTAAGATGGTACAAAAAGAGATATTTTTGAATTTATCATGAAGTGTTTGACTTGTCAACAGGTTAAAGTAGAATGAAAATTACCAAAGAAAATGTTTCAACCTTTGTCAGTGTTGGAATGGAAATGGGAAAATATATCCATGGATTTCATGGTGGGATTACCAAATATCCCATGAGTTAACAATGTGGTTTGGGTTATTATTGATCGATTAACTAAATCTACACATTTCTTTCTCATTTGATATAATATATATTGAAATCAAATTTCTTGATTATATCTAAAGGAGACAATCATGTTACATAGAGTTCCTCTCTCCATTGTATTAGACCATGATCCCAGATTCACATCTAATTTTTTGAAAGGAATTTAGAAATCTCTGGGTACTAAATTAAATTTCAGTATAGCTTTTCATCCTTGATATAATGATTAGTATGAAAAGATGATTGAGACCATGGAATATATTCTTCATTCTTATTCAATATATTTTCAAGGAAGTTGGGATCAATATCTTTCTTTGGTTGGGTTTTTTTATAATAATAGTTTTTATTCTAGTATACAGATGGCACCTTTTGAGTCATTATATGGAAAGCAGTGTCTAAGGATAGATTTTTGGGATAACATTTGAGAAAGGAAGTTGATGGGAATATATTTAGTAGGGTAAATTTATGAGAAGGTGCAGTTGATTCAGAAACATATGAGGACAACTCAGAGTAGATAGAAAATTTATGCAGATAACCGAAGGAAAGGTCTTTCTTTCAAGGTAGGTGATCATATTTTTATTAAAGTATCTCCATGGAAAATTGTTATGTGTTTTGATAAAAAATATAAAGATAAGTCTATATTTCATTAGGCCATAGGAAATCCAGCATAAATTTGTATCAATTTTCTACCAAGTGTCTTTGCCTCCAATTTTATCCCAAGTATACAACATATTTTATGTTTCAATGTTAAAGAAATATGTGCTGAATTAATCTCAAGTTTTGATCCCTAATGTAGTTCAAAAAGAATAGAATATTTTTTATAAGTAATAATATGTTCATATTCTTGATCGTAGAGAGAAATGTTTTTGAAATAAGGTGATTCATCAGGTTATATATTTATGGAAAAACTCATATAGTTGAAGAGGCAACATGGGAATCTAAAACATCTATGAGGGAAAGATATCTCAACTTGTTTAATAAGTGAATAAAATTGTGAGGATGAAATTTCCAAAGGGTAGAGAATATAACAACCCATGTAATGATAGAATAAATCACTTTCATGATTTTATTCATCATAAAAATATTAAGTAATTTTTAAATCAAAAAGTAAATAGTTTTAACTAAACTCTTTTATCATAAGGTTTTATTTAAAAGTTTAATTTATAAATTTTAGAATTTTAATTATATAAAATGAATTTCATTTTTAAAATTATCTTATCAAAATTCAATTTGGGTAATATTTTGAAATTTTTTGAAGAATATTAAATAGTGAAAAATGTCGATTTTTAGTCTTTTCTTTTCAATAAATAAATTTATTTAAAAGTCTCAAAAAAATTGAATATGATTCAAGAAGAATAAGTATTATTTAGTTATATTTAATCCACTTAATTAATTTTTAATCAATTTTTTATTGGATCTTAGTATATTTTTTTTGGGTTTAAAAACGATATTTTTCTAAAAACTGTTTTAAAATGTATAATGTTTCTCCATTTAAATTAACTAAAATAATACCTAAATAGAAATGTTTTAAATGAAATTTATAGATTGTATATAAATAAATATTAATTTATATTCATACAATTATTATTATTAGTTATAGAGTTAATATAAAATCATATTTTTTCTTTTAAAAATATACTTCTTGAAAACTCTCTTTTTCGTCATATCTGCAGGTTTCGTTTTAAATTTAATTTTATCAATTATATAAGTTGAATTTAGTAAAATTAATTCCATGTTTTTAATTATAGTAATTTATATTATCTAATTAGGTCAACTAAATTTTTTACCAAAATTAATAATGAAAACGGTAAAAATTAATTATCGTGGTTAAGGTAAAAATGGATTTACTGAAGAGGGTTAAACTAAAAACGATAAGGGTTAAAATGACTTAAAAACATATCTAAAATATATTTACTGGTCATATTTAGACCTTATCATGTCTAAGTCTCTAAAATAATCCATTTTGGACCCTTGTATCGTGTGAAAATGTCAGTACACCTTTTTCTTTTCAAAAATTACAAGTGTGTCACTCACCTCACTTATAAAAGGTCACCCCCTATCCTCTCTTTTTCACACCTTCAAACCCATTTTTTGTCAAGATATACCCAAATAACTACCCAAAACCCAGCCCATCATCCTATAAATCATAGTTTGGTCAGAAATTTATTCTAGAAATACTTTAGGTATAATCCTAAAGAGGTGATCTGAGAAGAGATAAAATTCCTAACTATGAATTTTTATTTTATTTCTTATTCCGCTACCTTCAAATCCTCTTCATTTATACTTATATAATAACACCATTATCTCCCATATAATAATATGTTATTATGTTTAGTCCATGCCCAATATACATCTCTTATTCCCTCAAATGGGAAATGATAACGTCGCTCGTGTGCATGGTACGACTACCACCTCGCAAACCAGTGTAATACATTTTTTATAAACACCTCCTATAGTTGGGTATGATGATTGATATAAATTATATATATATATATGGACCTGACTTTAAAACATTACAAAATATTGAATTTTAGTCAAGAACATACATTATTAAACATTGGGGATCTTTTCAAGTTTATATTTTTAAAGAATTAGGATAACTTGCATACATAACATACCACATTCATACAAAGAGGACACTATTAAAAATAGTTTCCATTTTTTTCAAAATATAAAACATTAAAACATAAATCATTATTTCTTTTACAACACTTCATATAAAACATCATGAATCCATTATTTCTCTTACCCATCCTTATATCCTATGAAAAAAAATTAAAAATATGGGATGAGTATAAAACTCAGTAAGGGATATAAAGATAGAAAGTGTTAGTCAAGTGGTAGCATAAAAACCAATAAAACCCATAATCATAAAAACTCATATGCATAAAAACATCATGTAGTTGTCTTGGGAAATATTTTCCATATCAATATTACATTCACCCTTACACATGGAATAACCATTGGTTCAACTTCCATCTTCGTAGTACCCAATGCATTGGAGAGCTATAATGGGGCTCACCCATCATATCTTGAGCTATAATGGGCTCAACCCAACATATCTTGAGCTATAATGGGCTCAACCCAACATATCTAGAGCTATAATGGGATAAAACCAATATAAATAATGTCCAAGGAACATATAATGGTAATAAAGTATCCTTAAATTAAAATAAACCTCTCATGTCATACACATAAAAAAACAATCCTTTTGAAATTTATTAAAGAGAGTTTTAAAATGATTTTAAAAGTAAAGTCCCTTAAAAATATAAATGGAATGTGAATTAACAGAATGGATTGGATATGTATATACAATTTAAATACACATAATAAAAAATAATATAAACAAAAATTCATCACACCAATAATATTAATACCACATAATGAATAAAGAATAAGGTTAACCCAAAGAATGAAAATTGGGTTAAGAATTCCCTTACCTCGGGTTTGTCTTACTTAAAAATTGTTTAAACCTACTGTATAATGGTTAAAAGAGTGTTATTAATAACTTACAGAAACATATCAATATTTATAATATATTTTATGATCATTTCATTACATCATTTCACCCTTTAATTGTTTGTATTTTGTTCCTTTCATTGTTTTGGGTGCGTCTCTTTACATGATTTCCATGATTGGTTAATGATGGATATTATTGATGATTGGAAGTGAAACTCCAGAATTGTAATGGAAATGTATTTACATATTCCCAGTACCATAATTTATACCATTTATCATTTTGAATTTTGATATGAGGATGATTCATAAGTTAAAACATTAATGATGTTCGTTTAGATCATTTTAGTGGTTCTTTTATAATAACGACCTCATTTTGTCTTATAAATTAATGCCATGGGTACAAAAGAATTCCAGAACCATGGATGAGACATAATACATTTATTATAACCTGGTTCAACCATAAAAATGGTTTCATGACCATTCTTTAAATAGTTAATGCAAATTGAAATCACATCATCCATGATATCGGTAATTTTACACCTCACAGAAAATGTTTTTATTCCTTGAATAAGTGGGAGAGGAGAAGAATAATGATGATGAATTTTCCATGAAAATTATAACATATAGAATATACTTGATTTATGGATATTTCATTCCTCTTGGGTAAGAGGAGTTTAGGGAATAAAAGAAAGGAACTCAAAATAAAAGAATAGTTGAGAAATCCCTTACAAAAATTCAGCTGTCTAACTGCTATGCAACATGGTTTTAGAAAACATTAAAAAGAGAGGTTAAGAGGTTAAACCATCAAGAAATGAATCATAAAACATAATATAGCAATAATAAGATGAAAATAATAACATGGTATGGATTCTTGAATTCTATACCACATAAAAGAGAACATGAATGGAAAAAGAAAGAAGTTGAGAATTTTCTTACCTTGTAGAGTACCTCCTAGAACCTGAAGGTTGGGACCTTGGGGGATTGAGGAAACCTTGGGGGACTACTAGGGAGGTAAAGAGTCCATATATTAGTTAATGAGGGATTTTTAATGAATTTAATGAAGGAATGGGTTGGTATTTATAGCAAAAGTGAAGGAATATTTTAATAATTTATAAGGGACACCTCACTAGTGGTATTTGAAAAACCATGGGCATGCCCATGGTATTAGACACTTGGAAAACCTCATATATTATTTTACTGTACAAAATTATACCAGATTTATTACATCATTATTACATCATTAATGATTTCATTAACATACCAAAACTCAAAACTGTATTTTTACTATTCAATGAAAAATCAATTGTTTTAAAAAAATCCCAAAAATCCACCCTAACGATTTTTAAATGTGAAGAATTTAAAAATGAACTCTATTTTTTGAAAATAATTTTCTAAATGTTATTAATTTAATCTTCAAATAAAATAATATTTAATTCAAAAATTAACAATTTTAAAACTATAACTGCTTTTATATCACATTGAAAAATTAACCAAGATGCCATTATCTTAAATATTTAAGAAAATAAAATAATAATACAATTTAGTATTCATTAGGGTCATATTACTATTCATATTACTATTCATAAGGGTTTTTTACTATTCACAAAAAAACAATTTGGTTTCATCATACTCTAAATAACCTACTGAACACAATTGTAGATGACTGTTTTTTGAAATTAAAAACATAGAAGCGGTAAAATTATGTTTAAAGGCTAGTTATAAATATCTACTTAAAATAAAGTTTTATGCATTTCATTTTTTTTTTAACCTTGGGGTGTTACATTATCCCCACCTTCTATAAATTGTGTCCTTGCAATTTTATTTACTCATTAAACAAGTGAGGGTAACTTTCCCTCATAGCATTTTCAAATTCCCATGTTGCTTCTTCAATCATGTGGTTTTTCCAAAAAACATTTACATGGTGGATTACCTTATTCCGCAATACCTGTTCCCTTTGATCAAGAATATGTACTGGTTTATCTTCATAAGAATGGTTCTTTTGTAGTTGAATTGCTTCTAGACTCAACACATGTGATGAATATGTCACATACTTTCTCAACATCAAAACATGAAAAACACTGTGTACCTAAGACAAACTCAGAGGCAAAGCTACTTGGTATGAAACTGGTCCAACTTTCTCTAGGATTTCAAAAGGACTTATGAAACGTAGAATTATGAAACGCAGACTTATCTTTCCTTTCTTATCAAAATGCATCACACTTTTCCAAGGAGAGATTTTAAGGAAAACATGGTCACCTACCTCGATAGAGAAGTATTTCCTTCAGTTATCTACATAAATTTTCTACCTACTCTGAGCTGTCCTCATGTGCTGCTGAATCATCTTCCCTTTCTCAGTCACTTCCTCTACTAATTTTGACCCAATCAACTTTCTTTCACCAACTTTATCCTAAAACACTAGATTCTGACACCACTTTCCATACAATTCCACAAAAGGTTTCATCTATATATTGGAATGAAAACTATTATGATAAGAAAACTCAACTAAAGAAATATGTTGATACCAACTTCTCTGATAGTCCATTGAACAAGATCAAAGCATATAATCCAAAGTCCGAATCATTCATTCTGACTTCCCATCTGAATGAGGATGAAAAGCTGTACTGAAATTTAACTTTGTGCCCAATAACTTCTAAATTCCCTTCCAAAAGTTATAAGTGAATCTGAGATCTCATTCAAATATAATGGAAAGAGGAAATCCATGTATCCTGACAGTCACTTTGATGTATAGTCAAGAGAGATGATCCAAAGTCATTGTATCTCGAATAGAAAGAAAATGTGCAGATATTTTCAGTCGGTCAACAATAACCCAAATCACATTGTTACCTTGAGAAGTATTTGGTAGTCCCACCATGAAGTCCATGGATACATTCTCTCATTTCCACTCTGGAACTGGAAAAGTCTGAATCATCCCTTTCAGTAACTACTGCTCTGCTTTAACCTATTGACATGTCAAACATTTCATGGTAAAATCAGTAATATCTCTTTTCATTCCATCCCACCAATAATAATCCTAAGGATCTTTGTACATATTAGTACTGCCAGGATGAACCTAGAATGGAGAACTATGAGCTTCACACAACAATTCTTTCTTCAAATGATAATCACAAGGCACACACAACCTTTTACTAAATCTTAAAACATAATCTTTATCAAGGTTAAATTCTTGCAGCTTACCCATTTTAACCAATTCTATATTTTTCTGTAGCTCACGGTCTTCCTTCTGTGCTCCCTTAATTCTGTCTGATAATGATAACTACACTGAAACCTAAAACAAAACAGATGTATTCACTATACCAACAACTTCTAAGACAAAATTTATCAAATCATTAATCAAGGGATCATTTTTCAAATGTAACATGGTTAATGATGCATGATGTTTTCGACTCAAGTCATTCGCCACTTTGTTTGCTTTTCCTGGATGATAATTGATCGTGCAATCATAATCCTTTATCATTTCAATCCATCTTCTTTGCATCATTTTTAATTCCTTCTAAGTGAATATATACTTCAGACTTTTATGTTCAGTATATATTTGACATTTGGCTCCGTATAAATGGTGCCTCCAATTTTTCAAAGAAAAAAACATATCTGCCAATTCCAAATCATGTGTGGGCTAATTTAACTCATGAGGTTTTAGTTTTCATGAAGTATAAGAAATTACCTAATCATTTTGAATCATAACACAACTAAGTCCCTTTAATGAAGCATCATTTTAGATGACAAAGTCACCATTTCAGGAAGGTAAGGCCAAAATTGGAGCATTCACCAATATCTTCTTCAGTTCCTAAAAAAACATCACATTCTTCTGTCCAAATAAATTTAACCTCTTTTTGTGTTAACTTGGTTAGCGGGATAGATAATTGTGCAAATTTTTTAACAAAGCGTCAGTAATAACCTGCTAATCCAAGAAAACTACAAATCTCTATAATATTTGGAGGTCTTGTCCATTCATCAACCAATTTTGTTTTGGCAGGATCAACTGTTATTCCATTCTTATTTACAATGCTCCCAAGAAAAGAAATATGTTGCAACCAAAAATCACACTTTTAGAATTTTCCATATAGTTTGTTTTCTTTTAAGGTTTTCAAAACAACCCTTATATGTTTTTCATGCTCCTATTTACTTCTAGAATATACCATAATGTCATCAATAAATACAACCACAAACTTATCCAAGAACTCGTGGAATATTCTATTCATAAGATCCATGGATACAGCAGGTGAATTAGTTAACCCAAAAGGAATAACTACAAACTCATAATGACCATATCTAATACGGAACGCAGTCTTTGGGATATCTTCATCCTTTAATTTCAAGTGATGGTGCCCCGACCTCAGTTCAACCTTTGAAAAATATTACACTCCCTAGAGCTTATCAAACAAATCATCAATATGAGGAAAAGGATACTTGTTTTCAACAGTAATGTTATTCAAGGCTCTATAATCGATGCAAAGTCTCATTGAACCATCTTTCTTCTTAACAAACAAGACAGGTGTGCCCCATGGTGAAGTGTTGGGTCAGATGAATCCTTTATCTAATAATTCTTCCAACTGCTTTTTTAATTCCAGAAGTACCATTTGGTTCATTCGATAAGGAGGTTTAAAAATTGTCTTAGCATCAGGAACTAAGTTAATAATAAACTCAACCTCTCAATTAGGAATAACACCAGGAAAATCATTGGAAAAAAATCTAGGTATTCATTTACCACTGGTACATCATTAATCTGAATAGTTCCCTTATCATTAAAAATATGAGAAAGATAACTTTTATTTACATCCTTTATCAGTTTCTTAGCTTCCTGATATGTTTTTAATTGTATGGGTTCATTCTTGTACACAAACTGAAATTATTTTAGAAAAAACAACTTATTTTTCTCTGTAATCTATCTTATCATGATATAAAGAAAGATAATACATACCTAGAATAACATCAAACTCTATTAGAGTCAAAAAAAACAAGGTTTGCAGGCAAACTCTTTCTATAGACAAGGATAGCCAAATTCTTATAATTTCTTTTTACCACAATATTTCCTCCAGGTGTTTTTACTATGAGATCTATTTTCATTTCATGAGGTTGAATTCCCAATTTTTATGAAAATTTCACTAAAATGAAGGAATGTGTAGACCCTGAATCAAAAAAAACATTTTCAAAATCTGTAAAAACAAACAATGTACCTGATACCACCTCATTTTATGGATCAACATCTACTAAAGTGGTTGAAAAATCCAAAACCTTTTGTTTTATATATTGTTGATTCCTTGCTTGAGTAACTATCTTTATACAAACATTAGCAAAATTACCCAATTACTTACAGTTAGAGCATCTCACCATTGACTTCTTATTAATTTTATGATCATTTTCCTTGCAATCACAATACATGTTTCCAAAATTTACACATCGGTATCATTTCCCAAAATTTACAATACATTCACCAGGATGCCTTTTACCACACTTTTCACAAGAAGAAAAATTAATTTTCTTACCTCCAGACTTTTTTGACGAGTTCTTATCCATTGCCTGCCAACCTGGCTGATTCTTATTCTTGTCATCCCAAGGAACATATGTGTCAGAAAACTACATCTCAACTTTTTCAACACAAGGAACAAGCTTCTCATAGCTTTTAAACTCTATTTAAGCCAAGTATCTTCGTAAAAACGGTTTCAAACCAGAGTATAATCTATTAATTTTACTTTCAAAATCTCGAGTAAAATCTGGTAAATACCTGGCCAGTCTTGTAAAATTGGTTTCATATGCTTCCAAAAAATCATCATCTTTCTGCTTCAGTTCCAAGAATTGTTTCTCCATTCTGAGTTGAACAGTTTTGGGACAATATTTTTCAAGAAAAAGACTCTTAAAATCATCTCATTCCAAACTGTCAAAATCATATCTTTCTCCCATATTCTTAACTAGATACCACTATTTATTGGATTCACCTTCCAAATGATAAATGGATAGTATTACTTTTTTACATTCTGAACATCCCATGACATCAAATATCTTTTTTAGAGCACTGATCCATCCTTCGAATATCACTGGATCTGCGGTTCCACTGAATGCTGGAGGATGTTACCTCATAAAATGATCCAAAACAAGACATGTTTCTTCATGGTTGATCATGTTTCTCTCTGTCATAGATACCACCACCGTTTATTTCTTAATTCAACTAATCCATTTCTATCACAAACTACTCGGTTCTGATTCCCACCATTTTGGGTTGCAGATTCAGACAGACATCATCCTCTTGGTGCTTTCCTACTTCTGCTTCCCTATTTCTTCTGCGGACAACCATTCTGAACAAACATAACATAGATGAAGCAACATGGTAATCCTTAAATTCTATAACATTTCAAATTAATCATAGATTAAAATCAGTTGTGATTTTCTTTAAATATCATCTCAACCCCTAAAGTTATCTAAACCATCCTATGATACCAACTATAAGGAATCGGCCTTAAAACATTACTTAATCTTGAATTTTAGTCAATAGCATACATTATTACACATTTAGGATCTTTTCAGGTTTATAGTTTTAAAGAATTGGGATAACTTTCATACATAACATACCACATTCATATAAAGAGAACACTATTAAAAACAGTTTCCATTTTTTTCAAAATATAAAACATTAAAACATAAAGCATGATTTCTTTGACAAAACTCCATATCAAACATAAAGAATACCTTATTTCTCTTACCCATCCTTATATCCTATGAAAAATATTTTTAAAAACATGGGATTATTATAAAACTCAGTAAGGGATATAAAGATAGAAAGCGTTGGTCAAGTGATAGCATAAAACCCATGATCATAAAAAATCATATGCATAAAAACATCATGTAGTTGAATTGGGACATATTTATCATATCACACTTACATTAACCCATACACATGGAATAAACCTTTGGTCAACTTCCATCTCTGGAGTACCCAATGCATTGGAGAGCAATAATGGGGCTCACCCGTTATATCTTGAGCTATAATGGGCTCAACCCAATATATCTTCAGCTATAATGGGCTCAACCCAACATATCTTAAGCTATAATGGGATCAACCCAATATAAATAATTTCCAATGAACATATCATGGTAATAAAGTTTCTTGAAATCAGGATAAACCTATCATTCCATACACATAAAAAAACAATCCTTTTGAAATTTATTAAAGAGAGTTTTAAAAGGATTTTAAAAGGAAAGTCCCTTAAAAATATAATTGGAATGTGAATTAATATAATGAATTAGATATGTGTATGCAATGTAAATACACATAATACAACATAATATAAACAAAAATTAATCACACCAATAATATTAATACCACGAAATGAATAAAGAAGAAGGTTAACCCAAAGAATGAAAATTGGGTTAAGAATTCTCTTACCTCAGGTTTTTCTTACTTCAAACTTGTTTAAAACTTCTGTATGATGATTAAAATAGTGTTATTAATATATTACAGAAACATATATATCTTTATAATATCTTTTATGATCATTTCATTACATCACTTCACCCTTTAATTGTTAGTATTTTGTTCCTTGCATTGTTTTGGGTGCATTTTTTTACATGATTTCCATGATTGGTTAATGATGGATATTCTTGTCGATTGGAAGTGAAACTCAATAATTGCAATGAAAAGGTATTCAAATATTTTCAGTACCATAATTTATACCATTTATCATTTTGAATTTTGATATGAGGATGATTCATAAGTTAAAACATTAATGATGTTCCTTTAGATCATTTTAGTGGTTCTTTGATAATAACGACCTCATTTTGTCTTATAAATTAAATCCATGAGTAAAAAATAATTCCAGAACCATGGATGATACATAATAAATATATTATAACCTGGTTAAACCATAAAAATGGTTTCATGACTAGACTTGAAAATATTAATGCAAATTGAAATCACATCATCCATGATGTTGGTAATTCGACACAACACGGGAAATGTTTTTATTCCTTGAATAAGTGGGAGAGGAGAAGAATAATGATGATAAATTTTACATGAACATGATAAAATAAATAATATACATGATTTATGGATCTTTCATTCCTCTTGGGTAAGATAATTTGAGGAAAGAAAATAAAAGAACTCAAAATAAAATAATAGTTGAGAAATCCCTTACAAAAATTCGGTAGCCTAACGGCTATGCAACATGCTTTTAGAAAACATTAAAAAGAGAGGGGAAAAGGGTCACCCATCTATAAATGAATAATAAAATAGAATTGAGCAAGAATAATATTAAAATAAGAACATGGTATGGATTATTGAATTCTAAACCACATAAAATAGAACTTGAATGGAAAAAAGAAAGAAGTTGATAATTTTCTTACCTTGTAGAGTAACTCCTAGAACATGAAGGTTGGGACCTTAGGGGCTTGAGGAAACCTTATTAGGACTAATGGGGAGGTAAAGAGTCCAGATCTTCATTGATGAGGGATTTGGAATGAATTTAATGAAGTAATGGATTGGTATTTATAACAAAAGTGAAGGAATATTTTAATAATTTACAAGGGACACCTCACTAGTGGTATTTGCAAAACAATGGGATTGCCCATGGTATTTGCCCATGGTATTATACACTTGGGACACATAATATCTTATTTTACTATAAACAAGTCTACCATATTTATTACAACATTATTACATCATTAATGATGTCATTAACACACTGAAACTCAAAACTGTATTTTTACTATTCACCGAAAAATTAACTGTTTTAGAAAAATCCCAAAAATTCAGCCTTAATATTTTTCAATCTGTAGAATTCAAAAATGAACTCCATTTTTTGAAAATAATTTTCTCAATATTATTAATTTAATTTTTAAATAAAATCATATTTAATTCAAAAATTAACAATTTTAAAAATATAACTGCTTTTATATCACATTGAAAACCAAGATGTTATTATCTTAAAGCCTTTAGAAAATAAAATAATAATAAAATTTACTATTAATTAGTGTCATATTACTATACATATTACTATTCTTAAGGGTATGTTACTATTCACCAAAAAACAAGTTGGTTCTATCATACTCTAAATAACCTACTAAACATAATTGTAGATGATTTTTTTTCGAAATTCAAAACATAGAAGCTGCAAAATTATGTTTAAAGGTTAGTTATAAATATCTACTTAAAACAAAGTTTCATGAATTTCATTTTTTTTAAACCTTGGGGTGTTACAATATATGATATTCTTAACATAATTATTATAATAAATTTTGTTTTTTGGGATAGTGAATTTGAGCATAAATTTTAATTTTTTCTTTCATATGCTTATAAGGGGTAAAATGATCATTTTCCCTAGAATATGATCTCAGATAATTTTTCTAACCACTCTATTGGTCCCATAATATGGTGTTTACCTTATCACAAGAGTTTAAAAGTATTACGAACCATTTGAATATATATGGAATAATTAGTATTTAATATATATTAATTTATTCAGACATATTCATTCAGTTATATCTTTCGAATGGAGATTCAGATTGAGATTCTATCTCCATAGTTGGGTTTGGAATAGGGGGTTTTCTTAGGCGATACATAAACTCATGTTGTGCATTGGTGCCGAGCCCATGCCCCTTTTTCTTTTTCTTTTCTTTTTTTTCCTTTTCTTTTTCATTTTTCTTTTTTTATTACTCCCATGGCATCTTGTGTACACCCCCTACGGGATTCCTTCACTGTACTAAGAGAGGATAGGGAGTGGGAGAGGGATAGAGGGAAGATCCACCATAGATCTCAGGAGGATCCAGGTCGTCGTGTGGTAGTTGTCGATAGTATAAATGGGAGGATCTTCGATGGATTCTGCCCAAAGGTATGTCATTTATAATTTTTGTCATAAATCCCTGTAGATTTTCCAATTTATAGTTTAAAACCCTTTTATCACTACTTAATACCCCTTGAGGGTCGATCTATACCTTTTGGGGATAAAATGGGGGTTTCGGGCTGATTTGCGGGGTTTCTCGTTCGAAAATCTCTATCACACAACGTGTAGTTCAGGATCACATGTCATGTGTTCTTCCCATTTAGGGAAGATGGTATTTTTAGAAGTACATGTTGTGTATGGGGTATACATTTCATGTAATGGGACTCTACCGCATAGCCAGTACCCATCCAGACAGCCTGTGTAGGGGTACATAACCTTGTATAGTACACAGCCAAACCCTGTGTGGGTTGCACGCAGTGTAGAGTTACACGGCCAAGAAAAGGGCATGGTCAGGCCATGTGAGGTACACGGGTAGGTACCCCGTGTAGGGTTCATTCCATGCATCTAACTTACACATCGTGTACTTGGGAGTTGTGTACTCTTCCCTCAATACCCTTTTGAGGGTTTTTGTATCATCATTCCCCGATCGCAATGGTGCTACCCTTGAGGTTATTTGAGGAATCCTAGGAGGATTTTTGGGATTTTTACTAAATAGAAAGGTTTTTCCTCCAGTAGTCGAATGCATCTATCTCCTGAGAGTGAGACCCATGATCCGAGGTGGTCTATGATCCATCTCTCTATACTGGTATTCAAGGACTTTTCCTTTTGGTCCAAGAGGTCATCTTATCTTTTAACCTAGAGGATCCCATGTAGGATTCCTTGTTCTTATCACTACTACCTAGGATTCCCTATGGGATGTATTCACGTATATGTTGACCTAAGAAATACCTTGTAGGATCCATCTATCTATTTTCTCTTTATGAGGATATCATGTAGGATGTCTCTGCCTACATGCAATGTTATTGAGGGTCTCATGTAGGATTTCTTTTCCTATGTATCGTTCTGAGGATCCCATGTAGGATGCCTTTGTTTACTTTCCATCAAGGGTCTCATGTATTATTCCATCTTTTACCTTCACTATTAAGGATCTCGAGTAGGATGTATTCACTTATGTATAGACCTCAAGGATCCCAAGTAGGGTGTCTCTCCAATATTATGACCTAATGGACCCAATGGATGCCCTGATTGTTGATCGGCCCTGAGATAATGAATTGGGGGTGTGGGTAGTGATGGTAGCGAGTGTCACCTTAGAACCTATGTCAAACATGTAATCCCATGGAGTTGTGGTTGTAGTGGTGGGTTTAGATGTTTGGTCACCCTCACTCTTTTGTTTATGCATTCACATAGTTACTAATGATGTAATTATGATAGCTAGAGGTACTTCCTAGTGCGTGGTTTATGTGCCTTACGCGATGTGAGATATTATTATTGGGGTCCCCATATATACTTCTTAGGACCTGGCTGATGATCCCTTTCTATTGATTTTCATTTGATCATGATACCTAGATGTACTTCTTGGGATCTGGCTATTGAGCCTTACTGTTTTGGGATTTCTAGACATACTTCCTAGGATCTAGCTATTGAGCCTTACTGTTTTAGTATTTCCAAACATACTACCTGAAATCCAGCTTCTGATCCTTATTCTATTGGGATTTCCTGACATACTTCCTAGGATCTAGCTGTTGAGCCTTACTATTTTTGGATTTCTAAATGTACTGCTTGGTATTTATCTTCTAAGAACTATTCTATCGGGATATCCATATGTACTTCCAAGGGTTTGAATCACGATCCTTACTTGATTGAAGGATATTATTACTATTACTAGAATTCCCATTTTTCACTAGGATTCGTCCCTAATTAGGGATACATAGATAGGTCACTAAGAGTGTCTCAGAACCCTCTTATACTAGGTCTCTCTAGGAATGGCTAGTCTGCTAGCATTCCAGAGGATTCCAATGGTTGTCGGGTGGGCACAATTCCCCCAAACAGTGGGATGTTATTGATCTCCCTAAGGATGGACTTGATCTCCTCATTTTACTCCTAGGATACTCCCTATAATCGATAGACACACCATTATAGTATCACCCAAACTTGTTTGGGGATGAGGCTATTGATCCTGTTATTGAATGATTTTTCATTGTTATACCAAATCAAGATAGTAATCTTTACATATCTCCTATGGTTCATCCCCCATTAGGGATTATGCGAGTTTTAATTTCATGATTTCCTATGGACTGGGACCTAGGAGTCAGACATTGGATGGAAGATCTCATGTTTTTCTGAGCTGGAAATTTCTGAAGGATTTTGAATTTTTGATTTACTGGATATGTCAAATATTGATCGGAGATTCAGAATAGAATTCCAAAGGTTTTAATTCCTCTAATTGATGTTTTCAAATGTGGGATAAAGTTTTGTTTATAGCTTTGAGGTTTCGGGGTCATCCTGATGGTTTGGGACCCGAAACTAGAGTTTTGGGAAAAGTGCAGCAAAGAGCACATGGTTGGAACACAGTTAGTGTTGTGACCTAGTTTGTACATGTGCACAGGATGGGGAGATGGTGTGGCAAGTCAGGGAAAACCATGCAGGTGTCTGGAATTTATTGTAAACATGTCGCATGGCTGGAACACGGTTTGTTGAACTGTGTGTCATGCCCATGCATGGGGTGTAGTGCTTGGACAGTGTCAATCGCATGGTTGGCACACGGTTTGGTCAACTATGTGGCCAAACTGTATAGCCCATTAAAAATGGGATAAATGAACCTTTTAACCCTGTGGGTTTAAAGAGGTTAGCCCCTCTTTCTTTTCTTTTTCTCCTCCCCTGTGCATGTAGCTATCTCTTCCTCTTCCCTTAGGTTATTCTCCCTCGTTCTTGGTTCGATCTGATCGTCGTCAGATGTGTTGGAATCCTTAAGGTAAGCATTCAACTCTGTTAGCCTCTGTATTGTTATTATCCTTATTCCTCTAACCTAGGTTTCTCTAGTTAGGGATTTTTGTCCTGATTTCACCAGAGCATGGTGGAATCAGATACTGATGTTGGGGTTTTCTCTCTTCCTATAAAGAGGGTAACCTGAGATGTTGTCTGCATTTCTTCGTGTACCAATTTGTCTAGGTATGTCACTATGGTGGATTTATAAATCTTAAATGCTTTTAATTAAATTTTTGGGGTGGTTGTTTTGACATCATTGATTAGGGATTTTACCTGATTCGGGGTTGTTTGTGTACCGCTTGTTGTTATCGATAATTAGGTCTTCATTTCGATGCGGTGAGATCGGTCGGTGAGCTTTAGAGCTTTATACCCTTTTAGAATAAAGTGGGTTTTATTTGTTACTAATTTATCTGGTTAATTAATTAATTATAATGAAGTTATAATTAATCAATTCTGATGTTCTATTTTTGAGATAGGTCCAGTATGATTTGGATGAGCATGGACGGGCCTTGACAGTAGATATCAGCCTTTGGAAATGAAATGGTTAAAGCTTGCTAAAGGTAGGTGTTCGATCTTACCTTCCCTAGAGTATTCATGCATGTTTATGTATTATGTGTATGCATGGGATTACCCCCAAAGGGAGACACCCCCTATATAGATTTAACCCAACAAATTGTTAAATTAAATTATTTAATTTGGTAAATAAATGGATGAACGTCGGGGGTCACTAACAACCCATGTGCTTTAGATTCATGATTTGGATTATCAATGAGGTCAAGGATCCCCTGTGGGATGTCTCCACATACAATATGACCTATAGGATCCTAGGTATGATGTCTCCTTCTTCTTACTCCTTGTGAGGACCCCAAAAGGGATTCTATTACTTATGTTTTTACTTAGAGGATCCCAATAGGGATGCCTCCGGTTACATGAAAACCCCAGGGATCCTAAGTAGGATGCCTCTCCTAAGCACTAAACTAGGGGGGCCAATGGGTTCCACAATGTTTGAACGACCTTGAGCTTGTAAATCATGGGTTTGGGTAGATATGGTAGTGGGTGTCACCTAGAATCTATACCGAACTTGTAAGTCTATGAGGCAGTGGCAGTAGTGGTGGGTTAGGCATTCGACAACCCTCACTCTTTTCTTTATTCCATCACTGGGTTATTATTGATGCAGCAATGTTTATCATAGGTGCATCCTGGATTTTGGCTGATGAGCCTAACGTGATACAATACATGACAGGGATGCCTAGAGGTACTTCTTGGGATCCAATATTTAAGCTCTATTGATGGATGATGGACATCTTATTATAGCACTGACGTCTTAAGAAGGTACGTTACCTATTGCATAATGGTATAACACCAATTAGGGGATTGAGGTATAGCACCTATGACCTATGGGTATGATTATTTATGGTATGGTACCAACTAGGGGATCGAGGTATGGAACCTACCACCTCTAGGTATGATTATTTACGGTATCGAACTGATGAAGAAGGTCAAGGTATGGAACCTATGATTTCTATATTCATTCATATCTCCAGATATAGGTCACCCTAGTTACCACCTTGGGACTAGGCCCTAGTAGGTCTATATTATATTTAGTTTACCATGGATGAGCTCCATGGACTCAAATAGGATGTCTTGGTCAATGGCCATCGGTCCTAGCCCTCATAGGTCTCATACATGATACAACTGACATAGGCCACAATAGATGTAGTGTCATCTTTACAGGATTTCCCGTTGATATATGACATCCTTCATTATATTTATTGGAGGCCCAAACAGGTGAAATAGGGTTGGGACATGTATCCCCCTATGGTGACGTAGCTTGCTCAGATATATTTCCAGTTCTGTCAAAAGCATGTATCATTGATTGGGATTATGGACCCAAGGATTGAATTATTTATACATGGCTTGAGTGGTATAACATCCATCTCAATTCCCTTTTTTAGGATGTCCAGTTGATCGGATCATGGATCCTAGGATCCACTGTGGATTGAGTTATTAATGTTTTACTTCTTTTCCTATATAAATGTATATGTGATCACATGTATATGTATATATTTATGGGGATATATAAATATACATGAATATATATACTTGTATAATATGGAACTGCATCCAAATGATCGGGATCATGGACTCAAGGATTAATTGTGTGCTTATTTCTTTTCTTTTTAGTAGTTAGTTTTACTTTTACTATTATTGTAATCTTGTTGAGTAGCTCTCATATACTTATGTTTCATATTACTATCTATGTACGGGGCCACATTGGTGGTTCCCTACTGGGTTTTTTACTCACACCCTGCTCGGGTCACCATTACACTGGGGTACCCGAGCAGACATTCACCTGATTGCGGGAATAGGTTGGGCTGAGGCTTGAGACTGATTGAGCCTAATGGCTCAGATTTGTATATGGAGATTGGGTATGAGTTTCTGCTCAGGGATGGTAGTAGATCCTTGTACTTTTATTTTTGTTTCTTTTATTTAATCTTGTATATATATAGTGGGCCTAATGGGCGATCATTATTGTATATATAACATGTTCATTCAGGCCTTTACTACATTCCATTTATTATTACAGCATGATCCTATTTTAGTTTATCAATTTCTTTCTCCCTCTTTTTATTTACTACATGGGATGATATCTGATTCTTTCAGTTCTTATTACTCAATATGAGGGTATATTATCCCCACTATACCACCTTTATATTGTAATAGTGGGTGCTTTAGACCCAACTAAACAGTACTTTTGATTACCATATCATGTATACATTTAGATATACATGATGTTCCCTTACCATTATAGTGTAGAAATTTTTTTGAATCCACTATTAAATGGTAATATCCAAGGATTAATTATCGTATCAAAAGGTTATAATAGATCTCAGGCTATAATGAGAACCTAAAGATACTATGAAGTTAATCTTAAACAAAGGACTTATAGTCTATATACATGATACTGACTGGACATAGTTTATTTCTGACTATCAGGTATTGGGGGCTCAAAAGAATTGATAATTTTTCTCATAAAGTTCGTACTTGGTGATATTTAGTAGTTGAGATCATAAGGACAGACCCACCAATAGGAACACCACATGTTTTAGGTGTCATTGGTTGTTCCTATCTACAGACATGTGTACCGGTCTCCCAAATTGAGATCATTATCAATGTGTGATATTTGATCACGTACTTTGATGCAAGGAAAAAACCATGATATTGAAATTGTGGTGAGGCATCTTATGTTGGGTGCATCATTATTTGTATGGTATTAGTTAAATGATCAAGAAATGATTTTTCACTTTCGGGTAATGGAAGTAATATATACCTCAGACCTGGTTGATCGGGATGGTAGTACCTTCATAAATATGTGGAAACGGTAGTATAAAGGTAAATCGGTAGTTAGATCAACAAATAATAAAGCATGAAAAGTGTGTGTCCTTATTTATGATATATTTAAATAAAAATAGATGGTAGTACACAGTACATGTTCGTACGTTGGTTTTCTTTGTCATGAATACCCTTATCTCTTTAGGGGGTATGATGGGTTTCTAGACTCCACTCTTGGTCTATGAATATTATTCACTGGTATTGAGATAAGTGCCTAGAGGGTCACACACAATAGAGTATTCAATAATCTTCCATATTCAATCAAATAGATATATTGTACATTGTGGGTCCTGCTATGGGGTTTGAGTGTTGTCAAAGTCATCAATCACCGATGGATAAATAAATTCATTATTATTTGAGTAAATAATAATTAGTTTGAATTTATTTATTAAAATTATTTGCAAGTTAAGTAAATATTATGAATATTATTAATTTAATGAATATTATTTTAATATTTCAGGTTCGTTTAATATTAGTGGGAATTACGAGATGAGTTAAATGACTCGGTTTTATCATGTAATGTATTTAATATATATTATAGGTATGTGATAAAATATAAATAATTTTTATGATGCAGTTTAGTTCGTCATAATTATTTATTTAGTGTATGTTTAATAAATAAAGTCCAAGGAACCTAATCAGAGTATTTGAGCATCCACTATTTAAAAGAGGAGAGAGGCTCTCACTAGCAACTATTCATGGTGAGTTCATCAGAGCCTCCCTCTCCTCTCCCACTTTCTTGAGAGAGATTATCTCAATCCAGGTTATTAGATTCAGCTGATCTCTATGCATCGAAGGGATATCAATGTGGTTATCTTCAGGACATCAAAAACATCATCGAATCATCGTGCTAGCACCCGGAATACGACGATCAATGCTCATGTTGATTCTTGGAATGTGTGTGAATGATCTAGAGGGGTTTGGCTTCAGATACTTCATGAAATGGTCAACGGTGACAATATTCTATCAAGCACGCTCCAATTTTGAACAAGGTACACCTTTGAATTTTGGTTTTGTGCTCTGTTTAATTTACGTGAGATCCTCAGACCGTACCGGGGCTCGGATCGCCGGACATGACAAGTTTTTTCTTTCTGACGGTGAAAAAATTTAAATTCTCTAGTCCATCGATTTCTACTTAATACCCCAATACCTTCAATTGGTATAAAAGGGCTCATGTAATTATTTTGATCCTAGAAAAATTAAGTTTCTTTAATTTAATCAGAGATTTTAATTTCAGTCCAGATAGATCTGACCGTGATTCGAAATGAGGTTGGATGGCCAAGTTACAGTCATCTAAAATATTTATGGATCATTTGTGGTTATTTTTGTGTGTTAAAATTGTATTTATCTAAGAAAAATATGAAGAAAACATTATTCCGGTCAGAGTCGACCGGAATCCGATGAACCAGAATATCGATCGGACTATCGGACACCGGAATAGTGTTTTTCTGCTAGTTTTTTGTTCCATAGTAATTGTTATAATAATCATTATAATTTTATTATAATAATTATTATTATATTATTATATTAAAAGACTATGAAATGAAATTTGAAATTTTTTTAGTCCTATTTTCCTTGTGGAAAAACCACACTATAAACAACAAATTGATAATTGGGCGGGTGGCTTGGTTTTTCCAAGAAAAACAACAACAACAAAAATCATGGTGGGTGGAGTTTTTGTTGACATAAAACAACAATATAGATATATATAGATATATAATAATAATTTTGAGGGGACCATTGTGTCTCATCTCCCTCTTGAGCTATCTACACCCCTCTGCGGGCATCACTAACCTGGCCGACTAACCACCTCTGGTGCGCCAGCTTGGCCGCAGAAACTTCATTGGCACCTCCTTGGAGCAACGCCTCCTCTTACCTCCTTTGCTTGCTTGGCTGAGCTCCCTGGTCATCGATTTAGGATCCCATGATCTCTCCTTGAAACATCAATCAACCTAGTTCCCAAGAAACTCACCACCAACTCTATCACCCCATATCGTCATGGCATAACTGGCCCAGCAGAAAACTTATTTGCGGTCATCCACAGTTCATCGATCGAATTCCCCAAATATGCGGGCGTCATTACACTTCGATCTCACCACCTGGGAGATTCACCTATGGACAAATCTAGCTCACTGCTTCCACTAGAAAACTGAGGACACCCCTACACCGACCTGCTCCAACCATCCCAACAACCTTTGAGCACCGTCAGCCACACCAGCCAACTCCGTTGTTGCTGGATTGCTTCCTCCTCTATTGCAGCCACCTGATCCAACACCATCTGGATTCCCTACTACTATCCAAGGTTTCCTCTGCTAACGCTTCTTCCCAGACCACCACCTGAGCCATCGTGCCGCATGTCATGGCTTTTCGCTACCACACCGAACAAGCTAGATCCAACACCCCCTTCTAGATCCGGCAACATCAGGCGCCAGGTACACAGCCATGGGTTCTTCCAGACTTGAATCACCCTGTAATGGGTCAAGGCGGGTCTGTCCGACTCAGAATGGGTCTGGGTGGACCTTCCTAGCCTAAAATATCACAACACAGGATTTTGCTCAACCCAAAACGGGTTTGCACAGGTTCAGCATGACCCACATTGGTCTTGTGCAGGTTATCAAGCCCTAGTTTAACCAAAATTATTTTAATTAATTAATTTAATATAGAATTAAATTAAATTAATTAAAATATTAATTTTTGGTCAAAAATATAATAATTTTAATATGCTGTCTAATTAATTTAATTTTGGTCATAAATTAAATTAATTAGTTAATTTAATTTTTAGAATTAAAATTAAATTAATAGTGGATCGAATATAATAAAGTTATTTGAATTTAATTAATTCATTTAATTTAATTAAATATTATCATACTTTAATTTATTAAGATTTAATTTTTATTATTCATTTATTACCCTTGATCAGTCTTCAGCATTGACCTATATGTGTATGTCTGGTTTATTTATTTTAATAATTTATTTATTACCAGCGTGTGATGATTGTAATAAGTAGTTAATTAAATGGAGGTATGTGCATCGTCTTAATTTCAATAAAAATGTATAAGTTTTTGCACGTCCAATTTTATCTAATGTACATTACACTCTCAAGTTCCCCTTGTCTACACATGAGTTTTTTTTTATTCGATGCGGACGATGTATGGTGTGGACCCCGTCATGATGAGGATAGTGCAAGATAAAAACAATGTAAAGTTTAGGTGAACTCCAGATGAGAAATGGACACAATAGATGCGGGCGAGCTACATCATGATTCAAATGACGACTCAGGTATGATTCCCCTAGGTTATGGTCAGTCCATTAAGTTTAAATGGATTTACCAGTTTTAGATGCTCAAGTTCAGTCTGGTAGTTTATTTATTTTATGAATTTATTTATTATTTTATTCATTTTATGACAATGGGAAATACTTAAAATAATAAACAATAAAATGCATAAAGAAGTGATGGATGTTTTTCTATTAATATTTAGTTGTGAGCGTGACAACATAGTATGAAAATGATTAATATAAATGGATTACATTCATCGAGAAAAATAATAAAACCCTCATAGAAATATTAAGTCATTAAACACCTTCCATCATATTAATTTAAAAAAAAGTGTTTGGGATGCTCATCATCCAAAGTTGAAGTTGCCTCTTACTACTAAAGAGTTCTTATGAAAGTGATGGGTTGACTTAACTAAATTTGTCAGTGAAGAAGTAGCCAAATCTAGTTTGCTATAACTTTATAGGAAAGCATTGAAAAAATCAAGTTTATGATTTTAGAAGCTAATACTTTACTCAACAGATCAAGGAACTGTGAGTTAATGTGGTTTTCCAGTCAAAATCCTACCTTAAACTCTCCAAGTAGTTGCGTACTTGTAAACTATGAGAGTAAGTTCAAAGATATTTTCAACTATAATAATCAAGCAACAAATTATTATGATTCTATTACAGAAGGTTCCTAGAATTTGATAAAATAGTGGGAAGATATTTAATGATTTAAATAATATATAATGTTCAAATTGGTAATCAAGATAAAAGTACTAATCTACTTGATTAATTTTTATAGAAAATGGAAAGTAACAGCACAATATAAACTATGATAATCATGGAAAAAGTCAATGTCCCATCCATAAATAGTTTCTAAAGAGTAGTATTGGTGCTTGCGCACAATAAAAAATTATTGAAAATTCAAGGTGTTGGTGTCCCTATACCTGTTAATCCACCTCAGGAAGCGATGATGTAAAAATTATTACAAGAGACTCATGTATGATACATATGATTGTTATTTCATAATGTTATCATTAAATTCTGATGTTAGTTGTGAATACTACATCAGGACATGGATGTTTACACATATAGTCTCATCTCCAAGAATCTTGTAAGGATATAGTGAATCCAGGAATGAATGGAAGATATTACATCGGTTATCTGTAAATATGAAAGAAGGACTAGGGTATTTTAAGAAATTACATTATTATATATTTTTCACCCAATTACTCTATTTTTTTTAAGATTGTAAAACGAACATGATGGAGTAAATTTTTCATTACCCTTTGGGTAAGGTTCTCCAAGTAAATAAAGAACTCAAAGGATGTTTAATATTTAGTTCTTATAGAGAAGAAGTTGAAATTCAAAGCAAAAAGGTCAATGTAAAGTGTAACACCAAAGGAATATTTGCAAAAACCTTCAATGAAATGAGGTTGGTTAATAAACAGGAGGTTATTTTCTTCACATATCATGAAATAAATTTATGGAAGTTTAAACGCAATGAAATAAATTGAATAAGAAAGTACTTGCTTCTTCTTCAGTGAGTATTCATCAATTATAAGTATTGTTTCTGACATACTTCTTGGGTATTAAATTCAATATGTTTATCACATGTATGTATTGAAATATAGTAACCAAGTAAGTATATAAACATTACAATAAGTCCTTTGTATTCTCCAAATGGCTGAGAAAGGGTGATTCCCCTAAGTCAGCAGTGAGAAGAACACAACTTTGGATTATCAAGTGATTGATTCTAGTAGAAATTTTGTTGATTATAACCAAAAAATTTATCTCGTGTGTCCTTTGTAAACAAGGATACATTATTCCATGTTCATGAATAAATGTTGTTTGTGGTGTTTCATACTCAACCAAAAGTTTAGTGATACTTGAATCATATGCAGTACGTGATGAATATAAAATGTAAGACTTATTTATCTAGTTGTGGAAAGATAATTATTTTTTAAGTAAAACTAAAAGCTAACATCAAGGATATATCCAGTTTGGTATTTATACTCAGTAGTGATAAACACCTCTAGTATTATCGATGTATTTAGTTTGGACAAAGAAACCTTTAGAAATAAAGGTATTCCAAAAATATTTCAGAATTAGTTCAGCTAGTGAACGTGAACTATTCCAAGGGTAAGCTAGTGTTAAATATACTTCATAACATTCCTTTAAGTATTTAAGGAATGAGAAAGTGAAGTATGCATGGTTATAAGATAAGAGTTGCTTTGGGTTGGTATACTGAAAAATATCTTGACCAAGCATTCATTGATCAATATAATGTAGCATGGAGTAATTCATAGAAGTACATTACTTTATCCATAGCATGGATTTGATATTAATAAATAGGATCGATGATAAGTCATACCTGTTAACATTGATCAATAAAATGTAGTGTGGAATAATTACTAAATGTACATTTTATACATTAGATTCATGATGTAAGTAGTATCAATGTTGCAACATGAAGCAACTTTCATTATATTTCAAGATGTGCTTTACAAATAATGGTGATATCTCATAACCAAATGCCAACTATCATGATAAATGGATATCATAACAGTTTTATTATGATTAAAATCCATTGTCATAAGAAAATGTGTTAAAATGCAAAGAGTTTTTTAAGGATATAAACAAAATTACATTAAGAAAAACACCAAGTGAATCTAAAGTAATTATCCTAACAGTTTCTGAGGATATTACAGAAATCCATATAATATAAAATAAGTAGTCACATGATAGACTACATTTCTATAAGAGGGTTCACATCTCTATTTTAGATAGTGGGAGCAAGATTTACTTGAGTTTATTCAATGCTAAAGATGCACAAATGTTTGGCATAGGAACAAATTCTACAAGTGCATGTGAAAAGAAAATGTTCCAGAGACACATACTGTGTAGTAAGGATAAAACCATGGTGATGGTTTTTTATTCATCATGGCCGGTGATCAATTATTCATTGAGAATAATAAATCTGATAAGTATGTAATACATGAAAATCAACTAAGATTAACAAGGACAATTAAAATTCAATAATGGATTATATGTATCAATGTGTAAAGGGGATTATTATTTTGAATATTGTGGTAGGTATTCAAGTGAGATGATACATGGGTGGTACAAACGTGGTATTGATAATGATTGATTGGTTATACTAAGTAATTATTCCTAAATCCATTAGAATTTTACTTTTCATGGCTAATATCTATGATCATTTTATTGTTCATTTTATTTCATGACCACCAATCATGGAAGGTGTCTATTTGGCACAACCAGAAAGGGATAGTGACATCATAGAATTTCAATAGGGTTTCAAGTTACTAAAATCCAATTTAGGATTATAGTAAGAAACAAGATCTTAGAACATTCATTTGGGATGAATCGACACCATGTGTCTACTAGATGTTACTGGGAGCGCCATTATTTTCTAAGTGAAATATGTTTGGTAACATGTGGAAGACACCTATTGGTCTTACAGTTAGTTTAAGACCAGGATGGAATAAATACTCCAGTGATTGACTTTGTAATGACTCACCTTTTTGACAAAGGTATGGATCATTATTTTTTCATTTAAAATACCTCAAATAGCCCTAATTATGAGTCTTAATCAACTCACGGATGTCACAGGAGCATCTAGGGCTCGTTTGGAACCTTGAGTTTTTGAAATGGTCAAATTAATCAGGCTTCATGTTTTACCTAAACCGTGAACTCAGGGCACACACATGTATGGCTTCAGGTAGAGGCACCTGTAGGCTGCACAGTTAACCATACGGGCCTAAGTGCACAGTCATACGACCTGCTACAGTTTTTGAATAGTGTCTTACCAAATGGTTTGTGCACGGTTTGTAAACTGTGTGCCTAAATCGTGCGGCCCCCAATTTTTGGGGTAAAAGGACCATTTTTTCCTTTAAAAATCTAAACCTATTTATAATCTCTCCCTTGATTTCTAGTGATTGTGCAGTGGGTTCTTCCTCACATTGATCTCAAGTCTTATTCAAGATTCAATCTCTTCTTTCTAATACTTACAACAGTTGATCTTTGATCTAAAGTAATCATTGGATAACCCAAGGTAAGGCTAACCCCATGCACTCTTCTTTCCTTAATGAATCTTTCCATCTATTGCACTATTTAGATGAAGATCATTCTCCCTATTTTTAGGGAGTTGGACTGAAACTCAGATCTCTTCCAACCCACTTCAAATATGAGGTTGATATCAATCCAACCTTCGTCTACGACTCTAAGGTAGGCGGCCACGTAGTTTTCCATTCGATTTTTGGTCGTTTCATATTTATGTTGTCATTCCATAAGCCAAACTTTGATGATCTTCTATATTGTGTTGACACCTTTATATATAAATGACCATAGTGCCTTAATATAGCTGAATTAGATCTTATGTAGGGGTTTATACAACACACATACTCTATAAGGATGCCCATAGGTGTGCATCTTTTAAATTAGTCATTTTGGTCAAATGACTCAAAATACATGGAACCCAATTAACTTCCAGCTTGACTTTTAAATAAATTAGCCTCTGAATCATGTGTAATTAATGTATTCCAAGGTGCCTAAAAGGTGTTTGGCTCCTTTAGAAGTGTAATTTCCCAAATGATGATTGATTTGTTACTTGGCCTTACTCTTGAGCCCTATGTTTTATAAAGGAATTTTCCATGTTTTGGAAAATTGGATGGTTTGGCTGGTATAGGGTGGGTAGGGTAAGATGGATATAACCTACATAAGGAATTGGTTTTGATGGTATGATTCCAAGGGATGGAATAGTCTTTCCCTTGTTCATGTTTTATTAAAAAGGCATTATATGAAATGGATTGTTTTGTTAAAATGAACTTGATATATGGATGGTGATATATGGATGTTGAATCCATGCCTTGTCCATGACTTGTGTAAATTGATAAATGCTAAATGGGATTCCATTAATGTTTTGATTATGGTAAAATGAACAATTAAGAGTTTCTAATTCATGTGTCATGTGGTATAATTAATCATTCCATGGGTTCTTTGGGAAAGTCTTGATGACATGGCACAAGTGGTAATGTCTTGTGATCATATTGTTTAATATGAACATGCATATGATCTATAATTATATATTATAAATTTTTATGCCTTATAAGATATGAAGCCAAGGGATTGTGAGATCCCTTTGAGGGAAAGACTGTGTGAGCTTTCCATGTGGATCCAATGGACCGTGAGAGCCCTTGGGGGTAAGACTGTGTGATCTTACCAGTTGGAGCTAGGGGATAGACCGTGAGAGCTCCCCTGGTGATGGATGTATTTGGGTTAAGTCTTGGTCCTACAAGTATGTGTATGACAAGAGACTGTGAGAGATCTTAGAGTTGGGTTAGGGGATAGATCGTGAGAGCTACCTCTGGAATTAGATTTATGAGAGTTGCATCCTGATCCATCCCAACATATATCTATATACATAATTATACTATATATATATAGTGACATGATTAGACATACCAGCCATGGGCTGAAGTGGGTAGACCCACCAGGTGTCCTTTACGAACTTGATTGGAAGATTTTTTATTTATTCTGTATTGATTTAATTTCCTATAATTACATGCACACTATTTATTTATGAGCACCTACTCAGATTACACGTAGACACCATTGGTGGTGGACTACTGAGAGTTTTATCTCACACCCTACTCGGGCCGCCCTTGGCACCCGAGAAGATTATGTTTCTACAAGTATTGGAAAGGTTAAAGGCTCTTCTACATGTTTCTAACTTGTATTACATAGTTGGATCTTAGGGGAAGAGGATCGGGCTTAGTATCAATATGTTCGTGGAGCTATTTTTTCCCTTTTGTTTCCTTTTGTACTATTGTATAGCATGCTTTTATCTGCTTGTTCATTTATATATTATTATCATGTCAAGAATCATTGTTTCAGACACTAACATGTATGCTTTGGGTTATTGTATTTAGTTATTTAGTCTTCTATTGATATGAATGTTATGCTTCCATTGTTCACAAGATATATGGGCCCTTGTGGACTGGAAAATGGCATATCATTGGATTCAGCCTGTTCGAATGTTTTAAATGTTTAAATGAGCACACTTTCAAATGGGAAATGAATTTTAACTTGAGAGAAATCATCTCATACATGACTAACCTGGTAAATTAGACCCAAACCCGACCTTAGTAGTGGGTAGTGGGTGTTTCTTCATTATTATGGCCTGTTATGGTGTGTTCTATCGTCTTGGCCTGACTTTTGTAGTAGACGGAGAGGCATGTTTGTTCTTATAGGAAGGCTTTAGTACCTATCCTAGTTTCTCAAATACAATCTTCTATATCCCTTGAATCCCTTCTTAGATGTTCGTTTGGCATTGTATCATTATTTCGTCAAGACTTCCTCAAGATGTGTGCCCTGAAGGCGGTGATGATCATGTTCCTAAGATGGTGGGCCTTGAGCCATAAGTTGTTCCTCCTATTGAGCCACTCATGGATCCTCTAAAAATTCCAAATGTGGTAATTGACACCCATTTTGGATAGGGTTTCTTGTATATGATGCAGTCGATGCAAGGTGGAGTGTGATTTGTCCTAAGTATGGAAGAGTTGACTTGTGAGTTCCAGTAGTAGCATCCTCCCACTTTCTCGGGGGATGGTGGATCACTTGTTGTAAAGTCTTGGCTTGAGGTGATGCTATATGTATTTGAGAATCTAGAGACGCCTCCAGAGTGGAGAGCTAAACTAGCTACTTATATGCTTTTTGATTCAACTAAGAGGTGGTGGGATGTCATCAACCAGACATAACAGAATAGAGAGATGGTTTGGGATGACTTTCAGACTATCTTCTATGACTAATTCTTTCCCAATAATTTTACGGCTGATAGAGCTAGAGAGTTTATGAACATGCAGCATGGGGCCATGTTAGTTATGGAATACTCATCTTGTTTCACTAATCTGCAGCGGTTTGCTCTTTCTCTATATGATGATGATCTAATGGCTGCCCGGTGATTTGAGAATGGGATAGGTTACGCCATACGATCACAGGTCAATGTATTCAGGGTGACGACCATTTTTGAAATTGTCAACCAGGACCTAATCACAGAGAAAAACCTCATAGATGATGAAGGTGCAAGACAGGGCAGTTTAGCACCTAGGGATTCTAGTGGTTCTTCCTATAGGTGAAAGAGGAGCTTTGAGACTAATTGCAAAGGTAGAAATGGTCAGGCTCCTCGCACAGATAGATTTATTATCAGTCACCGGTGTATAACGCCAGGGCACGTCAAAAATCAGTGTCTGTAGGATCTAGTGGAGTGAAGAGGTTATGAAAGGATAGTTCATATTTAGAGTTTCTCAAATACTTTCCCTCTAGTGTCTAGGAAGCAATGATCTGTACCTACTCTTCGATCAGAAGCCGGGTTAATAGGATCACGACAGTCGGGAAGCTGGAATACCACCGGTCATTTAGGCCAAAGTGGCGGTCGAGGAAAAGGTAACCAGATGTATGATTTTCAACGCTAGCAGAGTGAGTCTCCTCTAGGTAATCAGGAAGTGACACAGGGTCGTGGTATAGGCCAGTTACATGAAGTCCAGCCTATGCTATAGGAATAGAGCGTCAGACCATCTACTGTATGAGGTACTATTCTAGTAGCCTTCACTTTAGTGTCTACTCTTTTTGACATAGGTGTGTCTCACTCTTTTGTATTTGAGATGATCATTGAGAGTTTGGGCCTCAGAATCGAGTACTAACATGTTTTTATGACGCTAGATACACCTTTACACATCCGTTCAGAGTGCATTCATTACTATCATAATTTCCTCTTAAGATAGGTGGTTACCTTTTTGTATGAAACTTATACATCCTCAACATGATAGGCTTTGATGTAATCATTAGGATGGACTGGTTAGTCCCCCAAAGAGCTTGTATTGACTGCTATCATTGAAGGGTGATGTTTACATCACCAGAGGGCATTACACATGTACATAAGGGAGAATGGGATGTTAGTTCCACACAAGCAGGACCTGAGCATTAGAGGTTGGGTAGTGTTACAACACAAGTCATTGGTCTTTACCATGATGACTAGGGGTTACAACTTATTGATTGTGCTCCTATAGTGGATTGTTACATAGACATATTTCTATATTACTTCTCTAGTATACCTATGGTGTGATAGGAAGAGTTTACTATTGATATTGTTCTAGGAGAAACACTTGTAACCATTCCTCCTTATAGGATGGCACCTAAGGAGCTTATAGAGCTCAAGAATCAGTTAGAGGATCTGGATGCAAAATACTTTATACACCCCATTACTTCTCCTTATAATTCTTCGATCCTCTTTTCCAAGAAGGTGAACGATACATTTAGACTTTGTGTGGATTACCATTAGTTGAATTAGCTAACTATCAAGAATCGGTATCCACTTCCTAGAATAGATAACCTCTTTGATCAGCTATGAGGATCGAAGGTTTTTTCCAAGATATATATAAGGTCGGTATATCATCAGGTGCGTGTTAGGGCTTCATACATACCACACATAGCTTTCAGAAGCAGGTATGGTCTCTACGAGTACCTGTTTATGTCGTTCGGACTCACAAACTCACCTGATATCTTCATGAATCTTATAAATTGGGTTTTTCACCCATATCTGGATTCATTTTTGGTTTTTTTACGATATCTTAGTGTATTCATGTTCTACACACAACCATGAAACTCAGTAAATGCCACTTCTGGATCGATAAATTCCACTTCCTGAGTCATATCATCTCGGATTCAGGAGTTTAAATTGACCCAAAGAAAGTAAGAGTTGTGGTTTCTTGGAAGCATCCCAAGAACTTCTTTGACATTCTGAGTTTCTTGGGTCTTTCCAGATATTACAAATGCTTCATTCTAGATTCTTCATGCCTTGAAACACCGTTTACGATCTTGACAAAGAAGGGTGTAAAATTAGAATGGTCTAAAATTTTGAAGCATCCTTTCAGGAGCTGAAGGGATGACTTACTTCAGTTTTGATACTAATTTCTCTAGAGCTAGGTAGGGACTATACTATGTATTGTGATGCATCAGGTATCGATATTGGAGTTGTTTTAATACAGGATGAGTGGGTCATTATGTATGGTTCTCGTCAGTTGAGACCTCGTGAATGGAATTACCTGACGCACGACCTCAATCTTGTTGCAGTTGTTCATGTCCTACGTTGTTAGAGATACTATCTTTTGGGTGAGCATTTTTTGGTATTCATAAACCACAAAAACCTCAAAGACATCTTCACATAGCGGGATTTAAATCTTAAGCAGTGTAGGTGGGTCGAGTACCTGTAATTGTTTGATTTCGAACTTGCCTACACTATAGAGAAAGGAAATTTGGTAGCCGGTACTCTGAGCTGAAAGACTCAGACACAAGTAGTCCAGGAATCCAGCGATGAAAGGAAGCTTATGGACTTATTCTTGGAGATGCACGTTGATGTTTAATAGGACCATGGTCAAACTATTTTCTCAACCTTAGTAGTGGCATATACTCTTCTGGGATGGGTAAGGTCGAAATAGCTATCTAATCCCAAAGGCTTTGTCCTATGAGAAAGTGTCTCAGAGGATGATACATCTTCTAGTTGGACAGTCGATAGAGATGATACTCTTTTATTATGTGGGCATGTATGGGTCCCAGAAGACATCAAAAAGGATCTGATGTGGGATTTCCATGCCTCAACATGGGCGGTTTAGCCCAGTGTCAACAAAATGTATCTAGATCTATGATGCCAATACTGGTGGCCTAGCATGAAACTTGAGATAACTAGTTTTATCACTCGATGTTCCACCTGTCAGTAGGTAAAGGCGGAACATCTGCATCTGGTGGGGATTATTCAGCTATTGTCCATTCCTGAGTGAAAGTGGGATGATATTTCGATATAATTCGTGACTGTTTTACCCAAATCACCACATGGAAACGACATAGTGTTGGTCCTCGTTGATCATCTGACGAAGGTCGCACACTTCTTACTTGTTCGAGAGACCTTCTCGGTAGACAAACTAGAAAAATTATATGTCAAAGAGGTGGTAAGTCTTCATGGGGCTCCTAAATCTATAGTTTCTGACAGAGATGTTCATTCCACATCATGATTCTGTTAGGGGTTACAGAAGGCCTTGAGTACTTCTGATCACGTCTTATCACCCATAGACTAATGGGAAGACAAAGAAGACAATTCAAGTGATAGAGGATATTCTTCATGCATGTGTTCTCAACTTTGGAGGTTCTTAGGAGAAACGCATTCATCTTGTAGAATTTTCTTATAGCAACAACTTACATGCTACCATTGAGATGGCTCCCTATGAAGCCTTTTATGGTAGGTCTTGCCGATCACCTGTGTATTGGTTAGAGATAGGGGAGGCAGCTGTTCTTAGACCAAATCTCATGCAGGAGACTACAAAGAAGGTCCAGTTGATTCAAAACCTTATGTTGATAGCTCGGTCAAGATAGTAGTCTTATGCCAACAGACATTGGTGACCTCTTGATTTCGAGGTTGGAGACTAGGTTTTCTTGAAATTCTCACCCAGTATGGGGTATAGATGTATTCGAAAGTAGGGTAAGCTATCACCAAGATTATTTGGACCATTCAAGGTTGTGAAGTGGATCGGACCAGTGACCTGCCAACTCACACTTCCTTAGAGATATCAGTCTAATTATTTATTTCATGTATCTCAGATTTGTCGATATTATCCAGACCTGACTCACATCTTTCATCCCGATGAGGTTGAATTGGATATGGATGCATAATTTTAGGGGTATCTGGTGTGTGTTGTTGATCGGAGCATGAAGAAAATCTGAGGCAGGTTCATTACTCTTATATGGGTGTCACGGCAACATGGATGAGTACAGAAATAGATCCGGGAGTGGGAAACTAATATAAGATCTCAATGGCCGGAACTTTTTGCTGATAGCATCTCTTTACCCTTAGAAGGTCAACTCGGTGAAAAGTTTCAATAAGGAGGGGAGGTGGTAATGATCCAATTTTTTGAAAAATGTATGGATCGTTAGTTTTTCATTTCAAATACCTTAAATGGACCTAATTATGAATCCTAATCAAGTCACAGAGGTCACGGGAGTGTCTGGGGATAATTAGGAGCCTGTAGTTTTTGAAATTTGAAAAATAACTAGAACATGTGGTTTACCTAAGCCGTGCGACCCAGGGCAGAATCCCATGCGGCTTTAGGCAGAGGCACTTATAGGTCCCATGATTAGTTTGAAACTGTGCAGCCCTAGGGGCATGACCATGCATCCTGCTTTAGTTTTCAAATAGACCCTTACTGCACGGTTTGTGCACGGTTTGTAAATCGTACAGCTCCCAATTTTTTGGGTAAAAAGGCCATTTTCCCCTCTAAAAATCTAAACCTATTTCTTCTCTCTCCCTCTTTTCCAGCTATTGTGCAGTGGGTTCTTCCTTTCATTGAGCTCAAACCTCCTTCAAACTTCAATCTCTTCTAAATACTTTGTCTAGAAACTGATCTTCAAGCTGAAGGAATAATTGTATAGCCTAAGGTAAGGCTAACCCCATGCTCTCTTCTTTACTTGATGAATCTTGCCATCTATTGCACTATTTACATGGAAGCTCATTCGCCCCATTTTCTGGGAATTTAATTGAAACTCAGATATATTCCAATCTAATTCAAACTTGAGGTCTATATCAAGTGAGACGGCATCTATGGTCCTAAGCTTGGTGGTCACATAGTTTTATAATTCAAGTTTTTTTCATTTTGTATTTATGACTCCGTGCCATAAGCCGACCATTTTTGAGCTTCTATATTGTGTTTAATCCATGTATAAATGACCCTAGTGCCTTGATATAGGTGAATTGGTTCTTGTTTATGGGATTATACAACACACATACTCTATAAGGACACCCATATGTGTGCCTCCTTAAAATTGGTCATTTTTTTCCAAATGGATCAAAATACATGGAACCCGATTTAGATTCCGACTTGACTTTTAAATGAATTAGCCTTTGAATCATGTGTAATTAATGTATTACAAGGTTCCTCAAAGGTGTGTGGCTCCATTTGAAATATAATTTCCCAAATTATCAATTGAGTTGTTACTTGGCCTTACTCTTGAGCCTATGTTTTATAATGGAATTTTCCATGTTTTGGAAAATTGGATGGTTTGGATTGTATAGGGTGGGTAGGGTAAGATAGATATAACCTACATAATGAATTGGTTTTGATGGAATGATTATAAGGGATGTAATGGTCTTTCCCTTGTTCATTTTTTATTAAAAATAAATCATATGAAATGGATTGTTTTATTAAAATGAACTTGATATATGGATGGTGATATATGGATGGTGAATCCATGCCTTTTCCATGACTTGTGTAAATTGATAAATGATAAATGGGATGCCTTGAATGTTTTGATTATGGTTAAAGGAACAATTGAGAGGTTCTGCTTCATGTGTCATGTAGTATAATTAATCATTCCATGGGTTCTTTGTGAAAGGCTTGATGACATGGCATGAGTAGAAATGTCTTGTGATCATCTTGTTTAATATGAAAATGTTTATGATATATAATTATATATTATAAATTTCTATGACTTATAGGATATAGAGCCAAGTAATTGTGAGATCCCTTTGAGGGAAAGACCATGTGAGCTTTCCATGTGGATCCAATGGACCATGAGAGGCCTTGGGGGGTAAGACTATGTGATCTTACCAGCTGGAGCTGGGGGATAGACTGTGAGAGCTCCCCTGGTGATGGATATATTTGGGTTAAGTCTCATCCCTACCAGCATGTGCATGCCAAGAGACTGTGAGATCTCTTAGAGTTGGGTTAGGGGCTAGACCGTGAGAGCAACCTCTGAAAATAGATTTCTGAGAGTTGCATCCCGATCCATCCCAACATATATCTATATACATAATTATAATATATACATATAGTGACATGATCAGACATACCAGCCATGGGTTGAAGCAAGTAGACCCTCTAGGTGTCCTTTAGGAACTTGAGCAGGATATTGTTTATTTATTCTGCATTTCTTTAATTTTCTACGATTACATGCAAACTATTTATTTACGAGCACCTACTTAGATTACACATAGACACCATTGGTGGTGGCCTACTGAGAGTTTTATCTCACACCCTATTCAGGCCTCCCTTAGCACCCTAGATGATTATAGTGTTGTAATTACTGGAAAGGGTAAAGGATCTTCTATAGGTTGTTAACTTGTATTACTTAGTTGGATCTTAGGTGAAGAGGATCGGTCTTAGGCTCAATATGCTCTTGGATCTATTTTTGTCCTTTTGTTTCCTTTTGTACTATTGTATATCATGCTTGTATCTGTGTGTTCACTTATGTATTATTAGCATGTCACGAATCATTATATCATACACTAACATGTATGTTTTTGGTTATTTTATTTAGTTATTTAATCTTCTGCTAATATGAATGTTATGCTTTTATTGTTCAGAAGATATATGGGCCCTTGTGGATCAAAAAATGTCATATCATTGGATTCATCCTGTTCAAATGTTTTAAATGTTTAAATGAGCACACTTTCAAATGGTAAATGACTTTTAACTTGAGAACAATCATATCATACATGCCTAAACTGGTAAATTATACCCAAACTCGGCCTTAGTAGTGGGTAGTGGGTGTTTCTTTGTTATTATGGCCTGTTATGGTGTGTTCTATCGTCTCATCCAAGCTTTTGTAGCAGACATAGAGGCATGTTCGTTCTTATAGGAAGGATTTATTACATGTCCTAGTTTCTCAAATACAATATTCTATATCGCTTGAATCCCTTCTTAGATGTTCGTTTGGCATTGTATCATTATTTCGTCACGACTTCCTCAAGTTGTGCGCCCTGAAGTCGGCGATGATCATGTTCCTAAGATGGTGGGCCTTAATCCATCAGTCGTTCCTTCTATTGATCCACTCATGGATCCTCTAACAATTCTAGATGTGGGAACTAACACCCAGTTTGGAGAGGGTTTCTTGTATATGATGTCGTCGATGCAAGGTGGAGTGTGATCTTTCCTGAGTATGGTAGAGTTGACTCGTGAGTTCCAGTAGAAGCATCCTCCCACTTTCTTAGGGGATGGCGGACCACTTGTTGCAAAGTCTTAGATTGAGGTGATGTTATCTATATTTGAGAATCTAGAGACGCCTCCAGAGTGGAGGGTTAAACTAGCTACTTATATGCTTTGTGATTCAGCTAAGAGGTGGTGGGATGTCATCATCCAGACATAACAGAATAGAGAGATGGTTTGGGATGACTTTAAGATTGTCTTTTATGACTAATTTACCAAGAATCTGAGGGATGATAGAGTTAGAGAGTTTATGAACCTACATCAGGGGGCCATGTCAGTTATGGAATACTCATCTCGTTTCACTAAGTTGCAGTGGTTTTCTTCTTCTCTAGATGTTGATGATCTGATGGATGCTCAAAAATCTTAGGATGGGATGTGTTATTCCATACGATCATAGGTCAATGTATTCATGCTGATGACCATTTTTGAAATTGTCAACCAGGACCTAATCACCGATCGAAACCTCATAGATACTGAAGGTGCAAGCCAGGGCAGTTCAACGCCTAGGGCTTCAAGTGGTTCTTCATCTAGGTGAAAGAGGAGGTTTGAGACTACTCGTGGAGGTAGAAATGGTCAGGCTCTTCGCACAGATATTTTTCTTATCAGTCACTAGTGTAGAACGCCAGGGCACATCAAGAAGAAATGTCTGTAAGATCTTGTGGAGTGAAGAGGCTATAAAAAAGGATAGTTCATATTCAGAGTTTCGTAAATACTTTCCCTTCAGTGTCTAGTGAGTGATGATCTGCACCTACTCCTTGATCAGAATTTGGGTTAATAGTATCACGATAGTCAAAAAGCTAGAATACTACCAGTCATTCAGGCCAAAATGGCGGTCAAGGCAGAGGTAACCAAATGTATGATTTTCAGTGCCAGCAGAGCAAGCCTCCTCTAGGTAATCAGGAAGTGACACGGGTTCATGGAATAGGCCAGTTACATGAAGTCTATCCTACACTGTAGTAATAGAGCATCAGACCATCTACTGTATGAGGTATTATTCTACTATCCTCCACTTTAGTGTCTGCTCTTTTTTAAAAGGTGTGCATCACTCTTTTGTATCTGAGATTATCACTAAGAGTTTGGGCCTCGGAATCGAGTACTATCATGCTGTTATGACACTACATATGCCTTTAGGCATCCGTTCAGAGTGCATTCGTTGTTGTTAGAATTTCCCCTTAAGATAGGTGGTTACCTTTTTATATGGAACTTGTACATCCTCGACATTATAAGCTTTGATGTAATCATCAGGATGGACTAGTTAGTCCCCTATAGATATTGTATTTAATACCATTGTCAAAGCGTGATGTTTACATCACCAGAGGGTGTTACACATGTGCATAAGGGAGAATGGGATTTCAGTGCCACACGATCAGGACCTGAGCAACAGAGGCTGGGTATTGTTACAGCACAAGTAGTCAGTCTTTACCATGATGACCAGGGGTTACAACCTATTGAATTTTCTCCTGTAGTGGAGTGTTATAGATACATATTTCCAGAAAAATTCTATAGTCTACCTCCAGTGTGATAGGTAGAGTTTACTATTGATCTTATTCCAGGATAAACACTTGTAACCATTCCTCCTTATAGGATGGAACTTAAGGAGCTTATGGAACTCAATAATCAGTTAGAGGATCTGGAGGCAAAAGACTTTATATGCCCCCATCACTTCTCCTTAGGATTCTTCGGTCCTATTTTCCAAGAAGGTGAATGGTACCTTTAGACTTTGTGTGGATTGTTGTCAGTTGAATCAGCTAACTATCAAGAATTGGTATCCACTTCCTAGAATAGATAACCTCTTTCATCATCTATGAGGATCTAAGGTGTTTTCCAAGATAGATCTAAATTCGTTCTATCATTAGGTGTGTGTCAAGGCTTTAGACATAACACACACAGCTTTCAGAATCAGGTATGGTCTCTACGAGTATCTGGTTATGTCGTTCAGACTCATGAACTCACCTACTATCTTCATGGATCTTATAAACCGGGGTTTTCACCCATATCTGGATTCTTTTTTAGTTTTTTTTACGATATCTTAGTGTATTCACACTCCAGACATAACCCTACAACTCATCTTGAGATCATACAGAATACACTGAGAGAGCATTAGCTTTACGCTAAACTCAGTAAATTCCACTTCTGAATTAATAGATTCCACTTCTTGAGTCATATCATCTCAGATTCAAGAGTTTCAATTGACCTAAAGAAAGTAAGATTTTTGGTTTCTTGGAAGAATCCCAAGAACATCTTTGAAATTTGGAGTTTCTTGGGGCTTTCCAGATATTACAGACGCTTCATTCCAGATTTCTCATGCCTTGAAACACCGCTTATGATCTTGACAAAGAAGGGTGTGAAATTAGAATAGTCTGAAATTATGAAGCAGCCTTTCAGGAGATGAAGGGAGGACTGACTTTAGTGTCGATACTAATTTTTCTAGAGCCAGGCAGGGCCTATACTTTGTATTGTGATGCATCAGGTATCAATATTGGAGTTATTTTGATGCAGGATGAGTGAGTCGTTGTGTATAGTTCTTGTCAGTTGAGACCTCATGAGCGGAATTACCCGACGCATGACCTCAAGCTTGTTGCGGTTGTTCATGTCTTGCGTTGTTGGAGACACTATATTTTGGGTGAGCATTTTGTGGTATTCATAAACCACAAAAACCTCAAAGACATCTTCACATAGTGGAATTTAAATCTTAGGCAGCGTATGTGGGTCGAGTACCTTTAATTGTTTGATTTTGAACTTGCCTACACTCTAGGGAAAGGAAATTTGGTAGCTGATACTCTGAGCTGAAATACTCAGACACAAGTAGTCCAGGAATCCAGCAATTAAAGGAAGATTATAGACTTATTCTCAGAGACGCACGTTGATGTTTAAGAGGACCATGGTCAAACTATTTTCTCAACCTTAGTAGTGACATATACTCTTCTGGAATGGGTAAGGTCAAAATAGCTATCTAATACCAAAGGACTTGTCCTATGGGAAAGTGTCTCAAAGGACGATACATATTCTGGTTGGACACTCGATAGAGATGATACTCTTTTGTTCTGTGGGCATGTATGGGTCCCAGCAGACATCAGAGAAGATCTGATGTGGGATTTTCATGCCTCGACATGGGCAGTTTACCCTGGTGTCAAAAAAATGTATCTAGATATACAACACCAATACTGGTGGCCCAACATGAAATGTGAGATAACTGGTTTTATCACTTGATGTTCCACTTGTCAGCAGGTAAAGGCATAACATCAGCATCTGGTGGGGTTTCTTCAGTCGTTGTCCATTCCTGAGTGGAAGTGGGATGATGTTTCGATAAACTTTGTGACTGGTTTACCCAGATCACCTCATGGAAATGATGTAGTGTTGGTCATCATTGATCATCTGACGAAGGTCGCACACTTCTTACTTGTTAGAGAGACCTTCTATTTAGAAAAACTAGAAAAATTGTATGTCAAAGAGGTGGTACGTATTCATGGAGATCCTCATTCTATAGTTTCTGAAAAAGATTCTCATTCCACATCATGATTCTGGCAGGGGTTACAGAAGGCCTTGAGTACTTCTGATCACGGCTTATCACCCATAGACTAATGGGAAGACAGAGAAGACAATTCAAGTGATATAGGGTATTATCCGTGCATGAATTTTTGACTTTGGAGGATCTTAGGAGAAACACATTACTCTTGTGTAATTTTCTTATAATAACAACTTCCATGCTACCATTGAGATGGCTCCCTATGAAGCCTTGTATGGTAGGTCTTGCCGATTACCTCTGTATTGGTTATAGTCAGGGGAGGCAGTTGTGCTTAGACCACATCTTGTGAAAGAGACTACAGAGAAGGTCTAGTTGATTCAAAACATTATTTTGACAGCTCAGTCAAGATAGTAGTATAATTATAACAGGTGTTGGTGACCTCTTGATTTCGAGGTCGGAGACCGGGTTTTCTTGAAATTCTCGCCCAGGATGGGGTATAGATGTATTCGAAAGCAGGGTAAGCTATCACCAAGATTCTTTGAACCATTCAAGGTTGTGAAGTGGATCAGACCATTGACTTACCAACTTGTACTTCCTCATAGATATTGGTCTAATGATTTCTTTCATGTATCTCAGATTCATCGATACTATCCAGACCTGACTCACATCTTTCATCCCGATGAGGTTGAATTGGATATGGATTCGTCCTTCAAGGAGTATCTGGTGTGTGTTGTTGATCGGAGCATGAAGACACTCTGAGGCAGGTTCATTACTCTTATATGGGTATTATGGTATCATGGTTGATTACAAAACAAGACCTAGGAGCGGAAAGCTGATATAAGATCTCAATGGCCAGAACTTTTTTCTAACAATATCTCTTTACCCTTAGAAGGTCAACTCGGGGACAAGTTTCTATGAGGAGGGGAGGTTGTAATGATCCAAATTTTTGAAAGATGTATGGATCATTATTTTTTTCATTTCAAATACCTTAAATTGACCTAATTATGAGTCCTAATCAAGTCACTAAGGTCACGGTAGCATCTGGGTCTCGTTCAGAGACTGTGGTTTTTGAAATGGAAAAATTAACTGGGACGCGTGGTTTACCTAAGCTATGCGACCCAGGCCGCAAGCCCATGCGGATTTAGCCAGAAGCACTTGTAGGTTGCACAGTTAGTTTTCAACCATGAGGCCCCAGGTACATGACCATACAACCTGCTGTAGTTTTCAAATAGACCCTTACCGCATGGTTTGTGCACAATTTGTAAACCATGCAGCTCCCAATTTTTTGGTTAAAAAGACCATTTTCCCCTCTAAAAATCTAAACCTAATTCTCCTCTCTCCCTTGTTTTCCAGCTGTTGTGTAGTAGGTTCTTCCTTACGTTGAGCTCAAATCTCCTTCAAGATTCAATCTCTTCTAACTACTTTTTCTAGCAACTGATCTTCGAGCTGAAGGAAGAATTGGATAGTATAAGGTAAGGCTAACCCCCACACGCTCTTCTTTACTTGATGAATCTGCCCATCTATTTCACTATTTAGATGTAGTCTCATTCACCCTATTTTTAGGGCATTGAATTGAAACTCAGATATCTTCCAACCTACTTTAAACATGAGGTCAATATCAAGTGAGACTTCGTCTATGGCCCTAAGCTTGGTGGTCACATAGTTTTCTATTCGAGTTTTGGTCGTTTCGTATTTATGACATTGTTCCATAAGCCGACCATTTTCAAGCTTCTATATTGTTTTGAATCCATGTATAAATGACCCTAGTGCCTTGATATAGGTGAATTTTTTCTTTTTTATGGGTTTATACAACACACATACTCTATAAGGACACCCATAGGTGAGTCTCCTTAAAATTGGTCATTTTGGCCAAATGGATCAAAATACATGGAACCAAATTTAGCTTCCAACTTGACTTTTAAATGAATTATCCTTTGACTCGTGTGTAATTAATGTATTCCAAGGTGCCTCAAATGTGTTTGGATCCTTTAGAAATGTAATTTCCCAAATGATCAATTGAGTTGTTACTTGGTCTTACTCTTGGACCATATGTTTTATAATGGGATTTTCCATGTTTAGGAAAATTGGATGGTTTGGATTATATAGGGTGTATAGGGAAATATGGTTATAACCAACATAATGAATTGGTTTTGATGGAATGATTCCAAGGGATGGCATGGCCTTGACCTTGTTCATGTTTTATTAAAAAGGCATCATATTAAATGGATTGTTTTATTAAAATGAACTTGATTATGGATGGTGAATCCATGCCTTGTCCTTACCTTGTGCAAATTGATAAATTCTAAATGGGATGCCCTGAATGTTTTGATTATGGTCAAATGAACACTTGAGAGTTTTTGCTTCATGTGTCATGTCGTATAATTAATCATGCCATGGGTGCTTTGTGAAAGGCTTGATGACATGACACAAGAGGTAATGTCTTGTGATTATCTTGTTTAATGTTAACATGATTATGTTTTATAATTATATATTATAAATTATTATTCCTTATAGGTTGTGGATCTAAGGGACCGTGAGAGCCCTTGGAGGGAAAGACTATGTGATCTTTCCATGTGGAGCTAAGGGGTCGTGAGATCCCTTGGGGGTAAAACTATGTGAGATTACCAGGTGGATCCATGGGATAGACCATGAGAGCTACCCTAGTGATGGGTTCCTTTGGGTTACATCTCAATCCTACCAACATGTGAATGCCAAGAGACCGTGAGAGATATTGGAGTTGGGTTAGGGGATAGACCGTGAGATCTACCCCTAGAATTGGATGTCTCAGAGTTGCATCTCGATTGATCCCAACATATATCTATATACATAATTATACTATATACATATAGTGACATGATAAGACATACAAGCCATGGGTTTAAGGAGTTAGACCTTCCAGGTGTCCTTTAGGAACTTGAGTGGGAGATTTTTATTTATTCTGTATTTCTTTAATTTCTTGTTATTACCTGTACATTGTTTATTTATGATCACCTACTCGGATTACACATAGACACTGTTGATGGTGGCCTACTAAGATTTTTATCTCACACCCTACCTAGTACGACTTTAGCACCCTAGAAGATTATGTTATCGTGGGTACTATAAAGGGTAAAATCCCTTCTACGGTTTGTTTACTTGTACTACTTAGCTGGATCTTAGGGGCAGAGGATTGGTTTTAGGCTTGAGATGTTCATGAAACTATTTTTGTCCTTTTACTTCCTTTTATACTATTATATAGAATGCTTGTATCTGCTTATTCATTTCTGTATTATCACCATGTTTTGAATCATTGTACCATACATTTACATAGAGGCTTTTGGTTATTATATTCATTTATTGAATCATCTGTTGATATGAATTTTATACTTTTGATGTTTACTACTTTTGTTTGTTATATTACGCGTCTGCTGCTATTTACTATTTGTTGTATCTATTGTGCTACTCTAACATGGGGGTATAGTCTCTCTGCTATACTACTTAAACACCCCCACTAATATTTGGAAGCCCCTGACATATGGGGAGATGTTTTAGGGTTCATGTGGCCAACCAGGCTCGGGGCATGTGTTAAGTGGCATCTAGGTCTGGGACGTCGCAAACTTAAAGTAGCAACTTAAGTTCTAGAGAACAAGATCTACTGAGGTATATCTAACGGTTGGTTGGACCTAGTAAATCATATATATACTGACATGGTATTGAAAAATATAAGTTGGAACAATTCAAGAGTGAATTATTATCAATTTCATATGGCATAAATCCCACCAAGCATACATAAGTGGGCATAGGAAGAGATTAAAGTGGTGAGTTGTATTCCATACACCTCTGCGATGGATCAATCATGTATGTCATGATATGTATAAGATATGATATTACCAACATAAAATTTATGGTATGAAAATATCAGTTATATCCAAGAGAACTGCAAGGGAAGCAGTCAAAACTATCTGATTGTACTTGGGAAAGTACAAAAGATATGTACCTAGGATATGGAGTGGAAGGATACTAGTTTAGTGGGGACACAAACTAGTATTCCTTAAATCAATTTGATCTAGTATCATAGTTAGTCTAAGGTGATAAGCGAGAAAAGATCATAAAATCTAGTGGTATCCATACCTTCAAATATAGAGTATGTTGCACCTTCTGAGGTAGCTAAGAAGCAGTTATTAAATGCAATGGTTTTTTCCAGTTCTTGGAATCTCACCTACCATAAGTTTTATCATAATGATAATTTTTTTACTAGTACTATCCAAGATCTCAAGTTTTTACTGTGGAAAAAAGTCTATACTCAGGGATACCATATTTTGAGAAGTTTTACTCACGGAGATGAGGTCACATATAGCAGAATAGTCATGTGGTGGAAACATGGCAGACCCAATAGATAAATTCATTACTCAGCAGAAACATGATTTTATCATGTGAGAGATAATAAGATTTTTTAGAAAATTTGCTCTAGTGCAAGTGGGAGTGTCGTAATAGTGAGTGTCATAGACCCAACTAAACAGTACTTTTGATTACCATATCATGTAAACAGTTAGTTATATATGATGTTCTCTTACCATTATAGTGTAGACATTTCTGTGTCCACTATTAAATGGTGATGTTCATAAATTAATTGTCGTATCAAAATGTTATAGCAGATCCCAAGCTATAATGAGAATATTGAAATACTATGACATTAATCTTAAAAAAAGGTCATATGTTCAAGATACATCATACTAACTAGACACATTTGATGTCTGACTATTAGGTGTTGGGGGCTCATAAGCATTGAGACTTCTTCTCATGAAGCTAACACTTGGTGATCTCTAATAATTGAGATCATGATGGCAGACCCTCCAATAGGAACACCATATGTTTCAGGTGTCATTGGTTATTCCTATCTATGGACACGTGTATTGGTCTCCCAACTTGAGATCATTATCAATGTGTGACATTTGATCACATACTTTGATGCAAGGAAAAAATTATGATATTGAAATCGTGGTGAAGTAGCTTGTGTTGGATGTGTCATTGGTGGTATGGCATTGGTTGAATGATCAAGAATGGATTTGTAGTTTCTAGGTTGATGAAGTAATATATATCTCAGGCCTGGTTGATCAGGATGATAGTACCTTCATAAATCCATGGCTATAGTAGTCAAAAGGTAAATTCGTCGAGTTGGGTCAACAAATAATAAAGTAAGAAATGACAATGACACAAATGTGCATCCTTCTTTATGAGATATTTAAAGACAAATAGATTATAGTACACAGTACGTGTTCTTAATTTGGTTGTCGTTGTTATGACTATCCTTATCTCTTTAGGGGCCTTGATGGGTTTCTAAACTCCTCTCTAACTCTTTGAATATTATTCACTGCTATTGAGATAAGGGTCTAAAGGGTCACACACAATAGCATATTCAAGAATCTGCCATATTCAGTCAAATAAGTATATTGGACATGATGGGTCGCACCATGGGGTTCAAGTTTTATCTAAACTGTAAGAACTCGGGTCTTTGGAATGGGTCAAAATCCCGACCCTGTTTAAATTTTTGACTTGTTTCTGAGGAAACTGGAGAAAATGAGAAGTTTCTGGAAATTTCCAGACTACACACCGTGTAATTTAAGTACATGTCGTGTATGTGTAGGCGAGTGATCAGCCGTATGCTCATCGAGTACATGTCTTGCAATGACCGTGTAGTAGTTTCTTACTACACGGCGTGTAGTGTTGAACATGTTGTGTATACCCCCGACCGTGTGAGGCCATACATGGTGTGTAGGCCATTGGCCGGGTAAAACCAGGAATACGTCGTGTCCCCATTGGACATGTCGTGTAGTCTAGCCATGTATAAGAGATATACATGGCGTGTGGGTAAGTCGGCGAGGAAGGGAAGAGGAACCAAGTACACGCCGTGTACCCCTAGGTACACGTCGTGTACTCATGTCGGTAGGCTCGGAAAGTAAGTCGGCGGAATCTTTCCATCTTATGAACAGTTAAATGAACCATACACGGCGTGTAGTCCCAAAGTACACGTCATGTACTTTTTTTGCTTAAAATGGGCAGTAGCCTCGTATTGAGGTAGAACCTCAATATTTTGGCCGGTTTTAGCGAACCAAGTCGGCCGGATCTTCATTTGCTTCCCGGTTCTTCATCCGAACTCCGATTCGAGATCTGATTAGTGTGTTGGAACCCCCTCGGTAAGGCCTCGATCCCTCTTTGGCCATTTTTTTTGATTTTCGTTCTAGAAAGAGTTATAGGCGTTTGAGAGGGTTTGAATCTAATATAGATTTAACGCGTTTTAGACCGAATTGGCGGGTGTTACTGGAGGAGTAGCATCGTGCGAGTCTCAGGTAGGTGGCGCATGCTTCATTTTGTGTTTTCGTAGTTGTTTGGGTAACGCAGCCTACGGTGCATTTTCAGGTATTTTGAGCAAGACCTGTTTTATCTGATTTTTCATACTGTAATACTTATGGAACCTCTGGGATGCTTTTTGGTATGCCTGATTACCAGTTTGCGTGAGCAGGGCCGAGTGAGGGGTCATTGCTCATCGGGGCATTTTGGTCGGGAAACGCCAAAATGGTTTTAACTAGAATGTTAATGTTATAAACTGCTTAGTTTAATTTATTATTGCATGTCATTAATTGTTGGAGGCATTTAAGACCTCAGTGCTGGTATGGGACAGCACCTGGTAGAGTGCAATTCAACTGTTTAGTTTGTTTTTCCGATTTATGTTTCCTGTTTAAATATGTTATATATGCTATTGCTGGATTGCATCTGCTGGACCTTTTTGGGTTGTGTTGGGCTTGCCCCGGTTACGCTTGAGTGACGCTGATCATAGGTTGGGGCTTTGCCTGGGTTACTTTGGGTGGTTTTGACCATGAGATTGGGTGTCATGGACGTCGGCTTGAGGCATTATGACTGTCAGGTTCGGCATGGCCCGAGTTACTTGGATGGCGAGGCCATCGGACTTGAGCGACATGGTCGTAGGGGAACGAGGTGTCAGACGTGTTGGTGGCTTAGGTACTATTTTGGTGATTACCGCTCACTGGGACTTTGAGTAGTGTTCACACAGAGATACTCCGTGATGAGGTGGTTTTGACCACTCATGTGGGTAGAGGCCCCCGTAGTTGCGGTTAGGTATTTTGGTTGGGGGTGCTTGTCGTAGAAATCCACGTGGGAGGTGAGGAGCCTTCGGGGGATGGGCGTGTCTTCGGGACGTCAGTACTTGAGACACGAGGTGTCAGGAGGCACGTGGTGACAGGTTACTATTTTTTGGGCGTGCCTTTGGGACGTCGGTACTTGAGACACGAGGTGTCAGGAGGCACGTGGTGTTGGGTTACTATTTTTGGGCATGCCTTCGGGATATCGGTACTTGAGACACGAGGTGTCAGGAGGCACGTGGTGCCGGGTTACTATTTTTGGGCGTGCCTTCGGGATGTCGGTACTTGAGACACGAGGTGTCAGGTGGCACGTGGTGTCGGGTTACACGACAGAGATTATGGCGTTGGTCGAAGCAGGTGACACTCCATGGTGGATGTTGAGCACCAGTGGATTTTGTGTTTATTTGTGCATTATATTGTTTACTACGTTTCTTGTAAATGAATAACTGCTTAAACACATATATTTGGTACGCACCGTTGGATGGTATCCTACTGAGATTTGTCTCACACCCTGCACGGGCCCTTTGGGACGCGTGCAAACTTTATGGATTTACGTGCAGGAAAGAGGCCAGCTTCAGGATCTGGGTTGTGTTAGTTGTTGCATGGAGATGGTATGGACCTTGAGGTCATAACTAGCTGGGGTTTACTTTGTTTTGTTTACTTTTTTGTATCGGCATGCTTACTTGTTGTAGCTAATGTTGGTTAGCCATTGGCGCACTTTTATATTAAGTTGTGTATGACCTGCTCTGGATGCATGTTTTACTGTATAGTTGTAGTTACATGTTCTTAGCATGTTGTTCTGTTTATTTCCGCTGTTTTTTTTATATTTACTGCTTCTGCTGTTATCTATTTTGATTATTCTTCCGCTCTGCGGGTCTGTTTTGAGTCTGCTAAGTCTTTCTTTACGTTGTATCTTTACTGTTATACTTGGACCAGTACCCTTATTATGATCCTCCGAGAGGGTATAGCCTCCCCACTATACCTAATAGACCCTCGCTTCTAGTCGGCAGCCTTTGGCATTCGGGGAGGTGCGCCTAAGGTAGTGACACTCGACCCGTTCGGCACTGTTCGGGTGGCTGGCCGGGTCCGGGACGTTACAAAGTGGTATCAGAGGTGTTCTTGACAGGCATTTAGTAGCAGCGTTTTACTGGCTACTAATAAGTTTGAGGCTTCTCATTTCTTTCTACTGGTTTTACTATTTGGGATATGGTAGACTGGAGATAGTTTGTTACAGGGACTGGGTGTCAATCTTGTGCTTGGGTTCCTGCAGCCCTGGGTACGAGGGATGGACCTAGTTGTTGCAGGTGGGAATTGTTGTTTGTTTTTCTCAGATTACAGTTGATATGATTTCCACCTCGATGGCTCACTTGATATGTGATGTTGTTGATTTTGAGATGTGACCCTTGACCCGGTGTGGTAAGGGAGAACTGAACCTTGGCCCGGTATGGCAAGGCTGGGTTGCTTGGCTTTTGATAGGCACATTTTAGGGTATTTCAATTTCATAATTTCACATATGCTTTGTGAAGTGATAATGTCATGTGAATGAAATATCAAATGCCATGCTTATTATGCTTTAAAATGTGAATTGGTGAAATTCCTGATAGAACTACTAGTTGTGCAAATGTGTATTTCATGATTTATATTTTTTAGAATTGCATGTTGTAGGATGTTTGGGTCTGACTCTTATGAGAGAAGGCAGGTACCATGGGTGAGGTAGTGTAACTATCAGGATTGGACGACTCAGTCATCGGTTTGAGGAAACGTGAGTTTTCGAGACGGGCATGGCCCGAGGTACTTTTGATACTTGGCTCTGTTGAGGGCGGGTAAGGAGTCCATGAGGCCGGGATGCTGTGGGGCATGGGTTGCGGTGAGGGGGAGTAAGGGTAGTTGTTATGCACTGTCTTTTACTGCTTTCCTTATATGCGTAGAATATATTGTTATATATATATATGTGTGTGTGGGTTGTCTGACCATTTATGGTATTCAGCGGGTTAATCCTTCATGGATCGATGGAGCGTTAGGCAGGAGATGATACAGTGCCCCAGGATCAGGGACATAATTCAGTACAGGCAGAGCACGAGCCACAGGTATAGGCTTAGGGACAGGATCAGGTTCAAGATCCAGTGCAGGCAGGACAGCAGCCGGGTTTGGCATCGTTCGGGCTGTGGCTCGACGAGCAGCTCCGATCTAGCCTGGTATGTGTCTTGTAGGGGATTGATGGAGGCGCACAGGGTACAGAGCCTTCTATGGTGTATCTGACGCAGGAGTTTCAGTCGCAGCACCCGTCGCTGTTTCAGGGTGAGGGTGGTCCACAGGCGGCTGAGAACTAGATAGAGAGCATGCAGATGATCTTTGAGCAGCTCGAGACACCTCTAGGGTGGAGGGTCAAGCTGGAGACGTACATGCTGAGAGGGTCGGCGAAGCGTTGGTGGGATGTACAGGTACAGGCTTGTAGGCATGAGGGACTGGCTTGGAAGGACTTCGAGGGTAGGTTATTTGATCACTTCTACCTAGAGACGTTGAGGGCAGAGAGAGCTCGGGAGTTCTTGAGTCTTCAATAGGGAGATATGTCCATCATGGACTATGCATCTACCTTCACAGAGTTGTCCCGTTTTGCACCGGGTATGGTGAGCGACGACGCAGCTAGGGTGAGGTGCTTCGAGGATGGCTTACGACACGCCATTCGGATCCGGGTGAATATCTTTCGGCTAGGTTATTTCTCCAAGGCGGTGAACCAGGCGCTCATAGTTGAGGGCAACGAGAGAAAGAAGTCTAGTTTGGTAAGGGTGACCCTTCAGGTGATGGTTTGGACAGCAGGAAGCGAGGGCAGGATGAGTTCCAGCAGGTCAGTCAGGCCAGGGATTCAGCTAGACCGCCTCGTGGTAGTTCTTCAGTGATTTTATTTCAGTGTGGACAGTCGGGACATGTTCGGGCTCAGTGCGATAGGCCTTCGAAGGAGTGCCGGGCATGTGGATAGGACGGGTATCTAGAGAGGTTTTGCAGTCAGCCTTCTCATATAGTTGGAAGGCAGGGACCAGGACAGACTGTGGCGTCTGGAGTTGGTTTAGGTTCGGTACCCGGAGAGGTTAGTCGAGGTTCAGCTGTGCGCGGAGGTCATGACAGAGACAGTGGGACCCAACTGAGGGTTCAGTGGCCGGTGACTGGAGCAGAATCAGGAGGTCAGGTGTCAGGCAGTCGTCTTTCAGGCCAGGTGCATGTTGTGGACCTGCCAGAGGCTGAGCAGGCTGGTGAGCCGATGACAGTTAGTGGTACACCGTAGTGTGGTCGTGATCTCCATGTTTCCTTTTTGGCATGACATGTAGCGGTATGTCTGTTTTGAGTGCACGTGGTGCACAGGATCTTTGTGGACTGACTAGAGGCTAGTCAGTGGTATTGGCACCATATTGGGTGCGTGATATATTCTATATATATGTATGAGATGCGTGGCATTGGGGCATCGAGGATGCGGGTTACTTGAGGTGCCGAGGGCATCGGGGCATCGCAGATGCGGGTTACTTGAGGTGTCATGGGCATCGGGGCATCGTGGATGCAGGTAACTTGAGGTGCTAGGCACCAGGACCTCTTGGAGTCGGACACCAATGCGGTGCGGGATACGTTGGGTGTCAGGAGCGACACGTGAGTGCCAATGAGGTGCGGGGATGACGATGCGTCACGGAAGGACTATGTATCTGGAAAACAGGTTAGTAAACCTTGTTTGCTTTAAATTTTATTTGGTTGAGACTGAGTGAGCAATTCCTAAGGTGGGGAGCCCCTTGAGGAATTTAGCCAGAACCTTGGGACCGGGGTAGTCCAGGTTGTTTAACCAAGATGGGCGTGTTCGGTGCCATCTCCGGGTTTCGTTCAGTAGATCGGGGACGATCTACGTTAAGGTGGGGAGTTTTTAAGAACCCGGGTCTTTGGAACGGGTCAAAATCCCAACCCTGTTTAAATTTTTGACTTGTTTCTGAGGAAACTGGAGAAAATGCGAAGTTTCTGGAAATTTCCAGACTACACTCCATGTACTTTAAGTATATATTGTGTATGTGTAGGCGAGTGACCGGCCGTGTGCTCTTAGAGTACATGTCGTGCAATGACCGTGTAGTAGTTTCTTACTACATGGCATGTAGTGTTGAACACGCCATGTATACCCCCGACCGTGTGAGTCCATACATGGCGTGTAGGTCGTTGGCCGGGTAGAACCAGGAACACGCCGTGTCCCCATTGGACACACCGTGTAGTCTAGCCGTGTATAAGGGATATACATGGCGTGTGGGTAAGTCGGCGAGGAAGGGAAGAGGAACCAAGTATATGTTGTGTACCCTTAGGTACACGCCGTGTACTCATGTCGGTAGGCTCGGAAAGTAAGTCGGCGGAATCTTTCTGTCTTATGAACAGTTAAATGAACCATACACGGTGTGTAATCCCAAAGTACATGCCGTGTACTTTTTTTTTGCTTAAAACAGGCAGTAGCCTCATATTGAGGCAGAACCTCAATATTTTGGCCAGGTTTAGCGAACCAAGTCAGCCAAATCTTCATTTGCTTCCCGGTTCTTCGTCCGAACTCTGATTCGACCTCTGATTAGTGCGTTGGAACCCCCTCAGTAAGGCCTCAATTCCTCTTTGGCTGTTTTGTTTGATTTTAGTTCTAGAAACAGTTATAGTCGTTTGAGCGGGTTTGAATCTTTTGTAGATTTATCGTGTTTTAGACCGAATTGGCGGGTGTTACTGGAGGAGTAGCATCGTGCGAGTCTCAGGTAGGTGGTGCATACTTCATTTTGTGTTTTCGTGGTTGTTTGGGTAACGCAGCCTACGGTGTGTTTTCAGGTATTTTGAGCGGGACCCTTTTTATCTTCTTTTTCATACTGTAATGCTTATGGGACCTCTGGGATGCTTTTGGGTATGCCCGGTTACCAGTTTGCGTGATCAGGGCCGGGTGAGGGATCGTTGCTCGTCAGGGCAGTCTGGCCGGGAAATGCCAAAATGGTTTTAACTGGAATGTTGATGTTATAAACTGCTTAGTTTAATTTATTATTACCTGTCATTAATTGTTGGATGCATTTAAGACCTCAGTGTTGGTATGGGACAGAACCTGGTAGAGTGAAATTCAACTATTTAGTTTGTTTTTCCGGTTTATGTTTCCTGTTTAAATATGTTATATATGTGATTTCTGGATTACATCTACTGTACCTTTTTGGGTTGTGTTGGGCTTGGCCCGGTTATGCTTGAGTGACGCTGATCACAGGTTAGGGCTTTGCTTAGGTTACTTTGGGTGGTTTTGACCATGGGATTGGGCGTCATGGACGTCGGCTTGAGGCAGTACGACTGTCAGGTTGGGCATGGCCCGGGTTACTTGGATGGTGAGGTCATCGGACTTGAGTGACATAGTTGTAGGGGCACGAGGTGTCAGACGTGTTGGTGGCCTAGGTAGTATTTTGGTGATTATCGCTCACCGGGACTTTGAGTAGTGTGCACACAGAGATACTCCGTGATGAGGTGGTTTTGACCACTCGTGTTGGTAGAGGCCCCCGTAGTTGCGGTTAGGTATTTTGGTTGGGGGTGCTTGCCATAAAAAGCCACGTGGGAGGTGAGGAGCCTTCAGAGGATGGGCGTGCCTTCGGGACGTCGGTACTTGAGACACGAGGTGTCAGGAGGCACGTGGTGTCGGGTTACTATTTTTGGGCGTGCCTTCGAGACATCGGTACTTGAGACATGAGGTGTTAGGAGGCACGTGGTGCTGGGTTACTATTTTTGGGCGTGCCTTCGGGACGTCGGTACTTGAGACACGAGGTGTCAGGAGGAACGTGGTGCCAGTTTACTATTTTTGGGTGTGCCTTTGGGACGTCGGTACTTGAGACACGAGGTTCCAGGTGGAACGTGGTGCCGGGTTACACGACAGAGATTCCGGCGTTGGCCGAAGCAGGTGACACTCCATGGTGGCTGTTGAGCACCAGTGGAGTTTGTGTTTATTTGTGCATTTTACTGTTTACTGCATTTCTTTTAAATGCATTACTACTTAAACACATATATTTGGTATGCACCATTGGATGGTATCCTACTGAGATATGTCTCACACCCTGCATGGGCCCTTCAGGACGCGTGCAGACTTTATGGATTTATGTGCAGGAAAGAGGCCAGCTTCAGAAGCTGGGATGCGTTAGTTGTTGCATGGAGATGGTATGGACCTTGAGGTCATACCTAGATGGGGTTTACTTTGTTTTGTTTAATTTTTTGTATCGGCGTGCTTACTTGTTGTAGCTACTGTTGGTTAGCCATTGGCACCCTTTTATATTAAGTTGTGTATGACCTGCTCTGGATGCATGTTTTACTGTGCAGTTGTAGTTACATGTTCTTAGCATGCTGTTCTATTTATTTCCGCTGCTGTTTTTATATTTACTGCTTCCGTTGTTATCTATTTTGATTATGCTTCCGCTCTGCGGGTCTGGTTCGAGTCTGCTGAGTCTTTCTTTCCGCTGCATATTTACTGTTATACTTGGACCAGTACCCTTATTATGATCCTCCGAGAGGGTATAGCCTCCCCACTATACCTAATAGACCCTTTCTGCTAGTCGGCAGCCTTTGGCGTTTGGGGAGGTGCGCCTAAGGTAGTGACACCCGACTCGTTCGGCACTGTTCGGGTGGCTGGCCGGGTCCGGGACGTTACATAAACCATCAATAACTGATGGATAAATAAATTCATTATTATTCAAGTAAATGATAATTTGGTTTAATTTATTTATTAAAATTATTTACAATTTAAGTAAATACGATGAATAATATTAATCAGATGAATATTATTTTAATATTCCAGGTTTGTTTAATATTATCAAGAATTAAAAGTCAGGTTAAATGACTCGGTTTTATCACATAATATATTTAATATATATTATTGGTATGTGATAAAATATGACTAATGTTTATATCGCATTTTAGTTTGTCATAATTATTTATTTAGTGGATGTTTAATAAACGAGGATTGGGGAACCCAATATGGGTATTTGAGTATCCACTATTTAAAAGAGGAGAGAGACTCCCACTGGAGAGTATTCATGGAGAGTTCATCATAGCCTCTCTCTTATCACCCACTTTCTATAGAGAGAATTTCTTGATCTAGGTGATCAGATTGAGTTAATCTCCATGAATTGGGTATGTTGATGCGGTGATCGTCGGTACATCAAAGACATCGTCGAATCACCGCTCTAGCAACCAAAATATGATGATCGAAACTCCAATAGATTCTTGGAATGTGTGTGGATGATATAGAGGGATTTGGTTTTAGAACCTTCATACAATGGTCACCAGCGACGAGCTGCTGTCAAGCGCACTCCGATTCATAACGAGGTACACGTTTCAATTTTTTTATGCGCTGTTTAATTTATGTGATATTATCATACTGTATCGGGGCTCAGATTGTTGGACATAATGGGTTCCGTCATTCTGATGATGAAAAATTTTAAAATCTCTGACCCACTCGCTTCTGGTGCACACCCTGGTACCTTCACTTTAGGCCCTCACTGCTAATCGACAGCCTCTGGCGTATAGGGAGGCGCGTTTGAGGTCATGTGGTGAACCAACTTAGAGTAATAGTTAGTGGCATCCAGGTTGAGACATTACAAATTGGTATTATAGTTATTCCTTTACTTTTTATTTACTATTTGTGATATGGTAAATAGGAGTGTTAGGAATTTGTCAGAACATGTGATGAATATCAAACTCGTGCATCAATAACACTTGTTTCGGTAATAAGTCATGGTTATCAGTAATATGGGATCGTTGTTCTGATTTATGATGTTATAGTTGTATATTACTTTCATTTTTAGTGACACACATGTTGTTTGAATGTTATGATTTATTATAGATTTCTAGCTCTTAGCCCGTTGGCAAGATTCCAGTGATGGATTTTGACACTTGACTAGCAAAGGAAAGAGGCATCTCATGCATCATATTTAGCACGTAGGGTCCACGTCTTATAGGTATGCTAGTGTGTAATTATTACTAGTGACAAAGTCCAATTGTTTAAAGTGTAAACAAAAACCTAAATGGTGTTTTCCCGTATAGGTTTTCGGTGGCATTCTACTCAATTGGGTCGACTTGCATATATATTTCATTCTGATAGCTGGTGATGTGGATCTACGTTGAGGTGTTCGGTGGTGAGGCTAATGACTCAGTCCTCATGCACGGGAGGTACAGTGACCCTAGTAGGTCGATAGGGAACATTATTCCCAAATGTTAGACCCCTCTTAGGGTGTTGTATCATAGGTTTAGTTATTTAAAGTGTTAGTAACAAACTATACAATGTTTTCCTGCATAGCTTGGAATGAAATTCTACTTAACTGAACCATGTGATTATGGTACTGACCCATGTAGGTAAGTATCATCTATTGATGCTTCTCTATTAGACCCTTTATGGGTGAATCCTTTCATTTTAGATGATCTAGTTAGGTCACTTTGTATGATGCTGGTAGATAACTAAACGTTTATAGTGAACTGGACCTCGAGGAGGTATTACCATATACGGATGCCTGGTGAGTGTTAGTTCATCGTTCTTCCTATGTTATATCATTACCTCTAGGGAGAAGTTCCTTATGAGGATGCTCGGTGAGGATCAGGGCCCTAGTAGGATGATGTCGACATTTTTGGCCCTCATGGGTATGATACTTGATACATCCAGCATAGGCTGCAACTGATAAAGTTTCATCTTTACAGGATTGTATGTCGGTATACGGTATCCTTCTTTATAGTGATTGGAGGCGAGTAAGGGTGAACTCAGGGTTAGTACATGTATCCCCCTATGATGAAATAGTTTTCTTAGAGATATTTCTAGCGTTGGTCGAAGTAGGTATGATCGGTCAGGATTACAAACCCAATGATCGACTTATTTATACATGGATTGAGTGGTAAGACATCAAGCTCAATGCCCTTTTTTGAGATGTCCAACTAACTAGATCATGGATTCAGGGATCTGTTGTGGATTGAGTTATTTATGCTTTACTACCTTGCTTATATAAATGTATGTGTGAGAACATGTATATGTATATATTTATGGGGATATATAAATATACATGCATATATATACTTTTATAAGATGGCATTGGGACCAGACGATCGGGATCATGGACCCAAGGTTCAGTTGTGGACTTGTTTCTTTTCTTTTCAGCAGTTAGTTTTACTTCTACTATTATTGTTATTCTGCTAAGTAGCTCGCATATACTTACACTGTATATTATTGGCTATGTATGGGACCACATTGGTGGTGCCCAACTGAGTTTTGTACTCACATCCTGCTTGGGCCACCATTGCACTGGGATACCTAAGAAGTCATCCACTTGATTTCAGGCACGGGTTGGGCTGAGACCTGGGACTGATCGAGCAGGATGGATCAGATTTGTATGTGGATATCAGGTATGTGGTTCATATCGGGGATGGAAGTAGAGCCTTACACTTTTATTTTTGTTACTTTTATTTACTCTTGTATATGTATAGTCGACCTAGTGGATGTTTAGTGTTGTATGTATGACATGGTCATTCGGGCCTTTAATGCATTCCATTTATTATTACAGCATGCTCCTGATTCATTTTATTTATTGCTTCCGGGCAATATGTCTGATATAATGAAAAAATAAAAACAAATTCCTCAACTGTGGGTGGGGGAAACTTATTCCATGTATACCATTCGAGGTGGGTAGGGGGCTGAAGGCTGGCCGCATGTTCAAAAGGTGCCTCCTTCAAAAGTTATTTGAAGAAGCCAATTGATAGTGGTGCACCTTCTTTGAAACCCATTTTAAGAAGGTGTGGTTTGACAAAGCTCCTTCCATAGATTTTTTTTAATTTTTTTGTTATTTTTGTTTGTATATATACATATATGATATAAAACATTTTTAATAAATGATAATAATGATAATAATAATGATTACGTCTCTAACTAAAATAATATAAATAAAATAAAAATATTATTATTAAATTAAAAATTATAAAAATAATTATTATATATAAAAATAATTTTTATTGATTAAAATAATTAATATTTTATTTTTATAATCAAATAAAATACAATGATACTATCATTAAATATTAATTATACACATATAATCATTTCGAATTAATGATTATTTATAATATATAACATTTTTAATTATATTATTATTTAGTATTATTAAATACATAAATAATTAGATTATATATAATATTCAAAATTTTATTTTTTTATTTTTTTATTATTAAAGTATTAAATATATTACTGTTATAATTATTATATAATTATTAATAATTTATAATAGTGAATATAAATAATGTAATTAATAGTATATTTAATTTGATATTTGAAAATAAGTACTAATAATTAATAATCTAATCAATATTAATTATTTTATTATTATTTTAGTAATTATTATTATTATTATTATTATTATTATTATTATTATTTATTGAATAATAATATTTTATTTCATGTCAATTATTTTCCATTTATTATATTTACGACTAATAATACTATTAATAATAATGATGATGATCATGTAAATAATAGTATTATTATTAAGTATTATTATTAAGTAATAGATTAGTTACTATGACTTCATAAAAGTAATATATTAATTATATTTACTATTATTAATAAGTAGAAAATATTAATTATTTGAAATTAATTAATTAATTGTAGTATTATATATTATTATTAAGTCATATATTATTATTAATACTTAATATTTTCTATTTATTTATTTTATGAAATTATTTTCATTTTCTATTATTTTATATGTTTTAAGTGCATGTCTTAAATTTCATTTAGAATCTAACTATAATTTATATTTTGTAAGTTTTTAGATTTGTTTACTTTTTTTAAAGTTCAAATGTTATGTTTTTAAACAACTTTTTTTTGTATCATCTATATTATTGTTTGTTTTCTATTTTGATGAAAATATTCTTATATTTAATTATTTTTCATGTGTTTAGTATGTGTTTTAAATTTCTTTTTGATTGTATTTATAGTTTATTTTTTATAAGTTTTCAAAGTCGCCTACTTGAAACACAACAAAACTTATTATGTTTCAAGTAGGTAAATTTTGAAACCTATAAAATACAAGCTATAAGTATAATGTCAATGAAACTTAAAACATGAATTAACCCTATGAAAAATATATGAAATAAAAAAAAACATAAATATAAAACACGGTGTCTGAAAATCATTTGTGACATGTATGAGTCATCCTAACCTCAATCATTTGTGACATGTAGGAGTCATCCTAATCTCAATCTGACACATGGTGTGACATGTAGGAGTCATCCTAACCCTAATCATTTGTGACGTGTTGTAACAGCCCAAGTTTTTCTAAAAATAAATAGAAATGCATGGAACTTTTTTTAAGTAGATATTTATAACTAGCCTTTAAACATAATTTTTCTACTTTTATGTTTTGAATTTCAAGAAACTGACATTTATAATTATGTTCAGTAAGTTATTTTGAGTCTAATGAAACCAACTTGTGTTTTTATGAATAGTAACATACCCTTATGAATAGTAATATGAATAGTAATATGACCCTAATGAATAGTAAATTTTATTATTATTTTATTTTCTTAAGGATTTAAGATAATAACATCTTGGTTAATTTTTTATCGTGATATAAAAGTAGTTATAGAATTAGAATTGTTAATTATTGAATTAAGTATGCTTTTATTTAAAAATTAAATTAATAATATTTTGAAAATTATTTTCAAAAGATGGAGTTCATTTTTGAATTCTATACATTGAAAAATGGTTAGGGTAAATTTTTGGGATTTTTCAGAAATTCTTGAATTTTCGATGAATAGTGAAATACGATAAAATACCGTATAATCAAATTACTAGTAAAATACACTATTTATGACATCATAAGTGATGTAAGACCACTTGGTTCTAAGTCACATGTCATTATTACTATTTGAGGTCACATGAACTAAGACTATTCATAATCTTGGGCAAAAATATTATAATAATGATTAAAATAATGAAAAATACCCCCTCTCCTCCACTATAAATACCACCCTCACTCCCCTCTTCTTCCCACACCTCTCAAGCCTTTATTCATGCCTAAGTTCTGCCCAATACTCCTCCCAAGGCTCTTCCCCACGTCCTAGAGCTGTTGGTCTCACCAAAAGACCAAAACCAAAGCCCTTAAGAAGGATCTCAAGGAGAAGAGATCAATAGGTAAACATCCTCTTTTATTTTCTTTCTTTTCTTTCATTTTATGTTATTCTTTTCCTTTCCCTTTGGATTATGTTGGGATATTTCATTCCATATCCCCCCTTATTGTCCATATTATGTAAGAGTGATGAGATATCCCCTTTCTCTCATCAAACTATTTTTATGAAATTTTAAGATACGTCGTTAGGCTGCCGAATTTTCGTGAGAAATTTCTCAAGTTTTCTTTTATTTAAAAATTCATTTATTTTCTTTTTCTTTCCTCACCTCCTCTTAACCAAGAGGTATTAAAGCTCCATAATCTAGTATATTATGGATTCTCTCATTTTCATGGAAAAATTCATCATCATTCTTTTTCTCCTCTCCCACTTATTCAAGGAATTAAAAACATTGTTCATGATGTGTCGAATTACCGACATCGTGGACGATGTGATTTTATTTTTTCTTTAAATCCTTCAAGTCTGGTCATGAAACCATTTTTATGGTTGAACCAGGTTATAATATATGTATTATGTCTCATCCATGGTTATGGAATTCTTTTGTACACATGGTTTTAATTTATAAAACAAAATGAGGTCGTTATTATTAAAGAACCACTAAAATGATTTAAACGAACATCATTAATATTTTAACTTATGAATCATCCTCATGTAAGAATTCAAAATGATAAATGGTATAATTTATGGTACTAGAAATATGTAAATACTACTCCATTACAATTCTGAAGATTCATTTCCAATCAACAAGAATATTCATTGTAACGCCCCGATCCCAGAAGCCTAGAGTCGGTGCATTATTACGTATCATTGGCATGATCACAAAAGATCAAGTCTCGAAAGACTGATTAGTTTAGTAGTCATGGAAGTACTATATACATTCATAAGGTTTACATTACATCATAAAATGGAAAATTACAACAACATTGTTTCCATAGACAACATTGAGATCTCATAAACTATCCATGCAGGTCAGTCATAATATACTTCTTCGCATCCTGGGAAAAATAAAACATAGAAAGGGGTGAGCTCATATGCTCGGTAAGGATAAAAATATAGTGGAAACTTTCATAAATAATCATAAACATTTAAGGCAATGTATAAGACTAAAAAAATCCTTTTAAACTTGAACTTCAGTATAATATGGCAAATATAAAATCAAATAATGTCATTTACTTATTCACATGGATATTCTACTAGTCGAATAATCACATGCAATATCAATGGCCACTTTCATAATGATGCAATGCATAATTCCAGACTTTCATAACCACATAGTCAAGGCCTTGTGCCAAAAATACAAATAAGATTTTGTTAATGCCCTGTTCCAAGACACTAGTTTGTCTCATGAGACCTACCGATGCATCGAGGAGCTATAGCGGGCTTCACCGGTCACTTATTAAGTCTAATTCGTTCCTCATATGAAAAGGTTTAAACATAACATAAAAATTCATATTAAAACTAGCATATGAAATGTCAATACTTTATCCATAAACCATGAATGGTATAAAAATAACACATCCACAGTCAAACATATCACAAAACCTTCAATACAATATGAAAGATTTGTATCATAATAAATCAACTTCAAACAAGTTTAAAATTCATCAAAGGATGTTGACATAGATGAAAATGATTTGTAAAACTATTTGGGAGAAATATTTACTTTTCATGAAAACATTTAAAAGTCACACAATTTAGAAAGGAAGACATTTAAAGGCATTTTTGAATCAAAGTGTCTCATACCACTTTGAAACTTTTTAAAGGAATTAACATTTTAAAAACATTCATGTCCATATAAATAAATCCTTAAAACCCATTTTGAAAACATGGACATTAATGAGAATGATTTAGAAGAATAAATATTTAAAACATTTAAAATGATGTTTTAGTAAAAAAAGTCCCTTAAAAAGAATTCATTTGAAAACTCTTTTATGAAACATGGATGTGGATAATAAATATGTCCCAGTAGATACTTACATAAAAACAACCTCGGATAATAAAGAGATTGTGACATTAACTCTTACCTTGTACTTTTCCTTGGTCGAGGGTAGGTTAACCTCCTGTATAATGGTGAAATAATTGTTATTAAATTATACTATAATCATATACATTAATATGATATCATATATGATCTTTTAACATTACTTTGTTAATAATATCTTAGTATTATCATCATTTCGAGTGTTAACTGATTCGTTTTCCTTTATATGCTTTGTTAAGTAAGTAATTTTTGTTATGGATGGGATGTATCTTATTCATATTCATAATGATATTAAGTCTTTAAACATTATTTTTAATCATTTAAGGAAAATTAGTCTTGAATGGATACAATGGGGAATGAATCTCATCACGTTCGTGGAGACGGTAATCCGTACGTACGCACGAGCGACAATATCATTCTTTTGATATTAAAATAATATATAATTGGATGGTATATCATATATACAGAATCATTATCATGTTATATTTATTATTTACATCAATTATACATCATTATTATACCCATCAAAATAATAATATATTGAATAACAACTACACCACGACGTGGAGACGGAAAGCTGTGTGTATGCACGTATGGTGACATGTCATTCAAATGATGGATAGAATAATGAATATGGTTGTACCATATTTATAATAACATCACAGTATATAGAAGATAATGGAGTTATTATTTTATAATGGAAACAACAAAGAGTGAGGAAGTGGGAGAAGAAAGGAACTTGAAAGATGTGATGAAATATTTACCTCTTCTTCGGGTTTTTCCTTTTGATTTGATAAAAAGGGCTCCTTAGGTTGATTTTCTGACTAAAGGAAGGCCTCTAGGATGAAGGGAGGACAGTTGAGAGGGTATTTGGGTAGGGGTTGGCCAATCCAAATGGATTTGAAGGTGTGAATTAGAGAGAAGGGGAAGTGCCCTTTTATATGAGGGGTGAGGGGCACCTTAGGAAAAGCTAGAAATATTATTTTATAATAAAATTATTTTCAGTTTCTAATGGATCCAAAATAAATTGTTTAAAGGCTAAGGTGGGGATGGGTCGAAAACCACTCAACCAATAGGTTTTATACAGGTTTGGGTCACTATATTAACCTTATCTTCTAGATTTAACTCTTAGTTAATTAGTTTGACATTTACCATGTCTCTTTGTATTTTTATATTATATGGTTAATAAACTTACTATAAATTTCCAAGAGAACCCCAAGTGGTTCATTAATGATACACCTATCATTATATAAGTATTTTGGCCTAACCTTAGATTTTTAGGAATAGAATATCAATTAATAATATAATATTTGTTTTAAAACTCTTATGTCAATTTTGACACTATTTGGTATTTTGTTTTTGCTAAATTCATAACAGCATTATTACTCGAACAAAATTCATCTAATCAACCCTAACATGTCATATTAACCTATAAAATTAGTGTAATTCATAAAAAGTCTCAAATTACATTTATTTGGGAATTTATAATATTAATTATTTTAATATTTCATTAATAAGGTAAATACTGTATCATCATTGTGTCATAAATAAATTAAATTATTTAATATCTAAAAATTATAAATAAAATACCATTATTAAGGAAATATTTTTAGATTTATAATGAATATTTATAGTCGAATTTATCTTATGTATAACCCTATATTAAAAATGTTTTAGTTATTAAACTTTGATTTTAACACTTTTAACTCTTCTTTGAATTAAATAATAATAAATGTCCTAATCTAATCCAAGTGGACCTAAGGGATCATATTTTATTCCTAAGGCTATTTTTGGTCGAATTACACTTATAAAATAGAATTAAGACATGTGTTAGGGTAATAATATTATTATTTTTACCATTAATTACCATATTTACTTTTAACCGTGGTAAATAAAAGTAAAAAAGTTACTATTCACCAAAAAATCATCTTATTGAACCACATTTTACTTACTGATATCAACTGTATCTCTCAGATTTTTAAAATTCAACTTACAAAAGCGGTAAAATTAAGTTTTATGTAAATTTGCAAATGCTCCTAGGAGATGGGTAAAAGACGGTAAAAGGTTCAATAAAATTTTTATATATCTAAAATTATTATAAACTGACTCCAATGAATTACATTGAACTTATATAGGTATTATGTATCTATTTTGACCTAAAATAAATTTAAATAAAATAAATAATTCTTTAAATAAAAATTCGGTTTTAAACTATAACTCAATGTTTTTCACTATTTATCAAAAATTGAAAGTTTTCAGAAAAATACCAAAATTTCACCCTAAGATAATTTTGATATTCTGAATTCAAAATTAAGTCTATTTTACCAAATTCAAAACATAGAAGTTTCATTTATTAATTTAAAATTAATTCTCATTGTCAAAACCAAAAAGCGTGTTTTTAAGAAATAATAACTAACAAAAGATTGATACTTGTTTATGTTCAATTTCAAAGTGAAATTATTTCCAATGAATAACATTGGATTAAATGGTAAAAATATAATCTATTTATACTTCCAAACTATTAAAATCTATAATTTAACACTACAAATTATTTTGATTAAAAAAGTTGTTTTCAGTTAAAATATAGTATTTTTCACTATTCACCGAAATATGAAAGTTATCAAAAAAACACCAAAAAATTATTGAAACTAAATTATTATGTCCAGATTCTAAATAAGAAGTTTATTTTGTCAAACTGAATATATAAAAGTTTCAAATATTAGATTTAAAAAAAAGGTTCGCCATTAAAAGGTGATAAAATTGCATTTTTTTTTAAAATACTTCTTTTATCTGAAAAAATGAATTTGTTTTTTCATTATGTCTACGAAACTCATAATATGGATTCTAAAATTATAAAAATTATATAAAGTTCAAAATTTAGTTAATACTATTCATAACCTCTTTTGAACGGCTAGTTTGGTAAGTCGTGGTGCGCTTGAACTCGGTGTTGCGTGTAGTGCAAGTTATTGAATTACTTTGAAGAAATAACGTACTATGAAATCTTGGGGTGTTACAGCCATCATGAACCAATCTTGGAAATCATGTAAAGAACTCATCCAAAAACAGTGCAAAGAGCAAAATACTAACAATTAAAGGGTGAAATGATGTTATGAAATGATCATATAAGATGTTATAAACATGAACATCTTTCTGTAAAATACTAATAACAATCTTTTAACCATTATACAGGAAGTTTAAACAAGTTTGAAGTAAGATAAGCCTGAGGTAAGGGAATTCTTAACCTGATTTCCATTCTTTGGGTTAACCTTCTACTTCGTTATGTATGTGGTATTAAAATTGATTGTGTGATGGGTTTTGTTTATATTATGTTGAATTATATCTATTTACAGTTTATATACATATTCCATTCACTCTATTAAGTCTCTCTTTAGTTGTATGATATTTATAAGGGGTTTTCCTTTTAAAATCCTCTTTTACAAATCTATTATACAAAATTCAAAAGCAATGTTTTTATGAAATTATTCATGTTGTATGATTATGTTCTGGTTCTTGGTCATTGTTTATGATGAAGGATGGGACCTATATCTCCCTCCAATTCATTGGGTATGTGTAAGTTGGAGGTCGGTCATATGGTTACTCCATGTGTAACTGCGATGGTTACACAATTTGTAAGGTATCCGTGAGGGTTACAAATTATAAGGTAGCTGTGAGGGTTACAATATTATGTAAGTAATGCCCCAATATACCTTTATGGTTATATTTATGTTCTTATGTTTGTGAGAATCTTGTGGAAATATCATGTTTTACAAAGTAAGTATATATGGGTGACAAGCATGTCTTTTAAAAGTGATTTCATATGTTACAAGTATTCTTGGAATAATGTTATTTTTGATATCCCTTACTGAGCTTTTTGTGTTCATCCCAAGTTTTTAAATGATTTTCACAGGTTATAAGGATGTGTAAGAAAGTTAAGGAAGTCAAGTTAAATGTTTGAAGATCTATCAAATAAATCATGTTTTTTATTTAGAAGGTTTTAAATTTTGGAAGGAATGAGTACTGTTTTCATGGAATCCACTCTGTAATAATGTGTAATATTATGAATGTATTGTCCCAATTCTCTAAATTTCTAAACTTGAAAAGATCTTTAATGTAAAATGAAGTGTTTTATTGACTAAATTCAAGATTATGTATGTAATAAGGTCGGATCCTTATACATGTAAGAGTAATTCTAACTTCAATCAGACACACGGTGTGACTGGTATAAGTTCAAGTGTGTCTTTTTATTTAAAATGGACATTAATTTTAGTAAAAAGGACAAGTGACATACTCAAAATCGAGAAAACTCATTCATATTATTTTGATACTTTAGGAAAACGATTTTTAAGTCATTTTTGATGTGTAGGATTTAGCTGCATCTCAATCCGACACACGGTGCGACTGATATGACTCCAAGTGTATTTTTATTTAAAGTCGACATTAATTTTAATAAAAAGGACAAGTGACATACACAAAACTGATCAAACACATTCAGATGTTTTGATACTTTAGGAAAACGATCCATAAATCATTTTCGACATGTAGGAGTCATAAACACCTCAATCCAAACACACGGTGTGACCGATATGACTCCAAGTGTGTCTTTTTATTTAAAATCAACATTATTTTTTGTAAAAATGACTAGCGACGTACTCAAAACTGAGAAAAAACATTCAGATTATTTTGATACTTTAAAAAATGATCCATAACTCAAGTTTGACGTGTATGAATCATCTACACCTCAATCCAACACACAAAAGTGTGTCTTTATTTAAAATCGACATTAATTTTAGTAAAAAGTAAAAATGACATACACAAAACTAGAAAAACACATTCAAATTGTTTTGATACTTTAAAAAAACGATCCATAAGTCATTTGTGACGTGTAAGAATTAGTTTCACCTCAATTCGACTCACAGTGTGATCGGTATGACTCAAATTGTATCTTTTTATATAAAATTGACATTAATTTTAGTAAAAATGAAAAGTGGCATACTCAAAACCAAGCAAATGCATTCAAATTATTTTGATATTTTAAAACAATAATCTATAAATCATTTTTGATGTGTAGGAATCAACCGCACCTCAATCCGATATATTGTGAACCCGATATGACTCAAAGTGACCGTTATCAATTTAAAATTGATATTTATTTCAAAACTTGTACCACTCACTAAAAACCAAGAAAATGTGTTCCGATTTTCTTAATAATTTAGGATATCAATTCATAAGTTATTTGTGACGTGTAGGAATAAGTCTCACGTCAAACTGACATACGATGTGACTGGTATAATCCAAAGTATGTATTTTCATTTTAAAATGACATTTTAGTAAAAAAACACAAGTGACATACTCAAAACCGAGCAAATGCATTCAAATTTTTTTTTTTGATATTTGAGGGAAATGATTTATAAGTCATTTGTGTCGTGCAAATTAATTTTGGTTTGTTATATTTGTGAATTTATATTACATTTCAATTATTTTGTATATGTTTAATCTGTGTTTTATGTTTCATTTAGAATGTACATATAGTTTATATTTTATAGACCTCTAAAGTCATTAACTTGAAATGTAATAATGTTTCAAATAGGTGAATTTGAACGCCTATAAAATATAAAGTATAAATTCAATATAAATAAAATATGAAATAATGAATGGACATAAAAAATAATTGGAAATGAAAATTTTTCTTAAAAAGAATCGATGAAAAATAATTTCAATTGCACAAAATATTGTTGCTTCAAAACATAACATTTGTACTTATAAATTATTTTTGCAACAAACATTTTTTGTCATTTTTTTAAAATTATTTTTTTAATTTACTTTTATTTTCGATTAATTTTTATTTGTATAGTCAATGTTTTAAATTTCACTTATATTTTATTTATTTTATATTTTATGCGCATAAATTTTTTTTAGTGTAAGTGTTATGTTTTTAATACATAAAGTTTGTGTCATGTAAATTAGTTTTGGTTTTTTATATTTATGATTTTTTTATTTCATCTATTTTTTATATGTTTAATCCATGTTTTCAGTTTCATTGAGATTGTTCTTATACCTTGTATTTTATAGGCTTCAAAATTTACCTACTTGAAACATATAAGTTTTGTTGTATTTCAAGTAAGAGACTTTGAAAGCTTATAAAAAATAAACTATAAGTACAGTCAAAATGAAATTTAAAATATAAACTAAACACATAAAAAAATAATTAAAAATAAGAATATTTTCATTAAAATAGTAAACAGACAATAATATAGATGATTCAAAACAAAGTTTTTAAAAACATAACATTTGGACTTTAAAAGTAGGCAACTCTAAAAACTTATAAAATGTAAATTTTAGTTAGATTCTAAATGAAATTTAAGACATGCACTTAAAACATATAAAATAATTGAAAATTAAAATAATTTCATAAAACAAATAAATAGAAAATATTAAGTATTAATAATAATATATGACTTAATAATAATATATAATATTATAATTAATTAAATAAATAAAAATAATTAATATTTTCTGCTTATTAATAATAGTAAATATAATTAATACATTACTTTTATGAAGTCATAGTAATTAATCTATTGCTTAATAATAATAATATTTAATAATAATACTATTATTTACATGATCATCATCATTATTATTAATAGTATTATTAGTCATAAAAGTAATAAAGAAAATAATTTACATGAAACAAAATATTATTATTTAATAATAATTAATATTATTATTATTATTATTATTATTTACTAAAATATTAATAAAATAATTAATATTAATTAGATTATTAATTATTAGTACTTATTTTCAAATATCAAATTAAATATATTATTAATTACATTATTTATATTCACTATTAGAAATTATTAATAATTATATAATAACCATAATAGTAATATATTTAATATTTTAATAATAAACAAATAAATAAATAATAATTTTGAATATTATATATAATCAAATTATTTTATGTATTTAATAATACTAAATAATAATATAATTAATAATGTTATTAATTATAAATTATCATTAATTCGAAATGATTATATGCGGATAATTATTATTTAATAATAATAATATTTAATGTTAAAATCATTATAATTTATTTGACTATAAAAATAAAATATTAATTATTTTAATAAATAAAAATTATTTTTGTATATAATAATAATATTTTTATTTTTATTTTTATAAATTTTTATTTAATATTTTTATTTTTATTTTTATTTTTATTATTTTAGTTATAGACATCATCATTATTATTATTTATTAAAAATGTTTTATATTCTATATGTTTATATATAAACAAAAATAACAAAAAAATAAAAAATAAAAAAATAAAAAACTATGGAAGTTGTTGTGTCAAACCGCACCTTTTTAAAATGCACTTCAAAGAAGGTGCACCACTATTAAGCGCCTTCTTCCAATAACTTTTGAAAGAGCCACCTTTTGAACTTGCAACCAGCCTTCATCCCCTCTTCCCACCGCGAAGGGAATAAGTTTCCCCCAACCAGTATTTCCGGAATTTCTTTTTTTATTTTTATTTCATGCGGAAATTTATCATTGCTTATGCCCTATGTTTATTTACTACTTTGAATGATATCAGGTTATTTCTGTTGTTGTTACTCTGATATGGGGGGTATAGTCTCTCCACTATACCACCTTTAGACTATCGCTGCTAGTCGGAAACCTTTGGCGTGCGGGGAGGCGTGCTTGAGGTCTTGTGGTGAACCGGCTCGGAGCACTAGTTAGTGGTATCCAGGTCAGGACGTTACAAATTGGATTAGGTGATTAGACCTAAATACCCTTTTAGGAGACTTGATCGGTAGGGCAAGGTTGGAGACCTAGAGACCCTTAGTTTTGGCTCAGACCCTTGTAGGTCGATGTTCCGTTTGATCAAGGGCAACCTATGAGAGGGGTTGGCCCGTGTTTATGGATGCCTTTTTAGGTAGTGAGTTTGTTTATATACTCCTTTCAAGACCGATGCACGGTTAATGCTCAGGTTTTGCGATATATGCATGTTGATGCCTTTGGATTTTGAGGAAGCACCTAGGGTGCTTTGGTATCAAGACTGACTTCGACAGGTGGGACTGTTCAGGTGCCAGGCTCAGTCGACCAGTGTTTCCACTATTAGCAAGTGGTCATAGCGTGGGTATACTCTTGCAACTGAAACGACGTCATGTAACAGGCAGTCGTGAAAATATATCATGGCACGGGTGAGGTGCCCAATTTTAAAGAGGAGTTCCAAGGGAACTTCTGAATTGTTTGGACTGACATGTTGTATAGCATGGTCAGCTTGGTTTTAGTAGCAGGTGACTCGCTGGGGTATGATTTGGGAAATGATGGTACACGCCGATTGTGTGTGGTACCATTTAAATCGTAACTCTGTGGGTGGTCGTATGCGAGCTGAGGACCGATGGTTTCAAAACATTACATGGTCATGGTTGCCCGAGAGCTGTGGTTAAATGACGAATGTCCCTTCATGGTAGAGGAGACATCGAGGATAAATTGGCTGTCGTGGGGCGTTTGACTCGTGGCTGGACCTAGACACACATTGTCGGGAGACGTGGTTTCAGGAGTTGGTTAAAGGCAAGTGAGGCGTGTTTTGATGTGACCGTGGCTCGGGAGAGCTATACACACCTTTTGATGGAATCTTAGTGTACTCCTAATTCGAGACGATCGTGCTCTATATCTTGACATCGTCATGAGTACGCTGAGAGAGTGTCGGTTATATGTTGAGTTCTTTTAAAATATCTTTCCTGATCGGTGATGGAACCTGTTGAGGTTGCACTCGAGGAGTGGTATAAGGTAAGCCTTATGGTGGGGAGCACACCATTGATCATTTGAGGGTGGTGACCCTTATGATGAGTTGAAATTTGGAGGTTGCTATGGAAAACATTCTCGAGAAGCGGGAATGGGTGGTGCTTGGATGTTGCGAGTTAACGCTCAAGGATGAGCAGGTTTCTGGCCATGCTAGTTGTTATGTCCAGAAGTGTTTAGGGCATGGGATGCAGTGATCAGGATTTCATTTCATTGATGTGATGACAAGAATGCTCCTAAGGTGGGGAGCAAGACATTGGTCGCAGGAGGGAGACCCTCATGTGGGAAGGATCGTGGGACCATGAGACCAATCGTATGACAGTGGTTTTAGCACCCGTATGTCGTTTGATAAATGGAATATGTATGAATGGAATCTTGGTAAATGCCAGGTACAGGTTGGATTATGGATTTGGGTGAAACCCGAATGTGGGCGTTAATCCTGGTGTAGCTTTTGACGATCCATGGATGCCAGATTGGGTTTTCATCAGTTTTGGTGCTATAACACGGCTACAATTTTGATTGGGAGATGGTTCTATCAGGAGACATCATCGAAAGTTGGGTGAGGACTTTGATGAGCGTGCTCTAAACAATCTTGATGCGCCTTGAGATAAGGATGCAGAAATATGTATTTTTAAGATGTGTCGGTCATGCGAATCGAGCGTTCTTGGGAGTAGTCGACTGAAGGCGGTCCGAATTGAAATTCCTCTAATGGATTGATGTGGTCGGTAGGGTACCGTGTTTAGTGCTCTGTCGGGATGAGATGGGTGTAGTTCAAGGGTCGTTTGGGACTTTACAAGGAAAATTCGGCGCAACTAGGTTGAGCTCGATCAATGGGAGTCTAACAGTTATGATCAAATCGAGGACCGAGGTAGTCCCCTCGTGTGTAATTTTATAAACATGTCGGAAGTGTCACTAGGACACTTAAAACATGTTCCGCTAAGCAAATTTGACAGTGGGAGTATCGTGACTCGGTTTTGGAAGTAGTAGTTCAATACCCATGATGGGGAGCACCATAAGTCGACTGATGGGAGAGACAATGACGCGATCGTGTCTCGAGTTAGACGGGTTCACATAAGCATCGTCTTATAGTTTTGATGGTGGTTTCGGTCATTGGATTGAGTTTTGATGGCTTAGGTACTGAATGTTTGAAATGACTCTTAGAGGGGTGTTGGGCGTTTGGAAACGCAACGCAACCATTTAAGAGAACAATCTCTGACCCAAATAAGTCAGGTGATGTTTTTGTTGTCAATCGAGGATTTTTGGGGATGAGAAGTTCTAAGGTGGGGAGGTTGTAAGATCTCATGTTTTTTCGAGCTGAAAATTTCTGAAGGATTTTGAATTTTCAGCTTACTGGACAGGTCAAATCTTGATTGGAGATTCAGAATGGAATTTTAAAGGTTTGAATGCCTCTAATTGATGTTTTCAGATGTGGGATGAGGCTTGGTTTGTAGCTTGGACATTTAGGGAGTGTCTCAAGGGTTTGGGACCCAAAACCGGAGTTTTGGGAAAAGTGCAACATAGGGCACACAGTTGGCGCACGGTTAGTGTTAACCATGCGACCAAACTGTGTGGTCGAGTTTGTGTTGGAGTTGGTACCCTAGAACCAAAATTTGTGTACTTTATGATAACAAGTATTCAAAGTTTTGAATATTAATAAACTTTTTTATCACATCATGATTGTTCTTTTGCTTAACATAGTATGTGATAATGTCCTAAAAGTAGTTGTCGTGATAGAATGTCATAGTGGTTCTCTGCTATGATGAGGACCCAGAAGTGTTACGACACTATTCTTAAATATATGTTCTATAGCCATATGATATCATTTTAGGTACACAAATGATACAGGATATCAGGGGTGGAGACTCATAGGACTTTGAGGCACCTTCTCATGGTGTACGCCCTTGGTAATATCCAATATAGGATATTATGAGAACGAGACCCGCCGGTAGAAAATCCACATTTATATGTGTCATTGGATGTTCCTATCTACGGATATGTGTATTGATCCTTGGACTTTAATACTATTATTAATGAGTATTATGAGTCACGTATTTTGATGTATTGATGAAAACTGTGATGAAAGATGTTCATGGCGAGGTAGGATACGTTGGGTGTGTCACGAGTAATATTACATTAATGAATAATGTGAGAAAGTATTTATCCCTTCGGTTCTTTAACAGAAGTTGATATCTCTGACCCTTTGATGGAATTGATATAATCTAAATAAATCCATGGTTATAGTGTTTTATAGATAAGTTCAATTTATGAGAAGTCAAAGAAAAAGACATCGAACACATAGGTTGATGGCACCGACATGCAACCTGCTTGATTTGAGATATCCTGATAAATAGATTATATTATACAATAAACATTCGTATGAGGTATTATGTTGTTGCGGCATTAAATTTTTTCTATATGGTGTTGAGCAATGTATTGTTTTCAAACAATTCAAAATAATGTTTTTTTAAAGGGGGAGATTATTTTAAATAATACTCTGTCTCTTTATGATGATTTTGATGCTCACAAATACCCTTAATTATTTACTAATTATTTCGTTGAGCATTTTGCAGGAATTTATTTTATTTATTTATTTCATATAACGAGATTTCATACTTCATTTATTCCGAGATCAATTTTAGCGCGTTCTGGAATCACTGTAGCGCGAAATCAATTTTAGCGCGTTCTGGAATCACTGTAGCGCGAGATCAATTTTAGCGCGTTCTGGAATCACTGTAGCGCGAGATCAGTTTTAGCGCGTACTGGAATCACTGTTCATACCCTACGTTGATGAACGCAACGTATGGATGAAAATTTTACTTTTTATGTTAAAAGAAACGTATGGTTAAGGAACCTTACGTTATTTTGAAACGTATGGTTAATGAACCTTACGTTGTTAAAAAGTATGGAAGAAGAACATTACGTTTGGATGGAACCTTACGTTTTTGTTGTTGGACAAGTATGGAAGAGAAACCGTACGTTAGTTTTCAGTGTTGAGTTTGTTTCTCAAAAGTATGGATCATCAACCTTACTTTTATAATCAACCGTACGTTCTTTGGAGAGTTGAAGCAAGACAAAGTATGGATGATCAACCCTACGTTTGAATGCTGAAGAGAAAGTATGTATGTTCAACCTTACGTTTGAGCTTTTGTTCTGAACCTTACGTTCTGAACCTTACGTTCTTAACCTTACGTTTGTGAACCTTACGTTTGTGAACCCTACGTTTGGAGCCACGTCATCAACCCTACGTTTGGCGTCGGGATATTTTTGACAGACGATATTTCCTTTTGCATTGGTCAAACAGGCGGATTATTAAGCGGATTTCTAGCCGATTCTTAAGTACGACTTTGACTGAATTAAAGACGATTTACAACGGATTAATGATTGATTTAAACGAAGCTTTTTATGCCGATTCTTCAGGGGAGTTACAACGGCTCTGTTATTTCTTTTTTATATCGCGAATCTAAAGGAGATTTTCATGGATCTATTTATGCGGAAGATTTTCTCAGATTTGAATATATATGTTCTATCTTGGAAACTTCGGATATATATATACACAGGAAAGTGTATGAAATATATAGATTGATCTTTTAACGAGCAAGAAATAGAGACTGTGTGAAGGCGTTCTTTTCTGGTGATCGAGAAGAAGTGTAAAACCTTTATTACCGAAGGAAGATCTTGATAGCAGATTCACGTGTTCTACATCGACTATCTGTTGTGAATCTACTGCTGCTGAAGTTGTGAAGTTTCTTGTAATATCTATTGCAACTGGATCGACTCAGAACTGTTTTGATTACAGATCTTTATTTTCTGAAGATGACGATCTATCTACTGTCAATTGCATTCTGTTGCAATTGTGAAGAACAACTGGAGAAGTGTTTTCTTTATCGAAACCCTTTTTATTTTTGAGTGATCAGCTTCTCGTTCTAAGCTGTGTGGGTTCGTGTTTGAACCAAGAAGGCTGTGTTTGCCTGAAACTTGTAAAGGTGTCAACTGCCTGTACTCAGTTGTGAACAGGTCTGTGGAAACGAGGACCAGATAGTGAAAATCGCCAAGCTCGTGGATTTGAGCGTTGGTGGAGTGGACTAGGGGTCTTCTGTTCCCCGAACCACTATACATCTGTGTGTTCATGCTTTTACTTTTTCCGCTGCATATTTAATCGTGCTAAAGCATAGTGGACAGAATTTGTCTAAATTGAAGAGATTGTAATAATTTTGAAAAGACACAATTCACCCCCCCTCTTGTGTGTAATCCGTAGATTCAGATCCAACAATTGGTATCAGAGGAGGAGCTTCTTATTTTTAAAGTCTTGTCAAGCTAGAAGTATTTAAAGATTATACATAGTGTATCATGGCTGATACGAGAGAGGGAATGTCAATGGTCAGAGCACCTTACTTTAATGGAGATAATTATGGCTGCTGGAAATCACGTATGATTATTTATCTGAAAAATCTTGGTTACAAAGTCTATTCAAAGATTCTCACTCCCTATGAAATTCCTGAAAATCCCGATACATGGAGTGCTGCTACAGAGGCTGAGTATGACATGAATTCAAAAGCTATGAATGCAATCATCTGTGGTCTAGGACCGGATGAATTTAACAGAGTATCTCAATGCCCGACTGCATATGAAATGTGGCAAACAATAGCTGTTGCTTATGAAGGAACAGATAATGTAAGACAGATGAGATATGCAACTGCTAAATTAAAATTCGATACTTTCAGAATGATTGAAGGAGAGAGCATCACTCAGATGAATGGAAGATTGACAGAAATTGTCAATAATATAACAGCTCTAGGAGAACCAATCAAGCAGGCTGATCAAGCGTTAAAGGTACTGAGAGTACTTCCTACTCGATGGAATGGAATCTCTGCAGCAATCAGACAATCAACTTCTGTTAAAGATCTAACTATGAGAGAGCTGATTGGTACATTGATGATGTACGAGGCTGAAATGCAAGATGAGGTAAATGAGCATAAAGTCTACATAAAAAGGGAAAATACTGCTTTGAAAGTGACTTCTCAACAAAAGGATAGAAAGATGAAGAACAGAGAAGTAAGTGCTAAATCAGAAAGCTCTGATTCTTCAAATTCGGATGAAGAACTGGCTCAGCTAGCCAGAAAATTCAGAAAGTTCTACAGTAAGAAGAAAGACTTCAAGAAATCCTTCAAGAAGGATAGCAAGGAAGTGAGATGTTATGAATGCAAAAAGATGGGACATATCAGACCGGATTGCCCAAAATTGAAAGATGCAAAGAAGAAGAAATTCTTCAAAATAGATGATTATGAGCAGAAAGACAAGAAAGCTATGAAAGCTACTTGGAGTGTTTCTGAAGACTCAAGTAATTCTTCTGAATCAAGCTCAGAGAAGGAGGAAGCCAATTTAAAAGCAAATATGTGTTTCATGGCTGAAACTGATGAGGTACACTCATACTACTCCTCTGACTCAAATAATGAATCAAACTCTGAAACAAGCTTCTCAAATAAAAAACTTGCAGCTTACTGCAATATGCTTGAAGAAAGGTATGACTCATTATTTAAAAAATATAAATCTATAAAGAACTTGCATAAAGCTATTTCAGATGAGAGAAATACTTTGCTAAAACAACATAAGGAATTAATTGACAAATACAACTCTGCTAACTCAAATAAAATTAATTTTGAATCAAAAATAAAAACTCTACAGGATGAAGTAGAATCTTATAAAAAGGCTGCATTAGTTTTTACAAAAGGAGAAAACACCTTAAATGAGATACTTGGAAAAACTGTAATTAAAAAGGAAAGGTTTGGAATTGGAAGTAAAGGAGAAAAACCTAAGTTATACAAAAATTATTTTGTTCCTAGCACTAAACAGGTTATTTGTAACTTCTGTGGAACAAAAGGTCATATAGCTAAAAACTGTTTTCTAAGACAACCTCAAATATGTGGAATTAAGAAAGCTTATATTTCCAATGATCTATATGATTCAATCAATTTTAAGAAAACAAAGCAAATCTGGATACCCAGATCACTGCTTGCTAACACTCCTGGACCCAACAAAATATGGGTACCAAAGCAATTTGTTTGAATGTCTTTGCAGGTAGCAGGTCACCAAAGAAAGAAAGAAATATGGTATATGGACAGTGGCTGCTCAAGACACATGAGTGGAACTTCAGCTAATTTCTCTTCTCTTACTCGAAAGGAAGGAGGACTTGTCACCTTTGGTGACAATGCCAAAGGAAAGATTATTGGTATTGGAACAGTTGGAGATCCAAAGACAGTCTCAATCAACAAAGTACTTTATGTACAAGTTTTAAAACACAATCTGATAAGTATCTCTCAACTCTGTGATGATGGATACACTGTTGATTTTACTAACAATAGTTGTACTGTTTCTAAAGATAAACTGTTTAAGTTTAGAGCACCCAGAACTGATAATGTTTATACTTTGGATTTGTATTCCTTGTGTAAACAACAAGTAAACTGCTTAACTGCTAATATAAGTGAATCCTGGATCTGGCATAGAAGACTTGGTCATTGCAATATATATGTTTTACATAAATTATCTAAGAAACATCTAGTTTCTGATTTGCCTAGTCTCAAATTTGAAAATGACAGATTCTGTGATGCATGTCAGCTTGGCAAGCAACACAAATCATCATTCAAATCTGTTAATAAAGTTGCTACAACTAAACCTCTAGAACTTATCCATATGGATTTGTTTGGACCTTCAAGAGTAGCAAGTTTAGCTGGTAAATTATATGTTTATGTATTAGTTGATGATTATTCTAGATTTACTTGGATTTTCTTTTTGAAATTTAAAAGTGAAGCTTTTAGTTTATTTGAAGGTTTTTGTAAATCTATTCAAAATGAAAAAGGTTTTAATATAATCTCATTGAGAAGTGATCATGGTAGAGAATTTGAGAACCAGGAATTTAATTCCTTTTGCTCAAACATGGGTATTAAACACACCTTCTCTGCTCCAAGAACACCTCAACAGAATGGGATTGTAGAAAGAAGAAATAGAACTATTCAAGAAATGGCTAGAACTATGTTAAATGATTATAGCCTACCTATATATTTCTGGGCAGAAGCTGTTAATACAGCTTGTTATATAATGAATAGAATTTTAATAAGACCTATTTTGAAAAAGACACCCTATGAACTATGGAATAACAGAAAACCTAAAGTAAATTACTTTAAAGTTTTTGGATGCAAGGTTTACATCTTGAATACCAAAGATAATCTTGGTAAATTTGATCCAAAATCTGATAAAGGTATTTTCTTAGGATATTCTGCAACCTCCAAAGCTTATAGAGTCTATAATAAAAAGTCAAGGATTGTTGAAGAATCAGTTCATGTGAAATTTGATGAATCTGATCCTTTTGAGAAAAGGATAGAACAAATAGATGAACCTGATTCTAATGAAAACATGAGACTTGAGAATTTAAAGAATGATTTTGAAAATGATATAAAAGAAATTCAATCCAGTTCAGAAGAACATGACACTGAAGAACCTTTGAATGTAATGCCTAGACAGTCTAGAACCTTAAAGAATCACCCTTTAGAATCTGTGATAGGTGACTTAGAGACTGGTATTCAAACTAGAAGAAACCTTGGAAACATAGTTGAATTCTCTACTTTCCTATCCCAACAAGAACCTAAGACCATAGAAGAAGCCTTAGATGATGAGAGCTGGGTAATAGCAATGCAGGATGAATTGAACCAGTTCAAGAGAAATAAGGTTTGGGAGTTAGTTGAAAGACCACATGATTATCCAGTAATAGGAACTAAATGGGTCTTTAGGAATAAACAGGATGATCAAGGGATAATAACTAGAAATAAAGCAAGATTAGTAGCTAAAGGATATAATCAAGAAGAAGGAATAGATTATGATGAGACCTTTGCACCTGTAGCCAGGTTAGAAGCCATTAGAATCCTTTTAGCCTATGCATCTTATATGAATTTTAAATTATTTCAGATGGATGTTAAATCTGCCTTTTTAAATGGTTATTTAATGGAGGAAGTTTATGTTGAGCAACCTCCTGGTTTTGAAAATTCTCAAAAACCAGATTCTGTTTTCAAACTTACTAAAGCTCTTTATGGTCTTAAACAAGCACCTAGAGCTTGGTATGAAAGACTAAGTTCTTTTCTTTTGAAAAATGATTTTACTGTTGTACTGGCAGATCCAACACTCTTTAAGAAAACTGTGAAAAATAATGTTTTGTTGGTTCAAATTTATGTTGATGATGTAATTTTTGGATCAACCAATAAAATTCTTTGTCATGAATTTTCAGAATTAATGCAAAAAGAATTTGAAATGAGTATGATGGGATAATTAAATTTCTTTTTGGGTCTTCAAATATTTCAAAAAGATTTTGGAAATGTTTTAAATCAATGCAAATACATTACTGATTTACTTAAGAAATTTGGACTTGAAAACAGCAAGCCATTTACAACTCCTATGTGTACTAATATAAAACTTGATTTGGATGAAACTGGAAAATCAGTGGACAACAAGTTATATAGAGGTATGATTGGTAGTTTGTTATATCTTACTGCTAGTAGACCAGATATAATGTATTCAGTATGTCTTTGTGCTCGATTTCAATCAAATCCCAAAGAATCCCATTTAACTGCTGTTAAAAGAATTTTTAGATATTTAAAAGGTACTATTTATCAATCTCTGCTTTATCCAAAAACCTCTGATTTTAATTTAATTTCATATTCAGATGCTAACTTTGGAAGCTGTAGATTAGATAGGAAGAGTACTTCAGGAACATGTCACTTTTTAGGGAAGTCTTTAGTATCATGGTCTAGTAAGAAACAACACTCAGTTGCCTTGTCAACAGCCGAGGCAGAATATGTGTCTGCAGGTAGTTGCTGTGCACAGGTGTTGTGGATGAAAAACACTCTTATGGACTTTGGATTAAATTTCAATAATACACCTATTTTATGTGATAATACTAGTGCAATTAATATTTCAAAAAATCCTATTAGTCATTCTAGAATAAGCACATTGATATAAGACAACACTTTTTAAGAGATCATGTGTTTAAAAAGGATATATTTTTAGAATTTGTAAATACAGAAAATCAATTAGCAGATATTTTTACTAAACCACTTCCCACGGCAAGGTTTGAATTTATTAAGGGGGAGTTAGGTTTATTTAATTTTAAATAGTTTTTTTTTAAATCTTATTCTGTTTTCGAATTCTGCTTAATTTTTGTTTCCCGCTATAAGTAATTTTATTTTGTTTTAAATAAAAGTAATGATTAGTGATTACACGGGAATCAAGGCTGTCAGAACCATTTCACCTTCTAAACTGCTTCACCTTTTTCGGAAACCCTTTCAAAAACCTAAAACCGCACATCTGCTCCAAAACCCTTTTCTGAATCTTCAAACCCTAAACTTACGAACCTTCAGAAATCGTTGTTGGAATGGCAAAGACTAAGCGTCCAGATGAAGCCGAGAGCAGTGCTGCAAAGAAACCTAAGGTAGTTAGTCGGAAAATACTGCAAGGTAAAGTCATAGATTTAGAGTGCCTGTTTGAAACTAATTTACTGTTGAAGCAAGCGTTGTCGTTTCAAAGCCTTGAGCAAGCTTTTAATAGTGAAAATTCTGAGTTTCTATATGAGGCAGAAATGAGACATTTCTTTAGAACTGTTCAGTTTAGCCTTGGAGATACGGAGGATAGTTTATTGGCTCAAATAGAGGATAAGGACTTTTCAATATCGTCTGTAGAGATAAGTCAAATTCTTAACTGCCCTCATGAAGGAGTTTTTCATTTCGATTTACGGAATATTGGAGATTCTGTACATAAGTCTGAAGACATTATGTCTTTTCTGTTTGGAACCAGAGTAATAAAGAAGATGTTTATTAAGGATTTGGAGCCCGATCAGAAAATTTTGGTAAAATTTGTTCAGACTGGTTTAGCACCAAGAATGGCTGAGATGGAGAAAATCCTATACCCGGACATGTACATAATGTATCTTCTGATGTGTGATATTAAGTTTAATTTTCCTCGGTTTATGATAAGATATCTGAGTTACTGCTGTCAGAGTGAAGCAAGAATGACCTTTTTCCCTTATAGAATGTTCATTTCTTTGTTTTTGTTTAAAAGAGGAATGATCAGATTGGTAGATGCTGGGGTGAAATGTCACCACAGTAATGTTTTTAATGCTGGAACTTTGAGGAAAGTAGGATACTTCTGGAGCACAATTAAAGGAAAACTCTTACCTGTTGGAGCTGAGGAAAACTCGGAGAGTGCTCAGGCTCAACCGGCTAAGTCCAAGGAGGGACAAGCAGAATCAAGAGTTAGTTCAGTGGCAAGGAGAATTCGTTTTGAGATGGAGGAAGTTGAGGAAGAGAGAAGTCAAGAAGGACTTCAATCTAGAAGGAAGAGGTCAATTGATGAAGAAATTATCTCTCCTGCCTTGAAATCCTCTGAACCGTTATTTTCTTATTCATTTGTGAGAGAAGCTGTTGTGGAGCAGACTGCACCGATAGAGGAACCAGCAGCTCAAACAGAAACTCAAAAAGAACCTCAATCTGCTGTTGTGGCTGTTGAAAAAGTAATTCAACAAGAACAACTTATGGAGGCAGTGCCTGGTGAAGAAGTGGCCCGACCTCAAGATTTACATGAAAATATTGTTCTTGACCAATCAGTAGAAGTCAGAGAGACTACTGTTCGTGATGAACATACTTCTGAAGCTAATACAGAGGTACTTCAGGAAGATTTTTCAGTGGAAGAGTTTCAGGCTTCAAAAGATAGTTCAGTGGATCAACCTTGTCAGGACAAGGACAAAGAACAGTCAGATGCAGATTCCTTACCACTTGCCCTGCTTCATCAACCTAATTCTGGACATGAGAATCGAGCACAGGGTGCCCCTGATTCGAGAAAAGAAGAAGTTGTTGAGTTGTACAAGCGTATCTCTCAGTTAGAATCTGAGAATGTTAGTCTCAGAAATTCTCTGAACTTAGAGCAGTTGAAGTTTCAGAAGCTGAAAGAATGTACTGTTTCAAGACAGGAAGTAGATTTGTTTAAGACTGATATGTTGCATGCTGTTGATCAGTTAAAATCAGAGATGGTAAAGAAAGATGATTTATCTGAGTTGAAGATTTACATGGAGAATAAATTTGAGTCTGTTGCAAACAGTGCTGTGAGTGGATCAGGCTCTTCACCTGATTTGATTCGGAGATTTCAAGCAATTACTGCAGCAATGAGCAATATGAGTGACAGATTACACGATCTTCAGTGTAATAGTGCCCCTTTGTCAGTTTTGCTAGATAATCAGAGATTTTTAGTGGATCAGTTGACATCTGGAGAGCAACCGATTAGGATTCTTTTGAATCAGTTATCAGAAAAACTGGCTCTTTTTGTTGAAAAAGAAGAAAGAATGCATGAGTTTTTCAGAGTTAATTTGATTGAAGATATTCATATGACTCAAGAGAACAGAGATCTTATCATCAAGTTAGGAGATGGGATGATGAAGAGGCTCAGAGAACAGTTTACAGAGATAAAGACCGCGATTCAAAGGAGATAGACACCTTTTTCCCTGTCTTATCTATGAACCTTGATTCCTCTGTATATCACAATCGTTTATATATAACAGCTTGTGAATGAAAATTCTTTTCTTACTTTTTTTTTTTTTGTTTATTGATTTATGATTGAGTTAGCCAGTATAACAAATTCACTTATTCATACACAGTTAATTATAGCATTTACTTATAGTTCAGTGCAATATTGAATGTGTTCAAATCCGTAATTTTTCATTCTTTTTGATATCACAAAAAGGGGGAGAATTTGGATAAACACAACAATTAAATTCATTTGTTTCCTATGAAGAAATTTGGATATATGGGAGAATTTGGATATATACGACATTTATCTTTTATCTTTTTTTAGCTGAAAATTTATTTTTATGGGGGAGAAATTTTATTATAGTTAAATATTGTTTTAATCCTTTCAAAATTCTAAAATTTTATAAAACTAATTTTTCAATAAAGATTGCAATTAAATTAGTTCTATTATTTTATGGGTTTTGTGATCATCAAAAAGGGGGAGATTGTTGAGCAATGTATTGTTTTCAAACAATTCAAAATAATGTTTTTTTAAAGGGGGAGATTATTTTAAATAATACTCTGTCTCTTTATGATGATTTTGATGCTCACAAATACCCTTAATTATTTACTAATTATTTCGTTGAGCATTTTGCAGGAATTTATTTTATTTATTTATTTCATATAACGAGATTTCATACTTCATTTATTCCGAGATCAATTTTAGCGCGTTCTGGAATCACTGTAGCGCGAAATCAATTTTAGCGCGTTCTGGAATCACTGTAGCGCGAGATCAATTTTAGCGCGTTCTGGAATCACTGTAGCGCGAGATCAGTTTTAGCGCGTACTGGAATCACTGTTCATACCCTACGTTGATGAACGTAACGTATGGATGAAAAGTTTACTTTTTATGTTAAAAGAAACGTATGGTTAAGGAACCTTACGTTATTTTGAAACGTATGGTTAATGAACCTTACGTTGTTGAAAAGTATGGAAGAAGAACATTACGTTTGGAAGGAACCTTACGTTTTTGTTGTTGGACAAGTATGGAAGAGAAACCGTACGTTAGTTTTCAGTGTTGAGTTTGTTTCTCAAAAGTATGGATCATCAACCTTACTTTTATAATCAACCGTACGTTCTTTGGAGAGTTGAAGCAAGACAAAGTATGGATGATCAACCCTACGTTTGAATGCTGAAGAGAAAGTATGTATGTTCAACCTTACGTTTGAGCTTTTGTTCTGAACCTTACGTTCTGAACCTTACGTTCTTAACCTTACGTTTGTGAACCTTACGTTTGTGAACCCTACGTTTGGAGCCACGTCATCAACCCTATGTTTGGCGTCGGGATATTTTTGACAGACGATATTTCCTTTTGCATTGGTCAAACAGGCGGATTATTAAGCGGATTTCTAGCCGATTCTTAAGTACGACTTTGACTGAATTAAAGACGATTTACAACGGATTAATGATTGATTTAAACGGAGCTTTTTATGCCGATTCTTCAGGGGAGTTACAACGGCTCTGTTATTTCTTTTTTATATCGCGAATCTAAAGGAGATTTTCATGGATCTATTTATGCGGAAGATTTTCTCAGATTTGAATATATATGTTCTATCTTGGAAACTTCGGATATATATATACACAGGAAAGTGTATGAAATATATAGATTGATCTTTTAACGAGCAAGAAACAGAGACTGTGTGAAGGCGTTCTTTTCTGGTGATCGAGAAGAAGTGTAAAACCTTTATTACCGAAGGAAGATCTTGATAGCAGATTCACGTGTTCTACATCGACTATCTGTTGTGAATCTACTGCTGCTGAAGTTGTGAAGTTTCTTGTAATATCTATTGCAACTGGATCGACTCAGAACTGTTTTGATTACAGATCTTTATTTTCTGAAGACGACGATCTATCTACTGTCAATTGCATTCTGTTGCAATTGTGAAGAACAACTGGAGAAGTGTTTTCTTTATCGAAACCCTTTTTATTTTTGAGTGATCAGCTTCTCGTTCTAAGCTGTGTGGGTTCGTGTTTGAACCAGGAAGGCTGTGTTTGCCTGAAACTTGTAAAGGTGTCAACTGCCTGTACTCAGTTGTGAACAGGTCTGTGGAAACGAGGACCAGATAGTGAAAATCGCCAAGCTCGTGGATTTGAGCGTTGGTGGAGTGGACTAGGGGCCTTCTGTTCCCCGAACCACTATACATCCGTGTGTTCATGCTTTTACTTTTTCCGCTGCATATTTAATCGTGCTAAAGCATAGTGGACAGAATTTGTCTAAATTGAAGAGATTGTAATAATTTTGAAAAGACACAATTCACCCCCCCTCTTGTGTGTAATTCGTAGATTCAGATCCAACATATGGGTGTTTTGGCATGTTGTTGGATGCTAACCTTGGACTTTAGTGTGTTTCACCTAATGTCACTGAGAAAGAGGCATAGATGGTCACACACTGAGTATCCAAAATCTCAATTAAATAATATAATATTATTTATTATTTAACAAGTTGAATAAATATTATTCTCACACATGGTTTAATAATTATTTATGTTTGCTTGATCGCATATATTTCGTCACAAGTTATTCAATAGAATATAATATGAGAAGAATATTTAATAAATATGTATTTCTTACTGAGTGAATATAATATTTATTTATTTATTGGCGAATAATGCAGTGATATTTATTTAATAAATAAAGTCATTATTCAAGGCCCGATAAATATTGTAGAGGAACGGCGAACCGAGTTTAATGATCTGGTGGAAAATAATAAATATTGAATATTATATGATTAAATAATATTTAATTTAATTCGCAATTTAAGCACATGTCGAGAAATATTATTATTATTATTATTATTATTATTATTATTATTATTATTATTATTATTATTTGACATGGGGTTCCGTGGGAATTTAATAAATGATAAAGGGAACATATGTAATTATTTTATTTTAACCCTAGTAGTATATAAACTCAATTGTATTATTTTCTCTCAGAGTCAATTCATTTGTTTGGTTGTACACAATAAATTTGGAGAATCCTCTCAAGACTTAGAGAGTTATCTTCTCCAAGAATGCTTCCAAGAATGGAGAGCGATCTTACTCCACTTCTCACTCTCAAGTCAAGAGAGATCAAAGAGAATGCTTTGGAAGCGGTTCTCGAAGTGATCAAAGGCGAACAACGCAAGTGATAGGATCTGTCGTGCTAGCACCCAAAGATTCCTACAGAACATTTAGAGATTTGTGGAACACGTGTGGATCACCGCTAGAGGGGATTTTCTCTTGATTCCTACAACGCAACAAAGGTACAACGTAAATCTATTATCATATCCATCAATAAAGAAAGAATTCCAACAAGACAATTCTTTAATTAATTAAATTGGTTATAAATAATATGTGATGATCATCTCTTTGGTTCCAACGTTCTATCCCTTGTCTATATTCTTTGATTCAATTTCATAGATCACGACGTTTATCATTGTGTAAACATCAAATTGATCATCAATCATGACCAAAAACAAAGTTGGGCACGACCCATCGCAAGCTTCCGTTGCGCCTAGAACCTACAAGTGATATCAGAGTGATCACATAATTATTTATAATTACTTAAAGATCATTGATTGATTTACGCATTTATGATTTAGTTTTCAATTCAAGTTTAATCGTTATTTTAATCTGAATTATGATGCTTCTTCCTCCTTTTGTCGTAATCTAATCAATACAATTTATTTTATGAACGAAATAAAATCAAAAGTCTCATCCAGAGGTGCTGAGGATTCTAGCCAGAAAACACAGGAGTACACGCCGTGTAACTGGAGTTACACACTGTGTATTTGTGTTCAATGCATCATGAATTAATTCAGAAATTAATTCAAACTGTGTGCATTGATGACACACAGTGTATTTATTTCTTACAACGCGTGTTGACCAAGCCAAGGTGGCGTACGATCAGCCATAGTACACACCGTGTAGCCCACATACACGTTGTGTAGTCCCTTTGAGTCACAGACGGGCCTTGTATTACCATACACGGCCTACATGACTGGTGACCGTTTAACTCGGAGACCACACGCCGTGTGGTCGCTTATACACATCATGTACTCCAATTTTCTGAGGCACGGTTTACACGCCGAGTCCCTGGGCATGTGCCTCGGATACACGGTGAGAGATGTACACGTCGTGTAATTTGCATGTACACGTCGTGTACTTATACCAAATTACACAGATTTAAAATTTATTTATTATACTGTGTAAACCTTATCAACATGTGATTGCATGTGGTCATTAAGTTGATAGGACACGTCATGTGATAGGTTTTAATGTGTGTGTGTGTGTTAATTAATATTCGCGTAGTGTTCGGATCTGCATATCATGTATGAGTCCTACTATAGTTGTTACTCTACATGCATTAAAGCATGATACGTTACAGAAAAATCATGTAATTCGTGTAATCATTAAGTTGATACTACACGTCATGAAAGTATGTGATAAGTCGTGTATTTCATATATCACAAGAGTAAACAATATACGAGTATAATACATGTTGGGTAGATTCAGACAGGTATTCACCGTGTTGCCTCCAAGGTACATTTATGTACACAGTTAATTTTAAATAAATTTATTTAATTTGTTTAAAATTATGATGGATGAGAATCTCAAGAAAATTTGGATGAGAATTAAGATAAAAGAATTGGTTAATTGAAGAATATAATTAATTGATTAAAGCACGATTTTTCTTAAATAAGAACAATTAAGAATTGAATGTTAGTTTTATTAAATGCGTAATTTGTTGTATGCCTATGGATGATCATAAGCATTGACGAGAACTTTATATGAGATTGGTTTCATTTAATTTATTATTAAATTAAATTGTTGGTATGTGTGTCTTCTCTCCTTTTATTATGTAAGGGTCTGCATACCCATGGTTTCTTTTATGTAAACCCCTAATTTCTTCCACCTGTGTGTGAGTAAAAGCATATGTAATGGATGAAGATCCCAAGATAGTGGAGGCAGTTCGAGATTAGAGCCAAGGTGAAACCAATCCAAGAGAGATACATAAGTATACATGTGAAAGCTATAACACGAACCTTAATTGGTTCAAGGTGTTTTTTCCCCAGTTCAACGATTAGTTTATCAACCATTAGATAAACTAACTATTAGTAAAAACTTATGATCATACCGCTGTATTATTTTATTTCTATCAAGTTACATGGTTATTTCATTATGGTTGTTTTTGTTGTGATCACATGACTTAATGAAATTAACGAGCATGCAAGATAGAACTAAAATAAATTGGCTTATGCGTAAATATTATCTAAGACATGGTTAATCACTTAAGTAAATCCACTTAATATTAACAAGCATGTAATAAAGATAATAATTGGCAATTTACGCATAAAAGGATAAAATCCCTCAAATATATATATATATTAAGTCAGTATAGTCTTCCACTACTTCAGTTAAAATCGAATCATAGTTCAAAGTGTTTGACTAGCCAATGTTGGGGTGCTTTCAATTATCAAGGAATTCTAACTTGAAGTTTTGGGTTGACTTAACTTAGTTCACATCAAGGGTTGACTGTCAAAGTAGGACTCGGTGTAACTGAGAGGCAAAGATTGAGGAAATCCAATTTAAAGATTTCAGGATTGGAGAGTCCACTCAACAGATCAAAGAACTGTGAGTTAATGCGGTTGGTATTTGGAATGCCTACCTGAAACCATTCAAGTTGTTTGACCAACCAAAATTTGGGTAATAAGAAGGAGAATATAGATCATTTCCACTCGAATGTCCTAACAATAGGATATTCTAAAGTCAATGGTGATGGTTATTGGGTTTCAATAAAATAGTGGGAGAATAATAAATATAATATTTATTTGTCTAAATTTATCAGATAAAGTATTAAAATATCTGTCCATCTTATTTGTAGAAACAACAATAAAATGACATCAAACATATCATTACGATCCATACTTGAGAAGGATAACCTTCTCACCAGCACAAATTTCCAATAGTGGCAAAGGCGCCTACATGTTATCCTTCGCTGTGAAATGAAATTGTATTTTCTAGAAGAATGTATTCCTGATGTGCCTGGTAATGGGGCAAGTGATGAAGAGTTATCGCTCTATGAGAAACATTTGAACAATTCCACAAATGTCCAATGTTTCATGCTATCATCCATGTCCAATGAGTTTTTGAAGCAACATGAAGACATGGATGCATATAGCATGATGTCTCACCTTCGGGATCTCTATCAAGAGAAGGCAATACAAGAGAGGTATGAGATCTTCAATGCTTTGTTTACAACTAAACTTGGAGAGTATGCGTCAGTTGTGCCTCATTTAGTCAATTTTATTGTCTATATTGAACGCTTATACATATTAGGTGTTAAATTCTCATATGAGTTGCGTGCAGATCTCATACTTTCATCACTGCCCAAAAAATTATACAGTATTATTGTTAATTACAATATGAGAAATAATGAGAAAAGTCTTTTGAAACTTCTTACTTTGATTCGCCAAGTGGATAAGGACATGGGGTGTGATAAACTCATGGTCCTTATGGTGAATAAGAAAAGGTAAAACAAGGCAAAGGGTCCAAAGACTCATAACAAGTCTAAAAATCATGAATATTGTCCTTCCAAGAAGAGGAAGATCTATAGACAGGGCAAGGAAAAGGAGGTTGTATGTTTTGCATGTGGAAAATCAGGCCATTGGAAGAGGAACTGCACCCATAAGAAAGGGGAAGTTAAAGGTGTGTTCGTTATCGAGTGTGATCTTTCAATATATACACCTTGGGTATTAGATATAGCTTGTGGTGCTCACATCTGTATCCAAATGCACGAACCAAGTAGATTCCGAAAGATTTCTAAGAGAGGTGGATCTAAGAGCTGCTAATAGTGCGAGGTTGGTTGCTCTAACCATTAGTGATTACTACCTTTCATTGCCAACAGGAATGATTTTGGTCTTAAAAGATTGTTATTATGTGTCAATGGTTACCAAGAACATAATTTTTTGTATCATGCCTAGATGTGGATGAGTTTATTTTCAAGTTTGGAAATAAAAGTTGTTTCTTTTATAAGGATAACATATGTTATAGTATGGCGCATTTAAAAAACGGTCTTTATGTATTAAATTATGAAAACCAAGTATTGATAATTGATAACGAATCATGTTCACACGACACATATAACACTCAACTATGACATCACCGTATTGGTCATGTAAATGAGAAGCGTTTGACAAAACTCTGTCAATATGGTTATTTAGACTCGTCTGAGCTAAAACCACTTGAAAGATGTCATACTTGTTTATAATGAAAAATGATCAAATCGTCATTTGGTGGATAGGGTGAAAGGGCCACAGAGCTTTTAGGATTGGTACACACTAATGTGTGTGGATGATTTCCATTAGAAGCTAGAGGTGGATATTCCACTTCATAACTTTGATAGATGGCTTGAGTAGATATGGTTGTGTTTACTTAATGAGGTATAAGTCTGAGTCCTTTAAGAAATTCAAAAAATTCAAGAATGAAGTGGAGAATCAACTTAGAAAGAAGATAAAGAAGCTTCCATCGGATTGAGGTGGTGAATATCTTAACCAAGAGTTTATCGACTTTCTACGGGAGTTTGGGATTCTATCTCAACTCACTCCACCTTACACACCACAGTGGAATGGTGTTAGTGAAAGGAGGAATCATACCTTGTTAGACATGGTAAGGTTGACAATGAGTCATGTTGATCTTCCATTATCCTTTGGGGATATGCATTACAAACTGCGGCATGCACATTAAACCGAGTATCAACTAAAGCGTAAAATGGAATTCTCTTCAAGTTATGGAGTGGAAAGAAACATGTTTTGTCACATACACATGTATGGAGTTGTGAGGCATTTATTAAGGGCTTTTCAGACAACAAACTATCACCATGGGGTATAGAGTGTATCTTTGTAGGGTATCCTAAGGAAACAAAGGGATACTACATATACAACTCCTCAGACAAGAAAATGATTATCCCCGGACAATTCGTCTTTCTTGAGAGGGAACACATCCTCAAAAAAGATAGTGGGAGCAAGATTGACTTCGATGAAATTCATACTCAAGACACATAAGAGTTGGTACAGGAACAGGTTCCACAGGTCCCCGTGGAAGAAGTGGTTCCTGAAACACAAGTACTGCGTAGGATCACAAGAGAGGTAAGATAACCATAGAGATGTGGTTTTCTAGTCACCAAAGATGGTGACTCATTATTGGTTGGCAACAATGAATCTCTCTCCTACAAAGAGGCAATAGAGAGCTTAAAAGGTACAAGATGGCAAGAAGCTGTGAATTCTGAAATGAATTTCATGTATCATAACCAAGTTTGGGTTCTAGTCGATGTGTCAGTTAATGTAAAGCATGTTGGGAACAAATGGATATTCAAGAGAAATCTGGACATAAAAGGTAAAGTAAATACCTATAAAACAAGGCTAGTGGCTAAAGGTTTTAAACAGCGTCAATGAATTCACTATGATGAAACCTTTTCACCATTTTTCATGTTTAAATCCATCAGAATTCTACTTGCTATAGCAGCTTACCATGACTATGAGATTTGGTATATGGATGTCAAAACCGCATTCCTTAATGGGAACCTTCAAGAAGGTGTCTATATGACACAACCAGAAGGGTTTTTAACTCTGGGTGATGTCAAAAGGATTTGCAAGTTGCAGAGATCCATTTATGGATTGAAGCAAGCATCTGGGTCATTGAATATTAGATTCGATGAAGCCATAAAAGAATTTGATTTCATTAAGAATGAATGTGATCCATGTGTTTACAAGAGGTTTAGTGGAAATGTGGTCGTTATCCTAGTAGTATATGTTGATGGCATATTATTTATTTGGATTTCTTTACAAGCTTTCACGTTTTATTCAAATAAAAACCAGCATTCCCTTTTTGGGGTATTTTTGTATTTAAAAATGGATTTTCAAAAGGGATGGATATTTTAATATCTAAAAATGTTTTCTTCAGGGTGAAGAGAATATTATACAAGTATGATGTTGAGAATTGCAAGTTTTTATGTGTTATGATTATGTTATGATTATTGAACATTATTTATGTTGACAAGTGGTTATGTTATAAACCAAGGACAGGTGGGTTACGTTATAAACCAAAGACAGGTGGTTACGTTATAAACCAAAGACGGGTCGGTCTGTGATAGCTTTCTAATGGATTGGTATGAAAGTCAATCGTATGGCTATTCCATTTGTAAGAGAGATATGGATAATGATGTCTCAAGATACCTATATGATTTATCTATGCTGGCTATGGGGTTTAACGATTTTCTTTGAACCAAAAAGTGTGTGTTTTTCATGTGAAAATGATTTATTTATTTCTCTCAAAGAACATTGATATAAAGGTAAACATTTCATAGGTTTTCATGTTTTTATTGTACTAACGGTTTTTTTCTTTTTATCTCTTACATAGTTTTTTGTGTTCATCTCACGTTTTTAAAATGTTTTTCACAGGGTTTAAGAATGGGTAAAGAAAAGGAAGAAGTCAAGTTGAAAGTCGTGAAGATTTGTCATGAAAAGAATTCTTGTTTTATCTTAAAATTTTCATTTTGTAAAAAAAAATAGATACTGATCGGAAGTGTCCACTCTGTATTATATGGTTATGTTATGTATGAGTTGTGGCTTAATTATCTAAAACTCTAAATCTTAAAAGATCATCAAATGTAATAAAATAGTTTCTTGACTTAAAACTCAAGATTATGTCATGTTTAAGGACGGGTCCTTGTAAGTTGTTATCAACATGCACGATATCTAGGAAGCAGAAATTGCACATTTGGCAAACTTTGCAGTGGAAGTAAGCACGATCCTTGAAAATCTCAAGGCAAGGAAAGGACATAACGCAGAAATCTTTATTGTCAGAGAGAAGATCCAACGAACCATCAAAGAATTGATAGAGATGGAGGAGTCAGAAAAAGAAGTCTGAGCCAGCAAGATGATTGATACTCTCTATGACTTGAAGGGATTCTAAGTGTTGATCCAAACATGTGTCATATCCAACATGGATAATAGGATCAAATCGAACATGTCGATTATCATGATTTTTATGTGTATTGTGAGTGGTGGAAGATTCACAGTATTGTGCTCCACCTTTTACTTATGTTTCTGCTTTTAGCATTGTCAGAAGTGTGTGTTAAAGATTTCACTTTATGTCGAGTCTTACGATAAAAGCTGAGTCAGCTTCTCGGACAAGTTGTGCCCAAAGACCTATATAAGAGGACATGTGAGCCATTTGTTCGGTGAGATAAACATCGAATAGAAATCAGAATGATTTCTGATATTCTCACTTCACTCTCTCTATTATTTGTGTTCTTCGTGCGAAGCGATTTCTAAAGAAGTGATCCTGTGAGTCGACAATAGGTAGTCCCTTTATCCTATACCGAATATCATTTTGTTTGCTTTGTGGTTTCACAATCTTTCTAGATTCCTTAAGTGAATGTCTTTGATACCTCATCAGAGCCTCACCCACTAATGACACTTTTATATGAATATTGTTGTTGTTCTAGTTTACATATAAAATATGTTTAATTTTGCCATGCAAAATTTGTGTTATTTGTTTTATTATTGCGCAAATATATGTGTGCGAGCTTTTGAATTTCTCTAGGCTGCTCCGTGTGGGCATCTTGTCTGGGCCTCCTATTATGGGATCTAGGTTCCTTCTTCGGGCTTTGTTTGTTGTGGCCTGTTGTGGCCTTCCTCTATGGTTTTTGATCCATGTGCCTCTCCCATGCTTACTGATGGTTGTTGATCACCCTAATCAGACGACTCTCGAGTGCAGCCTTTGTGTTTTCTCTATGTGTTTGCCTACCCTCAATTTACCTCGACGATCTACATTGCTTGCTCGGCTTCTAGTTACAATCTTTGCTCGGCTTCCGGTTACAATCTACCGAGTGTCCCACTGATCGCCGTGTTTGTTACGCCAGCTAGGGTTCTCAAACCATCCACGTGAGCTCCTCCCTTCGCGTGTCTGCCTCGCATGCCGCTCTTGACACAACCATTGCCTCACCGCCTGCTTTCCATTTATGTCGCCTTGTCGCTTCATTTTTTGCATGTGTTCCTAATCTTTAGGGGGAAAGCTTTGAGCTCCTATGGTTCTTGAGTGTGCTTTGCTCCAAAGAAAAAGGGTTTGAGAGAGAGCGAGCGCAACCGACTATCCTGTTCGACGATCCCACAACACCCGGTGACTATCCTGTTCGACGATCCCACAACCCCCGGTTCCGATGTATCCCTCCACTAGAGAGTTCGTCGCTAGCAAGCTCCATTGACGACTGCAACTCCTTTTAGAAGATCAGCTTCGTCAACGTGAATCATCCATTTTGACGAGCTTCACCGGGATCTTGGTGGAGGCCTGGGATTGTAAGGTTGTTTCTATTTCTTCTTATTTCTTTGGTGCTGCGTTGTACTCTTACTTCTTTCTCAATTTGTGTTGGGATTGGCGTGTGTGACTCTGCCTTAGACGTGAATGTTATCATCCTATGCCAGAGTTCACGACAAGTCCTCCAAGTCACGGATAGTTTTTGTGACCCGCTTCTGTTGTTTCTTCTCCTGTATGCCTATTGTTTTTTATTTGCATAATAATAATTGGTGCGATGGTGTTATTGTCTTGAAGTATGACCTGGCCTGAAACACATAAATACTTGGGGCATTTATTGTAATTTTATTTACTATCTTTTATTGTTGTTGTTATGTTCTACTTTTGTGGGTCCTGGACCGGCTTCACTCCCGCCCCTCGCAATTATGAAAAAAAAACTAGAAAACATATTTTGTTACAAAAAAAACATAATATAATAACACAACACATTATAACATTAAAAAGAAATAAGCGGTCGTATAAATCATATAAAATGCATGTTCGATTTAAAAAGAACACAAAAATATGTTTTATGCCTTGCAATTTCATAAAAAAAAAACACATGCCTTCATTAAAAATAACAATAAAATAACACAAAAGATAAGTTTGGTTCTTAGTTTTATATAAATATTCAAATAAAAATTAAGAAAACATATGATGTTATAAAAACGACTGAAAAACAGTGTAATGTCATCAAAAAAAAAACTAAAATATTTATATTTGAAGTGCAAAACGCATACTATATATTTTAAAAAATAGCAATAAATAATACAGAACATGTCTTATGTCATGTTATATCTAAAAACAATAAGAAAACATACTATGAATATAGGGTAATAACATCATGCATGTTATGTCACTATAAGGAAATAAAAGTCAAAATAATTATAAAATTCATGTTCTATTTGAAAAACCCAATACATGACACATAGCATGAGTTGTCCTGGTGTTTATATGAATGTTCGACAAACAATTAAAAAACATATTGTTTTACAAAAAAAAAATAACAAAGAATAACAACACAATAGTGTTTTATCAAATATTTTATATGATAGAAATGCATAAATGCGTTCTTGTGCAAAAAATATAAACAAAAAACCTTATTTGATTCTGGCAGACACGAATTGGGAAGTTGGGGGCTCCCTTCCTCAGCGTTCCACCCCAGATTTCCAGACGACGTCTTTCAAACCTGATGAAAACGTTTTATAGAACTGCCATTTTCAACAGGAATCCGTGAAATGAAATCAGGCACTTTATTATAAGCTCCGCGCAAAAAGAAAAAAAGAATAGAAAATTGATTATAAGCACTCATAACATGCCTTATGAAACTCTAACGTGTCACCACCGGTTTTCCGAAGCTCAACCACATGGAGCGACGGCGCCACCTCAAATACCTGAAAACAAAAACCAGAATTTTTTAATACGCTGACAGCAGATGAAAAACATATTTGAAAAATGAAGATGAAAATTAGACTTTTTTATTTTATTTTTAAACAGGTTGGGGGTGGAGCCCCTTTTTATTAATAAAAAAAAAATCATTTTCAACTCGTTACATGGTCTGTAAACTGAGAGGCAGATAGCCCTGTGAAATACATAGCCCAAAGTCGTATGATACATCTTACATTCTCCATTTGCATAATTCAATATATTTTCTAATACATTTCTAAAAAAATAAAAACATAAAACGTTTTCTAAAACCAAACACGCAACTTGATAAGTTGAAAGGTGAAAGTAAAGATCAAATTGATTCACCACCAGTACCTCTGTTGCAACAGACAGGTGACCCTTCCTGCCAGTTTTGTCACCCTCTAACTTCATCTGAAATATATATATATATATATATATATATTGGAAAAAAAATGGAAAATTTAGGCACAGGTTTAGATCATAGTTCAAGCATGAAAACTAAAATCCCCAGATAACAAATTAACAGTAACAGGAATAACCAGATCAACGTGATCAAACAAACGATATCAAAAGATGCAGCCAAAGGAATATCAGAGATTACTTTGTAGTTTTTCTTGTGGACATTAAAACCAAGTGGTCTCGCAGCTTCCTCAATTTTAGTCATGATCTCCCTTGCCGGACGTTGGGATGCGAACTGCGTTTCTCGCTTTACAAGGCCCTGCAGAGGGAGATCCAGAGAAATGGGTCACAACGGCTTCAACTGCAATGCGACTCAAGTTTAACAGCAATTGCGTCTTTATAGAATGGTTAGAGTTGGCTCTGCGCATGTACACAGCTTGTTCTCCCACATGGGGCTTCAACTGCAATGCGACTCAAGTTTAACAGCAATTGCGTCTTTATAGAATGGTTAGAGTTGGCTCTGCGCATGTACACAGCTTGTTCTCTCATATGGAGGATCATGAATGTGCAAAATTAGGGTTTGTTCAGTACATTAAAACATTTTCTGTTTTAATTTTCCAAAAATGTATAATAAAATATTTTGAAAAGTGGAGGAAAGGCAAAAAACTATGCGAGTTTCATTTTCAAAAGGCAATCCTAAAACTTCAGAAAATCATAACAAATAGCTCCTTTGGATTTGCGGGGCCCACAAGTTATCAAAACGAAGTTTGTTTCGAGATGAAGAGGTTGCAAACCATCCAAAGATCGTTAGCCCATGTTTTCAGGCCCAAATTCCTTTTTGTCTGAGGGTTATGGGCAGTTCTAGGTTTTACCAACGAAATTCCTGGTTAGTTTATATTTTTATTTCAAGGTCTTGTGTTTTAGGGTTTCAAGAATCAAGCATTGTTTTACTTTTACCATCAACAAAGGCTTTTATTTTCCAGAAAAAAAAACAAGATTTTTTTAAAAAATACTTTTCATTTACACAGTTCAACACATTTTGTAAACTCCTATTGAATAATGAAAATAGAAAATGTTTTCATGTACCAAACACACCATTAGTTTGCAAGCAGGGATTTCATAATGAAAATACAACGAACCAATAATATTCTCAATCCTCCCTACACCGCTGCCAATTCCCACATGACATGCCTTGAAGAGACTCGACAACAGCCGGTTTAATTCATCGCACTGAAGCCAACCCGGACTATGTGTTCGATTGAGAGCCTTTGGTTATTCTTGGTTGGGAAAAATGTTTTCTGTTTTTATTTTACAAAAATGTATTAAAAAATGTACTATATTATATCTTAGAAAGTATGAGAAAATAAGGATATATGTGATTTATCTTTGTTGTATTTTTATTTTCCAGAAAATATGATAACCGGGTTTTTTTGTTTACCAAAAATGTATGATTTTCATTTTCATTTTCTAAATAATATTTTCATTTAAATAATCCAATACAGTTTTTAATGCATTTTTTTAAAATGAAAGAAGAAATTGTTTTCCATAACAAAACACAGCTTTTATATCTGTACAAGTAATGGTTCAATGTTCTAGATTCAGTGGTCACATTAGTTGAAAAATGCGATTCCCCTTTCAAGGCCAAAAAACAAAACTTGTATACAAACGAAATAATATAGAATCAATGCTATGAAAAGAAAAGTTTAGCAACCAAAATAGAAATACATGTGAAACATACCAATTGTTTCTCAAACAGATTTTCAAGATTGAAACTCTCTGACCTAGAGATAAGCTCAAAGGCATTCAAAGAAACAGGTTTCTGTTTTCTTTCAGTCACCAGATGTCCCTGCGAGATAGGAAGACAGCTTTATGCAGAAATTCAAAAAAAAAATACTAACAAAAATAATTAAATAAATGAAAATATATTTGGTTTTGAAAAGCTTTTCCTGTTTTCATTTTCTAAAAATGAACTAGAAAATATGTTAGATAGTAGGAAGAAACAAGAAAGTGGATGATTTACCTCTTCTTACATTTTTTTTTTTCCAGAAAACATGAAAACAGTTTTTTTTTTTCATATGTCACTCATTTCCAGTTTCATTTTAAAAAGATGCTTTCAATCTACATATTCTATTACATTATTGAAAAATAAAAACAAGTAACGTTTTCCAACACAAAATGCAGCTCCGGTATCTGGATTTAAATATTTAAAAAAAAAACTGTTTTATGTGCCAAAATATGTGAAATAACGAAACAATACAGATTTCATGCTGATACGTTCTTCTTAAACCACCTGCCATACCTTTGAGTCACTGAAAGCAGCATCCACGTCATCAAAACTCATGCCTTGTTCCTGCTCAAAACATGAGGGCTGATAATCCCTTTTGAACCAATCATCTTCCAATATTTCAGTAATTGTTATACGCTGCAACAAGAAAGCATTGTAGCGAAATATTCTGGACCTTTACACACATCATTTCATGTGTAATTAAAATAAATGCCATGAGAGGTAGATACTTGTTTACAGCCAAAATGTCACAGAGCTCACCGTTATCGGGTTTGGGTCTAGAATGCGTTGAATCAATTTTCTTGCACCAGATGGAAACCATGATGGACATGAGAAATCGGCCTTGAGAATCTGGAATTTGGGACACAGCAGAAATGCTCTGAATGAAACATTCAACATCAAAGAGGAAATAACATGAAATAGCGCATACTTTGGTATACAAGGCAATGGTGCTGGTCTCATCAAAAGGCAAGTATCCAGACAGAAGAACAAATAAGATAACCCCGCAAGACCAAACATCAGCTGATGAACCATCATAACCTTTGTCATTTAAAACCTGAAAGAGAAACTCACAAAGAAAGATGAGTCATTAATAGATATTGTCGATCATTGCAACCTATGCATTCACAATTTAGCTACCTCAGGAGCAACATAATTTGGGGTTCCACAGGTGGTGTGTAGTAGTCCATCTTCCTGTATTGCAGAATAAAAAATGGTCAATAAGATCGGCCACTTGATCTCTGATCATGCCACTTTTGCCTGCCCTTCATGCCCAAAATGAATTAAGAACCAGAATGAAAATGACAATCCTGAGTTCCCACACAACAACAATAGTAGTGAATGAGAGGTGTTGCTTGTTTATAGGAGAATTAAGTCACAATACACATGGAACTGCAGAGGTTGGCCAAATAAGTGGACAAGTTAAGTTGACTTGCTTCTGTCGGCAGCTTTTTTTATTTATTATTGTCACTTAATTCTCCAACAAACAAGCAACACCTCCCATTCACTGTTATTGCTGTTGTGTGGGAGCTCAGGATTGTCATTTTCATTCTGGTTCTTAATTCATTTTGGGCATGAAGCGCAGGCAAAAGTGGACAAGTTGACTTGCTTTTGTCGGCAGCTTTTTTAATTTAGGACGCTGCCCCCCACCCCCCCACTTTGTCAAAGGGGGTAGGTTGTGGTAGGTGGACAACCCCACCAAACCACCAGCGGATGAATGCAGCAGGGGGTGAGGTTTGCCTATAAAAGGCAGTGGGATCCCTTGGTTTGATCATCAGCTTCACCAAGCTTCTCATCACCATCAATTCATTTTTGTGTTATTTTGTGAGGTGGTTTCCCACATATTCAAGAGATATATTTTGAGAGTTTTCTCCTTATAATTGTGAGAGAGAGTGTACCAACGTTACATCTGGTGTCATTTATTTTCGTATTTTGCACTTTATTTTATCTCGTTATTATTGATGCACTAGTGGATCAATCATTTATGGTCCCAACAAGTGATATCAGAGGGAGGTTTTGGTCCGGTTTTGTTCACTTTTTTCAAGTATTAATAATTCTCATTAATTTGAGTATGCACTATGATTGCGACTCTGGTTGATCTTTCACATCAGAAAAAATTTATTGAAATTATTAAATACACCGTTGTGAAACAGAGAAGGTTCTGGACTGACGGTGAAATTCAAGATCGAAAAATTCAACGGGGATAATTTTTCATTGTGAAAAATAAAGATGTAAGCAGTGTTACGGAAGGATAATTGTCGACTGACAATTGATGAAAGACTGGCAGATGTGATGATGAAATATGGTTTCAATGGGAGCCATAATCATGACATTGACAAAAATATGGTGAGTACTTCTGGAAGTGGAGACATTCTAATAAGTGAAGCGGCAGCGACTGCTGAAAGCAAGCAGTATCTCAACAACACATGGATAATCGACTCGAGAGCAACATGGCACATGACGTTTCGACGGAAATGATTTGATCAGTATGAAACTATCCTGAAAGGACTTATGTACATGGGGAACGATAATACCATAAAGATCGTTGGAGTCGGTACCATTAAACTGAAAATACATGATGGTATTATTCGAATCATCCAAGCAGTATGTCATGTGAAGGACTTGAAAAAGAGCATATTGTCTTTGGGACAATTTGATAATATCGGATGCAAGACTCGCACCGAGAATGAAGTGATGAGAATTGTGAAGGGCACGATTATGATGATGAAGGCAGGGAAGATCCCAACAATGATCAGATCCAAGAGACGAAGGCACAGTTGGCTAGGGAGTTTGATATGAAGGACTTGGGACCAGCAAACAAGATTATTGGGATGCAGGTTTACCGAGACAGAAGTAATGAAAAGATTTGGCAATCACATAAGAATTATTTACGGAAAGTTTTGAAACACTTCAACATGCAAGACTGTAAGTCAATCTTCACCCCACTTCACCATTAATTTCAAGTTATCCTCTACGATGAGTCCTAGAAGTGAAGCAGAGAGAATGGAGATGTCTTGAGTACCGTATGCATCAACAGTGGGGAGTCAGATATTCGCTATGGTTTGTACTAGACCAGACATTACACATACAATGGGAGCAGTTAGTCGGTACATGGCGAATCCAGGACGAGAGCATTGGAACACAGTGAAGAGGATCCTGAGATACATCAAGGAGACCTCAAATACTGCATTATGTTATGGATGATCATATTTCATTATCAGAAGCTACGTTGATTCAGATTTTGCAGGTGATTCTGACCGAAAGAAATCCACTACTGGTTATATGATTACTCTTGCAAGAGCAGTTGTGAGTTGGATTTCAAAGTTACAGTCAGTTGTGGCTTTATCCACAACGGAGGCGGAGTATATGGCAGCAACACAGTCCTGCAAAGAGGCGATTTGGATGAGAAGGTTGTTAGAGGAGCTCGGGCACAAACAGGAGCAAATTCCATTGTTTTGTGACAGTCAGAGCACCTTACACATTACAAGAAATCCATCTTTTCATTCCAGAACGAAACAAATTGAGGTAGTGTATCACTTTGTTCGAGATGTGGTGGAGAAGGAAGTGTGAATATGCAGAAAATTCACACTAAAAAAAATCTGGCAGATTTCCTGACAAAGGCAATTGACTCCGATAAGTTCAGATGGTGCGGATCCTCGAGTTGTCTCGCAGAGATATGAGCAGCATGGTTTGACAGATAGAAAGGATATGTGGAGATGTGATTGATTCTCAATCAATCTTCAAGTGGGAGATGTGTCGGCAACTTTTTTTATGTAGGACGGTGTCGCCCCCCCCCCCCACTTTGTCAAAGGGGGTGGGCTGTGGTAGGTTGTTGGTGGACAACCCCACCAAACTACCAGTGGAGGAATGCAGCAGGGGGTGAGATTTGCCTATAAAAAGCAGTGGAATCCCTTGGTTTGATTAGCGTCATCGAGCTTCTCATCACCATCAATTCATTTTTATGGTATTTTGTGAGGTGGTTTCCCACATATTCAATAGGGATATTTACGAGGGTTTTCTCCTTGTAATTGTGAGGGAGTGTGTGCCCACTTTTACCCATAGCGATCCTTCTATTTGCCCGTGATTTTTTACCCCTTTCATTTTAGGGGTTTTTCCACGTTACATCTGGTGTCATTTATTTCCACATTTTACACTTTATTTTATCTCGTTGTTATCGCTGCACCAGTGGGCCAATCATTTACGGCCCCAACAGCTTTCATTTAAGGAAACAATAAAACAGGTATCCTGAAAACCAAAACAATCACCATATGAAATCAGGCTCCGTTTGACAGGACTTGTTGAAAACTGTTTATAGCACATATCAAAAGTGACAAGTGTTTCTGTGTAATTATTTTCAGATTGCTTATTGAGAAAACTTTTCTTTTCCAGCTATATAAGTGATTTTCTTATGTATTTCAAGTGTAAGTGGCTTTTCAAAAACAAAACAAACACTACTTATTTTCTGGAACTGCCTATCATAGGTGCTAAGTGCAACAAGCAATTTTCTGACATTATTTTGTTCATCACAGATGCTGTCCATGACAAACTTTAGTTGAAAGGGTACAAATAGATACATGCTGAATCATATGGTATGATTCAAAATTTTGGTAGCTCCTCTGCCCTCCCGTTCAACTAACTTTGTCTCCATTATCAAGGCACTCATATTCACAGCCAAGATAAATTTTCCAACAATCAATTAGGACCACAGCTAGGACTAAGATGAAGAAGAAAATAGAAAAGGTATATCCCTCCATATCAAACATACAAGTCTCAAAAACTGTGCCCAGTAGATGCATATTTTTCACCTACACAGTTTCTTTTCAAAACAAAAAAGGATGAAGATGCGTACTTTTACTTGCTGTGAAAAAGCACTCAGTCCAAAATCTGAAATTTTCAGTCTACCAGATGAGTCCAGAAGTAGATTCTCTGGCTGGAAAGTAAGCAGAGTATAAAAGGATATACGCAATAATTGATAAACACATGGCAGAGCCATAATTAAGCAGAACATGCACAGGTAATGAAAATAATGAAACCTTCAAATCTCTATGGTACACCCCTCTGCTATGGCAGTAATCAACAGCATTAATGAGTTGGTGGAAATATCGCCTGGCTTCATCCTCTACAAGCCTCCCATCCCTTGCCTACAGGTAGAAGAGTATATAAGATGCTTACTACCAGTAAACACAGGGAACTATAAAACATCTACCATTTTTTGAATCTTTTTATTATATACATTGTAATTGTCAAGTGACACTCTTATGCCTTACTATTTTATCGAAGAGCTCACCCCCATCAACAAATTCAACCACAATATATATCTTCGTTCTGCTTGCCATGACCTATGGAGAAATGCAAGAAACTAAAGATGTCATTTTCTTGTACAAATTGAAGTACTCTGCATGACCATGCAATGTTTTAACCAATGAGGTAGATCCCAGGAATTGAAATAATATCAGTGAAGCCACAGAATAACCAAATGTAAAATTAGCAAAATTGCAACAGCTTATGTTGCCCATCATAGGCAGGATTTGAACATCACGAGAACTAAGTTATACCAGCAGGCAATTACATAGTTACTGAGAATCATGGTTTGGACATTCTGCATCCACCCTCGGAAAGCATTTTGAATTGAAAGTGCAAAATCAGTAATGTTTTGATAGAAATTAGCATGCAGAAGTGCAAAAGAAAAATCGTAAACTACTATAATCAAAGAACCAGAAAATGTCTTTACCGCAAAACAGATTATGGTATATGAGTGAGAAATGCAAAAGAGGGGAAATGATAAGGTACCTCGTGGATCTTGATCACATTTGGATGGTTAATCGCCTTCATTGTTGAAATCTCTCTCTTAATCTGCTCACACAGCATTAAAACGTTACTCAAATTATCGTTAACATATCTGATCACATTCCTCAATACGGTGGCATATCGTTAACAAGTGTTTCAGTGTATGTGCGCGCAAGCACGGGAGGGAGTTCGGGGGGAGGGGGGTGTGCGGGACCTGTTCCACCATCCGGTGACGGAGGACATGGTGACGGTGGAGCACCTTGATGGCCACCGCATCTCCGGTTTCAACATTTGTAGCATACTTCACCTTCGCAAAGCTTCCCTCGCCGAGCGTCCTCCCCAGCTCGTACTTCCCCACCCGCGTGCCCCTGGTCCCCAGGCTCATTCTCTCCACGATTGATGGATAATTTCTTCTGCAGGGGAACCTCAATACTTCAGTAGAATAAGTTATCGTGTGGCTTCGGAACTTGAGGATTGAAGAAGAACGGGCTTATCAGGGTGAGGCAGACCGGGGAAGACGACGGAGGAAGAGAGACGAATGAAGTCGGAAGTGTTTTGGATAAAATGGAAGGCGCATGGAAGGCACGAGGTCTGGCAAGTGGAGTGGACCCCACCGAATCGCCGAAATTTTGTTTTCCCTTTATAGGCTCCTTTGTATTTACGAAAATAACCCTCTTGCCCCGGATATTTATCATGAGATCCCTATGCAGATCGGCGTTTTAGAATACAAATATCGTTGTTTTCCTTTGAAGTGTGGGGGTATTTTCAATAAAGAACACTAAACTGTACTGTAAGTTTTTGTCCAATCATGAATCTATTTTTATTGGCACCCATTACTTTTTTCACTGGTTAAGGGCATGTGTAGTGGGTGATCAGAAGATGCTCTTTGGAGGAGTTCGTTGTGTTTTATTTTATTTTTAATAGATTTTGGTTTTAATGTTGGCAAGAGTCCACTATATTTGTTTCCAACGTTCTGTTTTAAATGTGACCGATTAAGTTAATTATTAGTATTGGTGATGTGACCAAATCCTATTTAACCGGACCCGAAAAGCTCATGGGATGACTCGTGAAATTTTATGGGGCAGGTGATAAATTGGATGGATCGAAGTGAAGTCCAGAGATCGTAGTTTATCATTGATCCCACCCGGAGGTGCAAGGGCAAAGCTCTCACGGTATGGATTAATTATATTAGGTTAGAGTTTAGTTTTTCTTTATATATGTGTGTGTTATGTTATGTTGTAGTCCTGTGAGGCATCTCGTAACTCCAATGTCATAGTGAATTTGGCTCTCCTATATCCATGGTTTTCTTCTTGATTTGGGGTTTCCACGTAAATTCTTGGTGTTTCAGTTTTTAATCTCTCTTCGTCTTCATGGTTGTTCGTCCATTATTTTCACAGCAGTTATTATTCTAAAGAGTTTCTCAACGTATGAAATATGTAACGTCCAGTTTTTAAACCGTGCTGAAATTTCCAGGTGAGTTTGAACCGACGGGCCGAATCTTAAATTGGGTCTCGGAATGTAAACTTGAGCATTTGATCACTTAAAAGTGATGTTTTTTGGATGAGGTTTAAGGCCCAATTGGTTTCGTGGAAGTGTGGATGAGTTTCGGGAGTGTCGAGCTTTGAGAGCTCACTTTCCGGGTGAAACAGGCAAGGCGTAAGGTTTGTTTAAACTGTGTGGCTTGTAAGGGGTGTCACGCGGTTTGCTAAATCGTGCAAGATGGGGCACATGACCGTGCGAAATATTTACTGTCAATTTTAGAGGTGGTCACACGGGCTGCGCACGATTTGCTCATTCGTGCGCCTAACTACATGGTTAGTGCCACTTAACCAGTAACACTGCACAGTTGGCGCACGGTTAGTCCAAGTCTTGCGTCCAAACCGTGCGAGGTATGGCTCTTAAGCAATGTGGGCAGCACATGTTGGTTGGAGTAGGACACTCAAGAGAGGGCGAATTAAGTTCCAATAAAAATTTCTGTTAAAAACTTTATTTGAAGATCCCCCAATTTAAAAACAAAACATGCCAGTTAATTAAAGTAATAAGTTTATAATAGTTTGATTGTTCAATTAATTTCTCAAGAGATTGATTACTTCTCAGTTTGATCAGCCTGAAAGATTAAAATAGCTTTTGAAACCGATTTACTAAACCAAAACAGTTATAAACGCTATTCAAGACTAGCTATCAAAGTGAAACTTAATTTTTTGAAATATGAGTTAAAACATAGTAAAACTAAATTGAAAAACACAGCAGATTAAAACAAGTGGTTCAGCCTCAAGCCGAGACCTAATCCACTCCACTTGGTGATCACCTGCCACCAAGTAATATATTTATAAAGATTTGATCTACACCATGGATCGGGGTTTACACAACAGTACACAAGACTGTCCAGGTCACTTGACCTTTACCACAGTTCTACGTGGGAAAAATAACAGTCAGGTCACACAAGACTTCTTCTACAGTTATACATGGGTAAAAAGCATAGTAGTGAGAAGATATCTTGTATCCTCCAGTTTAGCACAGGAGATAGTGTGTGTTTTTAGTACAAACACACACATTGCTCGAAAGATTAATAAAACATTACACAACATAGCAGAATATAATGAGAAGAGATTAGAAATGCTCTGAGTGTTGTTCTATATAGCTATGAACTTCTAGGATGTAACAGATTTGATGTTCGGGTCCTCTTCTGAAAGCAGACTCAGAAACAGAGTGTCGTGAGTTCTGTGTTCTGGTTTCCAGTGATTTTTTTGTAACTCTTCGTAGCACTTCTTCTTCTTTGAGTTGGTGCTACAAGGATGTTCGCAGGATGGTAGACAACGAGCAGTATGGATTATCATTGTTCTTTTGTGAGTTCTTCTGTGTGTTCTTGCATGTATGCATGTTCACTCTAACGTCTCTTCCAATCGTCTGTTCTTTTCATCTTCCAGCTCGTGTGCCACCTTGTATTTTATCTTGGGTGCTTGTGTTATGGCTGACATGAAGCACGATTTCCACACCTCGTACCTCGTACTGTCAGGTGTCATGTCTACAAAAAATCATTAATTATGTCAGTGTTATTAAATGGCTCAAATATGACCGTTATAATCAACTATTAAATTTAATTGAAAAATATAGAAAAATTGTTAAGGAACGGTGTCACAGTTGCGGTGAGTCGGGAAAGGTGCCACAATCACGGTGAGTCAGAAGCAGTGACTTGGGACTATGACTTGTTACGCTGTTATAGAAACGGTGTCTTGTCCTTTGTCAAACTTATGAACGGTGACTTGTTACGGTGTCATAGAACTGGTGTTATGGAAACAGTGTCTAGTCCTTTGCGAATTCTGGAACTGGTAGCACGACTATGGTGTCTGGGAAACGGTGTCACGGACATTGCCGATTTACAGACTAACTGGTGAGACAGTTTGATCACAGAAACAACGTCTCATACTTAGTCAAATATCTGCCATCTATTTTAAGAAGTAATACTCACAAAATGGATTAAGGTTAAACATAATCATAATAAAACATAATAGAACATGAGTAATCATGATTTATAAGATTTAAAAACGATTTACATGATTTGTGATCATAAAAACAAGAGGAGTCCAACAATATCCCTCTTTTGATGATCACAAATCATGGCATTTACAAGCCACACATTTTAGAAAGGAATAAATAGTGTACTTATCATATCAAACAGAGTATGTGAGAGTGGGATGAACTCAAGAAAATCTATGATAGTATTAGAACATATATGCAACAAGAGTGTTTCTCCCTTTAGCACAAATGCCAGCTCTTCTCCCCTTTGGGATTATCAAAAAGAGAATAAGAAAACAAACATCAAATGAAACCAACAAGTGAATAAGAGTTATCATAACACATTTCATTAAATAAAATGACAAAGTATAGTACAATCACAAAAAGAGAATACATCATAGCCCTATCCAAAAATATCCTTCACTTCTCTTCAGATTCTGCAGCCTTCACTTTATCCTTGTCAGAGACAACTGGAGTAGAAGCAAGAGGTGTAGAAGTGGAGGTGGTAGAAGCAGGAGTAAGGGAAGGTAATGGCACTCCTTCAATGATAGAAGGGGAAAGGGTTGGTCTGGTGGAAGACCAATGCAAAGATTGTTCAACAATAATAGGTCTGATCTGGCTCAGAGCCTGAGTAATAAACATTGTAGTAGGGGAAAATGAAGTGAAGGAAGATGGATAGGTGGAAGGAGGTAGACCAGTCCTCAAAGGATCCGCTACAGGAGCCATGATGACTGTGCTTTGAACATACAAATATGGTTTCAACAAATTGATAAAATCGGTGATGATTTCATCACCATACTACATGGCCTTTTCAAATTCATCTTTATTTTCCATGAATTTCTCCAGAGTAGGTGTGAAATCCTTTAGCTTCTAAACTTGATATTTGAAAGCTTGAGTTACAGGAGGTAGCTTTAAATTCTCCACAAGATACTTGAAATGGTTGTTCAACTCATGCTTGTAATAGATCCCATTGAAGTAGTAATCCACTTTCTTAGAGATTTCTTCTTGAGCATCAGTGGAAATTTTTGAGTGAACTCTTACCAGATCAAGCACATTGTCATTGTTCTTAATGATTGTAGAGAGACTCTCTTGATCAGTACCACTCAACACAGACTGGAGTTCTTCTCTAAATACTGATATGATCATTTCACTGTCCAAAGGCTGAGATGGCTAAGCAGAAGTAGATGGAGCAAAGATAGTTGATGTGAGAGCTTTAAGCTGATTTAGAACAGTCTGTAAACATCCTTTATACTCAGTGTTCAGATTATTGATTCCAGAAACAAGCCCACACATCTTGTTTTCTATTTTAGTGTTGTTATCAACCACCTTTTCATACACAATAATCAAGTTGGGTTGAATCAGAGACACAACCTTCTTTGGGATCTTATTAGCATCATCCTCCCTGAGATGAGCAACAAGACCTTGAGCAACTTGAAAGTCTTTCCTCATTTCCTCAACCATAGATCTTAAAGATTTTACCTCATCACTCAACAGCCTGTTTTCAATCCGGATTTTCTGAATTTCATGAAGCATCTTAGGTTGGATCTGCCATCTTATTTTCTCCAGAAGCAATACAGTATCCCTTTCACTGAGATTGGTTACAAGAGAAAGATGCGACTTCATGATCATCTCAAAATCAGACAACAAATTGTCTCCAAACTCTTTCAGATCTGCTTGACTTACATAACTAGGAGTTTCTTGAGCAGGTTCATGAGTTGTAACTGAAAATGATTCTAGTTCCTTAGCAGACATAACTTCAGAGACTGGTTTCAGCTGAAACACAGTTGAAAGATCTATTCCCTTCACTGAGGATTCTTGAGACTCATCAATATCAAAATAACTAGCAAACCTATACTGGGTATCCACAAAACTTGAGTTAACAGGATTTAACACTTGAATTCTTTCCAAGTTGGGGTTTTTCTCCCCCTCAACAGATACATATCTTATAGGACTAAGAGACTCAATCTCTTAACCAGTTTCCACACCCTCTGCTCTATCAGATTCGACCACATCTCTAGCTAATTGAAAGTCTTGCTCCATTATTTCTTTAGCAAATAAAACCACTTCTATTTCTACATATTCTTCCTCTGACTACTTCTCAGCAACAACATGCTCTTCCACAGGATCATTTTCTTCTTCTACATCTTTACTTTTATCAACAAATCCACTTTCTTTTCTAGCATCTTCACCACCTTTAGATAGAGGAGATTCTCTATAGGGAACATCTTGAGGTTGTCCAGGAGATTCAAGAGTGGGTTCTCCAGTCCTTTGAGGAATATTTGGATCATTGTCTTCTCCATCTGAAGATTTTTCTTCTTCAATTCTAGGGGCATCAACTTCTATTTCTTCATCAGAATATTCCACAAGCTCATCTGACTCTAGACCAGGGTCAATGACGTTCTTAAGTCTTGAAGGGTTCTTAACAGGATTAAAATCATCATACAGTCTGTCATTATCTTCAACCCATGATCTCTTCCATGGATTCCAACTGATCTTCATTCATCTACATGTATCCTTAGATATAAAAAAATCACAATCTTCAACCACTTCTTCATTATTACCTACCACACCTTTGGCTATTAGAATTGCAGAGATAAACCTTGAATAAATAAGAGAAGTTTACTTAGATGTTGTCTTGATCACATCACAAATGTGAAGGATAATGTACTTGCACAAATTAATCTTATGACCATTCTTTAGAAGATACATCAAAACACATCTTGATACTTTAAAGTAGCGAAGCATCCTTTACTTGGACATATTATGTGTTGAATAAACTTAAACAACAACCTAGTCTCTCTATCCAGTTCAGTAGCAATAAGCCTTCTTTTCCTTTTGTTTCCATTCAAACTACCTAGAGCCTCTTATAGGCTAAACAAATCACTTGGTGGAGGATGACCTCTTTGATAGTCCTCAAAATTTCCTTCATGTGGTATTCCTAATCAATCATCCCACAACCTTTAAGAAAAGGTACATATCTGTCCATTCACCCAACTTCTAACCACAAAATCATCTTTAGAATTGAAAATGAATTGAACATACTGATAAAATTTGAAAACTAGCTTAAAATAGATATGTCTTTTCTCTTTTGTAAACCACTCTAAGCATTCATGTTCTTCCAAGACTTTCAAAACAAGCGACTTACTTTACAGGATCCATTTCGCACATATTTCTTTCTTTGGCATGACTGTACAATCCATAAGACCTAGGTTTAGCGGTTTCTTAGGCATGGTAATTAGAGCTTTTTTCTATTTATTTAAAGACCTGTGCTTTCCAGGAGACAATGAAGATGGATGCTTCATCCTAGGCATTCAACACGGGCACAATAAAGACAAGGAGTTTGATAGAAAAGATATTGGATTTGGGAGTAGAGAGTACGAGTGAAGAGAGAAATGAAAAGACAAGTTTTTATCATTTAGGAAGTTTAAATGTCTCAAAACAAAAAAACATGGTATAAAAGAAATAAAATAATCAATACAGTGATATGGGGAAAAGATTTCTAAAAAATAGTATTATGAGTCCTAACAGTGAGATCGGGACAAGCAGTAATGGTGTCAACATTGCAGTGTGACTCTAAATGGTGCAACCGTAACTAGTGAGATAGTAAACATGATACAACAAACATGAGACAGAAAGCATGAGACAGTAACTGGGAGATAGTAACTATGAGACAGTAACTATTAGATAGTAAACTAGTCACTCAAGGATTATCATTCCTAATTCATTTATGATGTAACTCATCCTTTCAGAATTTAAAGGCTTAGAAAAAATTTCATCAAGATGATGCTCAGTGAAAATGAATTCTAAAGTAATATCATCCTTTTAATAATGATATCTCAAAAATTGATGTCTTACATCAATATGTTTTGTTCTTTAATGAGAAACAATATTCTTAGATATGTTAATAGCACTTGTGTTATCACAATTTATATGGACATGTCTAAATTGATATCCATAATCTAACAAAGTGTGTTTTATACACAAAATCTGAGCACAACAACTACCAACAACTATGTATTTACCTATGGTAGTAGATAATGCAATATAATTTTTCTTTTTTACTACATCACGATACTAGTGACTTTCCCAAAAAGTGACATGTTCCAGAGGAGTTTTTTCTATCTAACTTACAACCACCAAAATCAGCATCCGAATAGATAACTAAGTCAAATGATTATCCTCTAGGATAGAATAGTCCTAAGTTAGTAGCATGTTTTGGGTATTTGAAAATTATTTTAACAACAAGAAGATGTGACTCTTTAGGATTTTCTTGAAAACAAGCACACATACACACACTGAATATAATATCAGGTCTACTAGTAGTTAAGTAGAGTAAACTCCCAATCATTCCTCTGTAAGTGGTTTGATCAACATATTTACCATTTTCATCAAGATCCAATTTATAGGTGGTAATCATAGGAGTATCACTACTTTTAGTACTATCCAAACCAAAATGTTTTAGAATATCTTTAATATATTTACTTTGATTCAAAATAATACCTTCCTAATTTTGAAATATTTGAAATCCAAGAAAGAATTTGAGTTCCCCCATTAAAATAATTTCAAATTCATTTTTCATCATCTTTGAAAATTAAACACATAATAATTTTTTTAAGATCCAAAAATAATATCTTCAACATAGATTTGAAAAACTAAAATATCTTTAGAAATTATTTTTATAAAGCGAGTAGGATCAAATATAACTTTTGTAAAACCATTAGAAATAAGAAAACTATTTAGTCTATCATACCAAACTCTTGGAGGTTGTTTTAAACCATATAAAGTTTTTGTTAATTTAAAACATGATTTGGAAAATGAGGGTTTGTAAAATCAGGGGGTTGTTTAACAAAAACATCATCAACTATATACCCATTTAGGAATGCACTCTTAACATCCATTTGATATAGTTGAAATTTAGACGTGCTGTATATGAAAACATGATTTTAATGGCTTCAAGTCTAGCAAATGGTGCAAAATTTTCCTCATAATCTATTCCTTATTCTTGACTATAACCTTGTGAAACTAATCTAGGTTTATTTCTTACAATATTTTCAGCTTCATCTACTTTATTCCTAAACAAGCATTTAGATCCTATAGTCAAGGTGCCTTTAGGCCTATCCACTAGTTTACAGACTTTATTTCTTTCAAACTAATTTAACTCTTCTTGCATATCCATCACCCAAAATTCATCATTGATTGCCTCATTGATGTTCTTAGGCTCAAGTTGTGACAAGAAAGATTGACGTTCAATTTTATTTCTTAGAGAAGATCTAGTATGAGTTCCTTTATATAAGTCTCCAATAATAGCATCTAAAGGATGGTTCTTAAGGGTTATAACAGATCTAGAAAAAGAAGGGCTTGAAATTTCAGGTTCTTCAATAGGTTCGAGTTCATCATGACTAGAATCTAGATAATTTTCAGAACTAGATGATTTAAAAGATTTCCCGATAGCAGGGTCAAAAGATTTTTCATTTATGTCCATATTTAACATATCATCCTCAAGGTTATCTAGGGAGGTCTTAGGTTTATTTGGATCTATTTCATCAAATTTCACATGTATAGATTCTTCCACACATTTAGTTCTTTTATTAAAAACTCTATAGGCTTTACTAGAGATTGAATAACCTATGAAAATTCCTTCATCACTTTTGGATAAAAATTTGTCAAGATTGTCCTTAGTATTGATAATATAAACTTTGCAACAAAAAATGTTGAAGTAATTAACTTTGGATTTTATATTGTTCCACAACTCATAGGGAGTTTTCTTAAGAATTGGTCTGATTAAGATTATATTAATAATATAACAAGCTATATTAACAGCTTCAACCCAAAAGTAAATAGATAGGTCATATTCATTGAGCATGGTTCTTGCTATTTCTTATAAGGTTCTATTTATTCTTTCTATAACACCATTTTGTTGAGGTGTCCTATGGGATGAGAAGTTATGACTATAGTTATTTTTTGAGAAAAAAGATTCAAAATCTTGGTTTTCAAACTCACGACCATGGTCACTTCTTAGAGTTTTAATTTTAAGACCACTTAGGTTCTCTACTGCTCTATAATACTTGGTGAAATGAGAACAAGATTCAATTTTGTGAGCTAATAAAAAGGTCCAAGTATATCTATAATAGTCATCTACAAGAACATAGACATAGTGCTTCCCATTAAGACTTGGAACTCTATATGGTCCAAACAGGTCCATGTGAACCAACTTGAGATGTTGAGAAGTTGAAACTTTTTTTTGGTTTGAAAGAGATTTCGTGTTGTTTACCCTTTTGAAAAGGATTATAGATTTTGTCATTTGGAAACTCAAGTTTGGGTAGATCCTTGACTAATCCTTTTCTAGTAATCTTTCTAAGAGAGTGTATATTAAAATTTCCTAGTCTTTTATGCCAAATACAAGACTCTTTGTGAAAGACACTAAAAAAATAAACATTTTGAGAAACTAAAGAATCTAAGTTAACATCATAAATATTTTCATTACTAAAAACAGAAAATACTAATTTATTTTTAGAATTAAAAACATTGCATGCATCATTTTCAAATTTAACATGAAAACCATCATAACACAACTGAGAGATACAAAGTAGATTGTATTTTAACCCATCAACAAAAAAGTACTATAGAAATTAAAACTGAGTTAGAGTTACCAATCTAGCCAAGGCCAATTATTTTTCCTTTAGCATTATCACCAAAGGTGACATGTCCACCATCAATCTTTATAAGATTCCTGAATAATGAGTAATCTCCTGTCATGTGTCTTGAACATCCACTGTCCAAGTACCATAGACTTATATAGGATCTCTTTAAACATCTTTCCTACAAAATAATTAAACAAGAGACAATTTTGGTACCTATATTTGTTTGGGTCTAGTAACATTAGTAATAAGAGCTTTGGGAACCCATACTTGCTTCATGGGTTTCTAATACACAGTTTGTAAAGTATTGGAAAACTAAACTTTGTTTGGTCTTAAAAAACTCGAAGAAGTGAATGACTTCCCAGAGTTAGAACTAGCAAAATTTTCAGTTCTGGATATAAAGATAGATTTTCCAATTTTCTTTATAAAATGAGTTTTATCTACGTTCCTCTGTCCAGGTTGGTATTCTATACCAGTAGTGTACCTAGGAGCTACTTGTTTACCAAGAATTTTTGTTAGAGTATTCTTTCAATTGGTAAATTTTTCTAAGTCATTTTTCAATTTCTCATTAGATAATTCAAGTTCATTTTACTCTTTATGTAATTAAGGATTATTTTTTTTCTATAGTAAGATCAGATTTAACAGTAGAAGTAAGAGAATACTGTTTCTTCAGAGCTTTATATTTATCTTTTAATTCATTGCATATATCTTCCATCATTTGGTAGTATTCAAACATTTATTCACTAGTCATATTTTCATAATCACTTTCATCTCCAAAATAATAAGAATTTTGTAAAGGTGACTCAAGAGTTACCACTGATGTGTTTGTCATGAAACACATATTGGATTTGTCTTCCTTTTCAACATGTGAAGATTCTGAGTCACTTGAGTTGTACTCAGAAGCACTCCATATTTCTTCCATTTACTTTTTGTACTTTCTATATTTTTCCTTATACTTATTTTATATTTTAGATTGGGACAATCAATTTTTACATGTCCCTTTCTATTACATTCATAGTAGACTATTTCATTTGAGTTCTCATTCCTTTTCTAGTCCTTCCAGTTTTCCTTCTGATCATACTTTCCTTTATAGCTGAGTTCCTGAATAATTTATTCCTCCTATAAAACTTCTTAAACCTTCTTACCAATTGATCCATTTCTTCATCACTATTTGATGGTGAATCTTTATCACTTGTACTATCAGAATGGGTTTGTATCCTTTCATTTTCTTTATTTTTAGAAGTAGTGGTTTTGAAATCCACTAACTTTCTCTTTGGTTCATCCTCTTCCTCTTTGTTTACCTTTAAATCTTCCTCATACATCATCAATTTACCTATAAAATCCTTGACTGACAACTTACTGATGTCACAAGATTCACTAATTGATACTGAGGTTCCTCTCCATCTTTCTGGAAAACATTTGAGTAGCCGCATGATTTGTTCTTTAGAACCCATTGGATTTCCAAGAGAGCTCATTGTATTAACTATTTAATTAAACTTGAGATACATATTAGAAATGGGTTCATCAGCCTTCATCTTAAAGTTATCATACTTAATAGTATAGGTATTGAGTATCATTTCTTTAACATTAATAGTTTCTTCATGTAAGATAGCTAAGGTATCCCAAATTTCATAGGCAAATTTACAAGTAAAAATTCTATCAAATTATTCATCCCCTAAAGCAAAAAAACAAGGAATTCATAGCTTTACAGATATTATTGTAAGTAGTTTTTGAAGCTTCACTCCATGTAGTTCTTTGATTTTCTAGTATTTCATATTTATCTTATATTACTGTTCAAACATCAAAGCCCATACTTTCTAAGTACATTTTCATTTTAATTTTCCACTGAGCATAATTTTTTCCATTAAAGTAGTGAGGTCTGTTAGTAGCAACACCTTCCTATCTATTGTACATAATAAACAATAAAGGCTAGATTTTAAAGAGCTAGAAATTTAGAACTAACAGAAATTTAGAGATCTTTAAAACACAACTAAATCATAGTTGAAAAGATTTGAAAAAACTTTGAAACCTTTGAAAATAGTAGTTTAAAAACAAACTTTGATACCAAATATTTTTTGGAGTAGGACACTCAAGAGTGGGGGTGAATTAAGTTCCTATAAAAATTTATGTTAAAAACTTTATTTTAAGATCCCACAATTTAAAAATAAAACAGGCCAGTTAATCCAAGTAGAAAGTTTATAATATTTTGACCGTTTAATTAATTTCTCAAGAGATTGATTAATTCTCAGTTATATTAACCTGAAAGATTGAAATAACTTTTTAAACCAATTTAATAATCCAAAAATAGTTATAAACACTATCCAAGACTAACTATCAAAGTGAAACTTAGTTTTCTAAAATATGAGTTAAAATAGAGTAAAACTAAATTGAAAAACATAGCGGATTAAAACAAGTGGTTCAGTCTCAAGCCAAGACCTAATCCACTCCACTTGGTGATCACATTCCAATAAGAAAAATATATATAAAAAGCTTTTATTCGCACCCTGGATCAGGGTTTACAAAATAGCACATAAGACTATCCAGGTCACTTGTCCTCTACCATAGTTCTACGTGGGAAATATAATAGTCAGGTCACACAGGACCTATTTCATAGTTATACATGGGTAAAAAGAGTATTAGTGAGAGGATATCTTGTATCCTCCAGTTTAGCATAGGAGATAATGTGTGTTTTTAGTACAGACACACACACTGCTCGAAAGATTAATAAAACTATACACACCAAAATAGAATATAATGAGAAGAGATTATAAATTATTTGAGTGTTTTTATATGAATCTTTGGACTTCTAGGATGTATAATATTTTATGTTCGGGTCGTATTCTGAAAGAAAACTCAGAAACAGAGTGTCGTGAGTTCTGTGTTTTGGTTTTGAGTGAGTTTTTGTGTAACTCTTCGTAGCACTTCTTCTTCTTTGAGTTGGTGCTGCAAGGATGTTCGCAGGATGGTACACAACAAGCAATATGGATTATCATTATTCTTATGTGATTTATTCTATGTGTTCTTACATGTATATATGTTCACTCTAACATATCTTTCAATCATCTCTTATTTTCATCTTCCGGCTCATGCACCACCTTGTATTTTATCTTGGGTTCTTGTGTTATGGCCAACAGGAAACATGATCTCCACACCTTCGTACTATCAGGTGTCATGTATATAGAAAATCATTAATTATGTCAGTTTCATTAAATGACTCAAATATGACCATTATAATCAACTATTAAATTTAATTGAAAAAGACAAAAAATTGTTAAGGAACGGTGGCACAGTTGCGGTGAGTCAGGAATGGTTCCGCAATCACGTTGAGTCAGAAGTGGTGACTTGGGAATGTGTCTTATTAAGGTGTCTTGTTACGGTGTCATAGAAATGGTGTCTTTTTTCCTTTGTCAAACTCTTGAATGGTGTCTTGTTATGGTGTCACAGAAATAGTTTCTTGTCCTTTGTCAAATTTTTGAATGGTGTCTTGTTACAATGTCACAGAACCGGTGTTTCAGAAATGGTGTCTAGTCCTTTTATAAGTATAGAATCAGTAGCATGGTTACTGTGTTTGGGAAATGGTTTCATGGACTTTTCTGATTTACAAACTAACCGGTGAGACAATTTTATCATAGAAATAATGTCTTATATTTAGTCAAATATCTGTCATCTGTTTTAAGAAGTAATACTCACAAAATTGATTAAGGTTAAACATAATCATAATAAAACATAATAGAATACAAGTAATAATTATTTATAATATTTAAACATGATTTACATGATTTACATGATTTGTGAGCATTAAAACAAGAGGAGTCCAACATCATGGTTGACACACAGTTAAACAAACCGTACAACTTAACTGTGTGCATCTTTAAAAGGGGAAAATTCATTATTTTACTCCTATGCCCTTAAATGGGTTTTAACCATTTTCTCCTCTAGTTCATGCTTGAAATGTCCTATGCACACTCTCCTCTTCCTCCCTCTTCCACTGATGGATTTCCTTCATTTCGGGTCTTAATCGAACGTCGTCGGTTGCATTGGAAGCCTCTCGGTAAGTATAAGATGCCTCTTACTTAATTTTTTGGTTTCTCTCAACATCTTAAATGTTATATTTGTGTGAGATAATCCCCCATATTTTCAGACTATTTTTCAAAACTTCTGTTTTATCTCATTCTGGCACAAATCAAAGCCCAAAAATGGGTTGGTGGGCTGTCCTAAGCATGAGGTACATGGTATATATGCTTTCCTCTTAAAGTTAAATTGTTTATAGAATATTATCATTATGACGCACATTATAATTTTCCTCGTGTTGCCTCTAAAATGTGGAATGAATTTAATTAAATTGTTAGACCATGCATTTGGCTACCTTAGACCCTATAGTATGGTTGAAGGTGATGACCTCAACCCAAACCACCCATCAGGTTGATTTAAATTAAATTCCCTCATGGTTCCTTATTTTCTTTATGTTGAAGCTAACTACTCAAGTGTGTTATTTAAATGTGAATAGTTGAAGAGTGTTGCTTACTCTAAATCAACTTTTGAAGTGTATTACTTTGTGCTTTATAGAAGAATTGAGTTAATTAAATTGAATGTAAAGGTATGATGATCAAACTACCAATTTATAATAAAACCAACTCTAAGGTGTGATATTTTCTAAATCAAAAAGTAATTGATAAATGAAAATGTGATTGGATGGTTTAAGTTATGGTATTGGTTCTTCCCATGACCTCCCTTTTTATTTAAACTAAGATGACCTAATCATAGTTGAATTGTTAATGTCATGTAATGTACCTTTTTTGGCCATGAATTATATTATGGCATGATTAAGTACATGGACTCTTGATTAATCACAATTGAAATAACAAATTTCATGATTATGTACATGACCATCTTTATTACTTGAATTTAAATAGTTAAATGAATTACGTATGCCTGGAGTGATACTCGAGTTCCTTTTTATGGAACTCTTTGGATGGTCTCATAGGCTATTTGAGTTTATATATACCTTGAATAATACTTGGGTTTCCTTTTTATGGAATGCCAAGGATGGCCTCATAGGTTTCTTAAATTATGTTATGCTTTGAAAAATACTTAGGTTTCCTCATTATGGAATGCTATGGATGGGATCATAAGCTAGATGAATTTTCTTATGTCTCGAGAGATACTTGATTTTCCTCTTTACGGAACACCTTGGATGAGCTCATGGGGTAGTTGGGAGTTATGAACAATACTTGGGTTTCCTCTTTATGAAATTGCAAGGATGAAATCATCAAATAAACAAAATCATGTTACTCCTTGTGTGATACTTGAGTTCCTCATTACAAAATGCCTTGGACGAGCTCATAGGACAATGAATTATAGCATGCTTGTTATTATTGTATATGACTAATGGTGCCTCATGTTGTGATGTTAGGTATAATTTTTTATGGATGCCTGGGATTATAGACATGGGTCATAGGACATTATTATTAATATTATTATTATCATAAATTATAATACTATGTGGGCATGTTTAGAGACATTATGTCCTATGCCGAAGTAAGTATTGTCAGCAGGGTGTCCCATGGGGAACCCGAGTTGACATGTATTTTATTTTGTTTAAATTTCTACACAAATTAACCTTGATGTACCTGAAAACTGCTTAATTTCATATACATGGACTATATTACACATTAGACACTGTTGGTGGTGACCTACTAAGTATATATCACACTCTATTCAGGACGCTATTTCACTGGGGTAACCGAACAGACCTCATGGTTTCAAGATTAAGTTCCTGGATTTTGATTGCTTGTTGTTATCCTTCTAATCTAGGATGAAGTATAAAAGCATAGGATTGAGTTAGGGATCACGATCTTTTGTAGATAGATGTTGAGTCGTTTATTTATTTATGTCCCAGTCCTGTGTATGTATGCCTATCGCATTGTCTCCATGTATTTATATCATTGTGTGTCCCTATATATTTGTGTACTTGGCATTGATCATGTGACAAACTTGACCTAGATACCCTATCTAATTGGTATCCGACTTGATCCATCACATACCCAAAGGGCGTTCACGATCCCCATGGGCTGGAGACTAGCACCCAAGTATCAAACAACAACTAGAGGGAATGATTTTGCCCAACCAAAAACAAAAAAATTGCATTATATACATACACAACAAAGATAAATAATGGAAGAGATAAATATATGTCATAATTGAAAGAGAAAAATAGAAACTACACAACTCAAAAGTAGTAAAAATATCCAAGTGAAAAGTCCAATAGTAAAAGAAAATGTAAACAAAACTACTACTCCATGTGATAACGTGAGAAATCTTCCACCATCTCACCACCAGCTACCCAAAATCAGCTGACAGAAAACCTCATCATCTCACTGTGGCACCTTGCCTTTCCCTGCATTGAAAGACATACAAAGGTCTACACACCACTGAAGGGGTGTGAAGGGTGTGAGCTAACAGGCTCAGTAGGATCCCACACTGGTGTTCCATATCAAGTCTCTATAAAATAATCAAATTATGATAAAATTTAAATAAAACAAGTCATGATAAATAGTTTAACAATTTTATATCAAAATCATGACAAAATGATTTAATTTCCCCTTTTTCCACATTTTCAAATAAAACAGGTAAATCAGTTCAAAGCATTTCATATACATACATCAAAGAAGATATATCAAATCAAACCAAAGTAGGTATCAAATATCATTTCAAATCCATGGTAGTAAAACCAAAATAGTATAATCCAAAACAATCCAAATTGTCCAAAGCACAAGTAACATCATGCCAAGGATTACACAAGGTCGGGATAGTTAGGACACTCATACCTAACATACACAATCACACGCACGTCAATACTATATATATATTCATCGAATCTAGAGATCAAAGGAACACCCCAAAAAGTGACCCCCAATAAGTCTAACATGTACCTAGAACAACATGCCTAGGGTGCCAAGGAACGCCCCATGAATGAACCCCCCAACAATGGATGAGGTCTATCACTACACCTTCCACCCGAGTACCCGAGGCTTCCTATATGCTATATTTTCTAAACCATTTCATTGAAACCATGATTTGAAAACCATTTTAGAAAACCATTTCACAATGCTTTGAAAACCCTTTTTAATTTACCAAAACCAGTAGAAACCCATATTTTATCAAAAACCCATTTCCACACATACAAATCAAATAAGTCTATCATGACATTTTATTTATAAAATTTTTTATCAACACCCAAAGAAATGATGGCTATCCAACACATGCAAGAGACAGAACTACCCACCTCAAACTTAGGTCATACACACCCACAACAGGATAAACCAACAATAAGAACACAACAATGATAACAGAGTCCCTAGAATCAATCTATAAATATCAGAATTGATTCAAATTTACAAAAGGGTTGGAAAAGAGGAAAAGTAACAACATACCTTAAGAAAGAACACCCACCGTACCACAACCAACTAAGGATTGTACCTCGGAACAAGATCACAAAAAGAATATATAAGAAAATGATAAAATTACCATTACAGATCAACATATCTGATAACGCAACACAATAAAGCTACTGAGATAAAAGGAAATGAAGAAGTAGAAGGATTCCATTACTTGAAGAAACACCACACACAACCCTGATGATCAAATGTCGAACAAATTGATCTGGAAGGAGTGAAGGTTCACAAAATCATTAGAAACTACTTTTAGGCCAAGAGGGAAGAGGTCTATGGGAGAATGAAATAAGAATGAGTCTTATAGTTCCCTAAATCGAAAACTCAAGAGATTTTCATGGTGTGTAACCCCTTTACATGTTCTTTAATCCACGGGGTCTATATACACTGAAAAAACCCATCAAATTTTTATTAAAAAACTGATTTTTAACATTACATGATGTGTCATATTTATACGACATATAATCTTTCATGTTGTGTATTCAGATCATGACATGAGCCTAGTGATCAAATAAACAACGTGTAAACTAGTTACACGGTGTGTAATCACCCAGCTGACTGAAAAAACTGTAGATTCTTTACAAAAACCTAAAACCAACACGAGCGTTCTCCAAACTTAGGGAGAACCCTAAAAATACATTAACACATTTATACATGGGATCCAATAGTTAAAACAAACATACATCCTTGAGCTTTAGGTCATTTCCCCTGAAAAATGCTCTCCATCCTCAGGAGTCCTAAGATGCACCCAATTAAAGAGGAAAACAAGTAAATAGATGGGAAATACTTGAAAGCGGCTAACAAGATGTTACAAAATCCCCATCATAAGACTTTTCATCCCCAAGAAGTCATGTGGAAGTATAAGTCCTCGACCTTAAACCTTACTTAATCTCGAGTTATTACAAGATTACACATTGAGGATATTTTCAGGTTTAGAGTTTTAGAGAATTAGATCATAAAACTTGTATTACATTCCAAATTTAAACAAAGTGGTTACATAAAATATAATATTCATTTTTCCCATCAATGTAAACATATTTAAAATAAAACATGGATTCTTTCCTGAAACTTCCTTGACACTATCATCATATCGTGTACCATTCCCTTGACCTGTGAAAAACATTTCAAAAACTTGGGATGAGAATAAAAATCTCATTAAGGGTTATAAAAATTATGGAAAGGAAACATGAGTACATATATACATAATAATGAAATCATACTTTACCCATAAAACATATGCACTTTAACATACCTCATAAAATCATGAATAAATCATAGAAATCATAATACATAAAGGTAACTTGAGGCATTCATAACATTCTTACGTAGGGAGTAACCCTCTTGGTTACGTTTGGAATACCCATCACAGTATATTCCCTAAATCTCTTCAGAGAAACCTTAATGTTTAACTCCTTCACGTTACCCAATGCATTGGAGAGCTATATCAGGCTCACCTGCCCTTAGTTTATCACAGAACCACCCATCTTCATAAACCAAGCCCAAGAACCATAACATAATCGTAGCACATAACTTAAGAATAAAGGAAATATTACATTATCACATTGCAATAACAATATAACATATTAATATATTGAAATAATGAATGCATTCTAAAACCATTTTCAAAAAAAATTAAAACATTTAATAAAGAGATTTTTGAATCAAAGTGTCCCATACCACTTTGAATATTTTAACATTTTAAACCATTAATATCCATATAAATAAATCCTTAAAACCATTTTGAAAACATGGATATTAATTAGAAATATTTATAAGATTAAATCATTAAAACATTTAAAACGATATCTTAGTTAAAGGGTTTTTAACAAAATGAGAGACACTTGAATACAATAATTGAGGAATAAAATTTAATAAAAACTTTATAATATCATGAGAATAAAGGGATTCATGATATAATATTCCAAATGATAGTATATACACCATATAAGAGTGAATTGGTGCATAACAACAATGAAGTCTCAATGGAAATGTAAATTGAGATGAAATCCATTATAAAGATGGTATCCTTAAATTAAGGATAAATCAATCTCATAATTATGTGCGAAAAATATAAATACACCCAATATAAGTGGATGTTAAGTGTAAAATAATCAAAGGTAATTCACACATATTCAAAGGATGACATATTCAATAACTACATGTTGAACCCAAAGAAATCAAAATTGGGTTAAGAAGTTCCCTTGACAGCCTAACAACGTCACATCAAATTTTAGAAAAAGAGTTGATGAGAGAGATAAAGGGTATCTCATCACTTGGACATAAAATTTACGGAAATAATGATATATAAGAACATATCCCCACATAATAAGATGAAAATTAAAAGACATAACAAAATAAGTCTTTTAAAAAGAGGAGAGTGAAAGTTTCCCTTACCAATTTGGGTAACTTTCGAAACGTACACCTCATGAAAGAAGGACTATACAACATTGATGTAAATACTCATAAACAAAATTATATTATACAAAGAGTAGAATAATGGACAGTACATACACCACTCAAAAGGAAATATTGGCAAATGTAGCATGAATCTCATGAAAACACAAAGTGAGATAAAAAGCCCCTTATGAAATTTCGGCTGCCTAACGACGCCAATTAAAACTTCCAAAAATGGATTTATGAGATAAAATAGGGTCTCTCATAATATGAAAATAAAAATTACAGAATGAGGAATATAAAATAACATCCCCAAACATAAGAAAGATGATCTTAAAAGAAATGACATAAAATAGAGTACTTAAAAAGAAAGAGAGAGGTAGGATCCCTTACCTTGGGTCCGACCTGACTCGATCGTTCTTTAACCTCATGAATAATAAACTTGAGTTAATTTATATCTGATTAAGAACCTTTTTCAATTTAATTAATACTTTTATATCACTTAATACCATGCTATGAATACTATGTAATTATTTAAGTTAATAATGGTCGTTTTGTATATCATTGCTACTTGAGTAAAAAATAAACTCTTTATAATTACAAGTTGTTCATGTGGTAAAATATATATTATATCCAGAATTATATTCATTATTTATATATAATATATATCATATATAACCATAATATACATGAATTTATAATATTACATAACATTTATAGGTAAGAAATGAAATGCACCGTTCATGGAGACGGTAAGCCGTACGTACGCATGAACGCTACTTCCATTTCTATTTCTTATTTAATGGAATTAAATCATAATGATACATAATAGTATTATAATTCCAGTATGGTATCATATATAATATCATTAAATCTATCCTTTATACATACCACATATGGTATTAACGAATCAAATCACTTTGAGGGGGCGGTAGTCCGCACTTCCTAAAATGAAGATATCACGTTTAACCATAATGAAAACCATAAAGGTATACCATAAATGAAAAATACATAAGCTTAAGTAAAACATAAACATATTATATATCATATATAAATATAGTGACATCTTAATGTCCACCTTTTAGGGTGTTAAAATAATATTGAACAATCATCATTTCGTGAGGCAGAAATTCACCATCCACAGAAACAATATGTTCTTTAACCATTAGATGTAGGTGTGTGTAAGTGTAGCTCGAATACTTCTTATAAAAACATCCTAGTATATTGAAGATACTAGATTTGTTATGAAATAAATGAATAAAAAGATTTTAGGGGGTTGGAGAAGCAAAATAAAACAAAAGAACACAAGTGAATACATTACCTTAAAATCGAGTATCTCTCTTTGATTTCAGCCCAAAGGCTTCCTTGGGAAGACTTATGCCCAAAGTGAGGCATCTAAGAGTAAGATAGGGATGTGGAGAGGCAAAATGAGTAGGGTTTGGCCGAGAAAAAGGCTTGAGAGGTGTGGGTAAGGTGGTAGAGGTGGGGTCCTTTTATAAGAGGAGAGGAGGGACACTCTTGGAAAGTTACAAAATGTTACTTTATTTTCAAATGATTTTCGGATTTTAAAGGTCCCACATTGATTTATTTTGAGGATAAGATGTTAAGGGTTCGAAATATACTCATCCAATAGGTCTTTGATAAGTGTAATTTATATTTTTAACATTATCTTTTCATTTTATTTAAATCCTTTATTAATGAGGTAATCGCTGCATCATCATGATGTCATAAATAATTTAATTTATTTAATGTCTAAAAATTATAAAAAAATATATCATGATGTAGGAAATATTTTTAGATTTATAATAAATATTTATAGTCAAAAATATGACTTGTATAACCCCATTTAAAAATTGTTATAGTGAAACATCTCATGCTTGTGACATTTTTATTTTATCTTTAAATAAAAAGTTATTTATGTCATTTTCCAACCAAAGTGGCTCCATGGGGTCCCTAAGTTGACCCATGGATTTTATTTGTCGGCCATGACACATACAATGAGGGTAGGACATGTTTCTAGGTCATTTCATATTATTAAAACATTATTTTTACCTTAAATTACACTAATTACCTCTAATCGCGATTAAAAACTTAAAAGTTACTATTCACCAAAAAATTATTTTAATTCCATTGAACCACATTTTGAATCCTAATGAAAACCATGTATGTCAGATTTTTGAAATTCATATCACAGAAGTGGTAAAGTTTCATTTAAACGAAAAATCAGTTTTTAAACTACCATTTAGTCGTTTCACTATTCATCAAAAATTGAAGTTTTTCAGAAAAATACCAAAAATTAACCCTAAGATATATTTGATATTCCGAATTCAAAAATGATGTCTATTTTACAAAATTCAAAACATATAAGTTGCATTAATTAATTTAATAATTAATTCCCGTTGTCAAAACAAATAGCGTGTTTTAAGAAGCAATATCTATTAAAAGATTGACACTAGTTTAAGTCCAATTTCAAAGTGAAATTAATTCCAATGACCACTATTGGATTAAATGGTAAAAATATATTCTAAATACACTTTAATCTAAATTAAAAATATAATCTATCCATATAAATAAATCATATTAAAAGGAGGTTTTGAATTAAAATGCAACATTTTCAATAAAAATGATCTTTATCGGAAAAAAATAACGAAATTTTAAACAAAATAAATTTTGATGTCCAGATTCTAAAGAAAGATTTTATTTTGTAAAATAAAACATATGAAATTGTCAAAAGTATATTTAAAAAGGGTTCTCCATCAAAAGGCGGTTAATCGACCTTTTAATGAATATTAGAAGATTTATGCTTAAAATTAGATTCATTTGCATTTTAAGCCTCCAAAATTTATTGGATAAAAGTAAAAATATTTTAAAAACATATATAATAATTTTGTAGTTAGTTCCGTTCATTCCCGCCATTACAATGGCTAGGCGTTAACTACCTTTTAAAATAATATTATTTTATTATTAGAGTGCAACGTAAGATTTCAAAGGAACTCGTTATTGTGTATTGGGTAAGCCATCGAGCATAGCGTTCCCTTTAAATTAATATTAACATTTTATTCACAAATAGGGATAAATATAAAAATTCCATATTCTTTATTTACCTGGGGTGTTACATCCTTCCCCCCTTTTGGAAATCGCGTCCTCTCAATTTTAAAATTGGGCTTGGAAACTTCATTGAAAATCCCACATCGGCACAAGAGTCAGTAAAAAAATCACTTTAAAATAAAGAAAGAGAAGTACAAAGGTCACCCGAGTTAACCCATAATAGGATTCCATGTAGGAAAACATGGATATGGAGAAAAAAAAGGGTCATGTTCTGAGGGAGAGTGATAGTAAACATGTCTAGGAGAAAGTTAACTATAAGAAAATCACAAACTTGTGATGGGTTAAACGGTATTCGATTCCCCAGTAGGAAAAGTTAACAGACAACATTTTTGTTTTAAGTTACTCTTCATTGAGGAATTTATTTTTGAGCTTAACTAAATCATAATGAAACATACTTACTTGTCACGTAGACTTTCAAATTTTACTAGATTCCTTAATCAAACTCATATTTTCTCCAAAAGACGAATATTTAGGAAGACTTGTTCGTATTAAGAGTTCTATAAAAACTTCTTGAGAATCACCTAATCCACAAAAGAGAACTATATATTTCCCATGTATTTAGACAAAAACCAAAACAAAAATTGTTAGTATGAGATCATATAATCCACAAAAGTATAATCCTTTATAAAAAGAAAATCTATTCTTAATCACCAAAATTTGTCCAAAAAATAACCCAATGTTCAACGAAGACCATTCGATAAACAATTGTCCATAAAATTCATCAATGTTAACCAAACTAAGATTGAAACCCAAATATCTGAAGGATTTAATCACATAGTCTTCCAAGGTAAAAATTAAATTTTATCTCCAAATAACATCAGTTGCTCTTAAATTTTCATATTGAAAAGTAATTAACCTAATCACATATCCTCCATGATAGGTTAATCATTTCCATAGATAACCCAAAATAAAATTACTCTTGATTCCTAAAATCATCTAACTAAAAATAATTAGTCAAACTAACCAGGGACTTCACGTAGTCCAGTGGTAGGAGATAAATACCAGTCGCACTTTGGTTGTGTGTTCGATTCCCGTAGCTTTGTCCGACACGACAGGTTGTCACACGGTCTGCGTGTTGTCCTTTTTCCAAAACTATATAATTCTTAAAACATTCCCCAAAATGATATAAAATCTTCAAAAATAATCATAACATATTTTAACCTCAAGTTTATCTCATGCCTTTCATTTTCCATCATAACATATAATAACCCATAATTACCTCAAAAGTAAGGATCATATAAACTCTAATGGTTACCTTTATAATTATTACCTGAACTTCCATATCGATTGGTCATATCGTACATGATGCATTACAGAACATACCAAGGTTCAAGTGGTTGATAATGACTCCTTGATAGTTGTTTTAGAACAACCACGAGTTTCCTCATTGAATCCCCCATTTCATCCAGTCTCTTAATCAGATAACCACAACAGTTTCCTTCAAACCTATTGTCACTTTGGTGCTTGCTAGATCCATCCATTCACTAAAAACAGAAATGTCAGTGTGATTATATCAACAAAACCATCATGTACTAATGAGGAAGATAAACACTAAGATATAATTACTCATTCACTTTATCTAAAACTAGGACTCTTTCTGAAATCCTAACCATTATGGTAATGTCACTTATGCTTAGAGAATACCCTAACCTCTAAAATTATCTAAACCGACCTATGATACCAACTATAAGGCCCCTTCCTTAAACCTTACTTAATCTTGAGTTATTACAAGATTACACATTGAGGATATTTTTAGGTTTAGAGTTTTAGAGAATTAGATCATAAAACTTGCATCACATTCCACATTTAAACAAAGTGGTTACATAAAAGATAGTATTCATTTTTCCCATCAACGGAAACATATTTAAAATAAAACATGGATTCTTTCCTGACACTTCCTTGACACTATCATCATATCATGTACCATTCCCTTGACCTGTGAAAAACATTTCAAAAACTTTGGATGAGCATAAAAATCTCAGTAAGGGTTATAAAAAGTATGTAAAGGAAACATGAGTACATATATACATAAGAATTAAATCATACTTTACCCATAAAACATATGCACTTTAACATACCTCATAAAATCATGAATAAATCATATAAATCATAAGACATAAAGGTAACTTGAGGCATTCATAACATTCTTACATAGGGAGTAACCCTCTTGGTTACGTTTGGACACCCATCACAGTATATTCCCTAAATCTCTTTGGAGAAACCTTAACGTTTAACTCTTTCGCATTACCCAATGCATTGGAGAGCTATATCGGGCTCACCCGCCCTTAGTTTATCACGGAACCACCTGTCTTCATAAACCATGCCCAAGAACCATAACATAATCATATAACATAACTTAAGAATAAAGGAAAGATTACATTCTCACATTGTAATAACAATATAACATATTAATATATTGAAATAATGAATCCATTCTAAAACCATTTTCAAAAAAATTTAAAACATTTAATAAAGAGATTTTTGAATCAAAGTGTCCCATACCACTTTGAAGCTTTTAACATTTTAAACCATTAATATCAATATAAATAAATCCTTAAAACCATTTTGAAAACATGTATATTAATGAGAAATATTTATAAGATTAAATCATTAAAACATTTAAAATGATATCTTAGTTAAAGGGTTTTTAACAAAATGAGAGACACTTGAATACAATAATTGAGGAATAACATTTAATAAAAACTTTATAATATCATGAGAATAAATGGATTCATGATATAATATTCAAAATGATAGTATATACACCATATAAGAGTGAATTGGTGCATAATAACAATGAAGTCTCAATGGAAATGTAAATTGAGATGAAATCCATTATAAAGATGGTATCCTTAAATTAAGGATAAATCAATCTCATAATTATGTGCGACAAATATAAATACACCCAATATAAGTGGATGTTAAGTGTAAAATAATCAAAGGTCATTCACACATATTAAAAGGATGACATATTCAATAACTACACGTTGAACCCAAAGAAATCGAAATTGGGTTAAGAAGTTCCCTTGACAGCCTAACGGCGTCACATCAAATTTTCGAAAAAGAGTTGATGAGAGAGATAAAGGGTATCTCATCACTTGGACATAAAATTTAAGGAAATAAGGATATATAAGAACATATCCCCACATAATAAGATGAAAATTAAAAGACATAACAAAAGAAGTCTTTTAAAAAGAGGAGGGTGAAAGGTTCCCTTACCGATTTGGGTAAATTTCGAAACGTACACCCCATGAAAGAAGGACTATACAACATTGATGTAAATAATCATAAATTAAATTATGTTATACAAATAGTAGAATAATGGATAGTACATACACCACTCAAAAGGAAATATTGGCAAATGTAGCATGAATCTCACGAAAACACAAAGTGAGATAAAAAGCCCCTTACGAAATTTCGGCTGCCTAACGACGCCAATTAAAACTTCCAAAAATGGATTTATGAGATAAAATAGGGTCTCTCATAATATGAACATAAAAAGTACAGAATGAGGACTATAAAATAACATCCCCAAACAAAATAAATATGAGCTTAAAAGAAATGTCATAAAAGAGAGTACTTAAAAAGAAAGAGAGAGGTAGGATCCCTTACCTCGGGTCCGACTTGACTCGATCGTTCTTTAACCTCCTGAATAATAAACTTGAGTTAATTTATAATTTCTTAAGAACCTTTTTCAAGTTCATTATTCCTTTTATATCACTTACTACCATGCTATGAACACTATGTAATTATTTAAGTTAATAATGGTCGTTTTGTAGATCATTGCTACTTGAGTCAAAAATAAACTCTTTATAATTACAAGTTGTTCATGTGGTAAAATATATATTATATCCATAATTATATTCATTATTTAGATATCATATATATCATATATATCCATTATATACATGCATTTATAATATTACATAACATTTAGAGGTAAGAAATGAAATGCACCGTTCATGGAGACAGTAAGCCGTACGTACGCATGAACGCTACTTCCATTTCTATTTCTTATTTAATGGAATTAAAACATAATGATACATAATATTATTATAATTACAGTATGTTATCATATATAATATCATTAAATCTATCCTTTATACGTACCACATATGGTATTAACGAATCAAATCACTTTGAGGGGGCGGTAGTCTGCACTTCCTAAAATGAAGATATCACGTTTAACCAAATGGAAACCATAAAGGTATGCCATAAATGAAAAATACAGAAGCTTAAGTAAAACATAAACATATCATATATCATATATAAATATAGTTACATCTTAATGGCCACCTTTGAGGGTGTTAAAATAATATTGAACAATCATCGTTTCGTGAGGCAGAAATTCACCATCCACAGAAACAATATGTTCTTTAACCATTAGATGTAGGTGTGTGTAAGTGTAGCTCGAATCCTTCTTATAAAAACATACTATTATATTGAAGATACTGGATTTGTTACGAAATAAATGAATAAAAAGATTTTAGGGGGTTGGATAAGCAAAATAAAACAAAAGAACACAAGTGAAGACATTACCTTAAAATCAAGTATCTCTCTTTGATTTCAGCTCAAAGGATTCCTTGGGAAGACTTCTGCCCAAAGTGAGGCTTCTAGGAGTAATATAGGGATTTGGAGAGGAAAAATGAGTAGGGTTTGGCTGAGCCAAAGGCTTGAGAGGTGTGGGTAAGGTGGTAGAGGTGGGGTCTTTTTATAAGAGGAGAGGAGGGGCACTCTTGGAAAGTTACAAATTGTTACTTTATTTTCAAATGAGTTTCGGATTTTAAAGGTCCCACATTGATGTATTTCGAATATAAGGTGGTAAGGGTTCGAAATATACTCATCCAATAGGTCTTTTACAAGTTTAATTTGTAGTTTTAACATTATCTTTTCATTTTATTTAAATCCTTTATTAATGAGGTAATCGCTGCATCATCATGATGTCATAAATAATTTAATTTATTTAATATCTAAAAATTATAAAAAAATATCATGATGTAGGAAATATTTTTATCTTTATAATTAATATTTATAGTCAAAAATATGACTTGTATAACCCCATTTAATTTTTTTTAGTGAAACATCTCATGCTTGTGACATTTTTATTTTAGCTTTAAATAAAAAGTTATTTATGTCATTTTCCAACCAAAGTGGCTCCATGAGGTCCCCAAGTTTACCCATGGATTTTCTTGGTCGGACATGACACATCCAATGAGGGTAGGACATGTTTCTAGGTCATTTCATATTATTAAAACATTATTTTACCTTAAATTACACTAATTACCTCTAATCACGATTAAAAACTTAAAAGTTACTATTCACCAAAAAATTATTTTAATACCATTGAACCACATTTTACATCCTAATGAAAACCATGTACGTCGGATTTTTGAAATTAAAATCACAAAATTGGTAAAGTTTCATTTAAACGAAAAATTAGTTTTTAAACTACCACTTAGTGGTTTCACTATTCATCAAAAATTGAAGTTTTTCAGAAAAATACCAAAAAATAACCCTAAGCTATATTTGATATTCCGAATTAAAAAATTAAGTCTATTTTAAAAAATTAAAATCATATAAGTTGCATTAATTAATTTAATAATTAATTTCCGTTGTCAAAACAAATAGCGTGTTTTTAAGAAGCAATATCTATTAAAAGATTGACACTAGTTTAAGTCCAATTTCAAAGTGAAATTAATTCCAATGACCACTATTGGATTAAATGGTAAAAATATATTATAAATACACTTTAATCTAAATTAAAAATATAATCTATCCATATAAATAAATCAGATTAAAAGGAGGTTTTGAATTAAAATGCAACATTTTCAATAAAAATGATCTTTATCGGAAAAAAAATAATGAAATTTTACACATAATAAATTTTGATGTCCAGATTATAAAGAAGGATTTTATTTTGTCAAATAAAACATATAAAATTTTCAAAAGTATATTTAAAAAGGGTTCTCCATCAAAAGGCGGTTAATCGACCTTTTAATGAATATTAGAAGATTTATGCTTAAAATTGGATTCATTTGCATTTTAAGCCTACAAAATTTATTGGATAAAATTAAAAATATTTGACAAAAATATATAATCATTTTGTAGTTAGTTCCTTTCATTCCCTCCATTACAACAGCTAGGCGTTAACTACCTTTTAAAATAATATTATTTTATTATTAGAGTGAAACGTAAGATTTCAAAGGAACTCGTTGTTGCGTATTGGGTAAGCCATCGAGCATAGAGTTCCCTTTAAATTAATATTAACATTTTATTCACAAATAGGGATAAATATAAAAATGCCATATTCTTTATTTACCCGGGGTGTTACAGGAAGAATGAATTCTGGTAAATAGGTGAGGCCAATAATCCCTTATCAATGACCTGCGCTCCCAAATCTCATGATAATTTGATCTATTCTTCCATAACACTCGGACCAACAAAATTGACTTCCCATGAAAGTATTTCACTTGAGAATCAACAATATCTACTGGATGCTCCACAATGGAAAAATCTGGATCTAATTTAATATATTCCCATCTCAGAATATGAGAGGGATCAAGATGGTATTTCCTAAGCTATGATATGTGGAAAACATATTGAATTTCTGTCAAATGAACCAAAAATTCCAACCAATAAGAAACCTATCCAAACCGCTCAGTGAACTCAAATGATCCAATATATCCTGGAGCTAACTTTCCTTGTTTTCTAAGTCAATAGTGACCAAACTAAGGACAAACTTTCAAAAAAACACAATCACCTATGGAAAACTCCAATGGATGATGTCATTGATCCTTATAATATTTTTTTGTTGACTCGGAGCTATAACCATCCATAGATGTATGTCCTAAATTCTCATAGATATCTCCTAAACCAAACTCAATCCCACCAAATAATCTTCACCCACCTCTTCCCAACAAAGCAGTGATCTACATGAGTGACCATACAAAGTCTCAAAGGGAGTCATTCTGATCGAAGACTGATAATTGTTGTTATAAGAAAAATCAACCAGTCCTAGATGGATATACCAAGATCTACCAAGGAATAGAGAATATCATCTAGGATCTGAATAATATGCTTCATCTGACTATCTGTTTATGGATGATAAGTTGTACTTAACTAGATATTAGTCCCCATCACATCTTGGAGAATCCTCCAGAACCTCAAAGTAAACCTGGGATCCCTACCTAAAATAATGACAGAAGGAACAACATGTAACCTCATAATCTACTGCAAATATAACTTACACAGATCTTCAACTTTTGTGGTGTCCCTGATCAAAATAAAGTTAGATGAATTTTTCAACTGATCAATCAATACCCATATAGGACTCATTCATTGGGGAGTATATGGTAATCCAACAAAAAAAAATGCATAAATACCTCATCCCATTTCCAAATTAGAATCGGAAGAGGATGAAGAAAACCCAAAGTTTTTAGATGCCCTGCCTTTATCTATTGGTAGGTGTAACAACAAAACACATGATTGGAAATGTCACACTTCATACCCGGCCATTGGAATCATCGTCTAATGTTGTAACACATATTTTTAGTTCCCAAATGAATGACTCATGAAGAATAATATAATAAAACAAAACTAAGCTCCTCACTAATGATGGGATGACAAACCAATCCTCAAAAATGATAATAACATCTGAAGATAGAGACCAACTATAAACGGTCTCCCCACAATATGGGATTTCTTGAATTTCTATGAACTCATCATCATGCTTCTTACCCAAAATAATAGACTCAAGGAGAGATGGTGATAACTAATCATTGTCAAGAACCATACATGAAACACCCTCCCAAGTATCCATATTCAACTAATCAAAAATCCCAATAATGTTCTACTCTTACTTTTATTCTAAAACAGATGGAAATGGCACATTACTGCTAATAGAATCTATAATGACATTCCACTTCCTTGGGGTGTAGGTGATGTAGAAGTCAAAAATCTAAAGGTATTCCCCACCACATCTATCTAAGATTCATGTCTTTCTAAGAAAAGATATAGCTCAGACTCTTATGGTTAGAAAATAATATGAACCCCTCCCAAAAAAGTTAGTGTCACTAACATTTAAGCACATGAATAACTACCAAAACTAGAAAAATACCTTATTTCCACACATATATCACCACAGTTTATTAAAACTGTGGAAATAACTAATCTTCTGCCACAATTTTATTAAAATCATGGAAATACCCTTAATGTATCCTTCTCCTCTTCTCGTGGTTCCATTCTCCCCCTTTGAGCCCTGACCTTTGCATATCTGCCTCTGATGATCCTAATCCTCTGATGCGACTCCGGCATAGTCAGGCCATCTCCCTATTGAAATGACTCTGACACGGCCTCCCCACCTCTCTATCGACACATATCCTATGAGGTCTCCCCACATTATGCATCTCTTTACACATCAATCAACCTTATCAGCTTCACTCCTTGATCTAAAAAACACCTGATATCCTATCCTACTCCTCTGACAAATCTCCCATCAGATTTTATCATGAAAAGCACCTTTCCTCCATATGAGTTTCAATATTTCCATCCATGGTACCCTTGGTTCTCTAGTTTCACTCTTCGATCTACAATGATGGTGACGTTAACTCCTACTTTGATCCCAATAGACCTACTTAGGGTTACTCCTTTTCAAAAGGTACTCTCACAATTTGATTTCTTGAAACCCTGATTAAAGAATCCTATTACTCAGAACTTTATTCATATTAAACACTATGAATTTTAGTGGTTCATGTCAATTTGTAGTTATAGATAAAGGCCTCCATCACTACTAAATGGAAACCTTCTTCTTTTCCTTACCAAACCCCCAATATGAAATAAAAATGATGTTTCCCTCTATCTATAGGCATTCTCCCTCTAGTAACTATTCCATTTCAACAATTCAATATAGTAATGTTTGATATCTATACATCATAATTTGTCTTTTTAAGGTGTATATATCATGTACTCTGTCCCTTATACTATGTGGGTATTCCAATCCTCTTTCAATTTTCATATTCTATATGAAGATTATGTATAAAGTATTCAGTATACTAACATTATTTATATATATAATGCATTCAATATTTTTATATTACACTTCATTTTATTTTTTTTCAAAACATTATTTCATCTTTTCCTTGTTGGTAATATTTATATATTACACTTCATTGTTCATCCATTCTATAATGTTCTACTTCACAACAATTTTTTGTATATAATTCAATATTAGTTTTAAATTGTACATAACATTCCTACATATCTATAACATACAATTTAAAATTCATTACTTCTATAAAAATATACATTCCATATACATTAAATCTTCCTTTATTTCACTATTCAATTTTAATAAGATATCTATTTATGTGTAGTATACATGTTTAAAATAAAATTTATATTTGATAATAATTAAATTTCACTTCAAGTATATTTTCCTATTTATCGATACTATTACATTTCTAAAATAAATTATCATACAAATTCTTTAGAATTTTTTTTAAAATTTAACACAAATGCAACATCAACAAAAAAAGTATGATTTACTACATATAGATAACATCTTACCAACTAAAAAATTTTCAGTATTATGTTATACTTTCCACTTTAATATTTGTTATTTATAAATCTATGAAATTGATTAGAGGTTCTTAGTGTTTAGTTTTTTTATTCACCATTCTTTAAGAAAATAATTTTTTTTAACTATATATTTTCTTTGTATAATCAAATTTTAATGTACATATTTTAGTGAAAAAAATGATTCATGTAAGAATAATTCTTAAAAAAGAGTTGGTGCCAACTATTTTTGGAGTGGTCGAATGTGTGAATGAATGGGTCTATGATCAATCATTATGATCAAGGTAGTTTCTATTATTTAATCAAGACTTGTTTCTTTCTATAATTTTCAATACATTTTCACTTTCCTATTTTTATACAATTGATTTTTATTTCATTGAAATTGGTTATAGGTGTAAGACTAAAATTGGGGATATCATATTAGGACATGTTCTTGAGGTAAAGTAGCATGACTAAATTGAATCGATGGTGACTTAGATGTCTGTGATCAATTTATATTTCTTGATTTTTCAATTAGTAAACATCAAACCTTTAAAATTTTAATATTATATAATTGACTTGATATTTTTGAGTGATAATTTTATCATTCTTAATTATTGTGAACTAATTGATAATATTAATGTGTAGGCCACTTCAAAGCGATGAAGGGTGGGGATCATTTTTAGAAAAGATTCTATTTGGTGATCTCCAATTAAACAATGTTATATTTATGTTTTTTTCTTCAATATAACACTTTATTTAGTTTTAATTATTAGTTTTATTACTTATATTTTTTTAATAAACAAATGAAAACATAAAATCAAAACTCTATAAAGAGGTTATACTGTGTTTTTCTCCATGTGAGAAGGATCATTTTATGTCATTGTCTTACCGCTCATTTTTTTGTTTCTTTGTTTTCAAATATGAACATACTTTAATAAAAAACATTAATTTAATATTTTTCATTTACATATACATAGATATTTTTGATCCTATAAACTCATGTATTTATTGTGGAGCTAAATTTTGATTTGATGGACATATTAAAAAAATTTATTTATAGACTCTACATATGTATTATTTATTTTAAGACTAAAAATGATCATTTTTAATATTGTATTTAAATTCCCTTATGAATTAATTAATATAATTTTTCACATTTCAACATTTATGCAATATTCATATTGACCACATGTGTTGGTTAATGCAACGACACTCATGCATATTAATAAATTAATATAACTTTGTCTATGAATGTTTATCCAATTATCCCTATTCAATTTTATATTAGCTATATGTTTGTTACTTTTAATTCTTTTCATAAAATGTAATTCTGAATTTTTTTGAATCATTATTTCACTTCAAACATGTATTTCATTTTTTATCATAGTATTTTATGTTGTTCACATTCATATAACTAAATTTAAATTTAATGTTATGTTATTTTATTATCCCATCTGCAAGATCTTGTGTGAATGTAATGGAGGAATATTAGAAAAATTTAGTGATATGTACCCTTTCTCTACTATTCTTCATGGTAGTTATCACAAAAAATGTAGTTTAATTATACTATGTATGGATGATGTGTTTTTTTTCCAAAATAGTGAATTTAAATTTTTTATTACATTCACACACACACACACATTTTTGGTTGATGTATTCCATGTGATCCAAATAAACTTTTTATGGATGTTAGATATCATTGGTCTTTCATTTATTAAAATATATTAATCCTAAATTTTAAACATTTCTGTATACTATTTTTGGTTATTAGTTTTAAAACATATTGTATTGATGTGTTTATATATGAAAGTAAAAAACATCTTTCCATACATGTATTTTTAGGATAATTGATTCTTTTTCCTGGAACTATATTGGAAAATTAACATATACTAAAACATACAAAATAGAAATGTGAATTAATGTTGTTTTTAGGTTATGATACATATATGAATTAATGCCTTCTTTTTTTCCACTATTGTTTGGGGTTGCTAGGTTAAGATCTGCAAATACTTTGGATATTAGAGAAAGAAAAAAGGTATATGATTTAAATTCTATTTCATTCTAATTTTATCTGAAAATGGAAACATATTTTTTTGTGTTATTTAAAATTCTTCTATTTCAATTTCCATTTCTTAAAAAAATACTTTCCGTTTATCCATTCATCATATATGTTTTTTTTCATTATGATTCATCTAATCATAAATAAAAAATGGAATAATGTATTTTTTTATATTAAAATATTCTCACATTAATATTTGATATGATAATAAATATTCTTAGTGTTATGATAGGTTCTTGAGAAAACATATTTGTGCTCAAACCACTGAGTTTCCTTTTATTTTATTTCCATAATTTTTATTATTATTATAAATTCTAAAAATTAGTTGTAATGACATATGTTGTCTGTATGTTTTGATATTAATTACTTTTCCTTCCATATTTCATAGTTTCTAAATTTTATGAAGTTATTTAATAATGAAATTTATATTTAAATAATTCCAAAATGAATTGTATTGTTTTTTTCTTATGTTGTTTCAACATGTTTTAAATTTTTTACTTGAGAGTAATTAGGTAACATAAACTTTTTCTGGAAACAAAAATTCAAGTACCAATCACCAGCTAACACAAATTTTAAAATAATCATTTGAGTAATTTTCTTTTAACTTTTTTATTCTGAAATTTTTTTAAATTATGGGGGTCTTGAACATTATATATTTATAATTATCTTTTTCATTTCTTATAGTTCATTATATTATTGAATCCTTATGATCTTAGAGAAGCTATGGGTCTATACCATAAGTGTTGTATTTAAGGATATTATTTTCTAAAAATGGAGTCTGGTTTGTGTTTGTTTTAAATCCACACTTGGATGATCAAAGAGTTTTCAAGTATAGTTACCTTATAGCACAAGATGACTATAGTATTGAAGGTGGCATTGTTTCATAGAGTTTTCCAAATTTTTGGGCTCAAAATCTGGAGGAAGTGGCTAGCATCGTGAAAGGTTATTTTTTGGTATCAAATATTTATAAAAATAGTAAAGTAATGTTTTTGTGAAGACTAGGTTTCGTGAAGTGGAGCATCACAAATGCATGATGAGTTGATGGTGTTATCCACAATTATGAGAAGTGGAGCACCAAAAATGCATGATGCGTTGACAATAATCTCTGCGATTATGAAGAATCTCACTGAAGCTTTGTGAATGGAGGAGATTCATGAAGATTTTTTTGATGGGTAAATAAAAATGAGATTGAGGCATGGGAGATTTGTGAAGGGATGAGACTATATATACGAGGCTAACCCTAATTCATTTTACATGAAAATAATTAGAGAAAATATGGAATCACTTTGATTTTGAAAAGGTAGGGAGCTCAAAAAATATGGACTTCTATGTGAGCTTGAGCATTGTGAAAATATTAGTTAGGTCTTGACTTATTCCAATGATTTTTTGTAATAGGTTCTTTGTGATGATCGGGAATACCACAATGAATCAGTGAGCTTTGTGAAGAAAGTTTGTTCTGTGAAGGCAGTTTGCTTCATGAAGGTTGTGAGCTTTGTGAAGGAGATCTGCGAACAATAGTTCTGAACATCAGGTTTAAGTGAAAAATATTTTTCAAGTGCACCCACTCAAGACATTGATGAAAGTAGAGTCTCATTCTAACCAAGGAAAAATAATTTAATTCCAGTCTACAGAAGTGACCTTCAAGTTGATAAACTAAGTAAGACTTCACCCAAGGTAGTGAGCTAGGGGGAGTCAACGAAAGTGTTTTAAGGGACACAATGTACTATCCCTAAAATCTTATAAAGTTAGTGAGATTGGCACAGAGTGATTGTGTTTGAAATTATGTATTCCATAACTAGTGAAGATTAATATATTTAGGTATGACTGACACACTATCGGTGTATGATCCTTGGACCAGACCTTAGTGGTGAACCAATTAAAAATTGTTATAATGTCTCTTTGCAAGTGATTTTTTGTTTTCTATGAATTCCCATCAGAAAGGTTTAATAGGTTCTTACTAATATGGGAAAAATATTCTCCACTTTAGAAGAAAAATTTGATACCCTGATTTTCCCCTCCTCTCTTAGGGTGTTCTAAGGTCCTTCAATAAGACTATTCCCTATCCTATTTGAGTTAGATGGCCTATCACTTTGTCATAGTGGGATTATAAGTTTTCCAGGGAAAGAAATGATGTAATATGCTATGTTTTTAGTGATATATGAGATGTTTATCACTAACCATGTTGTTATATATTTTATCTATGGTAATGGTCACTTACATGTGGCTTATGGTGGTATGAGTTATGAAATTACATGGTATGGCATAATTGGCCTTGAAGGTAATTCACCCCTTTTGGCATTATGCTATTATTTATATATTCACATACTAACTCCTTGAGTTAATAGAGGTTTTTGTGATATTTACCAAGGATTGTGTTATCACTCACTATACATAACAAATTTTTGGCATATAAATTGAATGCATTATATTTTAGGTAATTGAAAGTGGCCTTTGTAGTTGAGTATAGATTTATAGAGATAGTTTGAAGATTAGTCTGATATCTTACAGATTATTAAGGAGTGTGTTTTCCACACTTCCTTCTATTATCTATTTCAGTTTCATTTATTATTTATTGGTATGTATGACTTACAATATGAGGTTTAATTTTTAGTTGTTGAGAATTTCATATGTATTTAAATGGTTTTCTAATGATTTAGTGTTAATTCATATATAAGTAGTCTCACTATTTTATTTTATATGAAATTTTTTCTTGATTTTGGTGTAAGATTGAGGATGAATTGGTTCAATTCAAAAGCATGAGAATGGGGATCTACTTCAAATATTGATGATTATTAGTTGCTTCCAGCCACCTGTGTGTAGAATATGAGTAGTCATTCAATCTGAAATTATTACTTATTTTCTTAAAAGGTTCTTCTTATGATGCAAGATCCCAAACAACTAACTCAAGTACTATATCAATGTCATAATTGTACCAAACAGTATGTAATAATTTATTTTACCTATCATTTACTTTTACATTAAAAACTCAATCAAAGAGATGCCTTTAATTTTGTATTTGTGTTTAGTTATTGATGTTATAGTGACTCTATTTTAAATTTGTTCATGAAAATATGAGTTTCTATGTTAATTTTATTGAATTTATTTAGTTTATATGGTAATATTTTTAAACATTTTAGAACATAAAGTCCATATAGTTTATATATTAATTTTATTAAACAAATCAACATCTAAATAAACATATAAACACTATTTAAATATTGTTTGTATTAACATAAAAATTTTATGGTTTATTGGATAAGTTTGACCAATACCTACTAAACCATTTCAAAATGGATCTACTTAGATAGTATTCAAAAATTCTAAATAGAAAATTAGAAAGAGGGTCACCTTTCCTGACCCCACATAAGAATGGGAAGTATCCCTTTAGTGTATCACATACTAGGATGGACAACCTGATAGAGTGGAAGAGAATTTTTAACTAGCCAGAAAAATAGTCTCTGAACCTGAACTTTTGAATAACTTTAAACATTAAGTCCCAATTTATATAGTCAAAATATTTTTTAACATCCATATTAAGAGAAATTCCACCACTTTTATTTGATTTATTTAATAGGTTATACATTCTGATGTTGTTACCAGACAAACATGTATTTTCCTCCCATGAAAAAATACAAACAGATTTTTGGAGACCACCTTCCCAATAAATAGGGAGAGTCTAGTATCTAGTATTTTAATTAGAATCTTATAGACACTATTTTAAAGATCCACATGTATAAACATGTTAAGAGAGTCAATAGATTCATATTTATGAAATATAATAATAAAATAAGAGTTTAATCCTTTAGGAAGAATACCATTTATAAATAAAATATAAATTATTTTTAACAAATCATTATAAAAAATTTCCTAGAATTCTAGGAAGAATTGGTTAGTGAACCCATCTGGGCCATGAGAATTTGAAGGCTTGAGAGAAAATATTGTATCCTTAACCTCCTACAGGTCACACATCTTAGTGAGCATGATATTTTCCAATTCATAAATAGTCACTGGGATGACATCCAACATATCCCTAACATTCAAATTTGAGTTACTATTTAAAATCTCCTTGAAGTATCTCAAAATGTTATCCCATAGCTCTTGCCTCCCAAATATTACTTTATTACCATTTTTAGGTAGGTAATAGTCTTATTGTACTTCCTAGTCCTCTAGAGGTTATTGAAGAAAGAATAATTCATATCCCCATCCTTTAACTATTTGAACCTAAAATTTTCTTTTAGGATATAATACTTGTGGTTTATTCTATGATTCAATTTAGAAGACAAATAAACTTCTCTATTGATGATGAACAAATAAAAATCATCCCCATGGTTATTTTTTTGATGATAAATCTTTTTCCCTATGAAATCAATCTTCCTATCTATTATATATATATATATATATATATATATAAGTTGGGTTTTCCAGATACCACATGTCTTTTCCACATTTCATGAATTCCTGCTCATTTTTTCACCATTTATGAATATTTTTTATATAAATTCATACACATCATTAGTGTATATTTTTTTATATAACTTCATACACATCATTAGTGTACATTTTCCATTGATATAGATAAAAGATAAGTATACCTCATTCCAAACAATTAAAAAATTTAATGTACTATGAGAATATCCTAGATTATAGATTACTGTCAATATAGATTACAGTAAATATGATTAATACAGATAATACATTCAAATCATTATAAAAATATTTGGACAATTCATTACAAACAATGTTCAACAAATAAAATATTTTGACAATTCACAAATCAAATCCTCCATAAAAATTTATAGATTTATATGGTAGAAACAATCAATTTATCTTGATTTCCATTGGCACAATGATCACATATATATAAGAAGTTGTTATATCTCACTTATTTTACCATTATTTCCTTATAGGTGGTTTCTTATGATACAAGTTCATTGACAATTTACTTCTACAATAGAGCAACAATGTCTGTTTACTTAGCTGTACATATTCCACTACCCACTATTTTATAATACTTTACACTAGAGACACATCTATATTTTATTCTATTAATTAATTTCATTATTATTAACCCACATATAATTTGTTTCTAATTATGAACTAATTAGATAATATGCTATAATTCACAAATGAAAACCATATCAGTTAAATTCACAATCTTTATCCATCAATAACCATAATATTGTGTAACTACACAATATTATATACTAAGTATATATCATTTATTATAGCCATAATAGTGTGTAACTGCACACTATTATATACCAACTGCATATCATTTAGTGTTTCAAATAATCTTTTAGTATTTCCAATTAACTTTGTAACAATTTTATATGTATATGATATAATACCATGATAGTGTACAATTGTGGAGTTGTAAATGATTGTGTGCAAGTAAATGCACCTCACCCCAGAAACTGATAGTGTGCTGTTTTAAAATGCATCTCACACAAAAAAAATGTTTTTTAAGTTTTAAATGATATAATATTATGATAGTGTGCAATTTTGAATTTGTAAATTGTAGTGTGTGGTTTTAAATGATAGTGTTCAACTGTGTATATTTGTTTTCATTTTCAATGTTAATGGAAATGTGTATTTGTTTTGTTTTATAATAAATATTAGAATTAATACAACTATTTTGATATTGTGGAATTACTTATAATACTTGATATTGTGTAGAATAATTTCATTTCATCCATTTCAAGTATCATAAAACAGTTGAACATTATTTGATGATTCATTAAAGGTATTTCTAATGGTTATACAAATCATATAAATTATAATTTTTTTTATGGAAACTTGATGACATGAGTGGCGATGTGTGTTATTGTAACACGCATCTAGAGGTCAGTGAAATACCTATCATTTGAATAACATTATCAGTAGGCAACACATTCCTCATAATTCTCCATACGATAAAACAAATTTTGATAGGAATACACTTGTACCATATGAGACCTCCCTGATGATTCTTAGAACTATAATTATAGTGGAAGATCTAAAAGAAAAAGTATAAAATATTTTATTAGCACTCAGAATATATATTATCCTATCCTTGGTCATAAAGGGAACAATATCATTAACAATAGATCTCTAGGAATCATAAAGCATTGAATATAGGAAAGATGAATATGTCAGTTTCTACATAAATATAATATCAAGGACATCTTGGGAAGAACAATTGTGAGCTAACAAAAATATCCTTCTAGAAGGAAACATCACCAGTACCCACTATCCAATGAGCATGTTCAATGATGGTAGGAAGTATTGACACCATCATATTCCAAATTATAGAATTCGATCTTCCAATATTTACTAAAATCACCAACCATAAACTCACATGCATGTAATGAGTAAACTATTCCCATAAGGAAGAATATTTCATATAGTCCCAAGAAAACATAACACAAAGAGATTTCATAATTTCATTCAATACTTGAATATTAACACCACCCTTCTCTATAGAAGAGATAAAGGTATCCATCCAACCTAATAACACCACTTGTCCCTACCACTATCCCAAATAAAGTTAGATAGCATCTCAAATTTGTGTATGATCGATTTAGGAACTATAACCATAAAGAGAACATGAATAGGAATAGATTAAAATACACTTTTTAAAAAAATGATTTTTCCACCAAAAGATAAAAATCTATTATTTCAATTTTTAATCCAAGTAAAAACTACTTACAATGGATTGAACATGTTGAATTCTAATATTCCCATAGATCAAAGGATCCCCAAGATACTCAAAGGAAAATTACCTCCTTTTAATATTTGACAACCTATCAAGGAGTTAAACTCTCCTAAAATAAAAATTTCCACAAACTAGTGCACAACTCTTACTTGGGTTTATGTTATGAAAACATCATAATATAAAGGTATTGAAAAGGACCATGAGATTCATAATATATTTTTTTCTAGCCATTAAGGATCACTGAAATATCATTAGTAAACAAATGATGATATATTCCTAAGGATCAATACCTGACAAAAAATAACCCCACAATTTTCTCCACTATACAAGCATTCAAATTTATACTAAGAGAATCTTGTGCAGCAATAAATAGGGTTGGAGAACGAATTTCACCTTTACAAATGCCTCTCACATAAGAATCTAAATGTATTAACTATGATAGAAATAGACATACAGGGAGAAGAAAAACACCGAATTATTAAATCACATACTTGGTTATTGAAACCCATCATTTATATATATAGCATAATGAAGCCCCAATCCCTTATTTCATATGATTTATCCATATGAATTTTGATCATCACATTACCTCCCAGAACATTTCAGTTTAACTTCTCCATAATTTCTTGAGTAATTACGAATACCTCTTGAATTACTCTCCCCTTAATAAAACCATGTTTTTACTCTGATATAATAGTATATAGAATAAGGGACAACCTATTATTGAGGGTTGTAACGATATTCATATAATAAAAATTGCACAAAATAATCAGATAGAAGTGATGTAATTGATAGGGATTGTAATGGCCCAGACCTCTCCGGCCCATTCCTTTGTCAAAAAGAGGGTCTTGAAGTGTTCTGGAGGGTAAAATAGACTTTTCCCACACTTTTTAGAATTTTGAAACTAAACACCGTGTAGTGTGAGTACATTCCGTGTACCCCCTCGCCGGGTATACCCCGTGTTGAAGGCCATGTCCTTACCGTGTGAAATAATTGGGTACATGCCGTGTACCCCAAACTACCGCCGTGTAGTCCCTCCCCGTGTATGTGTTACCCTCAAACCGTGTGTAGACCAGTCAACGGATGTGTGCCATGTTGGATCCATGTTCTTCCCGTGTGAAATAAATGAGTACATTCTGTGTACCCAATACTACACGCCATGTAGTGTCTCCCCGCGTATGCGTTACCTTCAAACCGTGTGTTGACCAGTCAAAGGCCGCGTGCCGCGTTGAAGGCCGTGTTGGAAGCCGCGTGGTGGCCACATGAAATGGCAAAGTACACGCCGTGTACCATAAAGTACACGCCGTGTACTTTTTCTTTTCATGCCTATAAAAGGAGGGGTCCCCTCCTCCTTTTCAACACACCCCTCTCCTCCCCTTTCCTCTGAGCAGAGCTCTCCTAAGAGACTCGAAGGCTCCTTTTCCTCCATAAATTCTTCGTCTGAGCTTCGATTTATGATTCGTCAGCGGCCACGGGATCGTAACGACGAGGTGGAACTTATGAGATTGGATCCCTCAACCTTTCCTTCCCATCTTCCACCCAAGTAGGTTTTTCTGGGTTTTTCCAGAAGCGATGGACGCCGACGGACATCTTCTAAAGTTGATCTGGGGAGGAGCATTGTTATCAGAACCTGTTGAGTTAGGGTTCTTACCTTCGTCTCTCTAAATTGTGAATCATGCGGGGTGGGTGTCCTCTTGTTTACGTGAAACACTTTTTGAACCGGTTTAACGAAGATAATAACTGGTTAAAGAACAAGGATGTGGAAGTTGTTATGTTTATCTTTATATCCTGTGATATTATGTTGTGAATTGAATAGACTTATGCCTACTAAAAATCACAGTCGTTGGGGGCCTTTTCTTGCACAATTAAATGTTTCCCTATCTTTCTAGACTGTTTATGGATGGAAACTTCATTGAATGTGGAAATTGGCTAATCACGTAAAGTTGGATGATTAAATGAAAATCTAGAACCCTTGTGTGATCACCCCGGTTGAACTAAACTGAAATAATAAACATGTGGGTGTTGTTGATTTATGTGAAGAGGGGTGTTTTTGTGGGTTTTTGTGGATCGAGTGAGCAGCGGGGCTGCGGTTGGCTTGGTTGTGGGTTGGTGTGAATGTTATGTTAGTGATGGGAAGCGGGGCTATGATGAACAGTATAAAGGGATGATGATGTATGGTGTGGTTCTGGTTATGGTGGTTGGCATCGGGGCTGCAGGGATGAGTTTGAATGTGAATGAACTATGGGTTTTGATTAATAAATGAAAGTGTAAAAGTTAGTGAATGGTGGGGCATGATAGTGTAATGGGAATAATAGTTAATGTGGTTGGTTGGTTAATAAAAAGGACTTAGTTGTGTTGCTTGTGCTTTCCTAACTTTATTTGTGGATGACAGGGATATGTTTTACGAATGATCAATGTGGTTGGTTGTGGATAGATGCCCAGTAGTTAAGGAATTAATAAAATAATTCTATTGAAACATGAAAACCTAAATGGGGTTGGGGTTGTTTGTTGTATGCATGCTTCGTAGTAGCAGTGCCGAGGCACATGCTCAGTTCTTTGTTTAGAAGCCATAGGTTGGGATGAGTGTTTGGTATATATATATATATATATATCTGTATCTTTGTGTTTTATCGCACCCCACCCATGTTGAGCACTTAGTGCCGAACACTCCCATTTCATGGGAGAGAGTGTTTTCCCCTAGTTACTAGCTCCTTCCTGCTCCTTCTTCCCTAGGCTGTGATGGTTTGAGGCGACCTTACACCTAAGACACTTCAGGTAGGTTTCGATTGGGGTGGTTTTGGCCCAAGACTCTTCAGGAAGGTTTTTTTCCCAAGAATGTTCGGGATGAGGCCCAGGTGTGTTCGGGCGGGATACGTGGTGGTGAGGCCCAGGTGTGTGCGGGCGGGATACATGGTGATGAGGCCCAGGTTTGTGCGGGCGGGATACGTGGTGGTGAGGTCCAGGTGTGTGCGGGCGGGATACGTGGTGATGAGGCCCATGTGTGTGCGGGCGGGATACGTGGTGGTGAGGCCTAGGTGTGTGCGGGCGGGAAGAGTGTGGTAGCGTCAGGACATTTGCCGTTAGGAACAACAGCTATCCAGTGGGGGAAAATTGTGCGGGGTACCCAATACTTTTGTTCTTATATACTACTACCTGTTGTGACTGTTTTTTTGGTGAGTGTGGCTGGTGAGGTCAGGTGGATAGAATTCCTTGTTAGGTTTTAGTTTCTTTTGTTGTTCTCATAGGACATTAGGATGTCTCCCCACTTGTGCACGAGAGCTTTAGGTTTCCCTACTGAGTATACTTGTATGCTCACCCTACGTTTTCTTTCAGGTTTCTAAGAGGACTACCAGGGCCGTGCGGGACCCTACTAGTCGGGACAGTTGGAGTTGCTTCAGTTTTCTGTACTTGTTTTCTTTTGGTACTGTACTTTTTGAGCTTCCTTGTACTTGTACCTTGTTTCAAAACTATTTAAACATGCATGTGGGATTGGTTTGGGTTTATTTTGATACACTTGTTATTTTTTTTCTTTTGGTGGTTGACTTGTCCTATTTCCCGATCTTAAATAATAAAAGGTCAATGCCTCCCATATTTGTGAAAACTCATACCCTTGGTTCTAGTCGCCACCCCGGGGCCTACTGGAGGCGGGACTCAGGAGTCATTATCTCCCTTTCACCATTGCCAACTCAGGAGGGGCATCTTTGTTGGGAGGGGGTCGTGACAGAATGGTATCAGAGGTGATGGTTGAGAGATAGGATGGATTCTGGAGTTAGGCACAGTGAGGATTGCATGGGATGGTAGGGCAACAATGTTGGTTAATCTTGGTGCGTGACATAGGCCAGGGAAGACCAGCTAGGACACAAGATTTTAGGGCCCCTCGTGATCCGATGCAAGGAATCTGAGCCTACCGAACAACCAAGTGAGACCAAATTGATTGCAAGGTAGAGACCCTAGGGAAGATACATGCATTATTGTGATTGTGTTTTACTTGATTTGGGTGTTTTGGGAAATAAATTGAAATTATGTGATAAAATAAAAAGAAATTTCCTTACTACTTGGGCTTAGGCGATCCTTGTTTACCGTACAGCTATGGCACCTGGACGTCGTCCCCAGGTGACTCAGACGGCCAAGGCCCAGAAGATTCAGGTGGTCGATCAGTTGAGGATTGACCGAGAGGAGGAAGATAGCTAGTGGTAGAAGACTCTCTGTTCTTTCTAGTGGCAGAACCTCAAGAAGTACGAGGGTGGTACTTAGGATACAGAGACAGAGGGGTGGATTGAGGAGCTGGGGATCACTTTTACCTTGATCCGTGCTCCGAGGGAGTACTGGGTTCCCCTAGCAGTCAGTCAGCTGAGAGGTGCAGCGTGACAGTGGTGGATGCTCTACCTCAGAGAGAGGATAGAGGTAGAGGTTCCATGGGCTGACTTTGAGAAGGAATACCGAGAGGAATTTCTTTCTTCCATGATCAAGGAGGAGAAGCGGCAGGAGTTACTCTCCCTCTAGCAGGGGAGTATGTCTGTACGAGAGTTGGGGATCAAGTTCAAGGATCTCCTACGCTTTGCTCCAGATCTCTTTCCAGATGAGGAGTCTCGGGTGAGACGTTTGGAGGAGGCTCTTCGTCCTTCGCTCCAGTATACTGTCACCCCCTTAACCCTTCCGACGTACTTGGCAGTACAGAAGAAGGCAGGGGTTGTAGTGAGGATGCACTCGCTAGGAGGTGCACCATGAGAGGGGATCCAGCCAGGTTCGTCGAAGGGGAAGGCAGTCAGTAGTAGGTCTCCTGAGACGGGACCTTCTAGGTTCAGGCTAGTGGGGAGAAGGCCCCAGCAGTTCCAGTTCAAATCTTTAGGTCCTCGTCCCTTTTCCATGAGACCAGGACCAAATTGTTTCTCTTGTGGAGGTTTCGGGCACATTCAGAGTCGGTGCCCGACCCGTGCTCAGTACGGTGGAGGTGGGAAAGTTCAGCGCCCACCTCAGCAGCAACAGTTGCCGGTGAGGCCCTTCCAGTAGCAGCAGGACCATGCTCCTCCGAGGGCAGACTTTGCGGGAGGAGGCCGACCTCAGGGTGCTCCTCAGGGACCTCGACCAGGGCGTGGTCGGGGAGGTGGATGTCATTAGAGAGGCAGAGGAGCTGGGTGTGGACAGTTTCACGCAGTAGAGTTGGCAGCTCCAGCAGGACCAGAGGTGGTATGAGGTATGATTTGTTTGTTCAGCACTCTCGTTTCTACTTTGTTTAATTCAGGAGCTTCGCACTCCTTTGTTGCACCTGGTCTAGACCATGATTTGGGACTAGGCGTAGAGATACTTTCCATACCACTGGTGCTGAGTACACCAGTTGGAGGCCAGACCAGCGTATCTTGTGTTTGCCGGGGATGTGGGATGGCGTTGGGACCACATCGATCTAGTGGGGACCTTCTTCTATTAAAAATGTAGCCATACGATGTCATCCTAGGCATCGACTGGTTATTTTCTGTTAGTGCCATTATCGACTGCTTCCGGAGAAGATTTAGGTTCTCCGACGTGGACGAGCAACATGTAGCTTTTGTTGGTGAGAGGAGCTATCAGGTGGGAAGCTGGCGTGTGGAACCTCTCCTTTCTTTGTTAGGCGGGTTATCAGTGGTTCCAGCTGATAAAGAGATGATGGATATCCCAGAGGTTGTTGGGGAGTTCCTCGATGTTTTTCCATAGGATTTTGTGACTCTACCCCCCCGAAATGATGTTGAGTTCGGGATAGACTTACAGCCTGGTGCCCATCCGATTTCGATGGCCCCTTATCGGATGACACCTTTAGAGTTGCGGGAGTTGCGGATTCAGATTGACGATCTGATTTTAGAGACCCGAAGCTTGATGTACATGGGCATTACATTACTTTTGCAGAATATATAATATATAACAAAAACAGACACACAAGGACTGTAATAGTTTAGTGTCTTTGGAAACTTGGAATATAAACTTCTAATCATGTTGAAAGATCTTCAACATCTCCCATAACGATCCTCCCCTTTTTCTTTCCTTACCTAAAACCTTTCTTTTAATCCTGGGGGAAAAGAAAACATAAAAAGGGTGATCTCAAATGCTTAGTAAGGGTAAGCATGGAGAAAATAAAACAAACCATATACATTTGAACTTAAAAACATGAACATAATATTTAAACATCAAAATCTTGAACAATAACATAAAACATGGCAGTACGTAAAGCATAGATCATAATGGATCATCAATCATGATAAAATAGTATAGGAATAAATCATGTAATTGTGGAATCCATTAAGCACATGTAATGATTTCCATAGTATCCAAGGCATTACTTCCATGACCATCTTAGTGGACAAAGTCCCTTTCCGAATCGAGTTCACTCCTCGTTTCAGTCCTGTAACACTGAACTGGATTATCTTACCGTTCCAACCATGTCTATCTCATGAGATATAAATCTTTACCCAATGCATTGGAGGGATATATAGGTCCCAACCATCTCATAATGAAATCATTCTTACTTGTGCCACAACATAAACTTAAAACATTCATCATAACCCAAAGAATAAAATGGGTTTCATAAACATCATATCATCATCACATAATCCATATAAAAAAATGGATATTTCATCATAATAAAAGTGAAAGCATGTAAATCATAAAGAAATTATACTTGAAACATACACATAAGAAATAATTTCACCTTAGATGAAAAATGGTTTTGATAAAACACTTGAAATGAATTCTTGAGGAAAATATCGTTTCTTCTTCGAAATCATTTTCTTTTCACAAAATTCCATGAAATTTTAAAAGAAAAGGATTTTATTGAAAATAGTCATGAAATATTTTGTAGGAATCTTCATGAAAATAAGGCTTTATAAAACCTTAAAAATCCGTTCGTGCTGTATAAGTTAAAAAAAACATTCTTCTCATACTTTTGCCGGAAAAGTCAAAAAGTACCTCGTAACGTAAACAAAAGAAAGATTCCTTACATACCATGTAGTAAAAGTCAAGAATGGGTAAAAAGGACTTTAAACATACATGAAAACACTTTTATAAAATATGGAAATGGATGATATAAATAACCCTAGTAAATACTTACGAATAAGCAATCTTGGATAAAAATGAGATTTGAAAAATTATCCCTTACCTTATGTCCGATATGCTTCGTATGTATCCGAACCTCCTCTTCTTTGAAGCGCCTCTTTGATAACTCCTCTTAGGGAACTAAAATTGGTCTTTGAAGAATACCAGGACCTCTAAAATGTTTCTAGGGAAGTGGAGAAGATAATTTGATAGGGGTTGGCCGAGCTTGAAGGCTCAAATTGGTGTGAGGAAGAGAGGGAGAAGGTGCCCTTTTATAAGGGAGGAGAGGGTCACCTTTGGAATAACTAAAAATATTATTTTATTATAAAGTCATATTCGGTTTTTAATAGCTCCAAATTGAGTTATTTCTAAGATAAGGTGGGGATGGGTAGAAATCCTTTCATCAAATAGAATTTGGACAAGTTTAGGTAATTATTTTAACCTCATCTTTTAGATTTAACATTAAGTTAAATAATTTAACTTTTACCGTGTCTTCTTGTTTTCATACACTATAAGGTTAAGAAAATTACTATAACAAGAAAAAAGAACCCCAAGTTGTTTATTATTAATATATATAACCTTATCTAATTCATTTGGCTGATCCTTATATTTTTATGAATAAAATAACAATTAATAATATAATATTTGTTTTAAAAACTATTTTATGTCAATTTCACACTATTTGGTAATTGATTTTTTTGAAAATAATAACAGAATGAATAGTTATAAAAAAGTTAATTAAATCAATTATAACATGTCATATTAACCTTTAAAATTAATGGAATTCATAAAAAGTCCTAACTTACATTTATTTGGGTATTTATAACATCAATTATTTCAATATTTCATTAATAAGATAATTACTGTAACATCATTGTGTCATAAATAAATTAAATTATTTAATGTCTAAAAATTATAAATAAAATACCATTATGTAGGAAATATTTGTATCTTTCTAATGAATAATTATAGTCTAATTTATCTTATGTATAACCCTATATTAAAAATTATTTACTTATTAAACTTTGATTTTAACTATTTTAACCCTTCTTTAAATAAATTAATATTAAATGTCCTAATCTAATCCAAGTGGGCCTAAATGGTCATATTTTATTCCTAAGGTTTTTCTTGGTCTAATTACACTTATCCAATAGAATTAGGACATGTGTTAGGGTAATAATAATATCATTTTTACCCTTAATTACCCTATTTACTTTTAAACGTAGTAAAAAAAAGTAAAAAGTTACTATTCACCAAAAATTATTTTCATCTCATTGAACCAAATTTTACTTACTAACATCAACCGTGTCTCTCGGATTTTTGAAATTCCATTCACAGAAGTGGTAAAATTAAGTTTTATGTAAATTTGCAAATTCTACTAGGAGGTGGGTAAAAGACGGTGAAAAGTTCAATAAAATTTTTATATATCTAAAATTATTATAAAATGACTCTAATGAATTAATTTGAACTTATATAGGTATTATATATCAATTTTTACCTAAAATGAAATTAAATAAAATAAATAATTATTTAAATAAAAATTCGATTTTTAAATAGTAACCCAGTGTTTTCACTATTCATCAAAAATTGAAAGTTTTCAGAAAAATACCAAAATTTCACCCTAGGGTAATTTTGATATTACGAATCCTAAAATGAAGTCCATTTTGAAAGATAAAATTTATAAAATTTCAAAAAGTGGGTATTACTATTCATAACGGCTAGTTCTAATAATATTTTAATAATATATCGTTGTTTAGTAAAACCCGGTATTGTGTACAACACACGCTATCGAGGAAGGTCGTGATTGCGTGTAATGAAAGCCAAGTCAGGGTTGCATGTTTTGCAAGACTCCTTTGTTGTTTCGTTATAACAGAATCCAACCATTTTTCATTTATACATTGAATATATATATATATATACACTCAATGTTGTGTAGAATGACTATTATCAAACGAACTTGAAATTGTGTGTAACACAATCTAAGAATAGTGTTGCGTATACTGCAAGCTAATACTGTGTTGCATATAGCACAAGATAATATTTTTGTAGCATAAAACACATGACATCAAATAAATTAAAAAGAATACTTATCATAAAATATCGTGTTGTTACATTCTACCCCCTTAAAATGAATTTCGCCCTCAAAATTCGTCGGGGTTATACATGGTTTTCTACTTGAAAGTTTCTTTAATTGAAACCCACATCGTAAAATGAAATACCAAAACCTAACTTTAAAAACTAAAGTATGAAATGTAACGGTTACCCAAATTAACTCATCACTGGGTTTCCTCATGGGAGAACATAGGTGAAAATATGGATATGGAAGAGAAATCAAGTTTTGATGGAGAGTGGTAGAGAACAGGGCTATGAAAAATCCAACAATCACAAAGCCATAGATTTGTGATGATATAAGGTACCATCTGATTCATCGGATATAAGGGCACTATGAAAACATTTTTGGTTTTCAGGATAATTTCTCTAATGTTGAATAATTTTCGAATCAAAAGAAATACTTACTTGATTTTGGTACAATCTCACCGTTGTTCGTGCCTTGAACAATTTCCACTTCATCTCTTAAATAAATGAAGTTGAATTTGTCATTCATGAAATGTTAGTAGATCATGTGATAGAATGACGGGTCATTCCATCTGTCTCAAACAAAAGGTTAGCAAAAGTTATTAAATATACATAAGTCGATTAATCGTATATGGTTCCTAAAATGGACTTATACTTCGTATCTCATACCACTTAAAAAAATTAAAACTAATTTATACTAACCAGGGACATCCTGTAGACCAGTGGTAGGCGATAAAGGCATGTCGCACATCGGTTGTGGGTTCGATTCCCACAGCCTTGTCCGACGCGATGGGCTGTCGTCCGTCCTGCGGGTTGTCCTTTTTCTAAAACTACATTACTATAACATCCCATCAATAATATCAAAAAAAGTTCTATACTTAAACAATAATAACTTATGTCCAACATAATCCATTCCAATCTTTAGGCTTATCCATAATATTGCAGTCTATTCTCATATTATAGTGAAGACGATTACCAGAGATTTCATATAACAAGCATGTTAATACCATCGTTGATCCCCATATATCATAAGATATGTCTTGTTGGTCACATTCCAAACATTCAAAGGCCTTAATCATGTATTCTCTTGAAAAATGAATACCCATTGAATCTTAGTGAAAACATGAGTGTTGTCAAAAGTTAACTCTTCCCACATACCAAAACCCCAAAATTCTATATACTCAAACCATGATATAACTATTTCCTTATATCAGTCATGAGCTCATGAATACTGTCAAACATTTCATTTTCTTCTTATCCCTTCATTATGCACATATCATCTTATTTCTAAAAATATCTCAATCACTTTCCATGGTTACCGGTACCATAAAATTATTGAAAACCACAATAGACCAATACATAAATATTCCAATATTCCTCGATACTGTATACAACATTATTTTGGAATCCCATTACATAAACACTTAATCATTACACAACTTCATTTTCATACTCAACATCACAAATAGTGATCGCATGATACTTCCCTTTATTCTTTGCCTTAAGAGGTTTCTCACGTTGATCATCATTAACCCGTGTATTAGGGAATTTATTAGCATAATTACCCATTTCCTTGCACTTGAAGCATTGAAGTGTTGGTGGTGCGTTCTCTATAGTTTTTTATTTATTGACATCATTAGCAGCCCTTTTTCTATTACTTCAACACTCAGCTGCTCGATGACCTTCTTTTCCACACTTAAAAAACATTTTCTAGTCCCTTTAAGACAATCTCTACCATGCTTCTTTCCACACTTTGAGCATAAGGAAACATTCATCTTCTTATCACCATTATTCTGAGATTTCTCCTTCAACTCCATCTTTTGTTTATTTTCAAAACCATGAGATGGATATGTTACACCAACTTCCAGTTCTACCTTGATAGCACAACGCACAATTTCTTCATAGCTACTGAAGTCTCTTATAGCTAATGCCCTTTAAAGACTTGGTTTTAAGCCACTGAAAAATTGATCAACTTTACTTTCAGGTTGGATGATAATGCCAGATGCATACCTTGCAAGTCTTGTAAAATTCACTTCGTATATACCAACAAATTCATCATCCTTCTACTTAAGCTCAAGAAACTCCTTTTCCATCTTTGTTTGAAGAATATGAGGGAAGTACTTACTAAAAAACAAGTTCTTGAACTCGTCGAATTCCATAAACTCAATTTCATCTCTTTGCCTCGTATTCTTGATAAGATTCCACCATTGATCAGCATCACTTTCCAAATGATATAATACTAAGATGAATTTATCATGCTCAGAACATTTTAGAACTGAAAATATCTTTTCAGTAGTACTGATCCATTATTCAGCCACTAAGGGATCAGGAGACCCGCTGAATGAAGGTGGACACTGCCTCATGAAGTATTCAACAGAATGTTGCTCCTTTCTCTGCTCATTTTGAAGTCCAGAATGATTCATAGCTTGTGTAAGTATAGAAATAAGATTGTGCACTCCATCTCCCATGAAATTAGTTTGGTCAGGAGGAAAATCATTGCATTGTCCATTACATTGATCAACACAGTTCCTTCAGGTTCCAGCCATCGTCTAAAACCCAAAAATAATAGTGTGAGAGGCAAATACCATGCTAGGGAAAACAACATAGTAAAGGGGGAGTATCCTAAATATCTAACATCTTAGGTTAAATTCTAAGATCGTTACCGTAGTTTTAGGACTATATCCTATACATATACTTATCCTTAGGGACATCCCTAAACATACCTTAGAAATATCTCTAGGGATCTCACTAACGTTTTCGCATCCTAGTTTCCAAAGGTTGACTAAACCTTTCCTCTGATACCAACTGTAGAGACCCGAAGCTTGACGTACATGGGAATTACATTAATTTTGTGGAATATCTAATACATAACAAAAACAGACACACAAGGACCGTAATAGTTTAGTGTCTTTGGAAACTTGGAATATAAACTTCTAATCATGTTGAAAGATCTTCAACATCTCCCATAACGATCCTCCCCTTTTTGTTTCCTTACCTAAAACCTTTCTTTTAATCCTGGGGGAAAAGAAAACATAAAAAGGGTGAGTTCAAATGCTCATTAAGGGTAAGCATGGAGAAAATAAAACAAACCATATACATTTGAACTTATAAACATTAACATAATATTTAAACATTAAAATCTTGAGCAATGACATAAAACATGGCAATACGTAAGGCATAGATCATAATGGATCATCAATCATGATAAAATAGAATAGGAATAAAGCATGTAATTGTGGCATCCATTAAGCACATGTAATGATTTCCATAGTAGCCAAGGCATTACTTCCATGACCATCTTAGTGGACAAAGTCCCTTTCTGAATCGAGTTCACTCCTCGTTTCAGTCCTGTAACACTGAACCGGATTAACTTATCGTTCTAGCCATGTCTATCTCATGAGATATAAATCTTTACCCAACGAATTGGAGGGAGATATAGGTCCCACCCATCTCATAATGAAATCATTCTTACTTGTGCCACAACATAAACTTAAAACATTCATCATAACCCAAAGAATAAAATGGGTTTCATAAACATCATATCATCATCACATAATCCATATAAAACAAATGGATATTTCATCATAAGAAAAGTGAAAGCATTTAAATCATAGAGACATTATACTTGAAACATACACATAAGAAATAATTTCATCTTAGATGGAAAATGGTTTTGATAAAACACTTGAAATGAATTCTTGAGGAAAATATCCTTTCTTCTTCGAAATCATTTTCTTTTCACAAAATTCCATGCAATTTTAAAAGAAAAGGATTTTATTGAAAATAGTCATGAAATATTTTGTAGTAAGCTTCATGAAAACAAGGCTTTATAAATCCATAAAAATCCTTTCGTGCCATATAAGTTAAAAAAACATTCTTCTCGTACTTTTTCCAGAAAAGTGAAAAAATACCTCGTAACGTAAACAAAAGAAAGATTCCTTACATACCAGGTAGTAAAAGTCAAGAATGGGTAAAAAGGACTTTAAACATACATGAAAACACTTTTATAAAACATGGAAATGGATGATATAAATAACCCTAGTAAATACTTATGAATAAGCAATCTCGGATAAAAATGAGATTTGCAAAATTATCCCTTACCTTACATCCGGTATGCTTCGTATGTATCCGAACCTCCTCTTCTTTGAAGCGCATCTTTGAGACCTCCTCTTAGGGCACAAAAATTGGTCTTTGAAGAAAACCAGGACCTCTAGGATGTTTCTAAGGAAGTTGAGAAGAGAATTTGGCAGGGGTTGGCTGAGCTTGAAGGCTCAAATTGGTGTGAGGAAGAGAGGGAGGAGGTTCCCTTTTATAAGGGAGGAGAGGGGCACCTTTGGAATAACTAAAAATATTATTTTATTATAAAGTCATATTCGGTTTTTAATAGCTCCAAATTGGCTTATTTATAAGATAAGGTGGGGATGGTTCTAAATCCTCCCATAAAATAGAATTTGGACAAGTTTAGGTAATTATTTTAACCTCATCATTTAGATTTAACATTAAGTTAAATAATTTAACTTTTACCGTGTCTTCTTGTTTTCTTACACTATAAGGTTAAGAAACTTACTATAACTAGAAAAAAGAACCCCAAGTTGTTTATTATTAATATATATAACCTTTTCTAAGTCATTTTTCAAATCCTTAGATTTTTAGGAATAAAATAACAATTAATAATATAATATTTGTTTTAAAAACTATTTTATGTCAATTTTGACACTATTTGGTAATTGATTTTTTTGAAAATCATAACAGAATGAATAGTTAGAAAAAAGTTAATTAAATCAATTATAACATGTCATATTAACCTAGAAAATTAATGTAATTCATAAAAAGTCTCTAATTACATTTATTTGGGTATTTATAACATTAATTATTTCAATATATCATTAATAAGATAATTACTGCATCATCATTGTGTCATAAATAAATTAAATTATTTAATGTCTAAAAATTATAAATAAAATACCATTATGTATGAAATCTTTTTATATTTCTAATGAATATTTATAGTCGAATTTATCTGATGTATAACCCTATATTAAAAATGATTTACTTATTAAACTTTGATTTTAACTATTTTAACCCTTCTTTAAATAAATTAATATTAAATGTCCTAATCTAATCCAAGTGGGCCTAAATGGTCATATTTTATTCCTAAGGTTGTTTTTGGTTGAATTACACTTATCCAATAGAATTAGGACATGTTTTAGGGTAATAATAATATCATTTTTACCCTTAATTACCCTATTTACTTTTAACCGTGGTAAAAAAAGTAAAAAGTTACTATTCACCAAAAATTATTTTCATCTCATTGAACCAAATTTTACTTACTAACATCAACCGTGTCTCTCGGATTTTTGAAATTCCATTCACAGAAGTGGTAAAATTATGTTTTATGTAAATTTGCAAATTCTCATAGGAGGTGGGTAAAAGACGGTGAAAAGTTCAATAAATTTTTTATATATCTAAAATTATTATAAAATGACTCCAATGAATTACTTTGAACTTATATAGGTATTATGTATAAATTTTGACCTAAAATGAAATTAAATAAAATAAATAATTATTTAAATAAAAAGTCGGGTTTTAAATAGTAACCCAGTGTTTTCACTATTCATCAAAAATTGAAAGTTTTCAGAAAAATACCAAAATTTCACCCTAGGGTAATTTTGATATTCCGAATCCAAAAATGAAGTGCATTTTGAAAGATAACATTTATAAAATTTAAAAAAATGGGTATTACTATTCATAACGGCTAGTTTTAATAATATTTTAATAATATATTGTTGTTTAGTAAAACCCGGTATTGCGTACAACACACGCTATCGAGGAAGGTCGCGATTGCATGTAATGCAAGCCAAGTCAGGGTTACGTGTTGTGCAAGACTCCTTTGTTGTTTCGTTATAACAGAATCCAACCATTTTTCATTTATACATTGAATATATATATATATATATATATATACTCAATGTTGCGTAGAATGACTATTATCAAACGAACTTGAAATTGTGTGTAACACAATCTAAGAATAGTGTTGCGTATACTGCAAGCTAATACGGTGTTGCGTATAGCACAAGATAATCTTGTTGTAGCATAAAACACATGACATCAAATAAATTAAAAAGAATACTTATCATAAAATATCGGGTTGTTACACCGATGGAGAAGGGTTTTGTTCGACCCAGCGTGTCACCATGGGGTGCTCCAGTTTTGTTCGTGAAGAATGCAGATGGTGGTCTCAGGCTATGCATAGACTACCGAAGGTTGAACCAGGTAACAGTCAAGAACCGTTATCCCCTCCCAAGGATAAATGATCTCTTCGACCAGCTGTGGGGAGCAGGTTGGTTTTCTAAGATTGATCTACGATCGGGATATCATCAGTTGAGGGTTAAGGACAATGACATCTCGAAGACGGCTTTCAGGTGCAAGTATGGGCACTTCGAGTTTGTAGTGATGCCGTTTGGAGTTACGAATGCACCAGCTGTGTTCATGGGACTTATGAACTTTGTCTTCCGAGAGTTTCTGGACCAGTTCGTCATTGTGTTTATCGATGACATCCTGATCTACTCACGATTAGAGGAGGATCACGTTGAGCATCTTAGGGTAGTCTTGGAAGTCCTTCGACACCACCAACTTTACGAGAAATTGTCAAAGTGTAAGTTCTTGACACAAGAAGTAAACTTCCTTGGGCACGTGGTGTCTCAGCATGGTGTGTTAGTGGACCCGTCGAAGTTTACTATCGGAGGTTCGTTTCGGACTTCTCTCAAGTTTCTACTCCATTGAAAGCTTTGACTAGGAAGAACCAGGTCTTCCTATGGAGCGAGCAGTGCCAGAAAGATTTCGACTACCTGAAGGAGAAGTTGTTCAGTGCTCCCGTACTCAGGTTTCCAGAGGAAGGGTTGTTGTATTAGGTGTTTTGTGATGCTTCTGGCCTTGGTTTAGGGTGCGTACTGATGCATAAGAAGGGTGTGATTTGTTATGGGTCTAGGAAGTTGCGCCCTCACGAACGTAACTATGCCACCCATGACCTGGAGCTTGCAGCATTAGTGTTCGGACTGAAGTTGTGGTGACATTACCTCTTTGTGGAGCGCTTTGTGGTCTTCTTAGATCACAAGAGATTACATTATATCTTCTCCCAACGTGACTTGAACTTGCGGCAGTGGAGATGGGTTGATTTTCTCCAATACTATGACTTCGAGATCTCTTACACTAAAGGTAAGGGCAACATTGTGGCTGATGCCCTGAGCAGGAAGTCACATAAGGAAGTGGTTTGGGAATCCACTGCTGCTTGGAAAGCGATGGGAGAGTTGGCTTCCTTGCACTTGGATGAAAGGGTAGAGGGTGTTAGAGGCTGTTTATTTCAGATGACGGTGCAGTCCTCCTTGTCGCAGCAGGTGGAAGAGTCTCAGTGGGGGGACTCTAAGGAGGAAGTGATGCGGGATCGTGCCGATCAGGGAAATGCTCCAGAAGGATGGTCAGAGGACAGCTGACATCAGATGCTTTTCCATGGAAGGTTGTTTGTTCCGGAGGCGATGTGTGAGGGAGTTCTCCGAGAGTTCCACATCTCAGCCTTGGCAGTACATCCAGGAGTTTCAAAAATGTACTGAGGCCTGAGAGAACAATTTTGGTGGCCCAGGGTGAAACAGGCAGTGGCAGAGTTTGTGGCTAAGTTCCTTGTGTGTCAGCAGGTAAAGGCTAAACACCATGTTCCCAGTGGTTTGTTTCATCCTTTAGATGTCCCCAAGTGGATGTGGGATGACATCTTGATGGACTTCATCACAGGACTACCCAGAGCTCAGGGAGGTTATGATGCTATCTGGGTGGTGGTGGATCGTCTGACGAAATCAGCTCACTTCTTAGCAATTAAGAAGTCAGGCCCGGTGAGTACCTTAGCACAGAGGTACGTAGACGAGGTGGTGCGTTTTCATGGAGTTCCGAATACTATCATCTCAGACCGGGATACTCGGTTTACCTCACGAGTCTAGAGGGGGTTACAACATGCTTTTGTCACCCAGATATGCCTTATCATTGCTTTCCACCCCCAGACCGATAGGAAGACAGAGCGGACTATCCAGACGTTGGAGGACATGATGCGATCATACGTTCTAGATTTCAGAGGATCATGGGTACGACACTTGCCTTTAGTAGAGTTTGCCTACAAAAACAACTTCCACTCTACTATTGGCATGGCACCGTTTGAGCCTTTGTATGGAAGACCATGTCGTTCACCCATTTGCTGGGAAGAGGTTGGCGAGACAAGTGCTCTTGGGCCAGAGGTAGTGCAGAGCACCATAGAGAAAGTCCAGCTTGTGCGTGAGAGGATGAAGGAGGCTCAGGACCGACAGAAGTCTTATGATGATCACCGGAGGAGGCCCTTGGAGTTTGATGTGGGAGATCATGTGTTCTTAAAGGTTTCCCCTCGACGGGGGCAGAGGAGATTTGGGAAAGGGAGAAAGCTCTCACCTAGGTTCATCAGACCTTTTGAGATGCTGAGGAGAGTCGGTGAGGTGGCATATCAGCTGGCCCTGCCACCTCAGTTGGAGAAAGTTCATGACGTCTTCCACGTCTCCCAGCTTCTTCGGTACTTACACGATGACTCTCACGTTATCGACTGGGGAGAGTTAGATATGGGAGATGACGCGACCTTTGAGGAATGACCATTCAGAATCGAAGATCGTAAAGAGAAGGTGCTCCATGGACGAACCATTCCCTTAGTTCATGTGTTGTGGAGGCATGGCGGTCTCGAGGAGAGCACTTGGGAGCGGGAGACCTAGATGCGCGCTTAGTACCCAGAGTTGTTTTGACTTGTGTTTTTCCTTGTTCTTCTGAGCTTTGTTTTTGTGCTCTGTACCTTTGATATATAGAATTATTGACTTGTCGGTTATGAGACCTTTTGTTTCCTTATTCTCTGGAAGTGTGTAACATATCTGGGCGTGTGGGGAAGGGAAAACCTGATCCTTAATCGAGACTCATTAATGCGGATGCGATTGAACTCGTGTAGACGAGTCAGTGCCGCCTAAAGCGGATAATATCTCGACATAGGAAAATGAATTTTTCCCCAACCCACGTGTTTGGGCAGTGTGTGGGTTGTGCGGTGTTGGGGGCAGTACGAGTTGAAAATCCTAATGTATGGAAGTGGGAAGACCCAATCCTTAATCGAGATGCATTAATGAGGATGCGATTGAACCCATGTAGGCGAGTCAGTGCTGCCTAAAGCGGATAATATCTCAACATAGGAGAAAGAATTACTAACACCTATAATTAGGGTTTATGGTTGGGTTCCTATTATAACAAGGGCCCTAAGAGGTATCTTGTTGGGTTCCTCCGGGTTGGATTTTGAATTCTCGGGGATGATAATGTTTTAAGAGGTATCTGATGTAATGGCCCAGACCTCTTCGGCCCATTCCTTTGTCAAAAAGAGGATCTTGAAGTGTTCTGAAGGGTAAAATGGACTTTTCCCACACTTTTCAGAATTTTGAAACTACACGCCGTGTAGTGTGAGTACACGCCGTGTACCTCCTCGCCGGGTATACCCCATGTTGAAGGCCGTGTCCTTACCGTGTGAAATAATTGGGTACACACCGTGTACCCCAAACTACACGCCGTGTAGTCCTCCCTGCGTATGCATTACCCTCAAACCGTGTGTTGACCATTCAACGACCATATGCCGTGTTGGAGCCATGTTCTTCCCATGTGAAATAAATGAGTACACGCCGTGTACCCAATACTACAAGCCGTGTAGTGTCTCCCCGCATATGCATTACCTTAAAACTGTGTGTTGACCAGTCAACGGCCGCGTGCCGCATTGAAGGCCGTGTTGGAAGCCGTGTGGTGGCCACGTGAAATGGCCAAGTACACGCCGTGCACAATAAAGTACATTCCATGTACTTTTTCTTTTCACGCCTATAAAAGGAGGGGTCCCCTCCTCCTTTTCAACACACCCCTCTCCTCCCCTTTCCTCTGATCAGAGCTCTCCTAAGAGACTCGAAGGCTCATTTTCTTCCACAACTTCTTCGTCCAAGCTCTGATTTACGATGCGTCAGCGGCCACAGGATCGCAACGACGAGGCATAACTTATGAGCTTGGATCCGTCGGCCTTTCCTTCCCAGCTTCCACCCAAGGAGGTTTTTCCGGGTTTTTCCAAAAGCGACAGACGCCAACAGACGTCTTCTAAAGTTGATCTGGGGAGGAGCATTGTTATCAGAAACTGTTGATGTAGGGGTCTTACCTTCGTCTCTCTAAATTGTGCATCATGCGGGGTGGGTGTCCTCTTGTTTACATGAAACACTTTTTGAATTGGTTTAACGAAGATAATAACTGGTTAAAGAACGGGGATGGGGAAGTTGTTATGTTTATCTTTATATCCTATGATATTATGTTGTGAATTGAATAGGCTTATGCCTACTGAAAATCACGGTCGTTGGGGGCCTTTTCTTGCGCAATTAAATGTTTCCCTATCTTTCTAGACTATTTATGGATGGAAACTTTATGGAATGTGGAAATTGGATAATCACGTAAAGTTGGCTGATTAAATGAAAATCTAGAACCCTTGTGTGATCACCCCGGTTGAACTAAACTGAAATAATAAACATGTGGGTGTTGTTGATTTATGTGAAGAGGGGTGTTTTTGTGGGTTGTTGTGGATCGAGTGAGCAGTGGGGCTGCAGTTGGCTTGGTTGTGGGTTGGTGTGAATGTTATGTTAGTGATGGGCAGCGGGGTTGTGATGAACGGTATCAAGGGATGATGATGTATGGTGTGGTTGTGGTTATGGTAGTTGGCAGCGGGGATGCAGGGATGGGTTTGAATGTGAACGAACTATGGGTTTTTATTAGTAAATGAAAGTGTAAAAGTTAGTGAATGGTGGGGCATGATAGTGTAATGGGAATAATAGTTAATGTGGTTGGTTGGTTAATAAAAAGGACTTGGTTGTGTTGCTTGTGCTTTCCTAACTTTATTTGTGGATGTCAGGGATATGTTTTACGAATGATCGATGTGGTTGGTTGTGGATAGATGCCCAGTAGTTAAGGAATTAATAAACTAATTCTATTGAAACATGAAAACCTAAATGGGGTTGGGGTTGTTTGTTGTATGCATGCTTCGCAGTAGCAGTGTCGAGGCACATGCTCAGTTCTATGTTTAGAAGCCATAGGTTGGGCTGAGTGTTTGGTATATATATATATATATATATATTTGTATCTTTTTGTTTTATCTCACCCCACCCATGTTGAGCACTTAGTGCCGAACACTCCCATTTCATGGGAGAGGGTGTTTTCCCCTAGTTACTAGCTCCTTCCTACTCCTTCTTTCCTAGGCTGTGATGGATTGAGGTGACCTTACACCTAAGACCGTTCAGGCAGGTTTTGATTGGGGTGGTTTTGGCCCAAGACTCTTCGGGCAGGTTTGTTTTCCCAAGAATCTTCGGGATGAGGCCCAGGTGTGTGCGGGCGGGATACGTGGTGGTGAGGCCCAGGTGTGTGCGGGCGGGATACGTGGTGATGAGGCCCAGGCGTGTGCGGGCGGGATAGGTGGTGGTGAGGCCCAGGTGAGTGCGGGCGGGATATGTGGTGATGAGACCCAGGTGTGTGTGGGCGAGATACGTGGTGGTGAGGCCCAGGTGTGTACGGGCGGGAAGAGTGTGGTAGCATCAAGATGTTCACCGTTAGGAACAACAGCTAGCTAGTGGGGGAAAATGGTGTGGGGTCCCCAATACTTTTGTTCTTATATACTACTACCTATTGTGACTATGTTTTTGGTGAGTGTGGCTGGTGAGGTCGGGTAGATATAATTCCTTGTTAGGTTTTAGTTTCTTCTGTTGTTCTCACAGGACATTAGGATGTCTCCCCACTTGTGCATGATAGATTTAGGTTTCCCTGCTGAGTATACTTGTATGCTCACCCTACGTTTGCTTTCAGGTTTCCAGGAGGACTACCAGGGCCGTGCGGGACCCTATTAGTCGGGACAGTTGGAGTTGCTGCAGTTTTTTATACTTGTTTTCTTTTGGTATTGTACCTTTTGAGCTTCCTTGTACTTGTACCTTGTTTCAGAACTATTTAAACATGCATGTGGGATTGGTTTGGGTTTATTTCTATACACTTGTTATTTTTTTTTCTTTTGGTGGTTGACTCGTCCTATTTCACGATCTTAAATAATAAAAAGGGTAATGCCTCCCATATTTGTGAAAACTCATACCCTTAGTGCTAGTCGCCACCCTGGGGCGTACTGGAGGTGGGACTCGGGGGTCATTATCTCCCTTTCACCATTGCCAGCTCAGGAGGGGCATCTTTGGTGGGAGGGGGTCATGACAGGGATGATTAATCTTGGGAATAAGAGCAAACGTAGTGGGTTCTATGGAATTTGAAATTATTCCACTCCTAAAGAAGTCTGATACAACACTCACAACATCCTCCTTAATGAAATCCAAAGTAAAAATTTAAAAGGAACCTGGGAATCTATATGACCTAGGCATACTATCCACACCCATGCACTTAATATATTCATAAATTTCTCTTTCTTCTAGTAAATATAAAATGATACCATAATGGAGGTCTTGAACACATGAAGAAATATTTCCAAAAATTTATTTCCCATTTCCACATGACCAAACAAATAGTATTCATTGACTTGATCATGGGGGTGCACACAAAAATTCCTAGAAACTAAACCCCCCAAAGTATCCACATCTGACTCTATCGATCCATTATCCTTTAAAAGGTTCATACTTCACAATAATTACTTCTCTTTAATATACACATGAATATAAATAATGTTACAGTCACCTTACTTTATCCGCAAATCCCTATATCTTTCTCTCAACTCCATATTTACTTTTAAAAATTAGATTTCAGTATGTTTAGTTAAACTCATAGAATTATACTTTCTATTTTTATTTTCTTTGTGTTCATTACTCAGAATGATCAGTTTTATACTTAGTGGAAAATACATAAATACAATATAAAAATTTCAATGTGCATTCTATGGAAGAGATGTGAACTTTCACTTGGGCCTAACCGCATTTCTAAAACAGAATAGATTTAGACACCAAGAGTTTTTTAGATTTGTGACCTGATTTTTTTTCAAGCATCTCTAGAACTGTATATGAAAGTTACATACCTTCCTCATCACACAAATTACACTTATTATGTTATATTTATATATTCTCTAGTAAGTACAAAACTAGGTGTTCATATAATTTTTTATGTTTCCATTGAATCGATTTCAACCTACTAGAAAATACCCCCTATAGCTTCAATATTTCTCAAAATATATTCCACCCCCACTACATCCATGACATGATCAATGTACCACTTATGTATAACCCATATGACCTTATTTTACTTTTTTTATAAATAATACATGAGTTAAGAATAAACAAAATCTTTCTAGGATGAATATATCACATGAAGGAACCCTCCTCTCTATGCCAAAAGATTTATTATTTAAATTCTATTTTCCTAGAGGAATGAAAAACAAATTCTAAAACCATTGTTGAGTGATAAGATTGACATCATGGTAAATTTCAAACCTTTAAACCATGAAATTTATAAATCCCATGAAAGTTTTTAAAACACCCATCTAACCAAATTTAAACACTTCTATCTCCATTATGATTATTACACCATATAAAATACTCCTAAAAAACCCAAGTCGGCCAGATGGGAGTAATGAATTCATTCTTTTAACATCTCAAATTGACACATCCTCTATATTTCTTAGTAGGAGTATAAATAATATTAAAATCCACCCCAAAAAAACTAGGGTAGTGATATAGGGTTGAAATTAAATAGATCTAACCATAGTCCTAACTCACCCTCCATGTTACAATAGGTGTACACTATAGAGAAGTAGAAATACTTATTAAATAAAGATAATTTTATCCTAATATGTTGATCTAAATAATTTTTATAAAATAGAGAAAGAATATCATTACTGAATATCCATATGTCTGGATTGAATGATAAGCCAACAAATTAATATATAAAACACACTCTACTCACAAATTCCTTGAGTTCTACCTTGTTATGCTTTGGTTCCAGAACCACATGAATGTTACAATTGTATGCATGAAACTTCTACCAGATATATTTACATTTAATAACACTCCCAATCCCCCTAATATAATATATAAATATATACATTAAAAATATTTATTGTGGTTGGATATCTGGGTATCATCACTACCTTAATTAATGGTATTTCTAATGGTTAAGCAAATCAAGTGTAAATGATAAATGTTTTTTTGATGGTAGATTAATGATATGAGTGGTGTTATGTGGTACTGTAACCTACAAAAGTTATAGGTTTAGGAATTTGGAAGTTCAAGTATGACTTTTTTATGGCACATAGAGGATATAACCACAGTTTTAACCATCGAAGTATCTTCTAATTTCTATGGTTAAACTGTGGTTGTACCAAGAAATATCCATGGTTAAAATTGTGGCTATAGGAGACCTACTTCCATGGTTTTAAACATGGTCATAGGATCCAATTTCAAAGGTTATATCATGGTTGAAGCAATGAACATCCATGGTATAAACTGTGGCTATAGAGGACCTACTTTCATGGTTTTAACCATGACCATAGGCTCCAATTTCCACAGTTAAACCATGGATGTAGTAAGAAATATCCACAGTTTAAAACATGGATATAGATAACCTATTTACATAGTTTAAACCATGGAAATATAAAATACCTATTTCAATGAATCTAGCCACTATAATTTTGAAAACTAGGGAAATGGGCTATTACCATGGTTTTTGTCCTATGTCCATGGTTCCAAAATGTGGTCGTAGGTTAATTTTCTCGTTGTGTGCAGCAAGATCTAAATAACGAGTAGGGTAATTATTCTCATGTAGTTGAAGAAAAAGAGACATGTAAGCTACCATATGATCATATTATATAAGAATACAACACAAAATAACACCATAAGCATGATAGAAAAACACATACCCCTTACCAGGATCAGGTAATATTAGAATAATATTCGATGTCAAAAGTCCTCTTAGATCATTGAAAGAAGGCTAACACTTTACATACCATGCGAATTTCACCACCTTCCCAGTAAGAGTAGTCAAAGGTGATGCCACCTTTAAGAAAACCTTGATGAACCATTGATAGTATCCATCAATACCAAGGAAGATTCAAATATCAAAGAAATTATGTGGTTCTTCCCATGATAAAACAACCTTCAACTTCTTAGGATCAACTGATAATCCATGATCAGAAATCACATACCCTAATTAATTCACTTCTTGAATCAAAAAATTTCATTTTTAAATCTTTCTATAGAAATGAAGAATCCTTAGGATTTCCATTAACAAACTCAAATGGTGCTAATGATCATGCTCAGATCTCAAATAAACCAAAATATCATCCATGAATACTACCAAAAAAGTGTTAAGATGCTGATGTAATATCTAATTTATCAAATCCATAAATGATTTAGAAGCATTCGTCATAACAAATGGAATCACAAGATACTCATAATGGCCATACCTACTCCTGAAAGCCGTCTTTAGTACATAAAACTCTCAAACTCTGAGATGATGATATCCCAATTGAAGATCAATCTTCAAAAACCAATTTTCCTTTTTAATTGATCAAATAAATCTTCCACATGAGGCAAATTGTACTTGTTATTAATCGTTACTCAGTTCAACTTCAATATTCCACAAACAATCAGAGTGAACCATCTGCCTTATTAGAAATGAGCACTGGGGTTACCCAAGGAAAAAACATGGGTGAAAAAACCATTTTCCATCAGATCATCCAACCGAATATTGAGACCTTTTATCACCACTGGTTCCATATGATAAGAAGGTATCAAAATCGGATGCATATCTAGCACCAGGTCAATTGTATACTCAACTCCCCTCTCCATAGGAATCCCAGAAAAATCATCTACAAAAACATCAGGAAAGTCCCAAAAAATAGAGGGAAGAACAATAATAGAGGAAAGTTCATTAGGATTAATTTATATAGTATAAAAAAAACTCCTAAGATTTGGGTGGGAAGGACTTGCATGAACTGACCTCAGATTCCACTCTCCCTGAAACACCTGTGAGCTCCCATCAGGCTCAAGAAACAAGACATGTCAATGATAACAACCAACATTAGTACGATGAGAAACAATCTAGTCCATCTCAATTAGAACATCAAACAAATCTGGATTGAGAATAAGAAAATCCCAGACTTACTTCACATCAGCTATCGATAGTGCACAAGAAGGTAACTGAAACCCCTACTCTTTCTAATTACCAAGAGGTATTGATAACTCTATAACAAAGGACATGAGATTTATTATAAGTTTAATGATATAAAAAATGAATAGATATAAATGGGTGGGATGAACTTGTATCCAATAAAGAAATTTCTATGGAAGATGAAATAAAGATGATACCTCTCACTACTACTGGACCTGCATCTACCACTACCGGAAACTCATCTACTAAGTGAAAGAGATTCACTCCTAAGGACTATGGATGGAGCCCTATAGTTTTTGATGCATCTAACTATGATGTAGTAGACATTGGAGCTAATGATCCCTGACCATATCAAGACATAGACATAGCCTGATATAAACACTGTAGATAACCATAATTTCCACAACTATTACACATTTTTGTAGGTGAAGGAAAAGAACATCGGGTGTGTCCAACCTTACCACAATGATAGAAAGTCAGGGGAACACTAACAGCAATAATTGAAGGTGATGAGGATACCTTTCATTGAGAACCACCTCCACCACTCCTGCGATGATCTTGACACTCTCTATTTTTCCATAGTGCACCACTGAAGCTTTCACTTGGTGGAAGAGAAGGGGAATAATATCCAACCTTTCCTACCATATTAATCTATTCCATCATATCCCCATCCACTTTCTATTCATAGGTAAAAAGCTTCAGCATAAATACCTACAATCTAATATCCAAAAAAAAAACCCTATAGGTGCTTTTGAGCTTTCATTTGGTCATTATTTACTACCTCTGGTGAAAAAAAAACTATATCAACAAACCGATTAGTGTACATTGACACCAAACACTCTCCCTGCTATAAAAAGAGAAACTCTAGAGACTTCACCATCATTAGTGGCTCTGGAAAAAACTTCTATAATAATATAGTTTTGACACCATTATAGTACAAGATCACGTTCCTATTATCTTGTACCATAGAATACCACCATTACTTACTGGGACCCTCAAGCCTAAACACTGCACACTTCACCTTGATACTCTCAAGTGTATTCACAGAGTCAATGATATGATCAATATTGTTAAGAAATTCATATACCTCTTGAGGTTCATTCATACCCTTAAAGGATAGTGGATTCTTGCATAAGAACTCTCGTGATTGATCTATTTCTCCTATAACTCATGACCATACCTCAACGATTGTGTTATAAACTTGAGGTAAATTCTAGTTGACAATACAAACTGACTATATGATAGCCTTGATAAAATTATAATCCATAGGTATATTCCCTTGAGGATAATCGGTTTCAATCTTCTGTGGAACCAAATACATAACCAAAACTGATATTGGAATCAATAACTCAAAATAGAACACTAATCCCAATATCCTATGTTCTCGAGTCTCATCATGCCAAGATCTGTCCAGACACTCATCGTAATCTACCTCTAAAGTACTAAAAATACTATGTCCAATATACCCAAATTCCCAAGATAAGGACTCTTGAGGCCAAGCCTCCCCTGATACTAAACTATGATGAACTTAACCTGGACACCCTCTCGAACTCATACCTGACCCAAGCCATAACATACACGAAGGGTGTTACAGATCCCCATGGGATAACGACTTGCACCCAAGCATCAAACAACAAATAGATAGAACAATTTATCCTATATTAAAACAATAAAATGGCATATATATATACACAATAAAGAGAAAAAATTGAAAAGATAAATATATAACATAACTGAAAGAGAACAACAGAAACTACCAACTCAAAATTAGTAAAAATATCCAAGTGAAAAGTCCAAAAATAAAGGAAGATATAAAAATTATACCAATCCATATGATATCATAGAAAATATCCCACCATCTCACCACAAGATACCCAAACTCAGTTGATAGAAAACCTCACCACCTCACTGTGGTGCCTTACCTTTACCTATATCGAAAGGCATACAAAGTTCTATACACCTACGAAGGGGTGAAAAAGGTGGGAGATAACAGTATTAATAGGATTCTACCTAGGTGTTCCATATCAAGTCTCTACATAATAATCCAAGAATGCTCAACTTTAAAGAAAATAAGTTATGGAAATCATTTTAGTAGTTTTATATCAAAATTATGACAAAGTGATTTAATTTACCCTTTTCACACATTTATAAATAAAGAAGGAAAATCAATTAAAATAATTTTATATACATATATCAAAGAAGATATATCAAATCAAATTAAGTTAGGAATCACATATCATTTCAAATCCATGGTAGTAAACCGAAACAGTACAATCCAAAACAACCCAAATTGGCCAAAGCACATATAACATCACACCAAGGATAACACTAAGTCAAGATAGCTAGGACACTCATACCTAAAATATACAATCATTCATTCATAGAGCCTTTAAACATATGAATCTAATCTAGATAGTAGAGGAATACCCCATAAAGTGAACCCCCAACAAGTCTAACATGTCCTAAGAACAACTGGCCTAGGGAATAGAGGAACACCCTATGAATAAACCCCCTGACAGTGGATGAGGCCTATTACTACACATTCCACCTAAGTACCCAAGGTTTCCTATATACTATATTTTCCATACCATTTCATCAAACCATTTCATTCAAACCATGATTTGAAAACCATTTTAGAAAACTATTTCATAAAACCATTTCATAATGATTTTAAAATCCCTTTTCATTTAATAAAACTAGAGGAAACCCATATTTTATAAAAAAACTCATTTCAAAACACACAAATAAAATTAGTCAATCATTAAATTTAATTTATAAATTTTTTATCAAAACCCAAATCAATGTAGTTCATTCAAAATAGGCTCAAGACAGAACAACCTACCTCAAAATCAGGTCGTACATGCCTACAACATGTTTCACCAAAAAAAGGAACACACAAAAGATAAGAGAGGTCCTAGAACCAATATACATATCTCAAAATTTATTCAATTTAAAAAAAGTTCATATAATAGGAAAGATCACAACATACCTCAAGAGTGCACACCCACCACACCGTAACCAATAAAGGATCATCTTATAGAAAAAGATCTCCAAAAAGATCTAGAATAAAATGAGAGAATTAACTTAACAAATCAATGGATCCAATAATGCAAAAAATGGTGCTACCATGATCAAAGGAAATGAATAATAAGAAGGATTATCTTACCTAGAGAGACACCACACACAAACCTGATGATCAAACACCAAACAAATCGATTCAGAAGGAGCGGAGGTTCCCCAAATCATTAGAGAGTGATTCTAGGTCAAGAGGGAGGAGGGATGCAGGAGAATGAAATAATAATCAGATATGAAATACCCTAAATCCACAACATGTGGTACTTACATGGTGTTTAACCCCTTTACATGTTGTGTAATCCACAGGATTCATATATGTTAAAAAACTCATCACCTTTTTATTAAAAACCCATTTTTTAACATTACACAATGTGTAATCTTTACATGGAGTGTAACTTTTCAAGATATGTATTAAAATCATGAAATGAGTCTAGAAATAAAATATAATATGTGTAAACCAGTTAAATTTCATGTAATCATACAACAAACTAAAAAAACTTCATATTCTTTACAGAAACTTCAAACCAACATGGGTGTTCTCCGAACTTGGAGAGAACCCTAGAAATCCATTAACATATTTATATATGGAATATATTAATTAAAAAAATATATATCCCTAAATTTTAGGTCATTTCCCCCAAAAAATTATCTTCATCCTAATGAGTCCCAAGACACACTCAATTAATGAGAAAAATAAGTAAAGAGATGGAAAATACCTCAAAGCGAGTAACATAATGTTACAAATCAGTTTATTAGTATTTTAATCTGGTAGTTATTTATTGTCTTCTAATATTTTCAACTTATGATTACTTCATTAGTATTTATTAATAATATATAGGATATATTCTCCCCACTATATCACCTTTAGACCCTCACTGCTATTCAGCAACATCTGACATATGAGGAGATATGCTTGAGACCTAGTGGCTAACTGGACCGGGGCACTGTTTTAAGTGGCTTTTAGGTTGAGATGATACAAGTGGTATCAGAGGTTTATTTTTCCTCTTTGGTATTACTATTTTGGGAAAAGGTATACAAGATATTATAAACATGCCGACAATTGGTAAATAACTTGTGTCTCGGCCCAACCAACCCATGCATGAGGGAAAAATCAAGTTGCTAGGTATGAGACTATTGTTCATGTTGTTCTATATTATAGTGGGTTATTATTTAACATTGGGTGATATTTTTACTTCCACTGGTTATCAATTTATTATTTATGAAATTTACCCATGGCCCGGTAAGGTAAAGAAGTATTATATCATGCATCATCTTAAACACATAGAGATTCAAATGTCATGCATATGACATGCAATGTAGACTGCATTGTAGGATTAATGATGCATGATGATTTGTATAACATTCTTGTGTAATTATCATCACACTTAATCATATCCCTTTTTAGGTAATTATATAACATGTTCTCTTATATACCCTGTTTGGATGTTTTTTTCCATACTTGCCTGTATCCTCTGCTTACATAGTAGTTTTTCATGATTATTACCATGCTTGCATGATTATTAGAATTCTTTATCCTTAATTATGATATATGGTTGGTTAAATAATTTTTAAGTGTCAACCTAAATGGTGTTTTCATTTATATCTTAATGGTTACATTCTATTTAACCAACCGATTATAAAATGTTTGAGCCATGAAACATTGGTACATGGGCTGAAATATTTATGGTTGTGATTAAATGAGTGTCAATAAAAATTTATAAAGTGTATGAGCCTTTATAAATTGGGAAGTGTAACCCATATAATCAAACCATTATATATAGATGTGTTTATTCTGAAATAAAAGGTGAAAAATTGGTTACAGATACATGAATGTAATTTGTAACTTATAAAGGCAAGTGATTTTTATAACTTGGGAATGATAATTAATATAAATAAACCATGATTATTATAAATATATTCTAAATTGGAATTTTTGTAGAAAATGGATGCCTCTATACAGGATTGTATCTCTATCATTTGGGAATAACGACCTGTGTGACTAAATTCTTGAAATGCACAATTGGACCCAAGTAGGTTAGTTGGGGCATGTTTCTTATGAGATAACTAGAATCGATCTAAGTAGGATAGTCATGATATGATATTCTTATGTGCTAAACCCATTAAGGTTATTTTAAAAACCTTAAATGAAATAGTGGTACCCTTGTAGGTTGTCTTTTTTCCTTCACGTGCCTTGGTACTTAAACCCATGGGGGTGTTTACATGCTAAATGAGATGATTATTTAAAGTGTTTGCATCCACTTAAACAGTTATGTATAAATTTATGGTGGAATATTACTTAATCAATTCCCCCCTAAATGATAAAATATCATTGTCTATTTTTATGCATTTTCTTATATCAGGCCCAGGTTAATTAAAATTATAGTTATAAGCTAAAGGGTGTTTTCCTCTATAGCTTGGAAACTAAATTTTTCTTTAACCAAGGAAACTGTGAGAACTTATTCCTAAATTCTAAAAAAATTAAAAATAATTGTGAGATAGTTTTCTTGTTACTTCTTGGTTTCAACTAGGTAAGATGATAAGTACATATTCCTTATCAAATAGTACTTGGTATCTCTTTGATATAAACTATTTAAAATGTTTTTAAAAAATTCCCTTAGTTAAATGCCTTAAAATGAAGCATTTTTTAGAGGTGTTTATAGATTAAACACCCCATTTATGAGTTAGCTTGATTTTTTCCTTGATGAGTGTTTGGGAAAAGAATGTGGACGTTTCCCGTGTGTCCTAGTTGACTTTTACCTAGGTTGCATTGGACCTAGAGGTTAGGCGGTAAGACCTAGTGACTTTGATATTAGGATAGCCTGGTAGTGGTATCACCCTCAGAACCTTTAAGCATTACTAAATTCTCATGATGATTTTCTAATTATAGGTGTTATTCAGGTGTCTTTTGTCCTGAGTAGCACTCCTAATGATAAAGTGACACCCCCAAGTAAATGGGTGATCATTTGAAAAGGTAAGACTTTTTAAAGGAGTGAGCATCATGTAATGCTCTAGTTCAGTAGATTAGTCATGCTTCAGGCATGATCAATCGCTTCATTGTTCATGCGACCTTCCTTCTTTCCTACGGTCTATTGCATGCCTAGAATTCATAGCTCCACTTGTGCTACTCTAGTATCATAACAACATGCATTGTTATATGTAGTGCCTATAAATTTAAAGGTTCTATGTTAAAAGTATGTTGTTTGAGGGACAAGGTTGTGTAAATATTTATTTTCATGGTCTCATGATTTCTTGGAAAATTTCATGAGCACTTGAAGGATATGTTTATAGATTATCTCTGGGGTAGAGTGACCTGGGAATTATGATCTCGTTATGAGCATTGTACCTTTGAGATGGAAATAGAAAGTTGAGTTATCCCAGTGATTCAGGATGATTTTATAAAAAGGATCATGTGCTGTGTCATGGAAAATCTAGATTAGTTTTGGCGTTTATGCTTGATACTGATGATGCACATGGACTTGACTCAGGAGAAGAATCACATGTATTTATAAAAGTGAATATGATATAGTGCACCTATTAGAATATGGGTTTCCTATCTTCTTGTGATCCACTTGCTAAAAAAGTGTTTTGAACATGTCTAGGAACTAGGTTCGATGGTGATGGAGTGTGTGTTGTGAGATGTTTTCCATTCTCAATAACACGACAACTGGGGAACTTCTAAGGTGGGGAGCATTACGTCAGTTGTAAGAAATGTGTCCTTCCAAGTAGAAGGAACATGATCATAAGGGGCCATTTTAAAATGTTTAGAATGTGCATAGGTCCTTAATAGAACATTTGGATGTCTGTTTTCAAGGTGATTTCCAAGGGAGATCCTACCTTAATGAGTCTAAAATGCCAAGTAGAATGGTCATATTGGCCTTGTTAATGAAAGACCAATGGAAGCATGAGTTAGGTCTAGAATTAGGTGGTATAGAAATGTACACCTGTTGCGTAAGAAAAGTTTTATATACACCAGTTGTGTGGGGTACTATTTGGATAACTGGTTAGTGTGTGGCTGAGTGAGAGATAAGGATTGATGGTTTCCTTTTGACATTTTTAGGAATGGAGACTTAGATCTTGAGTAAATTCATTAGACTGCCAGTGGTATGTTCTATCTTGAATTTAAATTGGGCACCATAAGGCTTTTAACCTATGTTGGAACCAGAAAATCATGGTAGGGAGATGTGGCGTTAGGTGCGGGCTAAGGTTATTATAGCCTATTTAAAATATGATAATGACTCAAAAGGATTAATACACACCTTCTGGTGACATCTTAGTGTACTCAAAAATTAGTGATGATCATGACCCCTATCTCAACCTCATCCTAAGTACGCTGAGAGAGCATCGATTATACGCCAAGATAAAACAAATCAAATTCCATTTCTATTTTTATGTATGGACTCCTTGGAAAAGCGCTTAAGGAGTGGTTTAAAGGAAGCCTTATGGTGTGAATTCCACCCTAGGTAGTTGGAAGATAACCCCCTAGAGAGAAGGGTCTTGATAATACGAGACTTATCATTGGACAGTCATTTTGGAACTTGTATTCCATTTGATAAAAAGAACAAGTAATGGTTCAATTAGAAGATATCACCAAAGGTTGGTTATGGTATTTGGTGAATGTGATCAATGAGATCTCGATATGCCTCCACTTAATGGCATTGGGATATATATTTTGAAATGTGCTAACCTTCTAAGCTAAGAATTTTTGAGAATAGTTTGCTGGAGGTGGTTCATCTAGACCTCCCTCAAAAGGTGGTATACGGTCATTGTGGAACTATTTCATGCATGCCATGGGTTTAGGTGGGTGTCATAGAAAGGGTCGTATAGTCACTTCAATAGAAGAAAAATTGAACAATTTTTTAGTAGGGTTAATAGGAGTTGACCGTTGAGATCGCAATGAGGGGAAGAAGTAGTGTCCTTGACCATAATCAAAAGTATCATTTGGATGAATGTGTTGGGAGTGTTTTTGGAACACTACATACTTCATTCGATAAGAAATTATGACGGTTCAGTTACTGTGATTCATAATTGGTCATTCAAAGTTTTAGACCTAAGGTGGAGAGTGCTTTAGGCTACTTGATGGAAGAGAAGATGAAGGTATTATGTCTCAGGTTAGATGAGCACGAGTAATATTTGTCTAGTCATTTAATCCTCATTTACAATTGTTGGATCGAGTTTAAACTGTTTATGTGTCGTATGTTTAGAGTGACTCATGGAGGTATGTTGAGTATTTGAAAATGAAATGTGGCAATTTGAATGAAACTTCATGACCCAAGTAGTTCAAGTGTTTTTTTTGTTTTCCAAGAATTCTAGGGGCTGATAAGTTCTAAGGTGGGGATATTGTAACATTCCATGTTTTGAACCGGGTTAGTATTTCTAGGTGAGTTTGAACTTTTAATTTGGTGGAAGTTCTAAATATTAAATTGGGTCCTAAAATGTAAATTCGAGCACTAGATCACTTAAAAGTGATTTTTTTATGAGGGTTAAGGTATGAGTAATTCCACAGAAGTTTGGATGAGTTTTGAGAGCACTAATCCCTAAGAGATCTCTTTTTGAGAGAAACAAGCTGGATGCATGGATTGTTTAAATCATGCAGCCCCTCAGAAGAAACCATGTGGCCCTTTAAGGGGTGTCACACAGTTTTATAAAACTTTCAAGGTGGGTCACATGGTCATGAAAAATTTATACAGTCAATTTCAGAGGTGTTTTCATGGGATACATCAAGTTTTCCCAACCATGTTCCTAGCTACATGGTTAGTGACACTTAACCAGTAGCAACACACGTTTTTCACATGGTTATTCCAAGAAATGCAGCCAAACCATGTAGGGTATTACTCTTAAGAAGTGTTGTATGCATGGTTAGCACACGATTAGAAAAACCCTACATACTAACTATGCACCTCTTTAAAAAGGGAAAATCAACCATTTTTACCCTCCACCCTTAAATGGATTTTACCCATTTTTCCCTCTAATTCACACCCAACATGCCCCCTGTGTGATCTCCTCTTCCTCCCTCTTCCACGGGTGGATTTCCTTCATTCTTGGTCTGAATTTAACATTGTCAGTTGTGTTGGAAGCCTCTTGGAAAGTATAATAATTATATATCTTCCTTTTTCAGTTTCTCTCACAGTATTAAATTATATCTTTTTGCTATATAATTCATCCTATTTCTAGTGTGTTTGTTAGATCTTCCATTTTATCTCATTTTGGCTCAAATCAAAGCCTGATAATGGATGGGTGGACTATCCTAAGTATGAGGCAGGTGGTATATATTCCTTCCCATTAAAGTTATACTGTTTATAGAATATTTACATTGTGAAATGCATCATAATTTTCCATGCATTCCCTCTAAAATGTGAAATGAATTTAATTAAATTGTTAGACCATGCCTTTGGTTACCTTAGACCCTATAGTATGGTTGAAGGTGATGACATCAACTCTAACCACCCTTCAAGGTGATTTCAATACAATTCCCTTATGGTTTCTTATCTTATTTATGCTGAATCCACCCTTTTATGTGTATTATTTATATGTGAATAGTTTAAGAGTGTTTCTTACTCTATATCACCTTTTTAAGTGTGTTGATTTTTTCCTTATTTAAGAATTGAGTTAATTAAATTGAATGTAATGGTTTGATGATTAAACTAATAATTTATAATAAAACAACCTTTGAGGTACACTATTTTCTAAATAAAAAAGGAACTGATAAATAAAAACGTGATTGGATGGTTTGAGTTAAGGTATGGGTGCTTCCCATGACCTCCCTATTAATTGATAACAAATATGACTTAATCATAGTTGAATTGTTAATGTCATGTAATGTACTATTTGTCCTTAAATTATATTATGGAATGATTAAGTAAATGTCCTCTTAATTAATCATAATTGAAGCAATGAATGTAATTCTTATGGTCATGACCATTTTTATTACTTGAATTTAAATATTTAATTGAATTACATATTCTTCGAGTGATACTTGGGTTCCTTTTTATGGAATGCCTTGGATGGGATCATAGGCTATTTGAATTTATATGTACAATGAGTGATACTTGTGTTTCCTTTTATGGAATTCCTTCGATGGTCTCATAGGATATTTGAATTTATATGTACCATGAGTGATACTTGGGTTTCCTTTTTATGGAACATCGAGGACAAGCTCATAAGTTACTTAAATTATGTTACGCTTTGAGTTCTACTCGAGTTTCTTCATTACATAACTCCATAAACGGGCTCATAGGATAGATGAATTTAATTATTCCTTGAGTGATACTTGGGTTTCATCATTATGGTACACCTTGTATGTGATCAAAGGAAAATTAAGAGCTAAAAGTGATACTTGGGTTTTCTATGAAAAAAAACTCACCTTTTAGAAACTTCCTTCTTCCAAATAGTTTAGTCTATAATTTTTGTTTTTAATCTAATATGAATCATAAATAAATAAAATAACAGGACATAAAATGATTTTATAGTAGTTTGAGACTACAAATAATTTCTCATAGTTAACTCCACCAACATCCATTGCAGGTTTGGTGATTTGTATTGAAATCCTTTTCCTCAGCATCTCATAGATAAGTGCAAGAAACTAAAACTTGATGTACAAGGTTATAAGATATTTTACTAGGATTTACATCACAAGAACTAACCTCAACCTCACTTCCACACGTAGTATGATAAGTGTGAACTTACATTAGAAATATAAAAGATTTATAAATTTGAGTGTAGTTGAAAGCACTTAGTTGTGAACTTCAGTAACCGAAAGTTGATGAATCTTTTTCCATAAAAAATGTATGTCTTCAAAGTATAGCTCTAAAAAAGATATTTAGTTGTATATTGATATTAAATACAATAGAAAAAATCAATAAAATTATCTTATTTTTTCTTCTTTATTTTCAATTACATTACTAATATGGAATTTTAGTACTTGTAGAATGAAATAGAAATTGTAAAGAAATATAAATACAAATGTTCATGTAAAATCCCAAATCTTTTATAGGATTGAATTACTATATTCATTTATATGTGTATGTATTATGTTATATTGTATCTAAAATCTTATATTAAGATAGAATATATATAATATTCAATAATTAATTGAGTTAAACAAGTTCAAGATCTTCTCCATGAAAATTGGAATCCATATAGTTGTTGCAAACCTTATTTCTAGAAATAAAATATTGAAATAAACTTAGTCAAAATATTTGTAAAATCCATAAATTTTTAAATGAACTACTTCAAGGTTGATAAATATTATCCTATAAAATAAAAATGATAGAGTCTTCCACAAAAATATCTAAACTTTGAATTTTACACCATATGTAACATTTACTTCAACATTAATATAATATGTAAGGTATTATTCCTCTAAAACATAAGAATAATAGTTTTCTTCAATACACAATATATTTTCCTTAAAACATAAGATCTTTGACTAATAAATATGTTTTTAAACTTAGATAAAAACTCAAAAAAGGTTTTTTTGTGACTCCTATTGAATATGTAAGTTTTCTTTGTCTATACGCAAAATTCAATAATTTTTCAACTTCTAACATAGAAGAAAAATTATAAAACTTCATGGATATATAAGATATATATCTATACACATAAGATATTTTCCTTTGTGAAATATCCAATACCTAAGAAATATTTATACACACCATAGGATATGTAAAGTTTTATACTTTAAAAAATTCCAGAACATAAGATTTTATTCTATTTTTCAATGAATACATAATATATACTCTTCAATACGCAATAGTAAATTCTTCAACTCAAAATATGATAAACTCATAATAATATTTCCACACTGAGAAACTTTACAAAAAATAATAAATAAACTTAAATTCACTTAAATTATATTCATTGAAAAGAATAAGGGATTTTTTGAATGTCAAAACTTAGAGTGTATGAGAGAATATTGTGCACTACAACTGTCCATCAATCTTCCCATTTTTTATGAAAAAAACCCATAAAATAAAATCAAAAAATTATACAGATTAAGAAAATAAGAATATAACTATAATAATAAAAATTATCAAAAGAATAAAATCACATGTTCCCACCTTAATTATTTATTATCTCCCTTATTGTGATATTAATTTTTTTTTATAAGTGGGTATAACACATCTATATTTTACAATAAAATGAAAAATATTAGAATATAACACTAAATAAAATAAGAATTTGGAAGTGAATTGTATTAATAAATAACAACTAAAATTCAAAGTTATCATTTTAGTGTGTAATATAAATGTGTTATACCCTCTTATATAACTTACACTAAATAGAATAGGAATTTGGTAGTAACTTGTATTAAGTAACAACAACTAAAATTCATTGTTAAATGAAATGGAGAAATAAACAAATAAAGAACTAGAAATAAGTGGATACATTAGTAATTTGAATTTGGGATCTGGTTTTGGATGTAAATGAGTAGGGTATTTTTTATAACACCCTAGAATATTAAAAGATTAAAAGGATAAATGTTACTACCCATGTCAACAAGGTACACCTTTCTGTTCAAGAGCCTACCTGATTAGAACTCTACAGTTAAATGTGCTTAGAAGTACACTGGAAAGAATATGTGTTGGCCTATGGAGAAAATAATTAGTCTAATGATATGTTTGGGTATGTGGGTGGGCCCTATGGAGGAAACTAGATATATGTGGGCAAATCACACTAGAAAGAATATGTATTAGATTATGGGGATAGTCATTATTCTTATGATCTATTTGGTCATGTGGGTGGGACCTAGAGAGGGAAACACATATCTGTCGGGTAACTGGTGGCTCCTGCATGTCTATAACCTAAAATACATGTCAAGTTGGGGTGTTTTTCTAGTTAGTGGGGCCCAGTTATTACATTGGTATTAGAGGAGGGACCCTTCTAGAAGTGTAGTGGCACTGCCTGGGTTGATATGTAGGGTATACAATGAGGATGTTGTGATCCTGGGGGGGGGGGATGTAACACACCATAATGTTAAAAGGATAAATCTTACTACCCATGTCAATAAGGTGCACCTTTCGTTTTATGAGTTTACCTGATTAGAACACCACAATTAAACGTTCTTGGATTTTAGTAGTGATTAAGATGGGTGACCACCTAGGAGGTTTCCCATGGTGTGTGTGAGTGAGGAAAAATCACACTAAAAAGAAAATGTGTTGGCCTGTGGGGAAATTCATTAGTCTGATGATCCATTTAGGCATGTGGGTGGGAATTATGAAGGGAACCAGGTGTCTACAGGGAAATTGGTGGTACCTAGATTTCAAGGACTCAACAACCATGTTAACGAGGGTCTATGATGTGGTGGGGACCATATATTATATTAATATTTCTCAAAAGTTATAGTGGCAGGGGTAAAAGGTTGAGGTTAATATGAGGAGGAACCATATTGGTGCCTTGAATCTCCAATAAATTAAGGTCTATATATGGTCCTTATTATAGTTCTATCAATTTATACACTGATTTAAGATACCTATTTCATTCTCTTAGACATATACTTAGTTTTCCAAGACCAAATATTCTTAGACTGAGAAAAATTAGGATCAGAACTTGAAGAAGGTTTTAGTAACATAATTATAAAGTCATCATGAAATTTTTGATGGTGTTTAGATTCTTCTACAAATCTTGACCATTAATAGTTAGGATCATCAATTGGTCTCTCATGGTATGATTTGTGATTTTCAAGTTTTTTTTTGAAATTGGGATTTTTATGTAGAAAGTTTTTCAAGTGGAATAGATCCATAATTATTTTCTATTATCTAGTAATTTTTTTCCAAAACCCTATAATCTTAAATAATCCTCTTCCTTGATATAGTCATTTATAATGTCATAACCCTAACTTATAAAATATCCATGGGAATTATGTATCTTCTTCATATCTTCTCTTCCAAAAAAATACATATAAAATCGAACCAAGGACAATGAAAAATATAAATAAAATGTGTTGGAAAGTGGGGGTAATCATAAGTTTGATGATTCATTTAGGCTTGTGGGTGGGACCTAGGTAGGGGACCATGTGTCTGTGGGGAAATTGGTGGTACCTGGCGGGATATAACCTAACAACCATGTCACATCAATGGTTTTGTTTTGAGGTATCTTCTATTTTATGTTTTGTTGTATCTTTGTATCATAGATTTCATGGGCGTTTTTGTGAAAAATGGAGGTTTTTGGATCAGGAATTAGGAGGAGAACGGTTGGCACATGGTTAGTAGAAACCATGCACCAGCCCATTTGAATCCACGAGACATGGAAAATGGAATTGTTTATGTTTCATGGCCTAGTTCATGGGCGTGCGGGCTAAATGTGTGCCTAGGACAATAACACTATTTGAGGTGAACGACTAGGCACAAAAGTGTGAACCCTCCACTAGGAAACCATGCAACGTATTTTCCTCTTGGATAGAGGTGGTGCATGGTTGGCACACAGTTTGGAAAACTGTACGACCAAACCATGCAGCCTGGTAGATCATTAAAAATATTGAAATTCTCATTTCCCCCTCCTCAATTTTAACCCCAAATCCATTCTAACTCACCCCATTCGGTCTCCCTGTCCCTAGGTTCAACTAACCTTCCTCCTTTATCCCTTTTACTTCCATACTCAGGTGTTTTTACTGTCGAATATTTAATAAACCTTCAAGTAAGCCTCCTCTTCCCTCTTCTATTCTTCTTTCTTGGTCTCTTATTCCTTCTCTCTTGAGTTATATCTTCCCCAGCAGATTGATTGACCTAAAGTGGGTTCAAAATTGATTCTTTGGGTTAGATATTGATGGTTGTGGTGTGTTCTTGACTTTATAGGATATCATTTTGGTGAAATTGTGATTTCCACCCAGTTTCTATAAGTTTCCAAGTGAAAGGTAGGTGGTTCCAGGATTTAACATTGTTATATGATTTTTTATTCTTTTTATGGTCTCTAAATGAGTTATATTATTTTTTTAGGTGGTGAGAATCATGTTTTCAAATGGTTTTGGTGTTCATAAGGGTTAAAGGATAATTTTACAATTGAAAATGGTTGTTTTACATGTGTGTTTATATTGTTGGAAGTGGGTATGTATAAGAGGTGGTTCATGTGACATAGGAAAAAAGGAATTTAGCATAAGGTAATCCAAGGTATATAGGTTGGGAGACTAGGTCTAGTATATTAGGTGAGTCAGTAGGGCCGAGTCCTGGTCTCCCTAACAGGATTACATAAGAACACTAAATAAAAATATGTGTGATGGGGATTGGTGTCTTGAGTAGGGGAGTTGTTCCTGAGAGATGTTTTGATCACTAAGAGTATGAGGATACTAGAACCCCCCTAAACCTAGTACCTTAGGGATTTCTCATGATTCTTATGCTATTCTTACCATTCATCTTGTTGTATTATTTTATTTCTTTTTCTTTTAATTTCAAATAATGTTTCCATTTTTAAAAATGTATCTTTTTTTTCATAAAAAATAGAATTTTAATTTGTCCTATAATGTTAATGCATGTAATCTATTGTGGTGGTAACCTAATTGGAATTCTGGATCACACCCTACATACACCCTTGACTATACGTAGACCTTGTTATGTTTAACCCAAGTAAAAGAAAATATTTTTGAGTTGGTGATGGTGGATCTGGTTTCTAGTGTCTTCTTCTTTTAGTAGGTGTTGGTGGAGGTGGAACAAGGGTGTTGAACCTATTATTTAATGGATTATTGATTCTGTAGTTGGTTTCCATCACTTTTTTTTGTTTATTTTGGTTTTATTTGTAAATGTTATATGCTTAACTTGATAATTATGTTTTTGGTTTTGGATATTTATTTGATGTGATGTTCTATTTTTGGGATTGGTTATGGTTAATTATTATGGGAGAAATCATTCCCAAATGTGATGTTTAATGCACAAAAACTAGTTTCTAGCCCATATGGATCAATAATTTCCTTTATTCCATGACATGTATTGGGTCGGGTGTTGGGTTGGATGGAAGCTCGACTTGGTTTGTGAAAAAATGGCACTAGTGCCATGTTTTTCCCTTTCTTTTGGCTATGTTATTTAGGAAAGTTTGGATGGACCAGATATTGGATTATCAGGGCTTGAGGTACTGGTTTTGAGTGGGGTTTCTGGCCATCACACCTCGTAACAGGCCTTGGGTCACTATAGGATGTTTGGTATTTGTTGTGATTTATCCTTCAGGTGTTATGTATAAGATGCTGACTGTGCATGGACACCGAGCTGGGGTGGAGTGGTTTGACTTCTTATTGTGATTGTTATGGTTTTTTCTTGATTTATGGAAGTGTTTGAAATTGGTTGTTTCTAAAAATATTTTTTAGATAATTTTGATGGTTGCCTTGTGTTTTTTGGTTGATGTAGCATCATGTCTTCCCAGAGACTTCCTATGCAGCCGTGGGAAGTGACTGGAGAGAGTTCTCTCTCACTAGTTGAACTGATATTAGTGGAAGTCATGGTTCGAGATATCTAGGCATTAGATCAGGGAGCGGGATCTGGTCCTTATCATGCTAAGGAATCCAAAATAGGCCTAGAAAAAAAAATCTTAGGATTTTCTTAAGAAAAAACTTCATTCCTTTCAGGATAGCACAAACCCCCAAGAATATGATGACTAGGTTGAAAAGATCAAGATTTTTTTTTGGATATTTTGATACTCCTGAGGTGTTTAAAGTGAAGTGTGTTTCATTCATCTTATAAGGTCTCAGTCTCAGGTGGTGGGACTTAGTGGTTTAGGTAGGGAAACATGATTAGATGGGCTGGAAAGACTTCAAGGCTGTCTGTAATTAGCAGTATTTCCCTAAGACCTTGTCCCTTTCCAAGACCCAAGAGTTCTTGAATCTTCACCAGGGGAATGTAATGTGTTGGAATATGCCAAATGTTTCATAGAGTTGGTTTATTTTACACACTAAGTGGTTTATAATGAGTAGTTAAAGGTTCATAATTTTGATATGGGGTTATGTTTGGACATTCTATCCTTGATCTTCTTATTTAAGCTAAAGATGTATGCCAAGATAGTTGACCGATCACTGATGGCGGAGATCAATCATGCTATAAAGTTTTGTTTTCTTGGGAATTTCAAGTATTGAGTCAGGGTGGTAGCGGTTCATCTAATAAGAAAAGTAATACTGATGATTAGGAGAAGAGGTGAGGTGATAGATCAGGCCACCCATCCCAACCTCCCTCATCTATGACTAATGGTGGTGGGTCAATTATATGCTACCAGTGTGGGAGTCTAGGGAACATATGAGTAGTGTTTTTAGCTCCACCTATCCATTTCAATTAGTGTGGGAACTTGGGGAACTTGTAGAGATTCTTTAAGGGTGGGATTCCAACTCAGAGTGGTGCAGGTTCCTCAACCCACAGGGAATTTTCATCTTAGTCTGAGGTATCCAAGGATATGAGTTCTTGATCTGTTGGGTGTAGTGGAAGGGATGGATCTTCTTATGGGAAGATTCATATCAATGTAGAGTCGTAAGTTACTAATCAGTCTCATGAATTGAAAGAGACGAAGCACCTCCATTCAATGGATTAAGTTCCAGTGAAATTAGATGTAGGACCTATGACTGTATGAGTTACTATATTAATTACATAATCTATAACTTTTGTTTTATTTTAAATGAATACTTCTAATTATTTTATTTCTTACCATATTGTGGAGTTGTTAAAATTGCATATCAATCTCATGCCTTATGCGATGGAGTTGGTGATGCCGCTAAGCAAAAAGAGAGAGTCGGGTTTTAGGTGTCCATCCTATGATCTCACTTTGTCAGGGGTTGAGCTAGAATGGGATTTCATGGCTCTGGAAATAGACCTCTTTGATGTGATCCTCAATATGTATTAGATGGTGCATTTCAAGGTGCACATTTATTATTATCATTGGTGAGTGAGATTTGTGGCACCTGATGGGTGTACCCAGGTTTTTCAAGGTGAATAGGATCCTTGGTCATGGCGTGATGGACCTCCACTTCAGAAGTTAGGAAATATTTTTTCTAGGTATATTATTTCATAATGGAGGATTAGGGTAGAGGTTCTAAGGATGGATTACCTCTTGTAGTGTATGAATTCCCAATGGTGTTTCCAGATGATTTCTCAAGGTTTCATCTGGAGAAGGATGTGGAATTCACTATCTATTTGGAATTGAGAAAACAACTGATATATCTTCCCTAATATCGTATGGACCCCACTGATTTGAGGGAATTGAAGATACATTTAAATGATTTCTAATCCCAAGGATTCATTTGCTCAAGCGTATGTCCTTGGGCCACCTTATTCCTATTTGCTACAATGGCTGATGGATCCCTCCAGTTGTTCATCAATTATTAAAAGTTTAATAAAGCAACATTTAAGAACAAATACCCCTTTACCCACATTTATGACCTTTTTGATCAAATCAAGGAGTCAAGGTGGTTCTCTAAGATTAACCTGCACTCTGGGTATTATGAGGTCAGGGTGGAGGAGTCGGATGCTCCTAAGATGGACCTCCAAAGTAGATATGGAAACTTTGAGTTTTTTTCATGCCTTTCGAGTTAATGAATGATTTAGAGATATTAATGGTTCTTATGAATATTTTGTTCCATCAGTACCTAGATTCATTTATCATCATGTTTGTGGATGATATCCTGGTATACTCTAGGACCAAGGAAGATCACGAGCGGCACTTGAGGATTGTTCCAGGCACTCTTTGAGATCACTGTATTTTTGGTAATCTCTCTAAGAATACCTTTTATATTCAAGAGGTAATGTTTTTAGGCCATGTGATATCATAACATGGGCTTTCAGTGGACCCCAAGATGATCAAAGCTGTGATCTCATGGGATTAGATTAAAAATTTCTTTGAGATCAGGAGCTTTTTGGGCAAGGTCAGGTATTACAGGTAGTTTTTTCATGATTTATCTCAACTTGTTTCACCCATGACTACACTTACCCAGAAAGGAGTAAGGTTTTAATGGATCCCAAGGTGTTAGGAATTCTTTTAAGAGCTTAATTTTTTTTACCAATGACCTTGTTTTGATTTTACTGGAATCTAGAAAGAGATACATGGTATTCGGTGATGCTTCAGGTATGGGTCTTGGGTGTGTGTTGATGTAGGATGACCCTAGGGTGTCTTATGGATCTTTCCAAATTCAACTACATGAAATAAATTATCTGTCCCATGACTTTGAATTAGTGGTAGTGATGTATAATTTTAAAACATAGATTCACTACCTCTTTGGGGAGAATATTTTAGTCTACTCATACCATAAGATCTTAGCCTACATTTTCTCTTAGAAGGATATGAATTTTAGGTAGAGTTGATGGGTTGATTAATTTCAAGGGTTTTATTTTTATATCATCTATACCACTGGAAAAGGTAATGTGGTAAAAGATGTCTTGAGCAAGAAAATTCCATTGCAATCTATCAAGGAGTCTAGTGATGAGTGTGTTGTACCCCTCTCTCTTGGATTTTAATGATCTCAATCACTCTCATCGTGTTATAACTTGTTTTCAAGTTTGTTTGATGATTGGAAAAAGGTTGCCAAAAGAGTTGGCCCAAGAAGACTGGAAAAAGGACTCTCTGAGTCCACCGGCCAACCGGTGGATTACCACCGGCCAGCCGGTGGTCTCTGACAGAAGCAAAGCTCTCTGCCAGGTGCCACCGGTCAGCCGGTGCCTGACCACCGGCCAGCCGGTGGAACCAGACAGTAGGCTTTGCCTACTACCAGGTTCTACTGGCCAACCGGTGTTTGGACCACCGGCCAGCCTGTGGAACCAGACAGAGAGATTGCTCTCTGTCTAGACCACCGGCCAACCGGTGTCTGGACCACCGGTCAGCCGGTGGAACCAGACAGAGAGCTTGCTCTCTGTCTAAGACCACCGGCCAGCCGGTGGCCCAGCACCGGCCAGCCGGTGGAGCCCAGACAGAAATCTCTTCCTTCTGTCTGGTGCACCGGTCAGCTGGTGGCCAAACACCGGTCAGCCGGTAAGCCCAGTCAAACTAGCCGTTGGGCTTTGACTGAACTTGTACTTTTGACCCCTAACGGCTCCGGAAGCCCTCCAACGGCTATATTGAAGTATTTGGGGATATTTCTCCTATAAATAGACGAGGATGGATGCCGGGAACACCACCAAAACATTGGAATGATATTTTGATCCCTTGAAGCTCTAACGAGAAAACTCTAAGGCTACTTGTGATCTACCTCCATCCTTGAGGCTTGGGCTACCTCTACATCAACTACTCTCACACTCTTGGCGCTCAAGGCTTCCTCAAGTTTGTTGTAATCTATTTATTTCAATTGTTTAGTTATTCATTGGGTTTGTATTAAAACAAACCACCCTTTTCTTCCTCACTTTCATTTTGGGTTTCTTGCTACAACCATCATAAAAAAGCAAGCTGTACGAAGGTGATCTAGCCTACCTTAAAACGGCTAGTGGGTTTCTTGCTACAACCATTAAAAAGCAACCTGAAGTAAATCTCTCAACGGTTGAGTTGGGAGCAGAGACATAGGCTTTGGTTTAAGCCGAAATCCGTTATCAAATTGTGTCTTGCCCCTTTTTATTTCCGTTGCATTTATAAATTGTTTTTAAATTGTTAATTATATTTTAAAAGGCAATTCACCCCCCCTCTTGCCATCACTCTCCGACCAACAGAGTGAACCTTGATTGGTATTTTCTCCCAAATGCATTTGTAATATAAGGAGCATAGTGGAGGAATGTTCTTGACTAGTGTTTAGTTGACCCCCTCTCTTATAGATTTGATTTGGGAAGAACAATCGAGTGAAGAGATATGTTGGAATTCTATGCAGTTCCTAAATGGTGTGGAGGTTCCTAACAAATGGCCATTGTCTTCCAAGGGAGTTATTTTCTTTAAGGGTCGCTTCATGGTACCATTTTACTTATAGAAGGTGGTAATGTAGGATATCCACCAGTCTTAATGGGTTGTTCATTCTAGGTCCACCAAGATGTTTTATGATGTGCATCACCAATACTGGTGAACATGTATGAGGTGAGATATAACTGACTTTGCATCTAGGTGTTATACTTGTAAGCAGGTTAAAGCTGATCACTAGAGGCCCTCTAGTTTTCTAGAGTCACTCCCTATTCCTATCAGGAAGTGGGACATGGTTTACATGGATTTTATCATTGTTTTTCCTTGTACATACCAGGGAAGATATGCAATTTGGGTAGTTATTAACCATCTGACCAAATCATTGCATTTAATTCCAATTAAGGACTCAACTAAGGTGTATGAGATGGGTCAGTTGTATATTCAGGAGATAGTGAGCATTTATGGTGTACCATCAGCTATAGTTTTAGACAGGGACCCCTGATTTACCTCTTAGTTATGGGAATTCCTTCATAAGTCAATTAGGTCACAGGTTAAACTTAGAATGACATACTATCCTCAAATGAATGGTTAAAAGAAGCGGGTGAATCAAATATAAGAAGACATGCTCCGTGCATGTGTGTTAGGCTTATTAGGTTCATGGGATAACCATTTTGGATTGGTTGAATTTTCATATAATAATAGTTACTAATCTTTGATTAAAATGGATCCCTTTGAGGCACTTTATGGTCGGACCTATCAGTCACCTTTGTGCTAGAAAAAAGTGGGTGAGAATTATTTATTGGGACTGATCCTAGTACAAGAGATGTTTGATAATGTTTGATTAACTAGGAAACATTTTTTGATAGCTCAGAGATTCCATAAGTTCTATTTTGATCAGCGGTACTGAGCCTTGGAATTCTCAGTGGGTGAATAAGTGTTTCTGAAGGTGGATCCTCACTTAGGTCATCATTATCTTGGTAAGTAGGGAAATATGATGTCGAGGTTTATCAGATCATTTGATATTACCAAGAGAGTTGGTAAGGTGGAATATTTGGTTAGCTTTGTCGACCCAGTTGATGTCAACTCATGATGCATTCTGTGTCTTGTAATTGAAGAAGTATAACACAGACCCATCTCATATGATGAATTAGAATGGATTGGATCTATAATCTGAAATTTTTGGGTTTGAGAGACTGGTATGGATTGTGGATTCACAAGAAAAAGTGATTCGAGGGAAATACATACAGTTGGTTCGAGTTCTTTGGAAGCACGACAATGATGATCATGATACATGGGAGAGAAAGTAATGGGTGGAAGAGAAGTATCCACATTTGTTCTCTGATCAGACTTCAGAATGAATTTCTGAGGGTGAAAAGTTTTAAGTAGGGTATAATTGTCACATATGTGATTTTTTGATGTATTTTTTCTTTTATTTTTGGTTCTATATTTTTCTTATAGCTTTCCCAAGTGTTTTTGAGAAAAATGGCAGTTTCCAGGCTGGGCAGCAGGAGGCACATGGTTTGTGCTTGTTAAGTTGAAACTATGTGTTATCCCATTTGAAACCATGCAACCTGGATAGTGACACTGTACAGGTCTCATGGTCGAGCACATAGGCATGCATGATAATTGTGTGTCTAGAAAAGTGGCATTGTATGAGGTGAACAGTTAGGTGCACAAGCATTCACCCTTCCCCAAGAAACTGTGTGATATCTTTTCCTCTTGGAAAGAGGTGTTGCACAATTGGCACATGGTTTATAAAACTATGCCGCAAAACCATGAATCCTTCTAGATATTTTAAAATGATGAAATTACCTTTTGTACCTCCCTTATTTTAACCCCAAATCCACCCCAACTCTACCCATTCGGTCTCCCCAGCCCTAGACATGCCCCCTCCTACTTTCTCCCTTGGGCTTCCATCCTTGGGTGTTTTTGGTGTGTAATCTTTAAGAAAACTTTAAGTATGCCTCTTCTTCCCTCTTATCTTATTCTTTATTGGTATATTCTTCATTATATCTTGAGTTATATCTTCTCTAATGGATTGGTTGACCTAAAGTGGGTTCAACCTTGATTATTTTGGTTAGATCATGATGGTTGTGGTGTGTTATTTCCTTTATAGGGTTTCTCTTTAGCGTGGTTGTGATTTCTACCTAGTTTATAAAAGTTTCCAAGGGATAGGTAGGTGGTTCCATGATTTAAAATTGTTACATGATTTTTGGTATGGTTTTTATGGTCTCTAAATGATTTCTATGATTTTTTTGGTTGGTGCGAGTCATTTTTTCAAATGGTTTTGGTGTGGGTAAGGGTTGACAGATAATTTTACAATTTAAAATGGTTGTTTTCCATGAATATTTCTATTATTGGAAGTGTGTATGTGCAAGAGGTGGTTCATGTGACATAGGAAAAAAGGAATTTTGAACAATATAATCCAAGGTATCTAGCCGGATAGACTAGGTCTAGTACGTTAGGTGAGTCGGCAGGGCCAAGGCTCAGTCTCCCTAACAAGATCATGGAACAACACCAAATAAACATATATGTGATGGGGATTGGTGGCTCAAGTAGGGCTGTTTCACTTGGGAGATGGATTTATCACTGAGAATACAAAGATCCTAGGACCCTACTAACCCTAGTTACTTAGGGATTCCCAGTGGTTTTCATTATATGATTATTTTTCAACTTGTTTTTCATGACCCAAACCAAGCCAGGGCTCGAGTCGCAACTACCCCAAGCCTGCCTCCATAGTCCAGGGGGTGGAGACAAGCACTGAAGGCAAAAATAAACTCATGGAGGCCTTTTCCTAAAACCTACACACACACACAAACCACTCAATGAAAAAGTGTATAAGAAAGTATAAAAAAGTGTGAAACTACTATAAGGTAAAGTGAGCATCCATGAACCTCTATATAGTACAAGAGTACGGTAGTTTCAACTAAAAAGTAAAGGGGAAAACACACACCCAAACTAGAAACCTATCCCAACCTAGAGAAAACTGAAAGAGAGTAAAAACCGAGAGATCCCCACTCTTGAATCCCAACTATGACCACCATACATGGTCCAAGCAGCCTGTAACCCTATGCTCTTCTATAGTCATGATCAAACTGTCCTCTATCTGCAAAAGACATGATACGTGTTGGGTAGATCCCATGGAGGGGTGAGTATATGCATACCCAGTAGAACACCCAAAAAAGGTGAAGGGGGAGTAGTAATAGATACAACTGAAGAGAAGCAGTATATGGAACAAGGTATAGTAAAGGGGAATGGAAAAATTATAACTCAACATGAAAAATTGGGAAAGTAGGATCATCCAAAAACAAGGAGCTTGAAATGGTGAGGAGATGAACTCCTCATTGATTATTCATTATCTATGATCGGAGAATATACCCTTCCAACCATGAGAAGCCAGACATAGAAAGCACATGGTATACCCTGCACGTCTTTGCCTCTTTTATAAGGAGAGTAACCAAGACCCAAGGAGTGGGTACTATAATTGGAAAGATATATATATTCCCAATCAAAGAAACCTAAACAAGAGAGTAAGGGGATATCCATATCATAAATCATACCAAGAAGATGAGTAGCCAATAGTTCCATGGTAAATCCATCTGGGATACCCAACACCTCATGTATCTGCCCAGGAGACACAAGTCAAAGGGGCTCAAATCACCACACCTTGATACTATCCACTTTGGGTGGCACTGACTCACCTGCATGGTTTTAAGTTGTGTCATAAGGATGTGTCTCGGTAGGGAAAGAAACCCTCTTTATCATGAGTCCAAGGGTAAGTAAAACCATACCTCGCCACTGTGCATGGTTTCATGCACATATCTCCTCAGCTGAGACACATTGAAAATGTCATACACCCACTCTAGTTGTGGGGGTAAGGAGAGGCAATAAATAACCTCACTGACCCTCTGCATGATCTCAAACAACCCAATGAACCTTGAGGATAGCTTGCCTCCCCGGACGAACCTCCGCATTACATGTTATGGGGAGACTCTCAAGAAAACATGGTCTCCCTAATTGAACTACAAGGTCCTATGATGGTGATTTTCATAGGACTTTTATCTTCTCTAGGCTATCTTCATCCATTCACGAATGATATATACTTTCTCCATGGTCACCCACATAAACTTTGGGCGCACAAGAGAGGAATCTACAATCTACGTCTAACACAAGGGTAACCTACATGGTCTCCCATAAAAGGACTAAAAAGGTGCCATGCTGATGGTGGAGTGGTAGATGTTGTTGCACATGAAATCTATTAAAGGCAGGTGATCCTCCTAGATCTGGACAAAATCCAACATGCAAGCCCTCAACATATCCTCTAGAACCTTGATAGTGCGATCAGTCTACCCATCAGTCTGGGGGTGAAAGACTATACTCATCCATAGTTGGGTCCCGAACTCCACCAGTAGGACTCTCCATAATCATGATGTAAACCAAGAATCACAATCATAGACAATCATATAGGGTATCCCATGAAGGCAAATTATCTCTCATACATATAACTGCCCCAAAACCTCCATCGAACTCTGCTCCCTGATATCAAGGAAGTGCGCCGACTTTGCGATTTGGTCTACAATCACCCAGATGGTGTCATGGATTTTTGCTATGTGAAGAAGTCCTATGATGAATTCTATAGATATGTCATCTGACTTCCACTCTGGGATATTAATAGGCTGCAAAAAAACCCTCCAGAACCTGGTGCTCAACCTTCACCTTCTGATAGTTAAGTCATTATGAGATAAACTCAGCTAAACTTCATCTCATGCCAAACCACCAAAATTTCCTCTGAATATCCCTATACATCTTACCCTCACTAGGATGTACAACTAGGGGAGAAGTGTGGAACTCCTGCGTCACTTCCTCCTGCAGTGCAACTAGAACCACTATTCACCCCTAGAACAGGATCTCATGATTCCCTCCTTTAGAATATCCATATGGTGAGTTTTCAGTGGATATATGATCACGTAGAACCTCACAGTCAATATATCCTAGCTACAAATATTTCACATGCACAAGGAGAGAAGGAATCATCACCATTGATTGTAGGAAAACCGCACCCTCCTGTTCTATCAAGGTCAGCTGAAGGGAAGATAACTACTTCGAAGCTTCCTGATCTAGGTGATCCTAGGACTTCTTGTTAATAGAATCTTATAAAATGTTTCCCTTTCCTAAAGTATAGACTATCTTGAAGTCATAGTTCTATAGGAACTCCAACTAGTGTCACTACCCCAGGTTCAAGTCTCTCTAAGGGAAGACTTACCTGAGACTTTAGTGGTCTAGGTAGACCAAAATGCACTCTCCTAGAAGGTAGTGCATCCATATCCTCAAGGAAAAGACCACCACTACCATCTCAAACATAATTATTCTCCTAGGGTCTCAACTTCATCGACCCATATGTGATGACTGCCTATCATTTCATTAACACACAACCGAGATCAGCTCTCAAGACATCATAATATACTACGAACTCAACTCCTTCCTCTTGTAGCCTCAAAATTGGAGTGATCATCAGCCTCTACCTCAAAACCTAAAAGGCCTTATGGCACTACTCAGACTAGGTAAACAACTATCCCTTCCACATCAGAGTAGTCAAAGGGGATAAAATCCTAGAGAATTCTTCCATAAACTTTAGGTAGTACCCTACAAAGCCAAGAAAATCCACACCTATGACACATTATTAGGTAGATCCCAAGAAAGAACTACCTTGATCATTGCTGAATCCATGACTATACCTTGTTCGAAAATTTCATGACCTAGAAAGTGAACCTACTATATCTATAACTGGAATTTAAAGATCTTTCTATAAAGATAGTGCTCTTAAAGTAGATCAAGGACCCTCCTAAAATGATTTACATAATCCTCCTCTATCATAGAGTAGATGAGTATTTCATCTACGAAGATAATGAAAAAATGGTCTAAATAATGAAAGAATGCCTGGTTTATCAAATATATGAAAATATTAGGGGATTTTTTCACACGAAAAGGCATCACTAGGAATTCTTAGTGTCCATAATGACATCGAAAATCCAACTTTGGAATATCAGCCTCACAAACCTGCAACTGGTGATAGCCAGACCTGATATCAATTTTGGAGAACCATATCAAACCCCACAACTTATCAAAGAGGCCATAAATCCCCAGAAAGGGATATTTGTTCTTTATTGTGTCCTATTTCAGGTGATGATAATCCACGCAAATCCATAATCTTATGTATGCCTTCTTCACAAACAAAACTGGAGCTGCTTAGGAAGACACACTGGGTCTGATGAAGCCTTTCTCATAAAGGTCCTCCAGCTGCAACCATAACACCTGGAGCTCAGTGGGAGCCATATGATATGCTGTAGAAGATATCAGGGTATTACCTAGTTGTAAGTCAATGAAAAACTCCAACTCCCACCTTGGAGGTAGTACTAGAACGTCTTTAGGGAATACATCCATATAATTCTCCATAACTGAAGGGATATAGATGCCTGAAGAGTCTACTACACCAAGGGTTATAATCACTAGATGATGGGTGATATGATGTAACCTCTTGCTCACAACACCCAATCATCCCTCTAAGAGGTATCTCTCGTAAGAAATGGAGAACCTTGTACCATCAACACGTTGGTATCTAACTAATTTGCGGTGATAGTAAATCTATGATGAAACCATAGAAGTCCAATCCATGATCAAGATTATGTCATAGTTTCCCATTGTTATGACTAGTAGGTCCCACGTGAACCTCTCTCCTCCAAGCGATAACTTGCATTATCAGCAGATGAAAGATATAGAGGAAGCGTTCCTTGTGGGAACCTCAAGGCATAACTATTGTGCTAACATATCCTTTGATATATCCATATCCTACAACAATATTTGAGAGATAAAAGAATTGCTAGAACCTATATCTACTAATACTGAGGCAAAAGTAGAGTAAACATAGATCGTACCTCAGATCATCTCGTGTGTCGTAGGATCATAGACATCCAAAGCCTACTGCTGCCCGTGGACTCAGCTGCCAGCTCCTTGAGCCTGACATGGGGTGCCTGGTGGCGGTGATGGAAGAAACTCATACCATCATCTCCCAATTGCAACTCCTCCTGCTCCTCTGCCAGCTCTACCTCCTTGGGGACCACCCTATCCTTGCCTAGGAGATCCCTGATCACGGAGATACCTCTATCATGGTGGTCCATTCACTTCTTGTCTTGGATGCTCATCTCACCTAGTCAGGTCTTACCGTATCATGTGACCTAGACCATAACAAGTATAGAATCATCCCTCTTTAGGCTGAACTGGTGCTCTACGATTCTCCTTCACAACACGACCATGTCCCTGTGTATTCTCACAAAAGGGACTCCTGTTCTGAGATCTTTGGAATATGCTTGCTGCTGTAGACATATTAGCTCTATCACACCTATTGATAGCTACAACTATATGATACCCCTCTACTGGAAATCTCTCTATAACAAGTGCCCATTCTAGCACCCCGACATAGGTGGGGATGAACAAGGGAACCACACTAGCTTAATCTCTCTATGGTGTCCCTTCTCAAACTTCCATGCTTGGAAGTATACATCTTTGATCATGTCAAGGGAGTATAATGTAAGGACTATGAACCTATATGCGTACTCCACCACTGTCATCCCTCCCTACCGAAGCTCCATGAACTCTTAAATCCAAATGAATCACAAACAGTAGGGGTAGTACTCCTCATGAAACAACTGCTTAAAGTCATCCCATGAGAGTGTCAAATCATCTTGAATCTGGGTAAATAAGCTCCACCAGTGCCTGGATGCTCTGTGGAAAAGAATGGCTTCCAAATTCACCATCTGATTTTCTGGTGTTCAAACAATCCTGAAAACATAGACCACCGACTCCAACCAATCCTATGGTACTTGAGGATCCGACTCACCAAAAAACCCCAGCGGTCTTTGGTGCTGGAACTCATGGAGGGCACTTAGCCTATGCCCGTACTCATCCTGCTCTGCCAGGACTATCTATTTTTCAATGGGTGGGGGTACTATTACCTACCCAACGATTGGAAGGGGATCGAAATATGGACCCTGAATTGAGGTCTTGCCACTCATGGGGTCATCGTCATGAACTATAGCTAGTATCCTGGCTAGCTGTTGCCACAAAGGCATCTTGAAAATTGTCAAGGAGTACCGTGGTCAGATGAGCATATATATATATATATATATAATAATGGGGAGCTGACACAAGAAGTACAGTCAAATACTCGATCTTATATGATGCATGTACCATTGTTCTATGCAACAAATGTCTTAGGGTGCTGAGTTGACAAGTAGGTAATCAAGGTCCTAGTGAATGGCTACATCAGCCGCCCACACCATCAATGGACTCCCTGGGCTAATATCCACTCTCGATACACTTTGACACTATTTCTCTAATCCCAACCAATCCTTTTTAAGGGGTAATTCCCGAACAACATCCCAAGGAATGAACTTTCTTTGATACCACTCTATCATGACCCAAACTAAGCTGGGGCATGAGCCGCGACTACCCCAAGACCACCTTTATATGCTAGGGGGTGGTGACAAGCAGCGATGGTACAACTAAAATCGGGGAGGAATTTTCATAAAACCTATACACACATACACAACCCAATCAATGAAAAAGTGCAGAGGAAAAGTAAAAAAAAGTGAGAAACTTCTATAAGGTAAAATGAACATGCATGAACCTCTAGAAAACACAAGAGTACGGTGATATCAAATGAAAATTAAAGGGTAAAAACCCATGAAAAAACCAAAAACCTATCCCAACCTAGAGGAAACTAAAAGAGAGTAATAGCCGAGAGAGCCCCACTCCTGAATCCCAACTATGACCATTGTACACAGTCCAAGAAGCCTGTATCCCTATGCTCCTCTGTAGTCACGATCGACCTGTCCACTGTTTGCAAAATACATGACATGTGTTTCCCAGAGCCCGTGCAGGAGTGAGTATATACATACCCATTAAAATTCCACAAAAATTTTAAGGGGGGAGTATTAAGAGATAAAAATGAAGAGAAGCAGTATATAGAACAAGGTACAATAAATGGGAATGGAAAAAGTACAGATGAGCTGAACAAAGTTGGAAAGTAGAATCATACAAACACTAGGATCTAAAAATAGTGAGGATATGAACTATTCATCGAGTATTCACTACCCATGGCCAGAGAGCAGACCCATCTGACCATGAGAAGCTAGACATGGAAAGAAAGTGGCATACCCTACGCGTATTCACCTCTTCTGGAAGGAGAGTAACAAAGACCCAAGGAGTGGGTACTATAACAAGAAAGATATATATATTCCCAGTTAAAGAAGCTCAAATGAGAGAGTAAGGGGATCTCTATCTCAAATATCAGCCCAAGAAGATGAGTATCCAATATTTATAAGGTAAATCATCTAGGATGCCCAACACCTCACGCGTCTTCCCAAGATACACATGTCAAAAGGGATAAAATCACCACACCTTGATACTATCCGCTTTAGGTGGCACTGAATCACCCACATAGTTTTAAGTCGAATCATAAGGATACATCTTAGTGGGGAGATCACCCCTCTTTATCATGAGTCCAAGGGTAAGTCAAACCACACCTCTCCACTATGTCGCATAGTCGAGGGTCTTCCCTAGAAGGTTGTTGGGGACTACAATGCCCAGCCTAGCTGGAGGGTTATCCTGAAAGGTATTTAGGGACTACACTACCCAGACCAGTTGGAGAATCATCTCAGAAGGTATTTGGGGACTACACTACCCAAACTAGCTGGAGGGTCAGCCTGGAAGGTCATCATGGACTACACTACCTAGCCTAGTTGGAGGGTCAGCTCAGAAGGTCGTCGGGGACTATACTACCCAGCCTTGCTAGAGGGTCAACCCGGATGGTTGTTAGGGAATACACTACCCAACCAAACTGCAGCATCAAACTGGATGGTTTTTGGGGACTATAATACCTAGCCCAGCTAGAGGGTCAACCCAAAATATCTCTGATAATCTTGTTTGATCACTACCATCATCATGTATTGCCTCTATGCGTGCCAACCCGGAACATTTGTGTCATATCTCAATAGATTCTTATAAAAGAACCATCATGTTCTATGCAGAAAAAAACTCAGGATAGAAATATCATAGGCTGAAATTCGAGTTCAAACAAAGGAGATACAGAGGATTGAAGGTTGATCGAACGAGCTCAAATAGTACACAGTGTGTGAGGAGTCCCATACGACATGTGGCCCCTCTTCATTGCCTACCCATGTCTAAGACTGGTACATGGTTCCTATCTCATGTAGTAGAGCATGCCATGTATGTGGACTACAAACTGTGTTCTAGCTATCTAGGACTGGGGCCATGTCCACTGGTCGTGTCCGTGTACTCAGACCCCGTGACCGTATACTTCAGTACACGACGTGTCGGTTCACACAGGATTCTACCCGTATGGAAAACCTGTGTATGTGTATTCAACACAAGGAATGTTCCTGGTCATGTGTTCCTTCAGATGGATTTTCTCACATGGAAAGATGGTACATGATGTGTCAAGGGAAGTACACACCACATCATCTTTATTTCTTCCCAAACCATAGCGTCGCCGCTGAGGGAGGCTACATGCCATGTGTTATTTGATGAACACAATGTGTAGTCTTAATGTCTATAAAAACCTAATCATTTCATTGATTATATCCATCACTTCCAAATATGATTCAACCATGGTCGGAGTCGCCTAATTTTGCTTTGAAATATTCAGATCTGGACGAAGAATGTGAAATCTCTTCACTGTTCATCATGAATTAGCCATGTTTAAAGATAAGGGTTTGACTAGATTTTCTATACACTGCCTCAGATTCATTTATCATTAGATTGGTGTGAAACCTATGGATTATTCATCCTTGAATCATTATATTTTCATATATGTGCCTTGTTCATAATTCCGTTGTCATTCCATAATTTCAATCAGAACTCGGGTGCCCGATTGAGCTCTGGTTGGCCGAAAATTGTTGAATCGGGATTTAAAGGGATTTTTGAGTAAATATGCAGAGAAATATGGGATAAATTCACCAAAATAAAAAGTTTTAAACATCATCGGCCAAGAGTTCTTGATCGGCAATCGAGATTGGGGCACTGAGGTTAGAACATGGGATAAACAATATGAAATCCAGGTACTTGGGCTCATGAAAATTTTGAAATCAAGGGAACAATTTGAAGAACTAATTATCAACATGATCAAAGTTTAATACATGGAATAAAAACACCAAATACGACTCCTACCTCTTTTTTAGTTTGATCATTAGAAAATAACACGTTTTTTAATAAAGGAGGAGGATCTATTGCATTCGTCCCGTCTTGATCCAAGGTTTCCTAGTCGTTCTTCATTCATCGTTTGTAAATGAAAAAGGAGTGAAAGAGAGGAGAGGCCATTGAAGAAAAGGATTATGAGGCCAAATCCTCTAAGCCATAAATTTATAACCTTTTCTTAGGTAAAAAAGGATTTTAATTTATAAATAAAATAATTAATTAAATTGCTTACATGCGCCACCAACGAGCGAGGGATCCGAACATCCTACGCCGACTCATTTTATACTGCGCCTAGAAAAAGCACCACATTCAAAACCCAATCGTGGTCTTGGATTTCCAATCTGATCATCCGTTTAAGATTCATCTTAGTTTCTTTAAGTAACTACGCGTTCACAATATAAAAAAAATTAATATTTTTATAAAGTTAATTCCAGGCACACTGGGCCTCGGAATTGCAGGCCATATTAGCATATAGTTCTAGAGAAATATTTAGAAATATTTCAAAGTCTTACAAGGAAAAAATTTGGTCTATACATTGTTATTGTCTTTGATTTATTTTTCTTTTAATTTCAAATCATGTTTCCATTTTTTAAATTGTATCTTCTTTTTTATAAAAACTAGTATGTTAATTTATCTTATAATGTTAATGCATGGAATATATTGTGGTTGTAACCTACTGGGAATAATGGATCATTCCATACATACACCCTCTAGTATATGTAAACCTTTTTATGTTTGACCTAGGTAAAGGAAAATCATTTTGTGGAGGTGATGGTGGATCTGGTTTCTAGTGGATCCTTCTTTTAGCAGGTGTTAGTGGAGGCAGAATGAGGGTGTTGACCCTCTTTTTTCATGGAGGAATGGTTGTGTAGTTATTTACCCTCCCTATTTTGGTTATTTTTATTTCAATTATAAATATTAGATTCTTAACATGAAAATTATATTTTTGGTTATGTCTATTGAAATGATGTGATGTGCTATTTTTGTGGTTGGGTTATGGTTGGTTATTATATGTGGAATCATTCCTAAATGTGATGTTTGATACCTAGTCACTAGTTTCCAGCCCATGGGGATCTGGAATGCCCTTTGGGCCATGCCATGGGTTGGGTCGGGTGTTGGGTTGGATGGAATCCCGACTTGGTTCATGAAAAAACATGTTAAGGAGGGGCTATACTATGGTGTTCCCCAGTTTTTACATTGTTCTTTCTCAAAAGGTATAATGGTATGGGTAAAATATTGAGGTCCAGATGAGGAAGAACCATATTAGTGCCTTGAATTTCCAATAACTTAAGATTTTTCTATGGTCCTTCTCATAGTTCTCTAAATTTTTGCACAGATTAGAGCTCCTTGTTTCATTCTCTTAGACATGCAATTAGTTTACCAAGACCAAAAATTCTTAGACTGAGAAGAATTAGGATCGGATCTTGAAAAAATATTCAGTAACATATTTGGAAATTTATCTGATATTTTTGTGGATGAATGAATTTTACTATAACCCTTGACCACTAATATTCAAGATCATCAATTGGTCTCTCATGGTATGATTTGTGAGGTACAAAAACTTTTTTTTAATTGGGATTTTGATGTAGCAGTTTTTCAAGTAGAATAGCTCCATAATTCTTTCCTTTCATATTTTACAAAGCTGTTCTAAAACCGCCTAATCTTGAAATAACATCTTCCTTGATATAGTCAAGTATAATTTTATAACATTGTATTATAAAATAGCCATGATAATTCTTAATCTCCTTTAAATCTTATCTTTCAAAAAAATCTATAAAAAAATTATCCAACTTGTATTCCCATCTATTAATAATTTTTTACCCGATATCATCCATTTAGTTGTCTTTAATTCTAGATATATTTTAAAAAATACTCATCAATATTTTTTAATTTTTCATTATCTATCTAAATTATAACATCTTTTGAGAATAATAGATAACTTCTTATAACATTTTTTTTCATAATAGGAAAATTGTCTTAAGATAATTGAAGTGTAATAATAGTATTTATCTAAATAGAAAAGACTTTATAAATTATAATATACTTTTATTTTCATGATACTTCTACAATTATTATTTAGATTTAGATTACTTTTCCTGAATAATAAAAATCTTTAATATTTTCTAAAATCTTCCTCTTCCCATCTGCTAAAAATTAAAAAATAACATTCAATAGAGCTTCCCATTACTTTAGAAAATTACTTTTAATATGAGACTCTCTAATATTTTGAAATTAATTATATTTCAAGGTTGATAAAATATTTTCCACCATTGTTTAAAAACCATTAAAGAATATTTTAACTACATTTTTATCCCCCTAATATTTTTTTTAAGTTTTTGATTGTCTTGTTTTTGAAACTTTACAAAACCTACAATAGATACCATGATCATTAATTTATTTTCAAAATTGAGTTCCTTTGACCTTAACTATTTGAATTCAGTAATAAATACTTTCTTTAAATCTTGAAATGTAATCAGAGTGAAAGTTACATAATGTATTTTAGAAAGTTTCTCATTTATTATAGCCAATTCAAGATTGGAGTTGAGAGAAAATGATTTATCTTTAATGGATTTGAATTCATCTTTTATTAACTTTGAAACATCCATTTAAAAATATTATTTTTTTCCTTCACTAATACAGTTTGAGCTTTCATCATTTCTATAGGATTGTTTTTAAAAGTCTCATCCATTCTTACCAAAACAGGTGGAGTATTTTTTAATAATTTCAGTTTGATACTTTAATAGTTCCTTTATCTCATTGAAATTAGTTCTTGAAACTATTTAGAAATTTAATTCCTCAAAATATTATTTTTATATAGAATTATATTTCTAAATTTTCAATTCATCTATGGATTATTTTAATCCAAATTTTAAATCTATAATTTAATCCTCAAGTTTATGAAATTCACAGAAAATAACAATAATAAAGTGTTTTAAATTTTCATCAAAGACACGATCTTATACCGTTATAGTTGGTGACTAAAAGTCTTTATATAACACTTATTTATTTATTATAAACAAGAAATATCTCTTAATAATTCAATATTTTCACCTCCTTTATCCTCTAGATGTTCATTCTCTTTATAAACTTTATTCATTTTTGGAAGATCATAATAATATGAAGGAGTATCATCTTCTACAATTATTTATTTATGGAATTATTCAATAGATCTTTCCATTATCTCATATTCTATATGAGTATCTAAAAAAAACTCATCTTCATTAGAATCAGTTGCAGTTTTAGCTATTTATTTAGAATTAAACTCAAAATCAATATCATGTCCTGAAACATCCTCATTTTCATCTTCCTCAGCTACTATTTCTTTAAGTGTAGAAAATAAATATGTGTAAAAAAACTCAATATTATATTTATTTATACCAGTTTGAATCTACCCCTAAATATTATTAGAGGCCTCTTCATTTCCATTGCCTTATTTTTCTTCTACCCTCTCTGTAACACCTTCCTTAATAAGAACTAGTATATTCATGGAATTATTATAAAGATATATGATATTATTCAACAATTCAACTATCATGATATTGTGTTGATGCCACATAATAGGTTTTATCTCATTCAAATTAATTTACTTATTCTAAAAAATATGAGTAATTATTCTTCTATAAGGATAAAAATTCAATTTCTTCCTCCCTTGACTACAATGGTGCATGCATCTCAACTTATACCTTAGAAAATTGATTTTCTTCTCAATTAAAAGTAGATATAACAAATTTATATCTTATAAAATAACTTTATCCAACTATTCAACCCTTTATGCTATTATAGTTAGAAAAAACTTTGAAATAATCTTATGTTCAAGATCCAGATCCTTTTGTAGCTTATTATCAATATTCATAATTCTATACAAAAAGAATATGGTATCCATAAGACTAATTTTATCATCACAGACAGAATTTCTACCGAATGAGAAATTTAATTCATGTGGATAAAGAAATATTTTAAAAAATTTAGTATATATAAAATAAATTACATTTCTCTTTATATTTTTCAAAATCAAATATTTTTTTAATCAAAATTGGAATTGAGAATTAATTTATAAATCTCTGAGTTCTTTTTCAAAAACCAATTAAGTATTTTTTTTCACATAAAAAAATACATATATCCATGAAAAACTCAAAACTCTCTTAAGATTAATAATAATGAAATTAATATAAGATAAATTAATAGATTTATATGGTAAAACTCTTCACTTTTAATCATTAGTTCTTATTATATTTCTCAATAATAAACATCCAACATCAATCCTCTTTGATTTTTCTATGATCATGGATAAGTATGAGGTTCAAGGTTTTGTGCTTGGATTCAAGAGATAAATTCTAAGGTTTAAAATCAAATTTAGTTTCTACTTGGACAAATAAACCAATGTTTAAGCAAAATATTAAAATATGAGACCTAATTTTCATCTGACATGACATTGACACATAAGAAAAATAAATATTATAAATGTAAGATAAAAATATTATAAAATTATGGAAATATATTATGTATAATATATCAAAATAAAAATATTACAAAATACAATATAGATATAACTTATAAAAATTTATGTCACATATTAGGAAAATATATCATGTAGCATTTATAATATCATACATTATAAAAATAAGTCAATACATAAGATAAAACACTTATAAAAAAAATGAAAAATAGTATATAAAAAAAATTAAACTCATTTAAATTAAAATAAAAAACTCATTATAAATAAAATAAAAATAACCATAAGGAAGGGGATTTGTAAAAATATCTCCTAACTGATGTTCAATATCAATAAATTTAATAGAAATATAACCTTTTTCTGAGCAATATCTTAGGAAATTAATACTTATATCAATATGCTTGGTCCTTTTATGACATGTTAATATCACTTGTGTTATCACATTAGATTAAAATATGTTCAAAATTAAAACCAAAATCCTTTAAATTTTGTTTCATTCACAACACATGTGCATAAAAACAAACAACTATAATATATTCAGCTTCAATAGTTGATACGACAATAGAATATTTCTCCTTACTATAATAAGAAGCTAAATATATTACTAATAAGTGGTATGTTCTCTTGGTACTCTTTATATTTAGTTTAAAACCCATAAATTCAATATCATAATATAAAATTATATCAAATCCAAATGTTTTTTGAAAATATCAAAGTGAAATTCCCCAGAAGGACCGTGCACTCACACTGGGGGGGGGGGGTGAACCAATGTGAATATATTTTATTGGATTCCATTTTATCTTTAACTTTATACCATTGATATTATAACATATATATAAGTTAATATGTATGTATATTATTATGAATTTCCAAGACACAACACCATATGTGATGAAGTAAACAAACTTGATAATGACACATGGTATTTTTACAAGGTTCAATCCTAATGCGGGTATCTAATCCTTGCTTTGTTTGAGTCTAGTCTGATACATAGATATTATCATTATTTTACAAAATTTATTAAAATGGGTGAGAATGTATTATCCTTAACTCAATACCTACACTCAATTATTTTTTACTCTAGGGGAAACTATAGGGTAGGGTCTACATACACATCACTAGGAAAATCACTATTTCCTTATAGGTTTTTTAGATTGGATTTTTCTAGTTTATAGTATTTTTATTGGTTTGTTTATAATGGATCCCAATAGTGTAAAATAGGACCTTCATAATCCTTAATGAACATGATATTACTTCTACTCTAGGAATTCATTGTATCACAATATAAGATATTCTTCCTCAGTAACAGGTCTTTAACTACCTATATATCTTCTTCTACTATATAATGCATGTTGATCTTATTGTATCAAGTATCCTAACATATAGACCTTATTCAGGATCAAGATCAATATATTTGATCACTTAATATTTTTCTTATTCTTCTTCAAGAGCCTCGACACATAGATCATGAATATGAAATGATAGTGTTGTCCTTTCTAAACTCAATTCTTCTTCTTCCTTAGATTATGTGATATAGAGATATCATAGGGATATAATTTTCTCATGATTATCTTACTCATCCTTTACTTTATTTTTTCCTTTGATGATAATCGGGTATATAGAAACAATAACTCAGTGATCTCCACCTGTTCCCCCTCCTTCTTTGACACACAATATATTGAAAAAAATATAGCATTACTTTCTTCACCTACTCTCAACAACTGTACTTATTATTCTTCTCTATTATATTCTTAGAATAAAAATAATATTATTTCTATATTTTGAATATAAAAATCCTAGTTTATTTGACACTATGATATTTACATTAATTTTATTTGACTGAATCACTTAGGCATACTCCCCAGGATCTCAAAATATTCTTATTTATATAAAAAATTATCTCAAATGGTATACCAAAAATACCCATATTCTCATTTAAGATAATAAAATAATTCTTCCATTAATTTCTCTATCCTTTATCAACATTAATTATTTTTAAATATCCATACATAAAAATTCTAAAATAATACATCAATAATCCTATTAATTTATTCTCATTGAATCCTCCTTCTAACATGAATTGAATAATTTAACAATCATGATATTTATAAATTGAAGATCAATAAAGAATCATCTAAATTGTTTTCTTCTTCTAAATTATTCCTTTAGAAATTATTTCTTTCTCAAATAAGTAACCCATATGTTTCACCTAAAATATATCAGTAATTCTTACATATTTCCTTAAATACTATTATGTATCCTTTGAAATCTTCATGTGACTCTTACATATGCACCTATTAGATCTTATGTAAGCACTGGAAGTTTAGATTAAATCATATGTATTATGGTATAACTCATGTACTTTTTCGAATCTTTTGACCTCTGAGTACCCTCACACATACCTTTGAACACTATGATAACTCTTACATATCAAGAAACCGACCCTTATACATCACAGTATTACTCATGTACTTTTTAAAATATAATTTCCTTTTGAGATCCCTTGAAAATCATTTTGATTAATCTTACATATCCTTCTAAGTACCCTTGCATATTTCTTTTTTCATGGGAAAAACCTTATGTATTGTCTTTTCTATAAGAAAAACCCTACATATTACCTTTTTTGTAGAGTAACCCTTAAGTATTTCATTTAAAATATAACAAACCTTATGTACTCTATGAAAATTCAGAGTGACTCTTACATATCATCCTGATACTCTTATGTATGAAAGTGCAACACTTTTATAATTCTTTTGTTCTAAGGAAAATAAAAGTATATTGTGTATGAAATCTTGACTTCTTAAAATCACTTTATAATCTATTCAAACATTATTATAGATTCTATAATAACTCCAATTCATCTCAAAAAAACTTAAATAACTTTATGAATCTTTTAAAATTTCTTAAATATCTTTAGCATAATTCCCAAATCATCTTGTAGTATATGAATACTCTTCTTTGAGTGTTTAAATGAAACCTCATTGCCTTATCAATTCCCAGCCTCAAATATCATCTACGATATATTCTTTATTTATTATATCAGCCTTTATTATTGATAATCCAGGGATGTATTCTCACTCTTCTTTCCATTATGATGCATCTCAAACATAGCAAGCTCTCTTATCCTCATTAAAGAATATTTTATTAATAGTTCTTTCATCTTCCATCAATAATTGTCTATGATTCATTATAAGGAAAACTATGCAATAATAAAATATATTTGTTAGGTCCCAAAGGGTGAATGACAATATAAAAGAGGGTGGGGGTGAATTATCTATTATTAAAATTATCAGAGTTATTAAAATAAATTATAGAATTTAGTGGTTTAAAAATATTAAAAAATTATTTCTTAAATGATTAAGAATAGAAGATTTCCCTTGAGTGAATTTAGAAATATAAAGATATAAACTTAAGAAATTTTATAATAGTATAGGCCCAAATGATCCTATGTATACTCTTTACACCAAAACCAATAGAGTTTGATACCCACTAAAATATAATAGATATTTTTATAAGAGAATAACCTTATCCACATTTTTACAATGGGAGAAACCCAAACACATAGCTTTAATAAGAAGAAATCCCAAACCCACCTTAGAAAAACTTTTTGCAGGAATATATAGAACCTATGATTTTGCTAACGGACCATCCCAAACCCACTAAATTTTTGAAAGGATCAATCACACCACATGAAATGATTTTTGGTTAGGTATTAGAATTGAGGAATACTTTTTAAAGGTAGTATAACTTGTGTGTGGCATGATTTAGTGCATACAACTCCCAATCCAAAAAAATATAAATATTGAAACTTGGTAGAGATTTTTTTAATAGCCATGATAGTGTAGAAAAATATCTTCTCAACCCTACAAAGGATTTTAATGGTACAGTCAAGGCATTCTAATAGTTTTCTATAGAAATTTGAGAAGAAAAATGAATCTTTGATTTTGATTATGTAGGATAACTTGTATATTCATAGTATCACACAATACTTCACAATACAATACAACACTTGTGAGTTTGAAAGTTCACGTTAAAGGACAATTTTCATAGTAGTGTAGTATCACTCACTTTATATGAGTCTCTTTTCCCATTAAATTAAACTAAAAATCAACTTGACAATTACCAAGAAATCAATTAAAAAATTAAAATAACAATTCAAAATTATCAAAGAGAGAGAGAGAGATTATCATTCCACAATTATCATTGATATTCAAGAACCAAAGAATAGTTTAAACCAATTTTAATTCATCATTGAACAACTCAAAATATCACCATAATAATCAATCAAAATAAATCCCATAAACATCATAAGATAGTTTTTTAGTAATATTCAAATTTTATTTTTGAATTTTTTTCCAGAACATGTATATATGTGATAAAAATTTAAATACAATAATAATTCAATAAATACTATAAAAAAACTTTGACTATGTTCATTAACATGAAACATAAATTTAGAAACTTTAATAGAAAATAAATCACTGAAAATAAATAAATTCAAAATTTTCAAGCTTCATGCTGTAGGTTTATGCATAAAATAAGAACAAGTTAAATATTTATTAAAAACTATTAAAAACATTCTAAGACCACTTAACATGGTTTCCATATGATTAATTTCGTGAACTTACCTAGATCACCCATAAACCTAGGCACCCAACCTGATCCATAATAAGTATTTGAGGGTGTTATTGATCCCTATGGGATGGTGACAAGAAATCGAGAATCAAGAATAACCTTTGGTAATGATTTTTTCCCAAACTAAAAGGAAAAAAATTAACTTGTCATACATGTATAAATAAGGAGATAAGGAACAATATAATATTCCATAAATAGAAACAAATAGTGGTAGTGATACATCAAGGATTACACAAGACAATCCCAATAAACATAATCTAGAAATGATACCCAAAGTTGGAAAAAATAATGAATTTGATACATGGGAAACATATCATCATCTCACCACCAGATACCCAAGTCCATCTGACCATGAAACCCACCACATTACTACAATGCCTTGATATTTCCTACATTAGATAAAACAAGGTCTACACACACCCAAGGGTATGTGTAGGGTGTGAGATAAACAAGCCTAATAGGATCCCACCAAATGTTTCATAAGTATCCTTTATTAGATAAATATGGATATTCTCAAATTTATAGAAAACATGGAATGATAAAAAATTTCTCAATTTATATAGAAAACATGAAAATTACCCTCTTTTCTTAGACACAATGCAATTTCATATAATTAGTTTTCAAAGCACATTAAATAAAAAATTTCCCAATTTTCAAATCATACATAAATATATATATCAAAACCAATCACAATGGAAGATACTCCTTGGATAACATAGGTCCAAGCTAGCTAGGTTTCTCATACAATAATCAATCATGAGTAGTGCGCACTAAGCCTTCCCTAGAAACACCCACCAATAGGAGCAGAGGAATATCCCCATGTGTAATTACCCCTGATGATATCATGTAAACAAGTCCCCGACATTCCCCGCCTAAGGATAAGAGGAATACTCTGATGTGTGATTCCCCCAAAAAAATCAACGATAAGTCCTAATACCAAACCCCAACCAAAATACCCAAGGCTCTAATGTGCTATGCTTATCAAAATATTTTAAAGGGATTAACATAATTAAGGAAACAGTTCCATAAACCTTTACTCATTATCAAAACCATACTTTGAAAGCTAATTTTCATAAATAAAAAATTAGTGCACTAAAATCATCATTTCTTTATGAATTTTCAATGGGAAAACATTTTATAAAAAAATATATAACACACACATTTATTAAATCATGGATAATGCTAATAAACATTTAGAAAACTAGTTTAGAAATCAACGAGCACATACAATTCATTAAACAAATATTTTATATGACACAACATACCTTAACACTTGGTTATCAGAATGAGAGCACATGATCCACACACCAAGAGTAAAGGGATTATAATAGAATACAATAGGAGGACCTAAAAATTTATTACATATCTTAAAAATCATATTTTGTTATCTCATGGTCATTGGAGAAGAAAAGAGACCACATACCTCATAAAACATGATATCCACACCATAACCAACAAGATCTGGCCTCTAAAAACCAAACACATAATATATATATAATAAAAAAAGAGTGAGACACCATTTTATCAATATATTGGATCAACACAACATAAATATATTTCCAATCCAAGAGAATAAATAAGAATGAAATAGAAAATAGATCAAACTTACCAATTGGAAGACAACTGATCAATTGGGGATTGAAATACCAACCAAAGATAACTGGGGGAGACGAAAACACCAAAGAGGATCCTCTAAAAGTTCCATGATCAGATTAGGTTTAATGAATATAAATTAAGAAATTAAATATTGGGTTTTGATAACATAAAAAGATGATACCATCCTTACTTAATTGGCATAGGTCGGAGGCACCGTCTAAACGGTGGTCACTATCGAAATATAGTGGATACTGCCTGGACTACCAAACATTCGATGGACTATGAAGCCATAAGTTTCTCTTTACAAATCCACCAGCTGAATGATGTCCTTCTACAACCACTATTAAATCTAATCCACCTATAAAATCCACTAAGCCACCTCCCATACCTTTCAAACCTATAATATAACCTCTTAAAACTTAAGAGAGAGATATACCTCAACTAGGATGTGATAATTCTACCCACCATAAGAATTTATATCCCCATGAATTTAAGATGAAGTGGGATGATCCAAAAATATATGATACCATTTCTCCCTCACCAATATTTCATGATCCCAAGTATCATGAGAATCTGATCCATGTTTCCTTAACAACTTAACTAATAAAATCATTTTCCCATGTAAAAACTTCATATGGGAGTTAATGATCTACATTGGCTTCTAGAATACTAAAATATCTGGCTCCAAAACAAAATCCTACCAATTTATAAAATGGTACATATTTGGGTGATATTTCTTAAGTTGTGATATGTGGAATACATCATGAATTTCTGTTAATTGATATGGCAATGCCAAATGATAAGCCACCTTTATAATCTGCTCAGTGATCACAAATGGTCCAACATATTCAAATCCAATATTCCTTACTTCCCAAGTATATGGTGACCCAATAGAGTATAAACTTTTAATAAAACTTTATCACCAATAAATAATTCAAAGGGACAATATCGACGATCAATATAAGATTTATTCCGACTCTAAGTTATCACCAAGAATCAAAGTATAACCTCAATATTTTCTGATGTAACTCGAGAAATACTTGGTCCCATAAGAGAATTTTTTCCCACATCCTTCCAATAAATATACGATTTACATGGTATACTATATAGATCCTCAAAAGGGTCTATTCTGATTGAATATTGGTAAATTTTTTATAAGAAAACTCAACCAGTCCCAGATGGTTATCCCACGATCCTTCAAAATTCGAGATACATGCACATAGTATATCCTTAAAAATATAAATAGAACCCTTTATATAAACATATATTTGTAGATGGTAATTTGTACTAAATATGACCTAAGGAACCATTACCTCTTGTAGAACCTGATAGAAATGAGAGGTAAACTTTAGGTCTCTATTTTAGATGATATCAAATGACACCCCACGAAACCTCAAAATTTCCTACACTTATAGCTTCCTTGAATCCTCAACCTTGGTGGTGTACCAAATGAAAATAAAGTGATATTTTTTAGTTAACCAATCAATAGACACCCAAATGGAATTCTTAGCTTAGGAAATCTATGGTAATCCAACAATGAAATCTATAGACACCTCATACAATTTCCATACTAGGACACTAAATTTAAGAAATAATTGACAAAACATTTATAGTATCTATCAAGACCATGGAAGCTTAGAATATCAAAGAAATTATATGGTTATTCCCATAATAAAATAGCCTTCACCTTCTTAGGATCAATTGACAATCCATTCTCATAAATCATGTACCCTAAGTAATTCAATTCTTGAATCCAAAAATTTTATTTTAAAAGATTTCTATACAAATGAAGACTCCTCAGGATTTCTAGAACCAAACTCAAATGGTACTCATAATCACACTTGAATATCAAATAAACCAAAATATGATCAATGAAAACTGCCAAAAAGTGTCGATATTCTGATGGATTAACTAATTCATCAAAGATATAAAAATTATAGGAGTGTTAGTCAGACCAAATGACATTACAAGATATTCATAATGGATACACCTACTCCTGAAAGATGTCTTTAGTATATCAGACTCTTTAAATCTGAGCTAATGATATCCCGATTGAAGATTAATATTTGAAAACTAATTTTCCCTTTAACTGATTAAACAAATCATCTATACGAGGCAAATGATACTTTTTATTAACTGTTACTCAGTTCAACTTTCAATATTCCACACACATTCAGATTTAACCATCTACCTTCTTGGAAAAGAGAATTGGGGTTGCTCAAGGGGAAGAACTAGGGTGAAAAAAACCCTTTTCTATTAGATCATACAACTGAATCTTGAGATATTTTAGCTCCATTTGTTCCACAATATAAGAAGGTTTAAAAATCAGTTGCATACCTATCACTAGGTTAATCGTAAACTCCACTTCCCTATTTAGAGGAATCCTAGAGAAATCATTTAGGAAAACATAAATAAAGTCATAAACAATATCAGGAAGATCAATAGACGAGGAAAGTTCATCGAGATCAACTACCGTAATAGACAACAAACTCCAAATATTTGGGTGGGAAGGACATACCTGACCAGACCTCAGATCCCACTCTCCCTAAAACACCCATGAACTCCCACCGGGTATAAGAAATGAGACATGGTGATGATAAAAATCAGACTAATTATGATGATAAATAAGTAATTCCATCTTAATTATGACATAAAATGGATATATATTTAGAATAATAAAATCCAAGACTAACTCCACATCAGCTATCAATGGAACACAAGAAGGTCACCAAAACCCCTAATCTTTCCTCCTCCCTAGAGGTGTTGCTGACTCCATAACAAAGGAAATGAGCTCTATTGGAAGTTTAAGAATATAAAAAATGAATAGATATAAATGAGTGGGAAACAAATATATCAAAAAAAGAAATTTCTACTGAAGATGGAATAAATATGGTACTTCTCACTATAACTAGACCTGCATCTAGCTCTATCGAAAAAACATATACTATGTAAAGGATCTTCACTCCTAAGACATTTGGCTAGAGCCCTGTAGTCTTTGAATCATACGAATGTGATACAGTAGCCTTTGATGTTGATGATCCATGACCATATCAAGGCATAGATATAGCCTGATAAAATCATGGCAGATGACCATAAAATCCACAAATGTTACACATCTTTACAGGTGAAGGAAAATAACACAGGGTTTTTCCAACCTTTCCACACTGATAGCAAGTCAGGGGAACATTACTAGCTAGAACTGAAAGTTTTGAGGATTCTTGTCATTGAGAACCACCTCCACCACTACTATGATGATCTTTCCACTTTCTCTTTTTTACTTGGTTCTCCACTAAATCTTCTAATTGGTGGAAGATAATGGGTAGAATATTCAACTTTTCCAGCCATATTCATATTTTCCATCATATCCCTATCCAAAATATCTACACAGGTTGAAAGATTTAGCATAAATACTTTCAATCTGATATCCAATCATAGACCTTTTAGGTACTTCTGAGCTTTCTTCTAGCCATTCTTTACTACCTCTAGCATAAAATAAACCAGATCAAAAAAACGATTGGTGTATGTTGACAATAAATTATCTCCCTATTACAAAGAGAGAAACTCCAAAGAATTATCCATCATCAGAAACTATAGATAAAAGTAATAGAATATGTGAGTCTTGAAACCCTTCTCATCTAATATCACGTACCTATCTACCTAAACCATGGAATCTCACCATCACTTACTAGGACCCTCAAGTCTAAACACTATACAATTCAACTTGATACTCTCAATTGTATCCAAGAAGTTAAATATCCAATCAATCTTGTTAATAAATTCCTCTACCACTTGAGGTTCATTCATACCATTAAGGGATTGTGTCTTCTTGTGCAAGAACTCCCATGATCAATATCTGTCTCCTACAACACCTAATTGTACCTGAGAAACTGCATTATGAACTTGTAGTATATTCTTGTTGAAAAAATGAATTTCTCACATGATAGCCTTGGTAAAATTATAACCCATAAGAATATTCCCTTGAATAAAATCAATTTCACCATCCTGTGGAACTTGTGGATGACATCTTGGAGGCATAACACTACACACTAAAAAACAAGAAATGATTAGAAAACAAAAAAATCTCAGTTCAAACCAAAAATCCATTAGAAAAAATTTACATTGGAATTAATAACTCAAAATAGAATAAACACATCCCAACATCCCATGTTACTTGAGTCATATCATGCCATGATCTGGCGAAGTACTCACCACAATCTACCTCTCAAGTCTCAAGGAATATTGAGGTCAAACCTCCTATATTACCAAAATATGATGAAACTAACCCAGATACCATCTTGAACTGGTACTCTACTCAAGAAATCACATACCCAAATGGCGTTTCAAATCCCCATGGGCTGGTGACTAGAACTCAAGCATCCAACAAAAACCAGAGGGAACAATTTCACCCAACCTGAAACAATAACATGGAATATATATACAAACACAAAAAAGTGAAATAAATGAATAGATAAATATATTCCATAACTAAAAGAGAACAATAGAAACTAAACAAATCAAAAGTAGTAAAAATATCCAATTGAAAAGTCCAACTAAAAAGGAAAACATAAAAAAACTGATACTCCATGCGATAGTGTGGACAATATCCAACCATCTCACCATAAGCTACCCAGAATAAACTAATAAAAAAACGTCACCACCTCACCATAGCACCTTGCATTTACCTATATCAAAAGGAATATGAAGATCTACACACCATTGAAGGGGTGATCAGGGTTTGAGCTAACAAGCTCAGTAGGATCCCACCCAGGTGTTATATATCAATTCTTTTTAAAATAATACAAGCATTATCAACTTTAAATAAAACAGGATATGATAAACATTTTAACAGTTTTATATCAAAAGTATAAAAAATGATTTAATTTCCCCATTTCCCCCATTTTCCCCATTTCAAAATAATGCAGATAAATCAGTTCAAATCATTTCATATACATATATCAAAGTAGATATATCAAATCAAACCAAATTAGATATCACATATCATTTCAAATCCATGGTAGTAAACCAAAATAGTACAAGCCAAAACAACCCAAATCTACCAAAGCACAAGTAACATCACACTAAGGATAACACTAAGTCAGGATATCTAGGAAATTTTTACCCAACATAGATAATCATGCATGCATAAATTATTTGGAAATATGCATATAATCTAGAGAGAATAGGAACAACCCATAAAGTGAACACACTAACAATTATAACATGTACCTAGAACAACCAACCTAGGGGGTAGAGGAAAACCCCATGAATGAACCCCCAACAGTGGATGAGGCCTATTAATACACCTTCTACCTAAGTACTAGAGGATTCCTATGTGCTCTATTTTAAAAACCATTTCATTAAACCATTTTATTCAAACCATTCTTTGAAAACTATTTTAGGAAACAATTTCACAGTTCTTTGAAAAACCCTTTTCACTTAATAAAAATAGGGGGAACCCATATTTTATCAAAAAATAATTTCCAAAAAATAAAATAAAATTAGTCATTCATTATATTTCATTTATAGAAAAAATTATCAAAACCCAATACAATTTAGTTCATCTAACACATGCTAGTGACAAACCACCTACCTCAAAATCATGCCGTACACACCCGTAACAAGATCCACAAAAAATAAGAACATGAAAAAGATAATGGAGGCCCTAGAATCAATTTAAAAATATCACAATTGATTCAATTTTAACAAAAGGATATGATAATAGGAAAGATCAAAACATACCTCAAGAATTCACACCCTCCATACCAAAACCAACAAAGGATTGACCCACATAACATGATCCCCAATGGATCTAGAATAAAATGACAAAATTACCTTCATATATCAATGGATATGATAATGCAACATAATAGTGATAACACGATCAAAGGAAATGAAAAATAATAAGGATTATCTTACCCAAATATACAACACACACAACCCTAATGATCAAACACTAAACGAATCGATCCGAAAGAAGCAAAGGTTCTCAAAATCACTAGAGGGTGATTCTAGGTTGAGAGGGAAGAAGGATGTAGGAGAATGAAGTAATAATAATCTATGAAACATCCTAAATTCACAAAATTGTATACTTACATGGTGGGTAACCTCTTTAAATTTCATGGAATCCATGAGGTCCATATATAATGAAGAAACCATCACATTTTTATTAAAAACCCAATTTTTAACATTACACGACATGTAATATTTTAACAGAGTGTACTATTTTAATATGTGTATTAAAATCACAACATGAGACTAGAAATAAAGTATTGGATGTTTAAAATATTTACATGTCATGTAATCATCCAAAAAACTACAAAAACTACATATTCTTTACAAAAACCTCAAACCAACACGGGCATTTTCTGGGGAGAAAACTGTAAAGATATTAACACATTTATACCTAGAATCTATTAATAAAACCAACATATATACCTAAACTTTAGTTCATTTCCCCTAAAAAAATCTCTTCATTCTCTTGAGTCCCAAGACACACCCAATTAAAGAGGAAAACAAGTAAAGATATGCAAAATACCTGAAAGTGAGTAACATGATGTTATAGATCACTTTATTAGTATGTTAATCTGTTAGTTATTTATTATCTTATTCTATTTGTCACTTATGACTAATTATGATGTATTTATTACTAATACATAGGGTATATCCCCCCCACTATACCACCTTTATACCCTTTCTGCTAGTCAACAACCTATGGAGTACGGGGAGGCACACTTGAGGCCCAGTGATCAACTTGCTTGGGGAACTATTTTAAGTGGATTCTAGGTGGGATTATACAAGTTAAATAAGAGGTTTATTTTTCCAATTTGTTATTAACATTTTGGGAAAATGTAGAAAAGATATTAGGAACATGTAAATAATTGGTAAAAAGATTGTGTCTAGGCCCAACCAACCCATGCATGAGAGAAAGATAAATTTTCTAGGGATGGGACTATTGTTCAAGCTATTATATATTATAGTTGGTTATTATTTCACCTTGGGTGATTATTTTACTTCTCCTGGTTATCAATTTATTATAAATGAAATTTACCCTTGGTTCTTCAGTATGGAAAGGAAGTATTATATCATGCATAATCTTAGGCATATAGAGATTTACATGCCATATAGACTACATTGTAGGATCCCTAATACATGATGATCTATATAACATTCTTTTGTGATTATTATCATGATTAATTTTACCCTACTTAGGTAATTATATATCATGTTTTCCTGTATACCCTGTTAGGGTGATTTTTTACATGATTTCCTGTATCCACTACTTACATAGTAGCTTTCCATGATTATTACCTTGATTGCATGATTATTAGCATGCTCCGTCCTTAATTATTATATATGATCAGTTAAATAAAGTGTATGAATCAATCTAAATAGCGTTTTCCCATATAGATTAATGGTGAAATTCTATTTAACCAACCAATTATAATTTTTTTTTATCCATGAACCATTGGTGCATGGATTGAAATATTTATCATTGTGATTAAATGGGTATCAATAAAATTTTATAAAGTGTATGAGACTTTATAAATTGGGAATGGTAACCCATATAATAAAACCATTATATATGGAAATGTTTATTCTGTAATAAAAAGCAAGAACCTGTTTGTAGCTACATAAATGTAATTTGTAACTTATAAAGGTAAGTTCCTTTTATGACATGGGAATAATAATTCATCTAACTTAACTATGATGCTTATACATATATTCTAAATTGGAATTCATATAAAAATAGATACCTTTTTATACCCTTGTATCTCTATCATTTGGGAATGATGAACCATGTGACTAAATTCTTGAAATTCACAATTAGACCCAAGTAGGTTAATTGGGGTATATTTCTTATGAGATAATTGGACTTGAACCAATTAGGCCATTCATGATACAATATGATTATATTCTAAACCCATTAAGTGTATTTTAAAAATCTTGAATGAAATAGTGGGACCCTTACAGGTTGCCTTTTTTCTTTCATATGTCTTGGTACTTAACCACATGGGGGTGTTTACATGTTAAATGGTATGTTTATTTAAAGTGTATGCAACCACTTATATAGTTACGTATAAATATAAGGTGTAATATTACTTAATCAACCCCCCTAAATGATAAAATATTGTTGTATTTTTTTATACCTTTTCTTATATCAGGATTAGGTTAATTAAAATACTAGTTACAACCTAAAGGTTGTTTTACTCTATATATTGGAAATTGGAATTTTCTTTAACCAAATAAATTGTGAGAACTTATGGCTAAATTATCAAACTATTTAAAAATAATCATGAGATGGCTTTCTTGTTGCTGACTGGCATCCTCTAGCTAAGATGATAAACACATATGCCTTATTAACTAGTACTTAGTATCTCTTTGATATAACCTATTTAAAATGTTTTAACAAATGAAAATTGATTAAATTCCTTAAAATTAAGTGTTTTTAGATGTGTTTATGGATTTACCCCCTCCCCTCGTGTATGGGTTATCTTGAATTTTTCCTTAACGAGTGCTTGTGAAAGGAACATGAAAATTACTCGTGGGTCCTAGTTGACTTTTCTATAGGTTGTGTTGGACCTAGAGGTTAGGTGGTAAGGCCTAGTGACTTTGATATGGGGATATATTGGTAGTGGTATCACCCTAAAAACCTTTAATCATTGCTAAATTCTTATGACAATTTTCCAAAGAGAGGTGTTGTTCGGGTGTCGTTTGTCTCAAGTAGGAATCCTAATGAAAAGGCCACACTCTATAGTAAACAGATGTTTTTTTTAAAAATTTAATCCTTGTTAAAGGAGTGAGTATCATGTAATGATCCAGTTCAATAGGTTAGACATACCTTGAGCATGATCTACCACTTCATTGGTTGAGTGAATTTCCTTCTTTCCTATGGGATATCACATGATGGGAATTTGTAGCTCCACTTGCGCTACTCTAGTATTGCAGTATCACAAATTATTACATGTGGTTCCTATCAATTTAAAGGTTTTATGCTAAAATTATGTTGTTTGATTGAAAAGGTCGTGTAATGATTTATTTTCATGGTCTCATGATTTCTTGGAAAAGTTTATGAGCACATGAAGTATATGTTTATAGATAATTTATGGGGTAGAGTGACTTGGGGGTTGTGATCTTGTTATGATCATTGTACCTTTGATATGGAAATATAATGTTGAGTTGACCCAATGATTCGGGATGGAATTATATAAAGTATTGTGTGTTGTGTCATGAAAATCTGGATTAGTTTTAGATTTTATGCTTGATGAGGATGAAGCATGTAGAATTCACTTGGGAGGAGAATCACATGTATGTATAAAAGTGAATCTGATCTAGTGTTCCTATGAGCACATTTTTCTCTCTCTTATTTTGATCCACTTTATAAAAGTGTTTTGGACATGTCTAGGAACTTGGTTTAGTGGTGATGGAATGTGTAATGTTAGATTTTTTCCATTCTCAGTAAGGCGATGACTAGGGAAATCCTAAGGTGGGGAGCGTCACATCGGTCGTTAGAAATGTTTCCTTTAAAGTAGAATGAATATGATTGTAATGGACCATTTGAAAATGTTCATAATGGGATTAGATACTTAATAAAAAATGTGGATGTATGTTTTTAAGGTTAGTTCCAGGGGAGATCCCACCTTAATGAGATTGACATTCCAAGTAGCACAATCAACTTTTTCTTAATGATGAAAGACCTACGTGAGCATGAGTCGGGTTTGAAATTAGGTGGTATGGGAGTGTACACCCATTGTGTAAGGAAAGTTTGGTACATACCAACTATGTGGGGGTAATGTTTGGATAACTATTTGATGCATGGATGAGTGTGAGCTGAGGATGGATGGTTTCCTCTTGAAGCTTTTGGGAATAGAGACCAAAATCTTGATTAAATTCAATATAATGCCCATGGTATAGGATAAATTAGATTTAAATTAGGAACCATAAGACTGTTAACCTATGTTGGACCTAGAAAATCTTGATAGAGAGGCATGGTGTTAGGTTTTGGATAAGGCCATTTTTAGCCTATTGAGTGTGGCTTAGAAGAAGTAATACACACCTTTTAGTGACATATTAGTGTAATCACATATTAGTTATGGGCATGGACCCTATCTTGACTTTATCCTAAGTATACTGAGAGAGCATCAATTATACACAAAGCTAAAGAAAATAAAATTCCATTTCTATTTTGATGGATGGACTCCTTATAAGTGCGCCCAAGGAGTATTTTAGAGGAATACTTATGGTGTGGATTCCACCATAGGAAGTTGGAAGATGATCCCATTTAGATATGGGTTGTGACAATGCGGGACCGGTCGTTGGATGGTAATTTTTTCACTCGTATTCCATTTGATAAAAAGAACTTAAAATGGTTCTATTAGGATACATCACCAAAATTTGGTTACGGGCTTCAGTGAATGCACTTGATGTGATCTCAAGATGCATCCACTTAAAGGAATTGAGAAATTACTTTTGAAATGTGTTGACTTTCTAAGCCTATAATTTTTTAGAATAGTCATATAGAGGTGGTTTGTCTAGCACTCTCTCGAATAGAGGTACATGGTCATTGAGGAACTATTTCATGCATGTCATGGGTTTAGGTGGGTACCATGGAAAGGGTCTTCTAGGATTTTGAACAGAATACAAGGTGGCTAATTTTGATCTAGATCAATCATAGTTGACCTTTGAGATTATAATGAGGGAAAAGAGTAGTGTTCTTACCCGTAATCTGAAGTATCATTTAGAGGAACATGTCGAGAGTGTCATTGGAACAATACAAACATGCTTTAGAAGGAAATTATAATGGTTAGGGTGTCTTGATTTATAATTGGTTATTCAAAGTTTAATACCTAAGGTGGGGAGTGACATAAGTTGATTGATAAAATAGAAGATGACGAGATCATGTATTAGGTTATACGGGAACGAGTAATCTTAATCCAAATGTTTGAGCCTTAGTTAAGAGCGTTGGATCAAGTTTAAATGTTTTATATATTGTTTGTTTGGAGTGGCTTATAGAGGTGTGTTGGGTGTTTGGAAACACAGCACGACCATTTGAACGAAACTTCATGACCCAAGTAAGTCAAGTGTTTTTTTGTTGTTTTACAAGGCTTATAGGGGATGATAAGCTCTAAGTTGGGGAGATTGTAACACCCCATGTTTTGGACAGGGTTAGAATTTCTAGGTGATTTTTAACTTTTCATTTGGTGTATGGTCCAAATCTTGAATTGGGTCCCAAAATGTAAATTCGAGTGCTAGATCACTTAAAAGTGATGTTTTTAGATGAGGGTTATTGTATGAGTGTTTCCACCGAATTTTGGATGAGTTTTAAGAGCGATGGGCTCTGATAGATCGATTTACAAGAGAAATAGTTAGGGCACATAGTTTGTTTAAATCATTTGGCCCCACACGAGAAACTGTGAGACCCTTTAAGGGGTGTCACAGGGTTTTTTAAACCTTGAAAGGTTGGGTGAATGGTTGTGTGAAATGTCTACAATCAATTTCATCGGTGGTCATATGCGATCCACATGGTTTTCCCAACCATGTTTCTAACTACATGGTTAGTGTCACTTAACCATTAGGAACACACAATTGGTGCAAGGTTAGTCCAAACCATATGGCCAAACCATGCTGGGTATGACTCTTAAGCGGTGTGAGATGCATGATTGATGCACGATTAGAAAAACTGTGTGGCCTAATTGTACAACTCTTTAAAAGGAAAAAATTTACCATTTTACCCTCCACTATTAAATGGGTTTTACCCATTTTTTCCTCTATTTCATGCTCGGTAGGTCCCCCCATGCGCTCTCCTTTTCCTCCCTCTTCCACAGGTGGATTTACTTCATTCTTGTTCCGAATTGAACATTGTTAGTTACATTGGAAGCCTCTCAGTAAGTCTAAGACTTATATTGATTAATTTTTCAATTTATCTTTCTATATTAAATGTTATATTTATGCGATATAATTCACCATATTTCTAGAGTGTTTGTCAAATATTTCATTTTATCTTGTTCTCGATCAAATCAAAGCTCGACAATGGATGGGTGGACTATCCTAATCACGTGGTAGGTGGTCTATATGATTTCTCCTTAAAGATATGTTGTTTATAGAATATTTTCACTATGATGCACATCGTAATTTTCCAAGTGTTTCCTCAAAAATGTAAAATTTATTTAATTAAATTGTAGGCCACACCTTTGGCTACCTTAGACCCTATAGTATGGTTGAAGGTGATTACCACAACTTGAACCACACTTCAGTGTGATTTTTATAAAATTACCTTATGATTATTTATTTTCTTTATGATAAAGCCACACCCTTGGATGTTTTATTTAAATGTGAATAGTTTCAGAGTGTTTCTTACTATAAATCACCTTTTGAAGTTTTTTTCTTTGTGATTTATGGAAGAATTGAGTTAATTAAATTGAATGTAATGACATGATTATCAAATTAATTTTTTTTAATAAAATTACCTTTTAGGTACACTATTTTATAAATAAAAAAGGAAATGATAAGTGAAAATGTGATTGGATGGTTTGAGTTAAGGTATTGATTCTTCCCATGACCTTCCTTTTAATTGATAATTGAGATGACTTAATCTTAGTTGAATTTTTAATGTCATGTAATGAATATTTTTGGCATTGAATTATATTATGGAATGATTTAGTACATGTCCTCTTGATTAATCATAATTGAAGTAACAAATGTCATGATTATGGTCATGACCATATTTATTACTTGAATTTAAATAGTTAAATGAATTACATATGACTTGAGTGATACTTGGGTTCTTTTTTATGGAATTACTTGGATGGGCTCATAGGATGTTTGAGTTTATATGTACATTGAGGGATACTTAGGTTTCCTTTTTATGGATCACCAATAGTGGGCTCATAGGTTGATTAAATTATCTTATGTCTTGAGAGATACTTGAGTTTCCTCATTACAGAACTCCATGGATGGTCTCATAGGCTAGATGGATTTCCTTATGCCTTGAGCGATACTTAGGTTTCCTCTTATGGTGGGAATTGTATGGGATCATAGAGAAATTGGGAGTTATGAGAAATGCTTGGGTTTCCTATTTATAGAATTACAAGGACAAGATCATAAAATAAATAGAATCATGTTACTCCTTGGGAGATACTTGGGTTCCTCATTATATAATAACTTGTATGATCTCATAAGAAAAGAAATTATAGCATGCTTGTTATTATTGTATATGACTAATGGTACCTTATGTTGCGATGTTAGGTATAATTTTTTATGGATGCATGGAATTTATCCATGGTTATTAGGAAATTATTATTAATATTATTATTTTCATTAATTGTACTATTATGTGGGCATGTTTAGAGACATTTCGACCTATGCCAAAGCAGGTATTGTCAGCAGGGTGTCCAATGGGGAACCGGTCTGACATGTATTTTATTTAGTTTACATTTATTCATAGCTTAAACTTAATGCTCCTTAAAACCACTTAATTTCATATACACAGATTGGATCATGCATTAGACACCATTTTTGGTGGCCTACTGAGTATATCTCATACCCTGTTCGGGCCGCCATTGCACTGGGGTACCCGGACATACCTCATGGTTACAGGATAAGGTTCCTGGATTGTGCTTGCTTTTTATTATCCTTCTAGGATAGGATGAAGTACATGGGAAGAGGAAAAATCTAGGGATCCTAATTATATTGGAGATAACTAATGATTTTTTTATTTATTTATATCCCAGTACTATTTTAATGACCCATTTTTTTAAAAGATAATTTTTCTTGAAGATACATGTTTTATTATTTCATACATAACAAACCACATCTATTTAATAATGAAGTGAATATAAAGGGAAATGTAACCATATGGTTTTGACCATTATATGACCATTATTCAATTATGATATTTGGAAACTATACCCTTGATAATAATTTTACCATTATAATTAGTGTTTATAAGTAAAATTTTGACAAAGGATAATTGATACATAAAGAATATTTGATGACCTGAACTAGTAGAGTCATGCCATTTGAAGCTTATCTATTGGAACTTGGGAGGGAAGAATCATAACTGGGGTTAACCTTGGACCAAGACCAATCAATATTCAACAAGTGAATCTTTAACTAAATCACCTACAAAATAAGTTCAAGAAACTAGAGATTACCACTCAGTCGATGTTAGCTGCAACACCCCATGAAACTACCACCATTGCACTCATTAATCTTAGGGAATATGTGGGTGTAATGATGGTTTATGTGTTTAGGAACTAGTTACTTAAATTTTAATTCAATTTTATAAATAAAATTTTTATTCCATTATTTTTGTTTTAAGAATAGTTTTGCTTAATAAAATTTTAGATGGAATTTGATAAATTGATTTTTCAGATAAAAATTGTAATTTTCAAAAAAGATATAATTATTATAATAAAATAAGGTATTATGAATAATATTTATTTTAAATATATAATATTTTTGAAAAACTCTTATTTAAAAATAAATGATAAAATAATTTTATTTTTTTTAAGTGTCATAAATTTTACTATACATTTTCAATCTGCTAGTATTTGTAATAAATAAGGAATTTTATATTTAAAAGTTAAAACTATTATATTTAGATAATTATTATGAAAAAATAAATATCATTTTTGAAATAATTACATTGAAATAATGTTATGATAAATTTATGATAATTTTCTAAAACACGATTTTTTTGTGAATAATAAAAATACAGTTTCAGTTTTTCAGTATGTTTAATGACATCATAATTATATCATAATGATGTAATAACTAATTAACCACAACATAAAACAAAAAATTCGTTATTATATTAATATCAAGAATTTTAATAGTTTTAAATCTATTTCCAAATATTAAATTTACTTTTTAAATTCTAAAATGGAAACTTTAACTTTAAAATGTTATTTTATGAAAACTTTAATTTTTCTTGCCAAAATAAATAATATAAAATGATGGTTGACTCTAGTCTATTAAAATAAAATAATAGGTGTCCCATTTTTCTAATACCATGGTAAAATACCATGGTCAAGCCCATGGTTCTTCATTTACCACTACCTAAATGTCTAGTGCCTTTATTTAGAAATTAGTAAACGAATCCCTCACTTTTTTCTATAAATACACACCCATTTATACATTTAATTTCATTAAAAATTAATACTACATGAATATATGATAGTTTTACCTCCAAATTACTCCTCCCAATGTGTCCTTAATCCCCTCAAGGTCCCAATATTTTAGTTTTAGGAGTTACTCTTCATGGTAAGGAAAATACCCTTCTTTTCTCTTCGTTTAAAGAACATAAGTTTGTATATGTCTTATTAATGTTATGTTTACTATATATTATTTCATTTTTATTAATTAATTTACTTAAAAATTATATTTTATCAATGATATAACCTTTTCCCCTCTCTTTTTAGCCATTTCTAAAACCACATTTTATACTCGTTACATTGACGATTTTACTTCTCAAATTTTCTCTCTTATCCTCAAGAAATTACCTTTTATTTTCTTTTTGTGAATACCCAAAACTATTTATTTTCTAGAAAAAATCACCAATATGTAAAAATAATTTATTTTATTATTTTAATTATATACATAAAATCCTCATTCCCTTTCCGAGGGTTAAAAATGACATAATGATCATGTTTTAAGGCACTTTTGAAACACCATGATTTTGATAGGAAGCCCATTTTGTTTTATTCTCCACATGTTATTTATGAAATGTTTGGTTATGATATATGTTTATCAAATTAATTAATACATATTAAGGTTGTTCCCTGATATCTATCTAATTCATTGGGTAAATAATTTAATCTCTAGAGATGAAATGTTTTACGATACCTTGTTGAATAACCTTGGTAATTTTTACGACACCTCAGTGAAAAACCTCAGTGATATGATTATGAATGTATCATTTAAATGTTGTATACAAATATTCATGTTATTATTTACGTTAATTTATTATTACATGATCCTTTTCCTTTGGTCATGCCTTTATTTTCCAAGTTCTTATTGATATTTCTTAAGGTCACATGTAAACTGTTTGCTTTGCTTTCCCTTACCGGGCCTTATGCTCACCCTCCTTTGATATATGTCTCTAGGTTATGAGATGCAGTAAAATTACTTAGGATGAACCAATAAAGAATCCTTTCATATTGTTTACAATAATGTTTTAAGTTTTCATATATTATGTACCCTTTTCAAAGAAACTGAACTTTAAAAGATCCTCTGTTTTGTACAATATAATGAAAAGTTTATATAATAAAAAAGACAGGATGCCATAGTTGGTATAAAATAATGGTTTAGTTATTTGTGGAAATTAGGATCTGAAAAATTTATCTGAAACCTTATAGAAAATATTAAATATAGGAAAATATACTGGTATTCTTGTGAAGTATTAAGTAAGTGGTTTTCGAGCAAAGAAATACCTATTTGGATACAAAAAAGTGGATGTGGTTCTGACACAAATGTAAATTGGGGTAAAAACTCCAACAAGGTGCATCGGGCCTGACTCAGTGTAACCTAGTACATAAAAATGGGCCTTACTGCACACTTGCTTTGACACTTCCGAGGGATATGTTTGGTTAATCACAAGATTTTTTTGAACCATTATGAAGGATTTATAGAAAATATAACTGTTGTTAATGAATAAAATATTTAAGCATGATATTTTAAGACATAGAATTACTTTAAAATTATAATATTCTTAAAAGAAACATGTTTCTCACTAAGGTTTTCTTCTTTTAGAAAATAATAAGAAATAGAAGGAACCATGTAAATAGTGAGTGTAATAGACCAGGTGCTGATGACCCTCTGATGGAATTCAGAATGGAAAAATTAAAATGAATGATGAATCAACTGACTTGAGTTATAAGAAATAACTTAAATCAAGATGAGAGAGCAGATTAACCTCAAAGGGAAAAACTTTTCCTTGAGTCCTTTATGTGTTAGTGACTACCTTATTTTAGTGAATATACCAACTCATTGATTGATGAACAATGGATAAGCTCTATAGAAATTATATTTTCGATTGTTTTGAGCAATAGAAATTCACCCTGGTAGTGTAACACTTAGAGGAAGAAGCTGATTAGTGGTGGAAACAGGTTAAAAACACCAATACAAGAAGGGATATTGATTCTATGCTGTGGGAAGAGTTTAGAGTAACCTTTTTCCTAAAATATTTCCCCCATTCGATGTGAAAAAAATAGAGAAGTAATTTATAGAGATGAAACATAAGGAAAATGAATATGTGGGAAGCTATGAGATGAAATTTACAAGGATTTATCGCTACACATCTATCTTTGTCATAGGCCGTATTTGAAAGGTTGATAGATTCTTTGATAGACTAAGACCACATCTATGAAAAAATATAGCCAATAAAAACTATGAAAACTATGAGGAGATAGTGCGAAGTGTTATAAAGGTTGAATTAGAGTTCAAAGAGAAACAATGGTCCCATAGATCGAATGAAAAGAAGATATCGATGGATCCAAGATTAGGGAGTAAATTTGATCATGAAAGAGGAGGAAACCAAGTTCAATTTCCCACATGAGACAAATGTGGGAAGAAGCATTTGGGGAAATTCTTGCTTAGGACCAGGAAATGTTGCAAGTGTGGAAGAGATGTCCATATATCTTGGAACTATCATAGTGAGGTGAAGCCTCAACTTCTCAACACTAACGATAAAGGGAATATGGTGTAGGCCTATCCTGAAGTCTAATGCTTCAAGTGTGGACAACTTTTGAATTTTTTCAATCACTGTCCAAATCCATTTTTAATGGAGGGGAATCACCATAAACCTCAACATAGGATAAGGTATAAAGGTTAAATTTTTTCTATCACGAAAACTGAAGTTGAAGCTCCAAATGATGTAGTGGTAGGTACTCTTTATATTCTCTCAAAGCTAACAAGTAGTTTGTTTTATTTTGGTTATACACATTCCTTTATTTCCTATATGTTTTCAAAGAATATTAAATGAATCCCTAAACTTCTAAAAATAGAGTTATCAGTCAAAACTCTTAGTTGGATTATCAATGCATCAAAAGTGTATAGAAACTCTAATATTGAATTTGGAAAGCACAACCTCATCAAAAATATAGTAGTCATTCCCATGATAGAATTCGATATTATATTAGGGATGAAATAGATCTCAAGGTATAATGATAAGATCAATTGTAGAAGCAAGTAAATCTTAGTAGTCTTGAATGGAAAACCTATAGTTTTTTTCAAAGGATAGATATCTTGGCCTAATATTTTTCTATAATCACCTATCATAGCCTTATTTATGGAAATGATCGGTGAATATGAGAAGTAAATGAAAGTATATGAATAGAAAACGTCCCAATCATTTAGGAATATATTGACGTATTTACTAAGGAGTTACGTGGACCTCCCCCAGAAAGAGAGGTAGAGTTATCTATTGAACTCATGCCTGAATCCAAGACGATATCAAAGACATCGTATAGAATGGAAAATATAGATTTGGAAGAATTAAAGTGTAAAGACCCGGAAATTTCAAGGAACATTTTTTCTTAATATTCTTTGGAATTTTACAAGAACGTAGTTTCTGACGGCGCCTGATTCCGAGGCCCGGTGTGCCCGGAATTAATTTCCGAAGTTTGGCTCGGGTACGTTCAGTGAACGAGTGAGTGGGAATTTCTATCTTTTGAACCGGTGCTCGGAATTGAAATCCGATTGCACCGATGAACTCGCAACGCCGGTAATCTCTCAAGAGAACCTTTACTGTAGTTGCGTTTGTGTGGGAGGAGAAGTTAATTTTTGGGGTTTAATTAAAAAAAGTGAATAAAATTGTTAAATCAAATTTTAACAATGTTAAGTGGTTAACTTCTCCCATGGGAAGTTGGTGGTGGGCCCACATCCATCCAACTTCCCATGTGTGGATATTTGAAAGGGTGGGGCCCACACGAACCCTCCCACCTTTTCAAATTCCTTAAACTCCCTAACCCTATTAACCCCTCACATTCCAACTCCCCATTAACTCACATTATTTAATATTTGACAACTTGATTAATTAATGAGGTGAGTTAAGTATGGTTTAATTGAATTTCAATCTTTTTAAATTCTTGCCAACACTTTGCAATTAATTAATTAAACCAACTTAATTAATTATTTTGAGTGTTTGAATTCTTTTGAATTCATTTTTCCAACATTAAAAAGAGAGATTATATTCTTCTTTTTGGGGTTGGCATAAACCTTGTGGGGAGAACTAAGGTGAGGAGAAGAACTCTTGGTAGATCACCAACCTCTCGAGGAAGAACGTTCCACGTTTCCGAAGAATGTGAAGCAACGCCTCCGACCATCTTCAACCGGAGTAAGGAAGGGAAGCACCACCGCCTTCGAAGTATACAGAGGGTGACGTCTCGGCTCGACTTCACCGAGCTCTTCTCCCACCAATCTAGACGGAATGACGCCTGACCTCGGCGATGCTTGTCTTCCGCGGGTCGTTGAAGAACTCTGTTCTTGAAACCGAGGTAGGGGTTTTAACTTTTTAAAGTTATGTGGATCTCTCCTTCGAACTTGAAGGTTTATTTTTTGTCGGGCCTTGATTCCAAATCTTTTTATTTAATTTAAAATATTGTGAAAGTTTATCGTTCATTAAAGGCCGATTGCTATCAATTTAAAGCGAGGAGTTCGGACCGCACAAATCCGGACGACCCTCCACCTTTTTATTCGTGTTGAATCTTTGTGGATTGGTTTGGGAAGGCGTGGTGCCGTCGCACCACGTGGATTCAAGCGAAAGGAAATGCGTGGCGCCGTCGCGCCGCGCCGTGGAAATATTTCAAGAACGCGACGCCGTCGCGTCACGACGAAAGAATTCGAAGGCGCCACAGCCGGAGCGGGGTCGCGGCGGAAGGGGCGCGGTGTCGTCGCACCGCGCCGGACAACGAAGGCCGCAGCCGGTTTCGGGCCGCGGCGGAACGAGAAGACCGGCGGCCAGCCGGGCTGCCGGTGTCAGAAGCCGGAAGGGGGACCAGCCTTTGCCGGTCCCGTTGAGGAAGAACCGGCTGGCCAGGTCGGGCCGGCCGGAAGGAAGAAAACCGGGGGAAATAATTTCCCCCGGCTAGCCGTAATGGCCCCCCATTATGAGGGGGGCCGGTTTCACAAAGGGGGGAAGGAAGCCCCCCATTTTTCTTGAAGGTAGGCCCCCACGTGAGGGGGGGCCGTTTCTTTTCAAGGCGCGGCAGGTTGCCGCGCCGCCAGCTGAGGAAAGGTGGGGGCTTTGCCCCCCGCACGCGGCGCTCACGCGGCACCCGGACCGCGCCGCCGCGCTGGCCTTCGCCGCCGGGCCGGGTCGGATATTCTGAGCCGGGCCGGATCGTCGGGCCGGGTCGCCGCCTGGGCCGGGTCGACCCGGTTCGGGCCGACCCAGGGGGAGTCGGGCCGGGTCGGTCCGGGCCCAGACCCCCTGATTTCGGACCACTTTCAGTCAAATGCCCATATCTTGGGCTACAGAACTCCGATCGACGCACCGTCAGTTGCGTAGCGATCCTTGGAACGAGACGGTCGTTTCAGTTTATTACACTCAAGGTTTCGAAGAACTTTGGGTTCGGCCGGGTTGGTTCGTACACGAAACCAACCGGGCCCTCGGAGCGGAAACACTTATATCTTGAGCTCCGGACGTCCGATTGACGTGCCATCGACTTTGATGGATTCCTATATGTGAGACGGATCTTTTGGCTTACTCCCCTAGAGGTTTGGATGCCGTCGGAGTGCGGTCGGGTTGGTTCGCTCACGAAATCCAACCGGGACCCTGGAACGAAAAAAACAATAACTCACAGACCGAGCGTCCGATTGACGCGCCGTCTGTCTCGTTAAATTCCACTTGATGAGACGGAACTTTTGGCATACTTAGCCCGAGTTTTGGATACAATTGGATAGTGGCCGGGTTGGATTGTACCCAAAATCCAACCGGGCCCCTGGAACGGGAAAGCTGATATCTTTCTGACAGAACGTCCGTTTGACAAACCGTCAGCGGCGTTGGTGATCTCGTTGAGAAATGGTCCCTATGAGTATACCCTATGAGAGTTCGGGGTACAGTTGAGATACGGCCGGGTTTGGTTCGCTCACGAAACCAACCGGGCCCCTGGGACGAAAAGGCTAATAACTCACAGACCGGGCGTCCGATTGACGCGCCGTCTGTTGTATTGAGACCCCTATGACGAGGCGGTCCTTTGAGATACTTATTCGTGGGACTTTGAAATACTTGGAGTATCAACCTGTAGCTCATGGAGCGGACCCTCCCGGAGACGAGCGTGCGGAGTACGGAGACCGTGTAGCCGACTGAGACCTGACGACTGCTTGACCGACTCGACTTGGAGTGAGTCGACTAGCCCAATGGACGGAGCACTACTTTGTGAGGTGCAGACCCATGGTGGACGGAGCACTACCTGTGTGATAGTGCAGACAAGCGGTACTCATCTGGAGAGTACCTCAGCAGGCTACTAGGGGGTGTGCACTACTGTGTTTGGGTGACATACCTCAGAGGGTAGCACTACTGTGTTTGGGTGGCTGACCCGCGGTACTCGACAGGAGGAGTACCTCAGCAGTCTTAGGTTAGTGAGCAGTACCTCGGAGTCGTGACAGGACCACTGTACACTCCAGAGACGGAGCTCTTCAGTAGTTACGGTTTCGATAATGAAAATCCTGGTTTGAGTTGAGACTTTTGACCTTTGTGTTTACCTCATGATTGAGTTGGGTTACTTGATAACTTAGGTATATGTATGGGCATATACCTGGGTAGTGGTTATCTGTTGATTTCACAATCCTTGTGTTTCCTCATGATTGAGATGAGTTACTTGATAACTTAGGTATATGTATGGGCATATACCTAATTAGAGTTTATCTGTTGAGATCTTCTTTGTGGTTTTCCTTGTTGGTTTTAGTGAGACCTTGAGGGTCTTGGGGTCCCTACTGAGTATCGTTATACTCATCCCTGCACGGGCTATGCCCGCACCTCATTGCGTTGGTTGCAGACGACAACATTGCTGATGAAGGCCGAGTGTTCGAGGACTGGACGGTACCCGGAGGTGTACTACACGACTAGTCAGTACCCGGAGGTGGAATTCACGGCGAGACGACACTCGGAGGAGGTTGACGGGCGAGAGCGTTGTGGATTCTATCTGTACCTACCCTTCAGGTAGGATCCATGGTGGATGATCTAGAAGCTGTGCCATCTGTACCTACCCTTCAGGTAGGATCCAAGGAGGATGACCCAGGAGCTACTTCCTTTCTTATAGCTGTTTTCTTTTTCTGTTGTATTTTGTTCAGATGTAGTTGTACTTTCTTTTGGGTTTGTATTCTGGCCCATTTACTTTTCAACACTTTATTTTGTACTTAGTGTTTTGCTTCTGCTTGTACTCTGTGGTGTTTTGTTTACTTATATAAAGGCAATGCCTTCCAAGTTATCGGGATTTACGCCTTTGGTGCTAGTCACCATCCCTTGGCCTATGGAAGGTAGGCTTGGGGTACTCACGGCACGGGCCCCGAGGGCGGGTCGTGACAAATTGGTATCAGAGGAGTCGGTTCTACCGCAGAACTTATAACTCTGATATTTTATTTCTGTGAAGCAATAGTGTTAAGAGTACCGAGTGTGGTTTTCAGTTCAGGGAGTCTAGTGTTGGTGCGGGCGGCCGACATATCCATACATCAGGACCCTGACAACTGATTTCCGACTTTGTGCACGAAAACACTGATTGCGTGTGTGTTTCCAGAAGTTTTATTTAAATATCAGCTCAAACCAGGTCAGCTCACCAGGTATAAACGTTTGACCGTGTCACGATGTTTCTTTCAGGATACATTTTCACAGACGACCAGCTAGAGCCCAGAGGGATGTGCGTGCTGACAGCCTGTCGAGCGACAAGGCTTTGGTACAGGGCCCTCTTGCAGTTGAGGCACCAGCGGAGGCACCAGCGGTACTGCTACCCGTTGGGCCACCGATGCCACCAACCCCAGCAGTAGGCGATGCACGACGCTTGAGCGCGCTTCACGAGTTCCAGTGCCAGAGGCCACCCAGGTTATGGGGAGAGACAGACCCGCAGGCAGATGAGGATTGGCTGGAGGCTATGGTGAGAGTCTTCAGGCTAGTGGGGACGCCGACAGACTTCATGGTGATCTTTGCCGCCAGCCTTCTTCAGGCAGCAGCAGGCAGGTGGTGGAGCCACTTGTTTCAGTTTTGCGACGGGATGACCTTCACATGGGAAGACTTAGAGACCTTCTTCAGGGTGGAGTTTGTTCCAGTATCTCTACACCCCGAGCGTGTACAGGAGCTTCTGCCTTTGCCGCGTGTTTTTCGATCAGTAGCCGAGTCATCTGTGGGCAGTAGACAGATGATGCAGAGGTCCAGGAGGACCAGACTAGCAGTTGGACGATCTCGGGTTTTAGGACCGGTGGTGCGTGGCACCTAGGGTGGGAACAGAGCTAGGTGTGCCAGAAGCAGGTTGTGTTACTCATGCGGCAGAAAGGGTCACCTGGCACGTGACTGTCCGACTCCTCGTACAGTTGATCTGTGGGTGTTGGAGGAGCCACCGAGGCAGAAGCAGCGATGAGTGCTTGAGCAACAGCCGAGCAGTGGACAAGGCAGTAGAGCTCTGAGAGCAGGTGGACATGAGAGGAACTAGTGGTTACGTTCTTTGTACTTCTAGTTCCATGTTTCTTTTGTATTCATGTCTTTGTACTATGAGCTATGAGCTGCAATAATAAAAAGACTCTTATCTTTGAGATGTTTTCTTTCCTGTCCTTTTGTTTGGTTGATACTGAGTGGTCCCGGTTAAACTATTGACTTGACCCTCACTTTCGATATTTCTACTGGAGGAGACCCAGTTACCTCACACTGATGCCGACAGTGTGACTCGACCCTTAGAGGTGAGAGTGACAGTTGGATCTCTTAGTAGTTACGTCGAGGCCTTACGACATCATCCATGACATGAATGCATCATTCATGTCAGGATTGACTGTATTAGGCAATGGGCGTGGTTCATCCAGGGGATGAGACCGAGTTTCTCTTTTCGACAAAGGAGAAATTTTAGCATCTCTTTCAGATCTTATGAAAAGAAGGTATAGATCATCCAGGAGCAGATGGAGACTGCACAGTGCAGTAAGAAACAAGAAACCGGCTCAAATCTTAGAGACTCGAGCGTGTTAAATGTTAAAGAAGAGGAAGCTTAAAGGAGAGATGAGTCTGCGAAGCAGCAGACGTGGAGGCAGAGCTAGGAGGGCAGCATGAGGTGGTGTACATCTTAACATGCTACAACCACCCACCTTAGTTATCCCCGCCAGGCTCAGGGAGATGGAGAGCGGAGGAAGAGTGCGGCTGCATGTAGTCAAGGAGTGTGACCCAATGGCTCTAAAAATGATTCAAGGGACAGTCTATGTCCACTACTAGCTGTTGTAGTAACAGACGTCGATATGAATCATTCATCTCTTTCACAAATCTTGTCCCAGACCTAGAGTTTCCAGTAATCCGTGGACTTGACCCTCACGTCTGAAGATACCTTGTGAGGAGACTCGATAATCACACTTACGCCAACGGTGTGGTCAGACCCTCGAGGCGAGAGTTTCGGTTGGAATCTCTTGGTGGCAGCGTCGAGGCCTTATGACGTTAGTTTGAGTATGGAATGGGTTATAACTATTCATACTCAAATTGACGGTTTTAGGAAAATGTCGGGAAGGGTTTTCCTTGGTCGGCGAAAAGGAAGCCCCAGGTAGCCCAGGATAAAATCTTTCACAGGAGGGTGCGACCGATCACTCTTGAGTTGGTCAACCTTACCCTCGTGGCAGCAGTCATTTTAAGTTCCAGTTCTAACAGGAATTGGAGACCTCTAGAGTTCGATGATGATGATCACGTCCTTATACGGGTCTCACCTCAACGAGGTTTATGGAGATGTGGCCAAGGAGGCAAGTTAAATCTAAGGTTCAACGGACCTTTCTAGGTCCACAACTGGGTAGGCGAGGTGTTTTACTGCTTGACCCATCCACCTCAGTTGCACCAGGTGCACGAAGACTTCCACGTATCTCAACTGAAGAGATACGTGCTCGACCCTTCGCATATCATCGACCATGAGAAGCTGGATGATGGCGATGAGGTGTTTTTCACGGAGGTTCCAGTGGGGATCGAGGATCGACAGGAGCGGATCCTACGAGGACGATCGATTCCTCGGGTGCGTTTTCTTTGGCAGTACGGAACCTCCAGGTAAGCACATGGGAGCAGAACGCTCAGGTGCGTGTTCAATACCGCTTTTGTGACCCTAGTTTGTGTTGAAGCTTTACGGGGACGTAAAGCCCTGAGGTGGGAGTAATGTAAAGACCCGGAAATTTCAAGGAAATTTTTTTCTTAATATTCTTTTGAATTTTACAAGAACTCAGTTTCTGACGGCGCTTGATTCCGAGGCCCAGTGTGCCCGGAATTAATTTCCGAAGTTTGGCTCGGGTACGTTCAGTGAACGAGCGAGCAGGAATTTCTATCTTTTGAACCAGTGCTCGAAATTGAAATCCGATTGCACCGATGAACTCGCAACGCCGGTAATCGCTTAAGATAACCTTTACCGTAGTTGCGTTTGTGTGGGAGGAGAAGTTAATTTTTGGGGTTTAATTAAAAAAAGTGAATAAAATTGTTAAATCAAATTTTAACAATGTTAAGTGGTTAACTTCTCCAATGGGAAGTTGGTGGTGGGCCCACATCCATCCAACTTCCCATGTGTGGATATTTGAAAGGGTGGGGCCCACACGAACCCCCCCACCTTTTCAAATTCCTTAAACTCCCTAACCCTCTTAACCCCTCACATTCCAACTCCCCATTAACTCACATTATTTAATATTTGACAACTTGATTAATTAATGAGGTGAGTTAAGTATGGTTTATTTGAATTTAAATCTTTTGAAATTCTTGCCAACACCTTGCAATTAATTAATTAAACCAACTTAATTAATTATTTTGAGTGTTTGAATTCTTTTGAATTCATTTTTCCAACATTAAAAAGAGAGATTATATTCTTCTTTTTGGGGTTGGCATAAACCTTGTGGGGAGAACTAAGGTGAGGAGAAGAACTCTTGGTAGATCACCAACCTCTCGAGGAAGAACGTTCCACGTTTCCGAAGAACGTGAAGCAACGCCTCCGACCATCTTCAACCAGAGTAAGGAAGGGAAGCACCGCCACCTTCGAAGTATACAGAGGGTGACATCTCGGCTCGACTTCACCGAGCTCTTCTCCCACCAACCTAGACGGAACGACACCCGACCTCTGCGACGCTTGTCTTCTGCGGGTCGTTGAAGAACTCTGTTCTTGAAACTGAGGTAGGGGTTTTAACTTTTTAAAGTTATGCGGATCTCTCCTTCGAACTTGAAGGTTTATTTTTTGTCGGGCCTTGATTCCAAATCTTTTTATTTAATTTAAAAGATTGTGAAAGTTTATCGTTCATTAAAGGCCGATTGCTATCAATTTAACGCGAGGAGTTCGGACCGCACAAACCCGGCTGACCCTCCACCTTTTTATTCGTGTTGAATCTTTGTGGATTGGTTCGGGAAGGCGTGGTGCCATCGCACCACGCGGATTCAAGCGGAAGGAAATGCGCGGCGCCGTCGCGCCGCGTCGTGGAAAGATTTCAAGAACGCGACGCCGTCGTGTCGCGATGAAAGAATTCGAAGGCACCACGGCCGGAGCGGGGCTGTGGCGGAAGGGGCGCGGTGTCGTCGCACCGCGCCAGACAACGAAGGCCGAAGCCGGTTTCGGGCCGCGGTGGAACGAGAAGACCGGCGGCCAGCCGGGCCGCCGGTGTCGGAAGCCGGAAGGGGGACCGGCCTTTGCCGGTCCCGTTGAGGAAGAACCGGCCGGCCAGGTCGGGCCAACCGGAAGGGAGAAAACCAGGGGAAATAATTTCCCCCGGCCAGCCATAATGGCACCCCATTATGAGGGGGGCCGGTTTCACAAAGGGGGGCAGGAGGCCCCCCCGTTTTTCTCGAAGGCAGGCCACCACGTGAGGGGGGGCCGTTTCTTTTCAAGGCGCGGCAGGTTGCCGCGCCGCCAGCTGAGGAAAGGCGGGGGCTTTGCCCCCCGCACGTGGCGCTCACGCAGCACCCGGACCGCGCCGCCGCGCCGGCCTTCGCCGCCGGGCCGGGCCGGATATTCCGAGCCGGGCCGGATCGTCGGGATGGGTTGCCGCCCGGGCCGGGTCGACCCGGTTCGGGCCGACCCAGTGGGAGTCGGGCCGGGTCGGTCCGGGCCCAGACCCCCCGATTTTAGACCACTTTCAGTCAAATTCCCATATCTTGGGCTACAGACCTCCGATCGACGCACCGTCAGTTGCGTAGCGATCCTTGGAACGAGACGGTCGTTTCGGTTTATTACACTTAAGGTTTAGAAGAACTTTGGGTTCGGCCGGGTTGGTTCGTACACGAAACCAACCGGGCCCTCGGAGCGGAAACGCTTATATCTTGAGCTCCGGACGTCCGATTGACGTGCCGTCGACTTTGATGGATTACTCTATGTGAGACGGATCTTTTGGCTTACTCCCCTCGATGTTTGGATGCCGTTGGAGTGCGGTCGGGTTGGTTCGCTCACGAAATCCAACCGGGCCCCTAGAACGAAAAAGCCAATAACTCACAGACCGAGCATCCGATTGACGCGCCGTCTGTCTCGTTAAATTCCTCTTGATGAGACGAAACTTTTGGCATACTTCGCCGGAGTTTTGGATACAGTTGGATAGTGGACGGGTTGGATTGTACCCGAAATCCAACCGGGCCCCTGGAACGGGAAAGCTGATATCTTTCTGACAGAACGTCCGTTTGACGAACCGTCAGCGGCGTTGGTGATCTTGTTGAGAAACGGTCCCTATGAGAATACCCTATGAGATTTCGGGGTACAGTTGAGATACGGCTGAGTTTGGTTCGCTCACGAAACCAACCGGGCCCCTGGGACGAAAAGGCTAATAACTCACAGACCGGGCGTCCGATTGACGCGCCGTCTGTTGTGTTGAGACCCCTATGACGAGGCGGTCATTTGAGATACTTCTTCGCGGGACTTTAAAATACTTGGAGTATTGACCTGTAGCTCTTGGAGCGGACCCTCCCGGAGAAGAGCGTGCGGAGTACGGAGACCGTGTAGCCGACTGAGACCTGACGACTGCTTGACCGACTCGACTTGGAGTGAGTCGACTAGCCCAGTGGACGGAGCACTACTTTGTGAGGTGCAGACCCATGGTGGATGGAGCACTACCTGTGTGATAGTGCAGACCCACAGTACTCGTCCGGAGAGTACCTCAGCAGGCTACTAGGGGGTGTGCACTACTGTGTTTGGGTGACATACCTCAGAGGGAAGCACTACTGTGTTTGGGTGGCTGACCCGCGGTACTCGACAGGAGGAGTACCTCAGCAGTCTTAGGTTAGTGAGCAATACCTCGGAGTCGTGACAGGACCAATGTACACTCCAGAGACGGATCTCTTCAGCAGTTATGGTTTCGATAATGAAAATCCTGGTTTGAGGTGAGACTTTTGACCTTTGTGTTTACCTCATGATTGAGTTGGGTTACTTGATAACTTAGGTATATGTATGAGCATATACCTGGGTAGTGGTTATCCGTTGATTTCACAATACTTGTGTTTCCTCATGATTGAGATGGGTTACTTGATAACTTAGGTATATGTATGGGCATATACCTAAGTAGATGTTATCTGTTGAGATCTTCTTTCTGGTTTTTCTTGTTGGTTTTAGTGAGACCTTGAGGGTCTTGGGGTCCCTACTGAGTATCGTTATACTCACCCCTGCACGGGCTATGCCCGCACCTCGTTGTGTTGGTTGCAGACGACAGCAGTGCTGACGAAGGCCGAGTGTTCGAGGACTGGACGGTACCCAGAGGTGGACTACACGACGAGTCAGTACCCGGAGGTGGACTTCACGGCGAGATGACACTCGGAGGAGGTTGACGGGCGAGAGCGTTGTGGATGATATCTGCACCTAACCTTCAGGTAGGATCCGTGGTGGACGATCTAGAAGCTGCGCCATCTGTACCTACCCTTCAGGTAGGATCCAAGGAGGACGACCTAGGAGCTCCTTCCTTTCTTACAGCTGTTGTCCTTTTCTGTTGTATTTTGTTCAGCTATAGTTGTACTTTCTTTTGGGTTTGTATTCTGGACCATTTACTTTTCAGCACTTTCTTTTGTACTTAGTGTTTTGCTTCTGCTTGTACTCTATGGTGTTTTGTTTACTTATATAAAGGCAATGCCTTCCAAGTTATCGGGATTTACACCTTTGGTGCTAGTCGCCATCCCCTGGCATATGGAAGGTAGGCTTGGGGTACTCACAGCACGGGCCCCGAGGGCGGGTCGTGACATAAAGAAACAAATCCAATATATTCTGGAGAAGAGGTTTATCCAACCAAGTGTGTCTTCTTAGGGATCACTTATTCTCATTGTGAAGAAGAAGGATGGACCAATGTGACTATGGATTGATTATAGAGAACTTAACAAGATCACAGTGAATAAAAAATACCCTATTCCAAGAATTAATGATTTATTTGACCAACTTTGTGGGGCTCAATTATTCTCCAAGATTGATCTTCAGTCTTGTTATCATCAATTGAGGGTGAAGAAAGAAGATGTTCCAAAGACCGCCTTCTGATAAAGATATGAGAATTATGTGTTTTTTGTTATGACATTCATATTAACTAATTCTCCTATAATATTAATGGGTTTGATGAATAGAGTCTTTAAAGACTACCTTACATCAGGTATCTAGTGGTGCCAAGACTCCTTTTATTTATTTAAGGAGGGGAAAAAAAATAAAAGTAAAGTTTTTAAAAATTAGGAACCCACTCAAGGGTTACTTATTTGGGATGGGAAACACAAGGATGAAGGTAAATTATTCTCCCATATCCTCCCCCTTCCTTATCCATTGAACCATGTGGTTTGAGCTCAATTGTTTATGCAAGTTTGAGGTAGGATCCTACATCTTCCTCCCCATTCATATCCTCCTTGTTTATTTATATTTTTCAACAAAATTTGGATAAGTGATTTTATTATTATTTCACATGAGAATCATGGAATCACATCATATTGATAGGGATTTTGAGTACAGTGATTATAGGGCTTCAAGGGAGGATGGACGTAAGGTTTACCTCACAATTTTGATGGAATTTTCTATATCAATTTGTTTTCATATGAAATTAATCAATTTGGGATTAAATGCAAGATTTATAAGGTTGTATACATTAAATTTTTTTCATTTAGAAGGATTGAGGGTGTATTGTTTCCATCTACACTTTGTTACTTGATATTTCAGTATCGGCACACCATATAGGGAGTTTTTTTATCTTCAAGAAGATTTTGGAAAATTTTTTAAATGGATTTTTAATTAACTAATTATGATTTTTTTGAGATAAGGAATTATTGGGGTAGGTGATGGATGATATGAGATTGAATGAATAATTATAAATTTAATTGAGGTAGTTTGCCTTTTCTTATTAGGTATATTAATCTTATTATTTTCAATGGATTTCATATTGATTATTTTATGATCATGTGTTATTGTTATCATAATGACCATGATTGCATGTCATTGTATGATTTTATAAAAATGATATAAGATTTCATCTATTTTATAGTCACTAAAGGACCACATAGCTTGCTAAATGGTTAGTTTGGTGGCGTCTTGGTCAGACAAGTGTTGAGGAACCATCTTATGGATTACATAATAGCGTGAGTCAATATTTGACTCAGTTTTCAAAAATAAAATGGTTTAAACTATAAAATTGGATTTTAAAGGGTTACAATTTTAAAATGGAACTTTAAATAAATGTGGATTTAATTGAGTAATTTGAAAGTGATGTTCCAAAATATAAATTAGTGGATTTTCATTAGATTTGGTTATGACCATCTGGTGAGAAAAGTAGACATGATATTTCATTTTAAATGATTTATCAAAGTGGTATTTGACTTGTGTTTAAAGTAAATCTAAGAGAGTCTTATTTAAGGAGTGGTTTGGTCTATTTAACCATGTATGAATGATGCACTATTTTAAAAATTTGTATTATTGTATGTGATCTCTTGATTAAAATCATTTAATATATATTCTTTCTATGTGATGTTACAAGTTCATGCATGATTTCATGTAAAAATTACCTTAGGATATAGGTTGGTTATAATGGGTTGAAATATATAGTGAGTTATGAGATGATAGATATTCATAGAAATCCTAGGAATTTCCTTTGAGATTGGGATAGAAACTATTACTTTTAGGTTTCTGACAACTCAAATTTGAGTCATCAAACCTCAATGAGTTCATGTTTGGAAAGTACACATGGGTTTTGATATAGATATCTGATTTTCATCCTATTTTTGATGTTTCAATGACTAAATATGGGGATGAATTGAGTTGTTAAATTTCACATTTTAAAAAAACTAACCTTTTAGAAACTTTATTCTTTTAAATAGATTAGTATATCTTTTCTTTTTTAATATGATATGAATCAAAAATAAATAAAAGTTTAGGATACAAAATGATTTTATAGTGGTTAGATACTACAAATAACTTCTTACAGTTTAGTATTCCAACATCTAATATAGGTTTGGAGATTTGTATTGAAATCCTTTTCCTAAGTATCTCATAGATAAGTGGAATCAACCGAAACTTGATACACAAGGTTACAAGATATTTTACTAGGATCTAAATAAAAAAAATCTAACCTCGACCTCACTTTCAAACTTAGTATGATAAGTGTGCACTTACATTAAAAAAATAAAAGATTTATAAATTTGATTGTAGTTGAAAGAACTTAGTTGTGAACTTTAGTAACTGAAATATGATGAATCTTTTTCCAAATAAAATACATGTATCCAAAGTGTAGCTCTGAAATAGATCTTCAGTTGTATCTTGATATTCAATAAAATAGACAAAAACAATAAAATTATCTTCTTTTTTATTCTTGATTTTCAATTACATAACTAATTTGGAATTTCAGTACCCGCAGAATGAAACAAAAATTGTATAGAAATATCAATACAAATGTTCATGTAAAATTATGAATCTTTTAAAGGATAAAAATACTATATTCATTTGTATGTGTATGTATTATGTTATATTATATCTAAAATATTATACTGAAATAGAATATATATAATATCTAGTAATTAATTGAGTCAAACAAATTTAGGATCTTCTCTATGAAAATTGGAATCTATATAGTTGTTGCAAACCTTATTTCCAGAAATAAAAGTTTGAAATAAACTCAGTAAAAATATTTGTAAAAGCAATACCTTTGAAAATGAACTAATTCAAGGTTTAGAAATATTCTACTATAAAATATAAATGATAGAGTCTTCCACAAAAATATCTAAACTTTGAATTTTTACACCATATGTAACATTTAATTCAACATCAATATCATATGTAAGATATTATTCATATAAAACATAAGAATAAAAATTTTCTTCAATACACAAGAAAATTTCTTTAAAACGAAATATATTTGACTAATATATAAGTTTTTACAATTAAATAAAATCTTGAAAGACTATATATATCTATACAGGTAATACATTTTCCTTTACAAAATATCCAGTACCTAAGAAATATTTCTACACACCATATGATATGTAAAGTTTTATACTTTCAAAAATTACAAAATGAATATTTTCGTCCATTTTATATTGAATACATAATATATAATCTTCAATATGTAATAGTAAATTCTTAAACTCAAAATTTGATAAAATCAGAATAATAATTCCACATTGAAAAACTTTACAAAAATCAATTAATAAAATTAAATTCACTTAAAGTAGATTCATTGAAAACAAACAAGGGATTTTGTGAATATAAAATCTTAGAGTGTATGAGAGAATATTTGTACACTAAAACTTTCCATCAATATCCCCATTTTTTATGACAAAAAACCCATAAAATCAAAGCATAAAATTCTACAAATTAATAAAATAAGAATACAACAATAAGAATAAAAAGGATTAACAAAATAAAATATATTTTTCCGCTTATTTGTTTTATTCTCTACCTTGTTGAGATATCAAAAACAAAGTTGTATAATAGGGTATAACACATCTATATTTCACAATAAAATGAAAACTATTAGAATATAATACAGAAGAAAATAAGAATCTAGAAGTGAATAAAGTAAGAATCTAGAATATAACACATCTATATAATTTTTTATACCCTCTTATATAACTTACATTTAATATAATAAGAATTTGGTAGTGACTTGTATTAATTAACAAAAACTAAAATTAATTGTTAAATGAAATGTATAAATAAAAAAAATAAAGAAATAGAAATCAGTAAAAAAATTAATCATTTGGATTTGGGATCTAGTTTTGGATGTAAAAGAGTAGGGTCTTGTTTGTAACACCCTAGAATATTAAAGGATTAAAAGGCTAAAAGTTAGTACCCATGTAAAAAAGTTACACATTTCTTGTAAGGATCCTACATGATTATAATTATATAGTTAAACATGCTTGGCCTAGATTAGTGATCATAATGGGTGATCTCTTGAGAATTTTTCCATGGTGTGTGTGAGTTGAGGAAAAAGCACACTAGAAAGAACATGTGTTGGATTATGGGGGAATCCATTAATCTAATGATCTATTCAGGCATGTGGGTGGGCCCCAGGGAGGGAAGCACATATCTTTGGGGTAAATGGTGGCACCTAAAGATATATGACATAAAATCCATGTCATGTTGGGGTGTTTATGATATCAGTGAGCCCCAGTTGTTACATTGGTATCAAAGGAGGAACCCAACTGAAAGTGTAGTGACATTGAATGGGTTGAGATGTAAGGTCCACAATGATCATATTGTGATCAGGGGGGGAACCATATAATGTTAAAAAGATAAATTTTACTACCCATTTAAATAATGAGAACCTTTATTTTTAGGAGTATACTTAATTATAACTGCACAATTAAATGTTCTTGGATTGTAGTAGCGATTAAGATGAGCGACCTCCTGGGATGTTTCCCAAGGTGTGTACGAGTGAAGAAAAAAAATTATAAATAAAATATGTTGGATTGTGGGGAAAGTCATTAGTCTGATGATCTGTTCAGGCATGTGGGTGGGCCCTAGATAGGGGACCACATGTTTGTGGGGAAATTGGTGGTGCCTGGTGGGCCTGGACACAACAACCATGTTAAGAAGGGGGTATGAAGTGGTGTGGCCCATTTGTTACATCATTTTTTCTAAAATATTATATTGGTGGGGGTAAAATTTTGAAGTTTATATGAAGAATAAACTTATTGGTTCCTCGAACCTCTAATAAATTAAGGTATGTATATGGTTATTCTAATAGTTCTCTCAATTTATACACCAATCTAAGCTCCTTGTTTCATTCTATTAGACATTTTATTAGATTCCTAATACCAAATATTCTTAGATTAATAGGAATTAGGATTAGATCTTGAAGAAGGTTTTTGTAACATAATTGGAAAGTCTTCATGAGATTTTTTAGGGTGTCTAGATTCTTCTATAACTATTGAACACCGATAGTTATGATCATTAATTGGTCTCTCATAGTATTATTTGTGAGGGTAAATTTTTTTAAAATTGTATTTTTTATATAGAAAATTTTCAAGTGGAATAGATCCATACTTATTTCTTGTATCTAGAAAAACGATTTTACAAAACCCTGTAATCTTAAAACAACATCTTCCTTGATATAGTCAAGTATAATGTCATAACCTTGTCTTAGAAAATATCCATGAGAATTTTATATCTTCTTCATATCTTATCTTCCAATAAAATCCATATAAAATTGATCCAAGGAAAATGAAAACTAGAAATAAAATTTTTTGGCCTATAGGGACAATCATTAGTCTAATGATTCATTTGGTCATGTGGGTGGGACACAAGTGGGGGAATATGTGTCTATTGGGAAACTGGTGGTACCTGGTGGGCTAGGACCCAACAACCATGTCACATTCATGGTTTTTCTTGGAGGTATTTTATATTTTATTTTTGGTTGTATCTTTGTATCATATAGTTCCTAGGTGTTTTTGAGAAAAATGGTAGTTTTCGGGCATGGAAACAGGAGGTGCACGGTTGGCGCATGGTTAGTATAAACTATACTCCTACCCAGTTGAATCCATGAGCCCTAGAAAATGGCATTGTCTAGGTTGCATGACCCAACACATAGGTGTGTGGGATAACTATGTTCTTAGGATAGTGGCACTGTTTGAGGCACAGGGCTAGGTTCATGGGCATGAAACCTCCCCTTGGTAGCTCTGCAACCTATTTTCCTCTTAGATAGAGGTGGATCATGATTAAAACATGGTTTAGAAAAATGTTCAACTACATCGTGCGACGTTCCAGATCATTAAAATTTTTGAAATTCCATTTTCCCCTCCCAAATTTTAACCCCAAATCCACCCTAACTATCCCCATTTAGTATCCCTGTCCCTAGGTTCACCTCCTCCTTTCTCCTTTATCCCTTGGGATTCCATTATAAGGTGTTCTTAGTGTGTAATCTCTAAGAAAAATTCAAGTAAGACTTTCCTTCCCTCTTCTCTTCTTCTTTATTAGTCTCTTCTTCTTTCTATCTTGAGTTATCTATTCCCCAGTAGATTGGTTGACCTAAAGTGGGTTCAACCTTGATTCTTTGGGTTCGATCTTGATGTTTGTGGTTTTTTCTTACCTTTATAGGGTCTCCCTATGGTGCGGTTGTGATTTCCACCTAGTTTTTAGAAGTTTCCAAGTGAAAGGTAGGAGGTTCCATGCTTTAACATTTTTATATGATTTTGGTATTCTTTATATGATCTCTAAATGAGTTCTATGAATTATATGGGTGGTGAAAAGCATGTTTTCAAATGGTTTTTGTGTGTTTAAGGGTTAACGTATAATTTTCCAATTTAAAATGGTTGTTTTCCATGTGTGTTTTATTTTTGGAAGTGTGTATGTATAAGAGGTGGTTCTTCTGACATAGGAAAAATGGAATTGAGTAGAAGGGAATCCAAGGTATCTAGTTGGGAATAAAAGTTATAGTATATTAGGAGAGTTAATAGGGATGAGGTTCAGTCTCCCTAATAGGATTATGTAACAACACTAACTAAACATATATGTGATGTGGATTGGTGTATTGAGTAGGGTAATTTCACCCTGGAGGTGGTTTAATCACCGAGAGTACAAGGATCCCAGAACCCCACTAACCCTAGTACCTTAGGGAATTACCTTGGTGCATATGCTATGCTTAAAATTTATCTTATTGTGGTCTTTTATTTCTTTTTATTTTAATTTCAAATCATGTTTCCCTTTTTAAAATTGCATCTTTTTTTTATAAAAACTAGCATGTTAATTTGTGTTATAATGTTAATGCATGGAATCTATTGTGGTGGTAACCTACTAGGCATGCTGGATTACACCCTACATACACCCTCATATGAATGTAGACCTTGTTATTTTCAACCCAGGTAAAGGAAAATCATTTTGTGGTGGTGATGGTGGATCTAGTTTCTAGTGGATCATTATTTTGGAAGGTGTTGGTGCAGGTGTAATGAGGGTGTTAAACCTCCTATTGCATGGAGTCTTAGTTGTGTAGTTAGTTCCCCTCCCTATTTTAGTTATTTTAGTTTCAATTGTAAATATTATATACATAACTTGATAATTATGTTTTTGGTTTTGGATATTAATTTGATGCAATGTTATATTTTTGGGGTTGGTTTATGGTTGATTATTATAGGATAAATAATTCCCAAATGTGATGTTTGATGCCCAGGAACTAGTTTCCAGTTCATGGTGATTGGGAATGCCCTTCGGGCCAAGACACAGGCTGGGTCAGTTGATAGGTCGGATGGAATCCTGGCTTGGTTTGGAAAAAAATGGTATCAGATCCATGTTTTTCCCTTTATTTTGTTCATGTTATTTGGTAGAGTTTGGATGGACTGGATATAGGAATATTGGGGCTTGAGGTACTAGTTATGAGTGGGGTGTCTAGCTAACAAACCTTGTGACATGCCTTGGTTCACCATGGGATGTTTGGTATTTGTTGTGACTTCTTCTATATGTGTGATGTATAGCATGATGACTATGTATGGAAATTGAGCTAATGTAGAGTGGTTTGAATATTTAATTCACTTTTTATGGTTTTGTCTTGATTTATCAAAGTGTTTGAAAGTGGTTGCTGCTAATTTTTTTTGGATGTCGTATTGATGTTTGCCTTGTGTTTTTTGATTAATGTAGCTTCATGCCTCCCTATAGACTTCTTATGTAGCCATGGAAAGAGGCTAGAGAGATTTCTACCTCACTAGTTGATTAGAGATTAGTGAAATCCTTGGTTTTAGCTATCAGAGCATTAGAAAAGGGTGTAGGCTTTGGTCCTTGTCATGATAAGGAATCCGAAAAAGTTCTAAAAAAGATAATGATCAGGAGTTCCTCATGAACAATCCTCCTTCCTTCCAGGGTAGCACTCCACCCAGGAATTTTAGGATTGGGTTGAAAAGATTTAGATAATTTTTTGGTTTCTTAATACTCTTGAGGAAGTTAAACTGAACTGTGATTAATTGATGTTGGAAGGTCCCATTCATAGGTGGTGGGACTTAGTTGTCTAGGTATAAAAACATGAGAAGATGGAATGGAAGGAATTCAAGGATGTATTTAATTTTTAGTATTTCCCTATGACCTTGGACTTTACAAGACCTAGGAGTTCCTAGATCTATGTTGGTCGGAGTAGATCACTCAAGAGTGGGTGAATTGAGTATCTATAAAAATTTCTGTTAAAATTGATTATTTAAAAAATTCCCCCCAATTAAAATATAATCAAAGTCAGTTTTTAGTGAATTTATAAAATTCCTTAATGTTCAATTAATTTCTTATAAGATTGATTAGTTCTCAGTTATACTAATATAAATATTGGTATAACTTTTGAAACCAAATTACTGGTTCAAAACAGATATAAACACTTACTAAAATAAATATCAAAGTGTAATTTAGTTTTATGAAATGGTGATAAAATAGAGTAAAAATAAAGAGTAAAAAACATAGCATAAATAAACAAGTGGTTCAGTCTCAAGCTGAGACTTAGTCCTCTCCACTTGGTGATCACCTACCAACAAGAAGTTTATATTAATAAATAGTTTTATCCACACCCTCGATCAGGGTTCACAATAACACATAAGGGTTTCCAGGTCACACTTGAACTGTACAACATTTATTCATGGAAAAAACAACAAATAGGTCACACTTGACCTCTTCCACTATTCTACGTGGGATACAAAAGATAATAAAGAGAGTGATATTGAGGATATTAGGTTTTCTCTAGTTATGCATAGGAGTCAGTGTGTGTGTAACAGAAAAATACACACACTTCTCAAAAAAATGTAAACAAAAGAACACAAAAGAGATAAATATATAGAATAGAGTTTAGAAGTATCTATGTGCTATGAAATGAAGTTTTGGACTTGTCTAATGTAGAGAGAATGAAGTTTGAGTCCTCTTCTAGAAGTTGGATTCAAAACAGACTATCGAAGACTCTGTGGTTTGGTTTTTGAAGGAGTGTGAAGTGTTTTTCACTCTGGTGGAAAGTTTTTTGGTGAAATTTAGTAGGTCTTCCCATCTTATTGATGTTTTTTTATGTTATTTATTTGATTTATTAGGACTTTTAAGAAATATTGAGTGTTGTAAGAGTATTTTTAGTTCTTCTATTCCTTCTTTTTCTTTTCAGTATATTCATCATCTGATTTCAAACGATCTAGTATGTAATTATTTTATACTTTGTGATCTAGATGGCATACAGATCTACCCATGTGTATGTACCTCATACTATCTACCAAATTTCCTACAGACAATATTAAATAATGTAAAAAACATTAATTTGTCTAAATATGAGCATTAGATATAAATTTAAATTAATAATATAAAAATAGATTTTATGACTATCGGTGAGTCACAAGTATTAGTGACTCATTTTCATTGGTCTGCCATCATTAGTTAGTCATCATTGGTGACTCCATGTATTAGTGAGTCCTTTCCATCACTATCAATGACTCATTTATAACTATTGGTGTGATACCTATCGGTGAATCGTTTGAACTATCGGTGTGATCGATCAATGGTGAGACAGATGAAATAATGGTGACTCATATTAACGATGAGTCCTTCCTCCCATCATTGAGATAGTTGAGCCAACAGTGAATCATTTTAACTGACAGTGAGTCCTTGTGTCAGTATCATTATACAACGGTAGGTCACTTGAACTAACGGTAGGTCATTTTCATCGGTAACATGTGCAATGGTGAGTCCTCTGTTTTTTAGTGTCACATTTAATGGTGATTCCTTTGTAACAGTTTCAGCTTAAAATACTTAAAAAATATTCCTGTTTGATCTGTTTTTCAGTAATACATTTGTCTGACTGTGAGTCATCATTTTTTCAGTGTCAGTGACTTACAGATAGAAAATTTTATATGATCTTTCTTGTAATTTAACAAATTTAGAAACTGGTAGTCCTCTTAATTACACATAAATAATCAATTAAAATATTGTTAGACTTAAGAACACATAATATTTATATGAATGAAATGATCTGATATTTAGGATAATGTTTTTTCATAATATAATATCTAACATGAAATAAGATATATGTTAATATATGAAATGATTTGTGATAATTAAAACATTTATTTAGAGATAGGGGACATCAACATCTATGGTCCAACAATATCCCCTTTTTTGATAATCACAAATCACGACATTATCGAATTGCATAAAGTTATCCCCCTTTTTGGATTAAAAAAATTAATAGGAGAAATAGTAAAGTAGGAAAAACAGTAAAGTAGGAACAATGAAATAGCATTCAAAAACCGAGTGCTTCAAAAATAAATACAAGAAGGTAGCCCTATCAAATTAAAAACAGTCCACCCTACAGGATCAATATGTAGGGTCAAGGGGTGCCTTCCCCTTATCAGAAGGATCAATAGAAGGTTGATCAGGAGGGGTAGGTTGAGGAGTAGGAGGGTCTGAATGGATTGTGAGAGGTGGTAGAGTCACTCCTTCCGGAACTGTAGAAGCAAGGGTAGGTTTTTGTTGATAAAGAACCTGAGATGGAACAATTTATTTGATGATTGGTCTAATTTGAGATAAGGTCTGATAAACTAACATTTGAGGTTGAGTATCCATAGAACTAACAGGGTAGAGAGTTGCAGCAGGAGGTACTAAAATTGCTTCACTCTGGACATGAAGATGTGGTTTTAGCAGCTTGATGAATTATTTAATGATTTATGCACCATATTTCATGGACTTCTCAAAACCATCCTTGTTTTCTATAAACTTATCCAAAAAAAGGATTAAATTATATGAGTTTCTGAATTTGATTCTTAAAGGTCTTTGTTACTAGAGGAAGAGTAAGATTTGTGGATAAGTACTTGAAAATACTATTCATTTGGTTCTTTGTGATGATTTTGGAGAAAAATCATTAAGACTTTTAGTCAACTCTTCCTGAGTGTGAAAAGCACTATGATTATAATAATTGACTTGATCATGCACTTTATCTGAAGTATCCTCAACTTTGGCCATACTTTAAATCAAAGATTGTAGCTCCTCTTTGAACATTGAACTCACAACAGCAAGATATTCATATTGAGAGGACTGAGAAGGTGGAGAAAAACATGAAGTTATAGCTGATGAGGTGAGATCCTGAATTTCTTTCCTCATCTTGGAAAACTCAAGAGATTTAAAATGAGAAACAAGGTTATCAAGTCCTTTCATGACTGTTTCCATTGTAGTCCTATACTCTGTGATCAAATCATTGATCCCAATTGTTAACTTCTTGATATAATTTCTGATCTTGGTATTACTTGTCACAATTGTCTCTGCAGTTCTGATTAGATTCGGATGAATCTATTTTATCACTAACTTTGAAACAGAAGCAACATCATCTTGAGAGATACTAGTTGAAGTATGAGAAGATCTATAAGCACCAGCATTCTTTACACCATCAACCACAGATCTGATTGCTTTCAAATTCTTAGTCAGCTTAGTATTCTTCCTAACAGATTCATCAATCTCAAACCTCATTTGAGATTTCAAAAAGTGTCTTATGGAGGCACAAATTTCTTCCTTGAAATGTTCAAAATCATCTTTAGTGACATAGTCACTAGAAGTGGTCTCATCCACTGGTTCCTTTGCAAAAAGGGAAACAATATCATCATTATAATCTTCATAATCTAAACCCAAAGCCACATAACTAGGATTACTTATTAATTCATCAAGAATATCATAATCCAAAGGAGAAATAGTGTCAATCCTTACTCTTCTTGTTTGATTATCTTCATCATATTGACCAACTGGTACTTGAGGCTCCCCCTCAATGTCAGATCTTAAGTCAGATGGCTCCCCCTTAGTCAAGGTTCCCTAGATAGGTTGATTTTCCTTAAGAATAGTTCTTTTCCTAGTGTACAAAAATTGAGAAACAGGTTCATCTAGAGAAAAATTTTCTTCTTGAGCATCACCCTCAACAAAGATACCAGTATTAACTTCAATAACCTCTATACTCACAACATCTATATTTTCATCAGGGTGACCAGAGTCACTGTCACTTTCACTTTCACTAATTTATTCACCATTACCATCTTCATTCTTCTCATCTTTGACTTGTTCTTCACCTTATTCCCTTCTTGATTATGAACCATTTTCACCACTACCAATTTCTTCCTCTTCATCTTCTTCATTGGATTCACTAACATACTTTACACTGCCTTCAAATTTAGTTTCTTTACTACCAGAGGATTTGAGAATAGGTTTATGAGAGGGTAAATTTAGAGGTAGAGTTGAAGGTCCAATAGAGATTATTTTCAATGGTCCAGTAGTGTCTGGCTCACTTTGATCATCAACTGGTGATCCCACATATCTAATAAGGTTAACAGGTTCTTCTTCCATATAAAGAATATGTTACTTGTTCATCTGGACAGAGACCAGGATCCACTAGATCCTTTGGTATAATAGGATGATCTATGGGATTGAACTTATCATACAATCTATCTTCATCACTAACCCATTATTTCTTCCAAATATTACAATTTATTTTTATCCTTTTGTAAATGTCAGAGCTTAAGCAGATCCCACTACATTCACTAACTACTACATCCTCAGCTTCATTTACACAACCCTTCTCCTTCAGCATAGCTTAAATAATTATTTAATAAAAGAGAGAATTATATTTACACCCAAGTTTTATCATTTCATTGATGCAAAACATTATATATCTACAAATATTCCATTTAAAATTTCTCTAAAGTAAATAAATCAAGTATACATATTGATACTTGCGAGAAAAAAAGTCCCCTTTCTTGGGACAAATCTAATGTTGAATAAACTCAAAAAGAATTATGTACTCACTATTAAATTCTAAGGTGATGGGTCTCCTATTTTCTTCATTTCCAGTTAGCTTCTTTAGAGAAGTATCATAATATCAAACTTCAATTTCAGGAGGTGTAGTACCTTGGTAATCATCAAACCTTCCTTCATGAGGTACCTTAAGACACTCAACCCAATTCCTTGAAGAGAATTATATTCTCTTCCCTTTCACAATTGAATTTCTCCATGAAACATCACTTTCTTCCAGCAGAAGTTCCAGATTAATATAAAACTCATACACCAGCTTTGGATAAAGACTATATCATTATTTGCGAACCATTAAAGCCATCCTTGATCTTTCATCACTTTCAACAACAAAGATTTACTCTATAAGATACATTCAACTAAAACTTCCTTCTCCAAAGTTACAACACAGTTTACCAGATTAGGATTTACAGAACCTGACAATTTTCTTGACTCCCCTTTCTATTTCTTGGAAGGATGATACTCACCCTCTTCCAAAGATCTCTTTACTTGCGCCATTCTGATTAGTTCCATTTGAAATTCAGAAGGTGAAAGGTCAGGAGTAGAGAAATATAAAGGTGAAAAAAAGAGAAAGATAAGAAGTAATGAGAGTAGAGTGGATTAGTTCAAATTTATATCATTTAGGGATTTGAGGATTTTACAATCACAAAATCATGAACCGGGTTCACTGAAATTAATGAAACAATTCCATTTTGATAAAATCATACAACATATAAAAGTAATGATCCATCAGTGTCAGTATGAAAGGATTCACAAAACATCAATGGTGTTGGCTTGACAATAGTTCCGGCATGACAATGGTGTCAGCATGACAATGATGTCAGCATGACAACAGTGTCAGCATGACAACGGTGACAACATGACAACTGTGTTGGCATGAAAACTTCACAGAAAATATTAAAGGAGAGATAAACGCAAGGTCTTACTAATTGATCATTCCTAGCTCATGTATGATGCAATTTATCCTTTTATAGTTTAATGGATTAGTAAATATATCAGAAATCTGATATTCAGTGCTAATAAATTCTAAAGTAATATCTCCCTTTTGATAATGATCTCTCAAAAATTGATGTCTTACATCAATATGTTTTGTTCTAGAGTGAGAAACTGGATTCTTAGAGATGTTAATAGCACTTTTTTGCCACATTTTACAGGTAAATGTCTAAATTGATATCTGTAGTCTAGAAGAGTGTGTTTTATCCACAAAATTTGTGTACAACAACTACCAGAAACTATGTATTCAGCTTCAGTAGTAGATAGTGCAACAAAATATTTCTTCTTACGACACCATGAAACCAAAGATTTTCCCAAAAAGTGGCATGTCCCAGAGGTTCTCTTTCAATCTAACTTACATCCACTAAAATCAGCATCATAATAACTCACTATATCAAATTATTGTCCTTTGGGGTAAAACAAGCCTAAATTGATAGTATGTTTGAGGTATTTGAAAATTCTTTAAACATCATTTAAGTGAGATTCTTTGGTATTAACTTAAAATCGGGAACACATACACACACTAAACATTATATCTAGAATACTAACAGTTAAGTAGATAAGGATTCCAATCATTCCTCTGTAAGTAGTTTGATCAATAGATTTACCATCTTTATCAAGATCCAACTTACAAGTAGTACTCATGGGAGTGTCACTACTTTTAATTATATCAAAGCCAAATATTTTTAAAAGATATTTTTTATTCTTACATTGATTTAAAGCGATACCTTCTATATTTTAAAAAATTTTAAATCCAAGAAATAATTTGAGTTTACCCATTAAACTCATTTCAAATTCATTTTGCATCATTTTAGAAAATTCAATACATAAAGAATCTCTTGAAGATCAAAAAATAATATCATCAACATAGATTTGGAATACTAAAATATATTTACACATTCTCTGTATAAAAATTTTGGGATCAACAATTCCTTTTTAAAACCTTTTGAAATAAGAAAATTGGTCAATCTATCATACTAAGCTCTTGGAGATTGTTTTATACCACATAAATATTTTATTAATTTGAAAACATTATTTTGAAAATGAGGATTTGTAAAACCAAGGGGTTGTTCAAAAAAAAAAAACATCCTCAACTATATAACCATTTAAGAATGCACTCTTAACATCCACTTGATATAGTTTGAAATTAAGATGGACAACATAAGAAAGTAGGATTCTAATGGCTTCAAGCCTAGAGATAGGTGAAAAGGTTTCTTCATATTCAATTCCTTCTTCTTGATTATAGCCATGTGAAACTAATATAGCTTTGTTTCTAATAATATTTCCAACTTCATCTACTTTATTTATAAACACCTACTTAGTTCCTATGATCAAGGTGTCTTTGGGTCTATCCATAAGTTTATAAAATTTATTTCTTTCAAATTTATTGAGTTCTTCTTGCATATTCATCACCCAAAATTCATCATTGATTGCATCATTGATATTTTTAGGTTCAAGTTGTGACAAGAAGGATTGATGTTCAACCTAATTTCTGAGAGAAGCTCTAGTTTGTGTTCCTTTATCTATGTCTCCAACAACAGCATCCAAGGGATGATTTTTAAGGATTCTAGTTGGTCTGGTAAATGTAGGACTGGTTATTTTAGATTCATCATTTTGATTTTGTTCATTATGGATAGATTCTGGAGAATTTCTAGAATTGTTTGATTTCAAAGATTGATTGACATAGGGATTGGATTATTTTTCATTTATTTTTAGATTTGATATATCATCTTCAAGGTTGTCTAGAAAGGTCTTAGGATCATGTGGATCTGCTTCATCAAAATTTTTATACACATATTCTTCCACACACTTGGTTATTTTATTAAAGACTCTATAGGATTTACTAGAGTTTGAGTAACCTAGAAATATTAATTCATCACTTTTGGATGTGAATTTGTATAGATTGTCTTTAGTGTTTAAAATATAAACTTTACATCCAAAAACTTTAAAATAATTTACTTTGGGTTTCCTATTATTCCATAACCCATAGGGAGTCTTCTTAAGGATAGATCTAACTAAGACTCTATTTATTATATAACAAGCTATATTAACAACTTCATCCTAGAAGTAAATTGGTAGGTCATATTCATTCAGCATAGTTCATGAAATTTCTTGCAAGGTCCTATTTATTATTTCAACAACTCTATTTTGTTGATGTGTCCTAGGGGCAGAGAAGTTATGATTATAGCCATTGTGTGAGAAAAACGATTCAAAGTCTTGATTTTCAAACTCATGACCATGATCACTTCTTAGAGATTTAATTTTAAGTCCACTAATATTTTCTATAATTTTAGCATACTTGGTGATGTAAGTACATGATTCACTTTTGTGAACTAAGAAATAAGTCCAAGTATACCTAGAATAGACATCCATAAGAACATATAAATAGCTCTTCCCATTTAAACTAGAGACTCGAGATGGTCCAAACAAATCCTTGTGAACCAACTCTAAAGGTTGAGAAGTTGAAACTTATTTCTTTTATTTGAAGGAGATTTTATGTTGCTTTCTTTTTTGATAAGGATTGCACACTTTATTGTCTGGAAACTCTAATTTGGGTAGATCCTTGACTAGGAATTTTCTTGTAAGTTTTCTATGTGAGTATAAATTTCAATTTCCTTATCTTCTGTGCCAGAGCCAAGACTCTTTGTGAAAGGTACTTAGACAAGATACATTCTGTGAGGCTAGTGTGTCTAAATTTATAGCATATACATTATAATTTATATGATCAGTAAATACCAAGTTATTATTGGAATAAAAATCATGGAATGAATCATCTTTAAATTTTAAATTAAATAAATCATCACACAGTTGAGATATAAGATGATTATACTTTAATTCATCAACATAAAGTACTTTGGAAATTGAAATATAGTTAGGGTTACCAGTCTGTCCTAGACCGATGATTTTTCCTTTACCATTGTCACAAAATGTGACATGTCCTCCATCAATTTTGATAATAATTTTGAAGCTTTATTAGTCCCATTTCATGGGTCTTGAAAACCCAGTATACCTACAAATTTCTATAGGAACTTTTTAGACAGTTTACCTACAAAATAATTTATCCAAGAAATGATTTTGGTACCCATATTTTTCTGGGTCCACAAACATTAGAAATAAAAGATTTAGGAACCCACAATTTTCTTATGGATTTTCTATATATAGAATATAGAGTATTTGAAAAATAAAATATGTTTCGTCTAAAAGAAATGGATGCAATAAAATAATTTTTAGAACCGGATCTTGTAGTAAAATTCTGGTTTTTTCATAAAGAAGCAGATTTTCAAGATTTGGTCATAAAATGTGTTTTTGATAATTTTATTTGTCCTGGTTTATATCTTATTCCAAAAGTGTACTTTGAATCTATCTGTTTACCAGGAATTTGTGTAAGTGGGTTTTTTCCATTGGAAAACTTTTCAAGATCCTTCTTCAATTTCTCATTAGATAGCTTTAATTCATTTTTTCCTTGAGCAGTTGAGAATTATTTTCTTTTCTAGTAGTAAGATCAGATTTCATAGTTACAGTAAGAGCATGTTGTTTCTTTAAATATTTATTATTATCCTTTAGTTTATTACATTTCTCTTCTAGCATGTTGTAATATTCAAGTAATTCTTCACTTGACATATTCTCAGACTCACTTTCTTTTTAAGAATATTAAAAATATTTAACTGAAGAGTCTAAGAATACCTCATATGTGTTTTGTCATAAAATACATATTTTCTATATCTTCTTTCTCATCATTAGAAGAAGAAAATTTACTGGAGATGGCCTCATAGGAACTCCAAGTGGCGTTCATGGATTTCTTATATTTTCTATCCTTGTTATCATACTTCCTTTTTTATTTAAGATTTGGACATTCAACTTTGACATGTCATTTCCTTTTACATTCATAGAACACTATCTCTTATAATTTATCATTTCTCCTCTAATACTTTTTCCAATTTACCTTGTTATCATACCTTCCTTTTTAATTGGGCTTTTTGATAAACTTGTTTTTCCTATAAAATTTATTGAATCTGTTGGCCAGCTGGGCCATTTCTTCATCACTATCTAAAGATGATTCTTCACTACTGGATATTTCAACAACAGCTTGAACTTTCTCTTTGTCTGTATTTTTAGAGGTAGTAGTCTTGAAAGCTACATACTTCCTATTAGGTTCATCATCTTCCTCTTTTTTGACTTTTAGTTCTTCCTCGTACATTATCAGCTTTCTAATGAGTTCTTTGACATGTAATTTACTGACTTCATATTATTCTCTAATTGTGATAGAGGTTTCTCTCCATCTATCAGGTAAACATTTGAGAATCCTCATGATTTGTTCTTTGGCTGTAACTTCTCTTCCAAGAGAAATTATTGTGTTGAAAATTTCATTGAATCTGAGATATATATTAGAAATAGATTCATCAGTCTTCATTATAAAATTATCATATTTAATAGTATAAGTATTTAATCTCATTTCTTTAACATTAGATTTTCCCTCATGAGAAACAGACAAAGTGTCCCAAAATTCATGGGAAGTTTTACAAGCAGAAATATGATTAAAATCTTCATCTATTAAATCATGGTATAGAGTATTCATTGCTTTACAATTATTGTTATAGGCAGTCTTGGTAGGTTCATCCCAAGTGGTTCTAGTAGTTTCATTAATTACATATTTACTTTTAATAGCAGTCTAGATTTCAAATCCCATGCTTTCTAGGTGTATTTTCATTTTAAGCTTCCACTAAGCATAGTTGGTTCCATTGAAAAAAGGTGTCCTATTAGTAGAAACTACTTATAAATGATTGTCCATAATATGAATTGTAAAAGGAGTTCAAAGAGATAAAAATTTAGAAATAATAGAAATTTTAAGATCTTTGCAAGACAACTACAATCGCAGTTGAAAAAGATTTAACAAGCTTTGAAAATTGATATTTTTTTTAAAAAAAACACTGATACTAAATGTTGGTTGGAGTATATTACTCAAGAGGGGGGGGGGAGGTGTTGAATTGAGTATCTATAAAAATTTCTATTAAAATTGGTTCTTTGAAAAATTTCCCCCAATTAAAATATAATCAAAGTCAGTTTGTAGTGAATTTATTAAAGTCCTGAATGTTCAATTAATTTCTAAGAATATTGATTAGTTCTCCGCTATACTAATATAAAGATTGGTATAACTTTTGAAACCAAATTACTGGTTCAAAATAGATATAAACACTTGCTAATATAACTATAAAAGTGAAATTTAGTTTTATGAAATGGTGATAAAACCGAGTAAAAATAGAGTAAAAATACAGAAAAAATAAACAAGAGGTTCAATATCAAGCTAAGACTTAGTCTTATCCACTTGGTGACCACCTTCCACCAAGCAGTTTATATTAATAAACAGTTTGATCTACACCCTGGATCAGGGTTCACAATAGAAAATAGGTCTATCTAGGTCATACCTAACCTCTACCACATTTATTCGTGGGAAAACAAAAAACATGTCACACTTGACCTCTTCCACTATTATACGTGGTATATAGAAGATAATAAAGAGAGTGATATTGAGGATATCGGGTATCCTCTAGTTATGCACAAGAGTTAGTGTGTGTGTAACAGATAGAAACAAACACTGCTCAAAAAAATGAAAATAAGAGAACACAACAGAGATTAAGATTTAGGATAGAGTTTAGAAGTATCTATGTGCTATGTAATGAAATTATGGACTCATCTGATGTAGAGAGAATGAATTTTGAGTCCTCTTCTGGAAGTCGGATTCAAAACAAAGTATTGCAGACTCTTTGGTTTGGTGTTTGAAGGAGTGTGAAGTGTTCAACACTTTTGTGGAAAGATGTTCTGTGTAGTTCAATAGGTCTTGCTCATATTATTGATGTTCCCTTATATTCTTACTTTGAGTTCTTGGCACTTTGAAGAAAGATCGAGTGTTGAAGGAGTATTTTCAGTTCTTTTATTCCTTCTTTTTCTTTTCAGTATATTCTTTATCTACTTTCAAATGATCTAGTATGTAATTCTTTTATACTTCGCGATTCAACAGGCATGAAGATCTTCCAATGTGTATATACCTTTTACTATCTAATTAATGTCCTATAGACAACATTAAATAATGTCAAAAACATTAATTTGTCTAAATATGACTGTTAGATATAAATTTGAATTAATAATATAAAAATAGATTTTATGAATATCGGTGAGTCACAAGTATCAGTGACTCATTTGCATCGGTCTTTCATAATTGTTCAGTCAGCATTAGTGACTCCATGTATCAGTGATTCCTTTCCATCGGTATTGGTGACTCATTTATAACTATTGGTGTGACACCCATCAGTGACTCATTTGAACTATCAGTGCAATCGATAAATGGTGAGACATATGAAATAACGATGACTCATATGAACGGTGAGTCCTTACTCCTATCTATGCGACATTTGATCCAATAGTGACTCATTTTAATTGATAGTGAGTCCTTGCATCAGTAGAATCATGCAATGGTAGGTCATTTTCATCGTTATCATGTGAAACAGTGAGTCCTCTATTTGTCGGTGTCACGTCCAATAGTGAGTCCTTCATAATGGTGTCAGCTTCACATACTTAGAAAATATGTATGTTTGATCTGTCTGTTAGTAATAAATATGTCTGACGGTGAGTCATCAGCTTGTTAGTGTTAGTGACTTATACATAGACAATTTTAGATGATCTGTCTTGTAATTTAACAAAGTTAGAAACTGTTAATCCTCTTAATTACACATATATAATCAATTAAAAGATTGTTTAGACTTAAGCACACATAAATAGTTATATGAATTACATGATCTAATATTCAAGATAATGTTGTTTCATAATATAAGATTTAACATGAAATAAGATATATGTTAATATATGACATGATTTGTGATAATTAAAACCTTTAGTTAGAGATAGGGACCAACATCATCTAGGTATGAAAACATGAGAATATGAACTAAAAGGAATTCAAGGATGTATTTAATTTTTAGTATTTTCATGAGACCTTGGACCTTTACAAGACCTAAGAGTTCCTAGATCTCAATCTGGGGGAATGTACTATGTTGGAATATGTTAATCATTTCATAGAGTTGCTCTGTTTCACACATAAAGTGGTTTCTAATGAGTAGTTAAAGGCTCATCATTTTGAGATGGGGTTGTGGTTGAACATTCGATCTTAGATATTCCTATTTAAGATAAAGATGTATGCTGAGATAGTTGACTGATCCTTGATGGAGGAGACTAATCACATTGAAAATTCTGGTTTCTATAGTGCATTTTCGTAGTGGGTTAGGGTGGAAGTTGTTTGTCTGATAGGAAAAGGAAGAATGAAAAGTAGGAGAAGAGAGGATATGGTAGATTAGGCCACCCATTGCAACCTCCCTCTTCCATGACCACTGGTGGTGGTAGTTGTATTCTACCAGTGTGGGAGACCAGGGCATGTAAGGGCAGTTTTGACAACTCCAACTAACCCTTTACATCAGTGTGGGAACTTGGGGAAATAGAAAATATTCTTTAAGGGTGGGATTCCAACTTAGAGGGGTGTAGGTTCCTTATCCCATAGGGAATTTCCATCTCAGTCTGAGGTATCTAGGGATATGGGTTCTTGATCTGTTGGTCATGGTGGAAGGGATGGATATTCTTATGGGTGGATTTAGCTCAAGGAAGAGCCAAAAGTTAGTAATCACTATCAAGAATTGGAAGAGACAAATCACCTCCATGCTATAGATCAATCATTAGTGGAATCAGATGTAGGACTTTTTGACTGTATAGGGTCATGTTTTAATTTCATCATCCATATCTACTGTTTTATTTGAAATGAGTTTTTCTAATTATTTTATTTCTACCCATCTTGTGGAGTTGTTAAAATTACCGATAGAGCTTATGCCTTATCTGATGTATTTGTTGATGCCACTTCATAAGAAGAGAGATTAGGGTTTCAGCTATCCATCATGTTCCCTAACTTTGTTAGGGGTTGAGTTGGAATGGGATTTATTAGTTCTGTAAATGGAACTCTTTGATTTAATCCTCATTATGGATTGGATGTTCCATTCCAAGGATAACATTGATTGTTATCATCAGCAGGTGAGATTTATGGTGCCTGATTAGAGTACCCAGGTATTTAAAGGAAAATGGGACCCTCAGTCAGGGTGTGCTGGACCTCCACTTATAATGTTGGGAAATATTTTTTTCTAGGTCACTTATCTCATTATGGAGAATGATGGTAGAGGTTCCAAGGATGGATTACCTTCTAGGGTGTATGAATTACCAAGGGTTTTTCTAGACAATTTCTCAGGGTTACCTTCAGAGTGGGATTTGGATTTCACTATCGATTTAGAATCGATAACACAATTAATATCTCTTATCTCATATTGATTCCCCCCACCATGTTGAGGGTATTAAAGATTCAACTAGATGATTTGGAATACAAAGGATTCATTCACCCGAGCATCTCACCTTGGGCCACCCTAGTTATGTTTTCTAAAATGGATCACGGATCCCTTTGATTGTGCATAAATTACTGAAAGTTTAATAAAGTAAAAATCAATAAAAATAACCCTCACCCCACATTGATGACCTTTTTGAGAAACTCAATGAGTCAAAGTGGTTCTCTAAGATCAACCCATGCTACGTGTATCATCAAGTTAGGGTGCAAGATTCAGATGTTTCTAAGACAATATTCCATAGTAGATATAGACACTTTGAGTATTTGGTCATGCATTTCAGGTTAAATAATGATTCAATAGTATTCATGGAGCTTATAAATAGGGTGTTCCATTAGTATCTCAAATACTTTTTCATCATGTTTGTGGATGATATCCTGTGTAAGGACCCGACCCCAGTTGCCCAGATCCAGTGCCTTATTTGATTACATTGGCATACAAACAAGGAATAAGCATCCCAAAGGACCGAGTAGTTTAGTATTATTGGAAACAAGATTCATACATAAGTTAAAAATTACAACTTGAAAAGAAATACAATATAGAAACTCCTTACACAACATCCATAACTCCTAGGTTATTTCAACATGTCATTTATAATAAACTTATTCATATCCTGATAAAATGAAATATAATAAAAGGGTGATCTCAAATTCTCATTAAGGGTAAGAAATACAGTAGAAGATAACATAAACATTAGACATGGTGAATAATTGAAAACACATGCCTCTAAAAATAAACTTGAACATAATATGGTAGAAAATGAGATGAGTAAATATTGCCATAACAGAACATAATCAAGGGTATTATACTAGTAGAATAACCACCTGAACCATAAATACTATTTTCATAATTAGGGAATTCATAATGCGGGACAACATAGCTATACTATCAAGGCCTCGTGCCAAGACCATAAATAATAATTTTGTCAAGGCGTTGTGCCAAGACTGTAGTTTGTCTCACGAGACCTACCGATGAATTGAGGTTCTATAGCGGTCCTCACCTAACACTTAATATGTCCAATTCATTCCTCATATGAACATGGATAAACATAAACAACATATACATTCATATTGAAATTAATATATGAAATAAAAATAACTTTCCCTGAACATTAAGCATAAACACTAACCATCCAGAGTAAATTGGGGAATGGTTTTAAGATAGAACATACACATAAAAAGTACTAAAAACCATTAAATTAAATATGGTAGATGATAATATTTCATAATAATCCCAAAAATACATAAGAATCAACAAGAGTGTTGAAATAAATAATGATGCTCTTATAAAATCTTCGAGTAAATCTTGAGATAAATACTCTTTTACTTGGAAAAGAAGAGTTATTTTGAAAAAAAAATTGTATAAAAAAATAAGTGAAGTAAGATAGTATTTTCATAATAAAATTAGTGATTTTATAAAGATAATGGTTTCCAAAAACATATTACATAATTCCCTTTAAAATAGGTAAGAATTAGAGGAATTCCCTTGGACCAGGCTTGTATCTCGGAAACAATTTCGAAAGTTCCTTTTAAAATGTGTAACCATCCATAAAATAAGGAAATATTCTGGTTGGTAAACATATATATAACCCATAAAAACAATTTTTTAGGAGTACATAATAATACACAAGATTTTCATTGAGGTAATAGGCAATAAAAGTAACCCGAATGAAAATGGAAGTTCGGGTGGAAAAACCCTTACCTTAAATCTGAAGGTGTTCCACTCTTGAAATTAAGCTCCTGGAATATGAAATTATACTTATTAATAACATATTTAAGAACCTATTAGAAATTTATTTAGTTTATCATAATTTTTTTAGTTCATTTATTCCCTTATTGATAAGTTATTATATTGAATTTCGTCATTCCACAGTGTTTGTTTTCTTTATTTTCATAATCGGTTAACTTGTTATTAAGTAATGGAGTTCACGTGGAATAGATTTAAATCTATAGAATTGAATTCTCATATTATTTATGATCATATATAGGTGTTAGAGTTCATATATATAACTTTCTTACATGGAATGAGTATGAATTATTATATATAACTTTAATGATAACTACTTCGGTTAAATTGTGGGTTTTGATTACAAAAAAATCATTTTTCTTTATAACATAATACCATTTGTACAAAATAATTACAAAAACTTAAATAGGGTATATTAAATATATAAAAATATGGTTCAACCATAAAAATAATGGTTTCATGATCAGAATTGAGAATGATAATAGAAATCGAAAGCCCATCGTCCTTGAATGTGGTAAATTGACACATCTCAGATGGTGTTCTTGCTACTAGTATAAAAGAATGTAAAAGGACGAGATGATGATAAATTATTACAATATCATGAAAAAATTCCAGTACATGTAAGGTACTGTAGTCATCAAAACATTTGGATAAGGAGAGGTAATAATAGAAAAATAAAACAAATGATCTTGAAAGGACATACAAAAAATCAAAAAGAGGAATTTACCTCTTGAACCAAACTTCCTTGAGAGCCTCCTTAAGGGAGAGGTTTTGGTCTCTTTATGAGACCAAGGATTACTAGAAATGGGAGAGGAGGTTGAGAGGATATTTGGACAGAATTTGGAGAAGGCACAAGGCTTGAGAGGAGCGAAGAGAAGAGGGAGTGATGGGGGGTTTTTATAGTGGAGGGGAGATGAGATTTCTCAATTTTATATTCATTAATTTATTATTTCTCCTAAATACAATGAATAATGACTCTTCCATGAGTAAGAATAGTAATTTTATCATGTTAATCCAAATCAATTGGTCTCACATTAGTAGAACATCATACATTACTCTATAATTAGTGTATTTAGCTTATTTTGTAAATTATGGTATTTTACTATTCATCAAAAATTCAAGTATTTAAAAAAATCCAAAAAATTCACCCCAACCATTTTTCAACATTTAGAATCCAAAAATTAATTCCATTTTTCAAAAATAATTTTCTAAATATGATTAATTTAATATTTAATTAAAATCATAATTTATTCTAAAAACAACAGTTTTAAATAATTTATTTACTTATTCCAAAGAATAGGTATATCATACTTCCACTTTATTATTATTTATATATTATCATAGGTAAGTCTACTATTCATTAGGTTATATCACTATTCATAAGGGTATGTTACTATTCACAAGGGTAGGTTACTATTCACCAAAAAATTAGGGTTTTCTTATCGGACTCCAAATAACTTACTGATCGCAACCGTGTATGTTAGATTTTCAAAATTCACATCACAGAAGTGAAAAACTTATGTTTTAAGGGTCACATAGCACTTAGTAGTTTATTATGACATATTTATAGGAAAATAATTTCCATTGACAAATATTGGGTTGTTACATTCTCCCCTCCTTACAAAAACTTCATCCTCAAAATTCACAAAATCTTACCTAAAAAGATTCGGGTATGTCTTCAACACAAGCTCCTCAGGCTCCCATGTTGCCTCTTCCATATTATGGTTCCTCCAAAGAACCTTTTCCATACAAGTCATTTGATTTCTCAATACTTGTTCTCTGCTATCAAGAATCTTGATAGGCTCTTCACAATAAGACAGATCGAGCTCAAGTTCTATTTCTTCATAGGTGAGTACATGTGTTGGGTCTGACATGTATTTCCTTAACATTGACACATGGAACACATTTTAAAATTTAGAGAGACTTGGTGGTATTTCCAAAAGGCAATCTACGACTCCAATTCGATCTAGAATTTCAAAAGGTTCGATGTACCTGGGACTTAATTTTCCTTTCTTACAGAATCGTATAATACCCCTCCATGGAGATTCCTTTAAGAAAACATGATATACTAATTCAAATTACAAATCCTTCCTTCAGTTATCATCATCACTCTTTTTCCTACTTTTATCTGTTTTGATATGGGTTTGGATAATCTTCACTTTTTTCATTATTTCTTCAACAAGTTATGGGCCCACGATCTTTCTTTCACCAACATCATCCCAGTAAGTTGGTGTACGACATCTCATTCCATATAATGCTTCACATGGTGACATCTGAATACTCTAATAGAATCTATTTTTATAGGAAAATTCTACGAGAGGTAAATAATGATCCCACATGCCTTGAAAGTCAAGTGAACAAGAACTCAACATGTCTTCCAAAGTTTGAATAGTCTGTTCTGATTGTCCATCAGTTTGTGGGTGGTAGACAATGCTCAAACGAAGATCAGTATCTAGGGCCTTCTGAAGAATTTTTCAGAATTATGATGTAAAATGGGGATCATGATCAGAAACAATTGATAAGGGTACACCATGAAGTCTTACAACTTCATTTATATATAGTCTTACTAAATGATCAAGTGGTAAATCTTCTCTTATAACAAGAAAATGTGCTGATTTTGTTAGATGGTCAATAATGACCCATATCACATCATTCTTTCTTGGAGTCTTTGGTATCCCCAGGACTAAGTCCATCGTAATATCATCCCATTTCCACATAGGAATAGAAGGGGGTTGCATGACTCCTCTAGGACGTTTTCTTCCAGCCTTCACCTGTTGACAAACTAAACATCTCGACACATAATCAACAATATCCCGCTTCATGTTTTCCCACAAAAAATGTACCTTTAGATCTCTATACATATTTGTGCTACTAGGGTGTATAGAGAAATTAGAGCTATGAGAATCATCCAATAGTTCCCTCTTTAGCTCAGGAATAACAGGAACACAAATCATCTTTCTGAATTTCAAAATTCCACCTTCATATATAAATTCCATCAACTTCCCATCATTTAAAACTTTAATTTTCTTTCAAAACTCCTCATCTTCATCCTGAGAACTTTTTATCCTTTCCAGTAAAGAAGGTTTGGAAACCATTTGGAAAAGTAGTGATGTGTTACCTTCCTTGATAATTACCATATCCATATTTACTAGATCCATGAACAAAGGATCCCTTTCAACTCTCATCTTATTCAGAACTCCATGATCCTTCTGCTCAAAGCATCTGATACCTTATTTTCCTTCCCTGGGTGGTAGTGTATTGTGCAATCATAATCTTTGAGTAGCTCAATCCATCTACTTTTTCTCATGTTGAGTTATTTCTGTGATAATATATATTTCAAAATTCTATGATCTGTATATATCTCACATTTTCCCCATAGAGGTAATGTATCAAAATATTTAGAGAAAAGATTACTGCTGCTAACTCAAGATCATGAGTTGGATAGTTTTGTTCGTGAATTTTTAGCTACCTAGATTCATAGTAAATCACTCAATCATTCTGCATGAAGATGCAACCAAGTCCTTTCTTTGATGCATTGCTATAGATAACAAACCCATTATTCCCTGATGGTAGGGTTAGGATTAGAGCATTCACTAAAATCCTCTTTAATTATTCAAAACATTCTTAACATTTCTTGGTCCATATGAACTTAACCCCTTTTCATGTGAGCTTGGTCATTGGGTTGGATAAACGGGCTAAGTTCTGAAAAAAACACCGATAATAACCTACTAAACCAATAAAAATATGTACCTCAGTTACGTTCGTTGGAGTATGTCATTATTTCACAACCTTTGTCTTCGCAGAATCTACCAATATTCCATCCTTAGAGACAATTTTTCCTATAAAGGAAACTGATTGGATCCAAAAATCAAACTTTCTAAACTTCCCATATAATTTATTTATTCTAAGTGTCTTCAGAATAGTGCGCAAGTGATTTGCATGATCTTCATGGCTTTTAGAGTATACCAGGATATCCTAAATAAACACCACCACAAATTCATCAAGATATTCCTTGAAAACTCTATTCATCAGATCCATAAAAACATATGGTGCATTAGTTTGTCCAAAAGGCATTACTGTAAACTCGTAATGCTCATACCTGGTTCAGAATGCTGTTTTTGAAATGTTATCCTTCCTCACAAGCAACTGATGATATCCAGACTGAAGATAAATCTTCAAAAAATATTGGGCTCCATGAAGTTGATCAAATAAATCATCAATTCGTGGAAGAGGATACTTATTCTTTATCGTAGTATCATTAATTTCCCTGTAATCATTGCACTACCTCATGGATCCATATTTCTTATTAACAAAGAGGACATGAGCTCCCCATGGAGAAAAACTGGGTCAAATAAATCCTTTATCACTCAATTCCTCCAGTTTTTTATTTAGTTCCACTAACTCCATAGTGGACATTCTATAAGGGGTCTTTGATATGGGCCTTGAACCAGGAATTATGTCAATGGAAAACTCAATTTCCCACTCTGGAGGATATCTAGGTAAATCCTATAGAAAGACGTCAACATATTCTTGTACAATAGGTACATAATCTATTTGTACATTCATCTCCTCACCCATATTTATTTCATTCCCTTCCTCCCAAATAATTTAATTCAATAGAGCTACTGGGGGTGGACCTAGATGAGAATCAAATGGTGAAGTTTTTGCTCTAAAAATAAGGGATTCTACACCATTCTCAAAAATTGTAACCTTCTTCTTCTTGTAATAGATCTTCACATCATAATTTGATAGCCAATTAATATCGAGAATTATATCATAGTCAAACATTGATATAATGATAAGTTTAGAAAATAAATCATGTTTATGTGTCATGAGGGGGACTAATCAACATGACTTTGTTGTAATGATACATACACTAGGGGTTTTAACCAATAACTCCTTTATTAAATCAAATTGGACATTTCTAATTTTCTTGGAAAACTGGGAAGATATAAATGAATGAAATGATCCAGAATCAAATAAAGTATTGGATAAGTTGGATGAAATGATCAATGTAACTGCCACCACTTCTTTAGGAACTTCAACCTCCACGGTTGTGACTGCTTAAGCTTGGGCTTTCTCCCTTGGCCTTCTTTGGGGAACATTTCCCTGATGCTTAGTAAATTCATGTGCATAATGTCCCATATCCCTGTAATTGTAGCACATAACATTGGTAGCTTCTTTATTCCCCTTACAATCCCGAGATAGGTGGCCTTTTTCTCCACACTTGTAACAGAATCCCATTCCCTTCAGGAAAGTACCGGGGTGTTTCTTCCCACAATTACTGCATGATTGAAATTAAACACTTCCCTTCTTCCCCATTTCCTCATTTCCTTTACTAGAGTTTTAAGTAGCCCTATTCTTCTATTTCTTTCCCTTAAAGTCATAAAACATAGAGAATTCCTTTTCTATCTTGATATCACATGAAACTATGTCTTTATATGATGAGAAATTATGGGAGACTAGAGCCCTTCAGAGGAATGATTTTAAACCATCAAAGTATCAATAAATTTTTCTCCTTGAATTAAATATGTAGTTCACAGCATGCCTTGAAAGCCTTGTAAAGTTGGCTTCATACTTGGAAACATTTTCATCCACCTTCTGCCTAAAATTCAAGAATTTCTTCTCCATAGCTGCTCACTGTTCACGAGGGAAATATTTTTCTAAGAAGATTTCCTTAAAATCACTCCATTCCAACTCTTATATTTCTTCCTCCTCCTTTGTGTTTTGGATTAATAACTACCACTGATCCACATCTCACATTAGACGATAAAATTCATTGACAACCTTCTACCTTTAATTACATCCCAAAGAGAGAAATATCTTCTCTAGGGAACATATCCACTGCTCTGCTACAAATGGGTTTATAGTCCCATTGAATGGTGGAGGCTATTTTCGTATAAAGATATCTAACATAGCTCCTCCACACGGTGGATCTGGATGCCCCATACAGGTAAGGTTATTATTGATAACCTGAGTAAGTTGTCCCATTATAGTTAAAAGTTTCTCAACACCAGTCATAACACCAGAGCCAACATCATTATCTTACATCGGTGAGAAATTTCTATAAGGGACATGTGTGTTCGTGCTGTTTCCATTCCTTCCACTAGGCACCATTTCTAAATAATGGCATACACTAGATTATGGTTTGAATCATAATGTATAATCTCAATGTAGAAAAATACTTAGCATAAATCAAAATTCTATGCATATCCCTTCTCTTAATCATAAACATGGTATCTTTGAGGAAAAATTTACATTTAAATCCTTCATAATTGATTGTAAAGAAAATGTGAAATATCCTAAGCATATCTCCTGAGAGTGTCATAACCAAGAGTCCAGTAAGGCCCATTATCATGTACCAGGATACCCCGGGTCAAGTCTGAAACTCCTTGTTGGAGCTTTCACTTCTAGGTACATTTGTACCAGATCCACTTCTACTTGATCGTATCCATATAGGGATGTATTTATGGAAATATCCACATAATATATTCCTTAACAAAATACCAAGATCTTCTTATATGCTTATCCTCAAAGACTATCTTAGGTACTCTTCCCTAGTCTACGTTTTCCAAATCTATTTTCTAAGTTTTCTACTAAACTTCCTATAATACCAACTATAAGGACCCTACCCCAATTACCCATAGCTGGTGCCTTATTTGATTACATTGGAATACAAACAAGGAATAAGTATCCCGAAGTACCAATTAGTTAAGTATTATTGGAAACAATATTCATACATAAGTTAAACATTACAACTTTAAAATAAATACAACATAGAAACTCCTTAGACAACATTCATAACTCCTAGGTTATTTCAGCATGTCATTCATAATAAGCTTCTTCATGTCTTGAGAAAATCAAACATAATAAAGGGGTGGGATCAAAAGCTTAGTAAGGGTAAGCAATATAGTGGAAGAAAACATAAACATTAGACATGGTGAATAATTTAAAACACATGCCTCTAAAAATAAACTTGAACATAATATGGTAGAAAATGAGCTGAGTAAATATTGCCATAAAATAACATAATCACGGGTATTCTACTAGTCGAATAACCACATGAACCATCAATACTATTTTCATAATGAGGGAATGAATAATGCGTGACAACATAACCACATGATCAATGCCTCATGCCAAGACCATTAATAATAATTTTGTCAAAGACTTGTGCAAAGACCATAGTTTGTCTCATGAGACCTACCGATGTACCGAGGGGCTATAGCGGGCCCCACATGACACTTAATATGTACAATTCATTCCTCATATAAATAGGGATAAATATAAACAACATATACATTCATATTGAAATTAATATATGAAATGAAAATAACTTTCCCCGAACACTAAGCATAAACACTAACCATTCAGAGTAAATTGGGGAATGGTTTTAAGATAGAATATCCACATCCAAAGTAATCATAAACCATTAAATTAAATATTATATATGATAAAATGGAATAATAATCCCAATAATACATAAGAATCAATAATATTGTTGAAATATATGTAGATACTCTTATAAAATCTTCAAGTAAATCTTGAGATAAATACTCTTTTACTTGGAAAAGAAGAGTTATTTTGGAAAAATATTTGTATAAAACCAGAAGTGAAGTAAGATAGTATTTTTATAATAAAATTAGTGATTTTATAAAGATAATGGTTTCCAAAAATATATTATAGATTTCCCTTGAAAATAGGTAAGAATTAGAGGAATTCCCTTGGATCAGGCTTGTATTTCAGAAATAATTTCGAAAGATCCTTTTAAAATGTGTAACCATCCATAACATAAGGAAATATTCTGGTTGTTAAACATATATATAACCCAAAAACATAATTTTTGAGGAGTACATAATAATAAAAAATAGTTTCATTGAAGTAATAGACAATAAAAGTAACCTGAATGAAAATGGTAGTTCGGGTGAAAAAACCCTTACCTTAAATCCGAACTTGTTCCGCTCTTGAACTTAAGATCCTAGAATATGAAATTATACTTATTAATAACCTATTTAAGAACCTATTTTAAATTTATTTATTTTATCATAATTCTTTTTAGTTCATTTATCCTCTTATTGATAAGTTATTATATTGAATTTTGTCATTCCATAGTGTTCATTTTCTTTATTTTCATAATCGGTTCACTTGTTCTTAAGTAATGGAGTTCATGTGGAATGGATGTAAATCTACAAAATTGAATTAGAATATTATTTATGATCATAAATAGGTATTATAGGTCATTTATATAACTTGTTTACATGGCATGAGGATGAATTATTATATTGAACTTTAATGATAACTGTTTCATTTAATTTGTGGGTTTTGATTACAAGGAAACCATTTTTCTTTATAACTTAATAACATTTGTACAAAGGGATTACAGAAACTTAAATAGGGTATACTAAATATATAATAATATGGTTTTACCCTAAAAATAATGGTTTCATGACCATAATTCAGAATGATAATAGAAATCAAAAGCCCATCGTCTTTGAATGTGATAAATTGACACATCTCAGATGGTGTTCTTTCTAATAGTATAAAAGAATGTAAAAAGAAGATATGATGATAACTTATTCCACTATCATGAAAAAATTACACTAAATTTAAGGTACTGGAGTCATGATGACATTTTGATTAGGAGAGGTAATAATAGAAAAAGAAAACAAGTGAACTTGAAAGGAAATACAAAGAATTAAAAAGAGGAATTTACCTCTTGAACCCAACTTCCTTGAGAGCCTCCTTAAGGGAGAGGTTTTGGTCTTTTTATGAGATCAAGGCTTACTAGACATGGAGGGGAGGTTGGGAGGATATTTGGATAGAATTTTGAGAAGGCACAAGGCTTGAGAGGAGTGAAGATAAGAGGGAGTGATGGGGGGTTTTTATAGTGGAGGGGAGAGGGAATTTCTCAATTTTATATTCATTAATTTATTATTTCTACAAAAAACAAGAAATATTAAGTCTTACATAACCAATAATAGTGATTTTATCATGTGAATCCGAATCAATTGGGATTACATCATCAGAACATCATACATTACTCTATAATTAGTGTATTTAGCTTATTTTGTAAATTATGGTATTTTACTATTCATAAAAAATTCAAATATTTAAAAAAATCCCAAAAATTCACCCCAACCATTTTTTTTGACGTGTAGAATCTAAAAATTAAGTCCATTTTTAAAAAATAATTTTCTAAATATGATAAATTTAATATTTAATTAAAATCATAATTTATTCTAAAAACAATAGTTTTAGAACTTTTATATAATTATTCCAAAGAATAGGTATATCGTAATTTCACTTGATTATTATTTATATACTATCATAGGTAATGTTACTATTCATTTGGGTATATCAATATTCATAAGGGCATGTTACCATTCACAAGGGTAGGTTACTATTCACCAAAAGTTAAGTTTTTTTATCGGACTCCAAATAACTTAATGATCGCAACCGTGTATGTTAGATTTTCAAAATTCACATCACAGAAGTGACAAACTTATGTTTTAAGGGTCACATAACACTTAGTAGTTCATTATGACAGATTTATAAGAAAGGAATTTCCATTGAAAATATATTGGGTCGTTACATCCTGGTCTACTTTGGGATCAAGGAAGAGCACGAGCAGCACTTGAAGATTGTGCTAGGAACTCTTTGAGATCACCGTATTTTTGATAATCTCTCCTAGTGTACCTTCTAGATTTGAGAGGTGAAGTTTTTTAGGCCACATGATATCTTAACATGGGGTTTCAGTGAACCCTAAGAAGTTCAAATTTGCGATTTCATGGGGGTAGATAAAGAATGTCTTCGAGATTGAGAGATTTTTGGGCATGCTCAGGTATTAAAGGTAGTTTGTTCAGTATTTATCTTAGATTGATATGCCCATGACTGCACTTACCGAGAAAGGAGTAAGGTTTGAATGGATCCCAAAGTGTTAGGCATCCTTTTAAGAGATTAATAAACCTTTGACCACTGCCCCTGTTTTGATTTTACTGGAATATGAAAAGGGATATGTGGTCTTTTTTGATGCTTTAGGTTTGGGTATTGGGTGAGTGTTGATGTAGTATGAACATGTGGTAGCATATGGATATTTCAAACTATGACCGCATGAAAGAAACTCTATGACCCATGACATGGAATTAGCAGCATTGATGCATGCTTTGAAGACATGGAATCACTACTTATTCAGAGAGAAGTTTTTATTATACTCTACCTTAAGAAAAGGTAATATGGTAGAAGATTACTTTAGTATGAAAATTATAGTGCAATCTAATAAGGAGTTTAGTGATGAGTGGACCTTGATATGGATTTTATCCTAGATGAATCTGAAAATAAAGAAACATAGTTTAGGCATATTATAAACTAGTGTTTAATTGAATCCCTCTCTTTTGGAGATGATTTGGGAATAAAATCCAATTGAAGAGCCATGTTAGTATTCTATGAAATTCCTAAATGGTTTAGAGGTTCCCAACAAATGGTTGTTGTCTGCCAAGGGAGTTGTTTTCTTTGAGGTTCAATTCATGGTGTCGATGTCCTTTTAGAAGGTGGTAATGAAGGATAAATACCAATCTCAACAGGTCATTCATCTTGGGTCCATCAAGATATTTTATGATGTGTGTCACTGGTACTGGTGGCCAGGTATAAGGTGGGATATAACTAACTTTGTATCTTGGTGTAATAATTTTTAGTAGGTTAAAGTTGAGCATTAGAGTCCCTCCAGTTTTATTCAACTAATATCCATTTCTAAATAGAATTGGGATGCAGTCACCATTGATTTTATAACTGGGTTTCCTTATACACCATGAAAATAAATGTGATTTGGATGGTTATTAACTGTCTAATAAAACAATCCCATTTCATTCTGATTATGGACTCAAACAAGGTGAATGAGTTGGGTCAGTTGTATATTCAGGAGATAGTGAGGCTTCATGGAATGTCATTAGTTATAGTTTTAGATAGGGACCCCTATTTTACCTCTCAATTATGGGAAATCCTTTAGAAGGTGATGGGGTCACAGATTGAACTTAGAATAGAATACTATCCTCAAATAGATGTTCAAAAGGAGAAAGAAAATAAAATCCTCGAATACATGCTACATGAATATGGGTTAGAATTTGGAGGCTCATGGGATAACCATTTGGGATTGGTTGAATTTTTATATAATAATAGTTTCCAATACTCAATTAAAATGGATCCCTTTGAGGCACTTTATGGTCATCCCTTTTAGCTTCCATTATTATTGATAGAAGTGGGCAAGTCTTCTTTACTAGAACTGAGCCTGATATAAGAGATGTTAGATAAAGTCTGATTGATCAGGTAGTGTTTGTTGAAAGCTCATAGCTTCCATAAGTCTTATTCCGATCAGTGGTGTTGAGCCTTGGAATTATCAAGGGGTGACCAATTGTTTATGAAGGTGGCCCCTCACTTAGGTCATAGTCATCTTGGTAAGTAGGGAAAGATAATACTGAGGTTTATCGGACCATTTGAGATTAGCAAGAGAGTTGATAAGGGGGCATATTGGTTAGCTTTTTTGACCCAGTTGATGTCAATTCATGATGTGTTCCAGGTCTTGCAATGGAAAAAGTATAACCCAGAACTACCTCACGTGATAAATTGGGATGAATTGGAGTTGGAATTTAATTTTTCTATGTTTGAGTGATCGGTATAGATTGTGGATTCCCAATAAAAAGTGATTTGGGGGAAATACATACCATTGGTTAAAGTTATTTAGAAGCATAAAAATGATGAAACTAAGACTTGGGAGTGAAACTCTTGGGTGGAAGAGCAGTATCCACATTTATTCTCTGATTTGACTTTCGAATGAATTTCCGAGGGAAGAAAATTTTAAGGTCAGGAGAACTTTTACATCTATGGTTTTGTTATGAGGTATTTTATCTTCTATGTTTGGTTCTATATTTTCTAATAGCTTTCCTGAGTGTTTTTGACAAAAATGGTGATTTTCAGATCGGGTAGTAGGAGGCATATGGGTGGAACACAGTTGGTAGAAACCACGCACTAGCCGAGTTGAAAACATGCAACTTGTAAAGTGGCACACAGTCGTGCTTGCTAACCATGGGCCTTAGATAATGGCACTTTTTGAGGCGCATGGGCGTGCTCCCTCCCCTAGAAAACTTTGAAACCTCTTTTTCTCTAGGAAAGAGGTTTCTTACATTTGGTGAATGGTTTGGAATTCCATTTGACCAAACCATATGGCCTACTATATTTTAAAAAATGTTGAAATTACATTTTTTTATCCTCCCTGATTTAAACCCTAATTCCACCCTAACTCTCCCCATTTGATCTACCTATCCCTAAGAACTCCCCCCTTCATCTTTTCTCCATTGGGATTCCATCCTTTGGTGTTTTTGGTGTGGAATCTTTAAGAAAACTTCAAGTGAGCCTCTCCTTCCCTCTTCTCTTATTATTTCTTGGTCTCTTCTTCCTTATCTATTGAGTTATCTCTTCTCCAATGGATTGGTTGACCTAAATTAGGATGAAACTTGATTCTTTGGGTTAGATATTTATGGTTGTGGTGTTTTATTGCCTTTATAGGGTCTCCCTTTGGTGTAGTTGTGATTTCCACCCAGTTTTTAGAAATTTCCAAGTGAAAGGTAGGTGGTTCCATGGTTTAACTTTGTTAGATGATTTTGGTATTCTTTCTATGGTCTCTAAATAAGTTAAATGAATTGTGTGGGTGGTTAAAATCATGTTTTCAAATGGTTTTAGTGTGGTTAAGGGTGAAAGGATTATTTTCTGATTTAAAATGGTTCTTTTCCATGTGTGTTTATTTTGTTGGAAGTGAGTATGTGAAAGAGGTGGTTCATGTAACATTGAAAAAATGGAATTGAGCACAAGGGAATACAAGGTATATAGGTGTAAAGAATAGTTCTAGTAAATAAGAAAATTTGGTAGGGCCAAATCCTGGTCCCCCTTACACAATTACTTAGCAATATTAACTAAACATATATGCAATGAGGATTGATGGCTGGATCAAGGCCATTTCACCCGAGATAAGGTTTGATCACTAAGAGTATGAGGATCCTAGGACCCCCCAAACCCTATTTCCTTAGGTATTTTAAGTGGTTTTCCTGCTATTATTACCATTCAACTTATTGTGGTCTTTTTTCCTTTTAATTTCAAATATTTTTTTCCTTTTTAATATTATATTTATTTTTTATAAAAACCTGAATATTAATTTGTCCTATAATGTTAATTCATGGAATATATTATGGTGGTAACCTACTAGGAATGTAGGATCACACCCTACATACACCCTCAAGTGTATGTAGACCTTATTATGTTTGGAACTGGTAAAGGAAAATCATTCCATGGTGGTGATGGTGGATCCCGTTACTGGTGTATCCTTCTTTTGGCAGGTGTTGGTGAAGGTTCCATGATGATGTTGACCCTCTTGTTACATGGAGGATTGGTTGTGTAGTTGGTTCCCCTCCCCATTTTTTTATTTTGGTTTAATTTGTAAATTTTATATTATTAAATTGATAATTATGTTTTTTTAATGGCTATTGATATGATGTGATGTTCTATTTTTATGGTTGGTTTATGGCTGATTATTAGGGGTGAAAACATTCCCAAATGTGATGTTTGATGTCCATGCACTTATTTACAGCCTATAGGGATTGAGAACGCCCTTCGGGCCATGCCACAGGCTGGGTTAGGTGTCAAATTTGATGGAATCTAGACTTGGTTCATGAAAAACCATGTTAAGGTGGGTCTATGCTAGGGTGGGGCCTATTGTTATGTTATTATTTCTCAAAAGTTATAGTTACAGGGGTAGAAGATTTAGGTTCAGATGAGGATGAACCAGATTGGTGCTTTAAATCTTTAATAACTTAAGATTTTTTATGGCCCTTCTCATAGTTATCTCAATTTCTACACCAATACAAGTTCCTTGTTGAATTATCATAGATATTCACTTAGTTTCCCAAGACCAAAACTGAGAAGAATTAGGATCATATCTTGAATAAGGATTTACTAACATAATTGGAAAGTCATCAAAGATTTTTTTGAGTGTCTAAATTATGCTACAACTCTTGACCACTAATATTTAGGATCATCAATTGGTTTATCATGGTATGATTTGTGAGGACGAAAAACTTTTTTTCAATTGGGATTTTCATGTATCTAGTTTTTCAAGTGGAATAACTCCATACTCATTTCCCGTTACCTCATACAGAGCTTTTCTAAATCCCTCTAATATTAAAATAAACTCTTACTTGATATAGTCAATTATAATTTCATAACATTTTCTTATAAAATAACCATTATAATTATTCATCTCCTTCATATATTCTCTTACAAAAAATCCATATAAAATTTATCCAAATTATATCGCCCTATATTATTAAATTTTTACCCAAGCTCAACCATTTGGTTTTCTATAATTCTAGATATATTATAAAACAAAATCATCACTATTTTTAAATTATTTATTATCTATCTAAATTATAACATCTATTGAGAATAATTGATAATGAATTATAATATTTGTTTCAGAATATAAAAATTTTCCTAATATAATTAAAGTGAAATAATAGTAGTTATCTCAATTGAAATGAATTTACAAATCAAAATCTCCCTTTATTTTCATGATACTTATACCATTTATTATTTATTATTTAGATTCTTTTTCATATTTTTTGGAGTATGAATAATAAAAATCTTTAATATTTTCTAAAATATTCCTCTGTCCATCTTCTAAAAATTGAAAATTATCATTCAATATAGCTTCCCATTCTATTAATAGATTCCTTGCAGTATAATACTCTCTAAGATTTTGAAATAAAGTTTTATTCAAGGTTGATAAACTATTTTCCACCATTGTAGAAATATAATTTAATAATATTTTAACTACCTTTTTATCCTCATAATATTTTCTAAGTTTTTGATTAAATTGTTTTTGAAACTTTACAAACCCTAAAGTAGATCCCATAATCATTAATTTATTTTCAAAATTGAGTTCTTTTGTCCTTAACTATTTGAGTTCGGTGGTCATATATTTATTGAACTCTTGAAATGTAATCAAATTGAAAGTTAAAAAATGTATTTTAGAAAGTTTCTCATTTATTATAGCCAATTCAGTATTGGAATTGATGGAAACTAATTACTCTTTAATGGACTTGAATTACTCTTTTGTTGACTTTGAAACATCCATATAGACATATTATTTTTTCTTTACTAATGTATTTTGAGATTTATTCATTTCCATAAGATCATTTATAAAAGGCTAATCCATTATTATCAAAATAGGTGGATAATTTTTTAATAATTTTAGTTTGATCCTTTAATAGTTCTTATATCTCATTTAAATCTATTCTTGAAACCATTTAGAATTTTAATTCCTAAAATTTTTATTTTGAGATAGAATTATATTTTTAAATTTTCAATCCATATATATCTTATTTTAACCCTAAATTTAAAACTATAATTTCATCATGAAGTTTATGAAATTAATAGAAAATTCCATTAGTAAAGTGATTTAAATTTTCATCAAAGACATGATCTTTTCCCTCTGTAGTTGGCGACTGAATATCTTTATATAACACTAATTTATTTCTTCTAAATAGGAAATATCTCTCAATAATTATATATTACCAACTAATTCATCCTCTATATGTTCATTCTATTTAGAAACTTCATTAATTTATGGAAGATCATAATATTTTTCAAGAGTATCATCTTCTGAAATTATTTCTTTATGGACTTATTCAACCATTATTTCCATTATCTCATATGCAATATGAGTATCTAAAAAACCTCATATTAATTATAATTAGTTATAGTTGTAGCTATTTATTTATCATTAATCTCAAAATTAGTATCATGTCCTGAAACATCCTCATTTTCTTCTTCCTCATTTAAGTTTTATTTAAGTATAACAAGGAAATATGTGTAAAAAACTCAATAAAGCTTGCCCTTAATAGTAGTAGGGACCTCTTCATTTTATTTGACTTATTTTTCTTCTACCCCCTCTAGAACACCTTTCTTAATAGTAACTATTATATTCATTAATGCACTCTAAATATAGATGATATTCTTAAACACTTCAACTATCATGATATTATGTTGATGAAATCTAATGGGTTCCATATCATTAAAACAAATTTCCTTATTCTAAAAAACAAGAGTAAATATTCTTCTATAAGGATATAAATTAAATTTCTTCCTCCGTTGACTACAATGGTTCATGTATCTCAACATATAACTTATATAATTAATTTTCTTCTCAATAAAAAATATGTATAACAAAGTTTTATCTTGGAAAAGAACTTTATCCAACTCTTCATCCTTTTAGGATATTACAGTTTGAAAAAACTTTGAAATAATATTATGTTTAGGATCTCGATCATTTTTTATTATCTTCTCAATATTTATAGTTCCATTCAAAAAGTATATAAAATCAATAGGACTAATTTTATAGACAAGACTAATTTTATCATCACAGAAATTTTTTTGATTGAATAAGTAATTTCCTTCACACGGATAAAGAAATATCTCAAAAATTTTAGCACTTATAAAATAAGTATCATTACCATATACCCTTTTCACAATAAAATATTTTGTTAATGTAAACTAGAACCGAGCATTAATTAAGAAATATATGATTTCTTTTTCAATAAATAATTAAGTATTTTATTCATATCAAACTCATATTCATATCCTTGAAAAACTCAAAACTCTCTTAAGGAGCATAATCATAAAATTAATCCAAGATAAATTGATAGATTTACAATGTATAACTCTTCAATTTTAAGCATCATTTGTTACTCACTTTCTTGATGATAAACATAAAATATCAATCCTCTTTGATTTTACTATGATCAAAGATATGTATGAGGTTCAAGGTTCAGTGTTTTGAATTGAGAGAAAATTTTTGAGGTTTCAAATCAAATTTAGTTTCTCCTAGGAAAAATAAACCAATGTTTAAACAAAATATTAAAATAGTAAACCTAATAATCACCTAACATGACATTTAAACATAATTAAAATAGATATTAAAAATGTAAGATAAAAATATCATGCAATTATAGAAATATATTATGTATCATATATCAAAATAAAAATATTACACAACACAAGATAGATATAACATATAAAAAATTTATATTAAATATTATGAAAACATATCACGTAACATTTATAACCTCATACATTATAAAAACAAGTCAATACATAATATAAAAGACTTAAAAATAAAATGGAAAACATTATAAACACAAAAAAATATAAAAACAAAAATATAATAAATAAATTAAACTCATTTACATTAAAATAAAACAAAATCACTCTAAATAAAATAAAAATGATCACAATGAAGGGGATTTGTAAAAATATCTTTTAAATATTGTTCAGTATCAATAAATTTAAGATAAATATAACCTTTTTGTGTGTAATATCTTAAGAAATGAAGCCTTATATCAATATGATTGGTCATAGAATCAAATATTAGATTTTCGAAATGTTAATATCACTTATGTTATCAAATTGGATTGAAACATGTTCAAAATTAAAACTAAAATACTTTAATGAATTTTTCATCCACAACACATGTGCATAAAAACTAACTGTGATATATTCAGCTTTAGTAGTTGATATGATAAAAGAATATTGCTTATTACTAGACCAAAAAACTAAATATATTCCTAATAAGTGATAGTTTCCTGTGGTACTCATCCTATTTAGTACAAAACCCCTAAATTCAACATCAAACTACAAAATTAAATCAAATCCAAAGGTTTTTTGAAATATCAAAGTGAAATTCCCAAGTAGGACCGTGCAATCACACCAGATGTGAATCTATTTTATTTAATTCCATTTTATCTTTAAATTTATCTCTTAATATTATAACATATATATTATTTAAGATGTATGGATATGATTATGAATTCTCAAAACACAACACCACATGTGAAGAAGTAAACAATATTGATAATGACATATGTTATTTTTTCAAGGTTCAATCCTAATGTGGGTATCTACTACTTACTGTGTTTGAGTCTAGTTTGAGAAATATATTTTATCACTATTTTATAAAATTTATTATAATGGGTGAGAATTATTATCCTTAACACAATATCTATACATGATGATTTTCTACTCTATAGGAAACTATAGCGTAGGGTCTACCTACACATGGCTAGGAAAATCGCTATTTCATTGTAGGTTTTTTATATTTGATTGTTCTAGTTTATATTTTGTTGATTGGTTTGTTTACAATGGACCCCACTAGTGTACAATGGGTTCTTTATAATCCCTAATGAACAAGATATTAGTTCTACTCCAAGAAGTATCTAAATCCTGATATAAGATCTTCTTCCTCATTAATAGTTCTTTAACAACCTATCTATCTTCTTCTACTGTAGAATACATGTTGACATTTTTGTCTTAATTATGCTAACATCTAGACCTTATTTACGATCAAGATCAATGAATTTGATCACATAATATTCTTCTTCTTATTCTTATTAAAGAGTCTCAACACATAGATCATGAACACGAAATAGTAGTGTCATCCTTTCTAAACTCACTTATTCTTCTTCCTTAGATTCTATGATATAGAGATATTATAGGGATATAATTCGCTCATGCTTCTCCTCATCCTCATTTATTTTCTCCTTCCTTCAATGATAATAGGGTATACGACAACAAAACCTTAGCAACATCCACCTCCACGTCCTCCTTATTTAATACAAAAGATATTTAGAAAAAATAAAACATCATTTTCTTAACCTACTATCAATAACTGTACTTATTATTCTTCCTTATTATATTATTAGAATCACATGAATATTATTTATAATTTTTGAATATAAAAATTCTTGGATATTTGGCACCATGACCTTCACATTAATTTTATTTAACTGAATCACGTAGGAATTCTCCCCAAGATCTCGAAATATTCTTATATATATAACAACTTGTCTCAAATGGTATACGAAAAATACCCATATTATCATTTAAACTAGTCAAATAATTCTTCTAGTAATTACTCTATCCTTTATCAACATTAATTATTTTCAAATCTTCATATTTTAAAAAACTAAAATAACTAGTAAATGATGCTATAAATTTATTCTCATTAAATCCTCCTTCTAACATGAATTGAATTATAGAAAAAACATGATATTTATAACTTGAATATCAATAAAGAATCTTCTAAGTTATTTTATTCTTATAAATTATTCCTTTTGAAATTACTTCTTTCTCAAATAGATAACCCATACATGTCACCTAAAACATCTCAACAACTCTTACATATTTTTTAAAGGCTCTTATATATCCTTTTAAATCTTCATGTGAATCTTATGTATACAGCTATTTAATCTTACATAAGCACTGGAAGTTTGGATTCACTCATATATATCATAGTAAAACTTGGGTACTTTTTCAAATATTTTTACCTCTAAGAACACTCAAATATCCCTTTGAACACTGTGATAACTCTTACATATCAAGAAACTAACCTTTATTTGTCACAGTGTGGCTCATGTACTTTGTCAAATGTAATTTCCTTTTGATCTTCCTTATATATCCTTTTGATCACTCTTTTATATCCTTATGAGTACCCTTTTATATTTCCTTTGTCATAGGAAAACACTTATGTATTTTATTTTCCCAAGGGAAACACCTATTTATTACCTTTTTTGTAGAGTAAACCTTATGTATTGCCTTAAAAATATAAAAACCCTTATGTACTCAATGAAAATTTAGAGTGGCTCTTATATATCATTCTGAGACTATTTCATATCAAATTGTATTCCAACACATTTTTCAATTATTTTTTTTCCAAGGGAAATAGAAGTATATTGTGTATGAAATCGAGACTTCTTAAATCACTTTATAATCTCTTAAAACAATATCAGGGATTATCCAAACACACTAATTAATCTCAAAAAAACTTAATTGACTTTAGGAATTTATCAAAATTTCTTAAATATCTTTTTTATAATTCCCAAAGCATCTTGTAATATATGAATACTATTCTTTGAGTGTTTCAATGAAACCCCATTTCCTTATAAATAATCAACATAAAATACCATCCAAGAGATATTCTTTATTTATTATAGCAGCCTTTATTATTGATAATCCAAGTATGTATTATCACTCTTCCAGCCAGTATGATTCATCTTGAACATAACTAGCTTTATCAACCTCATTAAGGAACATGTTATAAATATTAATTTCATATTCCATCAATACTTGTCTATGATTCATCACAAGGACATATATATAATAATCAAATATATTTATTAGGTCCCAAAGGGTAAATGAAATGGTGTGTGTGTGTGGGGGGTGAATTATCTATTCTTGAAATTAACATATTTATTAAAATTAATTGAATAATTTAGTGGTTTAAAAATATTACAAAAATATTTCTTAAATTATTAAGAATAGTGGATGTGCTGTGAGTTAATTCAAAAATATAAAGATATAAACATAAGGAATTTTATAGTAGTTAAAATCCAAACGATACTTTGTATACTGTTCACACCCCATTCAATGGAGTATGATACCCATTATAGTATGAGAGAGAGTTTTACAAGATAATAACCTAAACCAACATTTTTACAATGGGATAAATCCAAACCCATAACATTAATAATGAGAAAACCCTAACCCAAACCAAACAAACTTTTTATAGGAATAGTTAAAACCTATGATTTTGCTAATGGAGCATCCCAAACATATTGATTTTTTGACAAGATCAATCCTACCTCATAAAATACCTTTTGGTTAGATAGAAGAATTTATGAATACTTTTTAAAGGTAGTATAACCTGTGTGTGGTACAATTTAATATAGAAAACTACCAATAAAAAAAGAAACAGTGAAACTTAGTAAAGATTTGTCGATATACATGATGGTGTAGAAAAAGTTCTTCTCAACCCTCCAAAGGATTTGAATTATGTATTCCAGGAATTCAAATATTTTTATTTAGTAATTAGTGAAGAAAAATGAATCTTTGAATTTGATTGTATAGGATCACTTATATATCGACAATATCACACAATAATTCACAATACCACAAAACACTTGAGAGTTTGAAAGTTCATGTCAAAGGAAAATTGTCATAGTAGTGTAGTATCACTCACTTTCTATGAGTCACTTTTCCCTAAAAAAACTAAAAAAAACTTAATAATAACAAAGAAATTATTTAAATAATTCAAATAACAATTCAAAATTATCAAAGAGAGATAGATAATTATTCCACAATTATCATTGATACTCAATAACTAAAGAACAATTAAAACCAATTTGAATTCATCATTAAACAACTCAAAATATCACAATAATAATTAATTAAAATAAATCTCATAAATATCATAAGATATTTTTTCAATGATATTAAAATTTAAATTTTGGAAAAACATTCCAAAACATGTAGATATGTGATAAAAATTTAAATATAATAATTATGAAATAAATACTATAATTTTTTTTTGAATATATTCATTAAAACTAAAAATAAATTTAAAAACATTAATATAAAATAAATCAGACAAAATAAATAAATTCACAATTTTCAAGATTATTGTTGTAGGTTTATGCATAAAATAAGAACAATTTAAATCTTCATTAAAAAAATATTTAAAACTATTTAAAATAACTTTACATAGTTTCCATATGATCAATTTCATTAACTAACCTAGATCAACCATAAATCTATCCACCCAACCCGATCCATGATAAGGCTCGAAGGGTGTTACTGATCCCCACAGGATGGTGAAAATCACCTAAGCATTAATAATAACATTCAAGAATGATTTTTCCCACCCTAAAAATAAAAAATTAATATAGTATACATGTATAAAGAATGATATAAGGAATACTATAATATTACATAAATAGAAACCAAAAGTGGTATAAATATATCAAGGATTACACAAGACAATCCCAATAAACATAATCTATAAAGGAAACCCAAATTTGAAAAAAACTAATCCATATGATACATTGGAAACATCTTAATATCTCACCACCAGATACCTAAGTTGAACTGACCATGGAACCCACCACCTTTCTACGATGCCTTTCCCTTTCTTGTATCAAATGAAATAAAGTCTACACACATTTGAGGGTATGTGTAGGGTGTGAGAAAAGAAAGTCCAGTAGGATCCCACCAATTGTTTAATAATTAGTCTTTCTTAGATAAATTTGGATGTTTTCAAATTTAAATAAAACATGAAATGAAAAAAAATTCTCAATTTATATAAAAAACAAGGAATTTTCCCCCTTTTCTTATATAAAATGAAATTTCATATAAATAGTTTTCAAAGAACATTGAATAAACCATTTTCCATTTTTTCAAAGCATGCATCAATATTTTTATTAAAACCAATAAAAATGGAAGGTACTCTTGGATAACATTAGGCTGGGCTTTCTAGGTTTCTCATACAGTGATCAATCGTGACTAGTGCACAGTAAACTTTCCCCTGAAAAACCTGAAAAAAGGAGTAGTGGAATATCCTGATATTGAATTACCCCTAATGAAATCATGTAAACTAGTCCCCAAGACACCTTCCTAAAGAGAAGAGAAATACCCTAATGTGTGATTCCACCCAAAAAATTAATGACATGTCCTAATACCACACCCCCACCAAAATACCCAAGGCTCTCATGCACTATGCTTATCAAAACATTTCAAAGGTATTAACATGATTCAATAAATAGTTCCATAAACCTTTACTCATTATCAAAATCATACTTTGGAAACCAATTTTCATTAGTAAAAAATCGGTGCATTGAAATCATCCTTTATTTATGAATTTTCAATGGGAAACCATTTTATAAAAAAATACACCACACATGCATTTCTTAAATCAATGATCATTCCAATAAATATTTAGAAAATAAGTTTAGAAACCAATGAGCACATACAATTCATTAAAAAAATAATTTATATGAATTCACCTACCTTAACACTTGGTTAGCATAGTGAGAACACATGATCCACACACCAAGAATAAAGTGATCACAAGAGAAGATAAGATGAGGACATAAACATCAATTCCATATCTTATAAATAATATTGGTTGATCACATGGTCACTAGAGAAGAAAAGAGATCACATCCCTCATCAAACATGAGATCCACACCACAACCAACATGAGTCTACCTATTAAAACCAATCACATAAGAAACCAAGAGGGAGACACCATTTTATCAATAGATCAGATCAAAACAACATAGATCTGTTTCCAATCCAAGAGAAGAAAGAATAATTAAAGAGAAAACTGATCAAACTTACCAACTAGAAGACAACCGATCAATCCAGGATCAAAATTCTAACAAAAAATGATCGAGGGAGACAAAAATTCCAAAGAGAATCCTATAAAAGTTCCATGTTCTGATTAGGTTTAAGGAAGAGGGATTAAGAAATTAAATAGGGGATTTTGATATCATAAAAAGACGATTCCATCCTTACTTAATTAGACCAGGTCGATGCCACTTACTAGATGGTGGCCACTACAGAAATGAAGTGGATACTACCCAGCCTACCGATCGATTGATTCCCCTTAAATCCATAAGTGGCCCTTTCCAAATCCATCAGATGGCTATAGCCATTCTATAAGCACCATTAAATCCAATCCACCTAAAAAATCCACCAATCCACCTCCAACACCTTCATAACCTATAAGATAACCTCTTAAAACTTAAGAGAGAAATGTACCTCGATCAGTATGTGACAATTCTTCTCACCATAGGAATTTCTATCCCCATAAATTCAAGATTAAGTGGAATGATCCAAAAAAAATGTTATCATTATTCCATGACTAATGTTTGGGTGATATTTCTTAACTTGTGATATGTGGAACACATCATGAATTAATGTCAACTGAGATGGTAATTACAAATGATAAACCACCTTTATAATCTTCTCAGTGATCAAAAATGGTTTAACATATATCAGAGCTAATATTTCCTACTTCCCAAGTCAACATTGACCAAACTGAGGTAATACTTTCAAGAAAATATGGTCACCAATAGATAATTCTAAGGGATGACATTGACGATCAATATAATATTTATTTTTACTTTGAGCTATCAACAAGAATCAATGTATAACCTCAATATTTTCCTATGTCACCTAATAAATAATTTTTCCCATAAGATAAATATTTCCCACCTCTAACTAGTAAATATGTTATTTACACAAGCACCCATACAGATCCTCTAAAGGGTCTATTATTATTAAAGATTGGTAAGTATTTTTATAAGAAAACTCGACCAGTCCCATATGGTTATCCCATGATCCTCCAAAATCTAGGATATAGAGACACAATACATCCTTCAAAATCTAAATATCACATATTATCTAAACATATTTTTTTGTGTATGGTAAGTTTTACTTAATCTGACCTAAGTCCCCATCACCTCTTATAAAACCTTATATAAAGGAGAGGCAAAATCAAGGTCTCTATTTGATATGATAGTATATGACACCCCATGCCACCTCAAAATTTCCTGAACATATAGATTCCTCAAATACTCAACCTCAGTGTTGTTCCAAATAAAAAAATAGATGTTTTAGTTAACTAATCAATCAACACCCAAATGGAATTCATACCTTATGAAATTTATTGTAATCCAACAATGAAATCCATAGACACCTCATCCCATTTCCTCACTGACAGAATAAGAGGCTATAGTATACCAAAAGGCTTTTGGTGATCAACTACAATCTATTGGAAGGTTTATCAATGAGTCAAAAAATTCGTTACATCATACTTTATACTAGGCCACCAAAACCAACATCTCATTTCATAATACATCTTCATGGTGCTGGGGTGAATGACCCACAAATAACTATGACAATCCAACATCATCAAGACCTTGGTAGGTAGGGGGATGAAAAATCAATCTCTAAAGAAAATAACCTCATTAGAAGAGAATGATCACTCGACAATGATCTCCCCAAAATAAATATAATATTGAATTCACTTGTACTCATCATCCTACTACTGCCATTTTAGAATAAATTCAATGAGATATGATGTTTACAATATAATAGTTAGAAACATTCTTGAGCCATCCATCCCAACATCCAGACGAAAATAAACAAATAGAACCATATGATTCAAATATTACTTCAATTTCAAGATATCCAGAGAGGGAAATTTCTTACTAAGAGCTTCAACAACAATGTTCCCCTTACTAGGGGTGTAGGTGATGCCAAAGTCAAAAATCTAGAGGTACTCTACCGATCAATTCTTCTTAAGGTTTAGATATCTCTAAATAAATATATAACTCCAACTATTATGATCAGAATATTTAGTGAACCTCTCCCCAAAATGGTAGTGTCACCAAAAATTATGATTATACATTACAACTATAAATTATAATTCATGAGTTTGATAATTATTCTCATTTGTTTGAAGATAAAGGTATCCATATATCACCACATGATCACCTTGAACAGTAACACATCCTAAACCTATACCTAAAGCATCATAGTAAACCACATAGCCTTGGATGACTTATAAAAAGATAAAAATAGAAGCTAATGTCAGACTCCATTTCAGCTCATCAAAGGAATTATTACACATTGCATCCCATAATAATTTCACCCCTTTATTGGTAAGATAAGTCAAAGGTGATGCAATATTTGAGAATTATTTCAAAAAATAATGATATTATCTATCTAGAACAAAGAATCTTTTTATCTCAAAGGAATTTCCTGGATCTTCACATTACAGGACAACCTTCATTTTTTTGGATCAACTGAGACTCCATGTTCTGAAACCACATGCCCTAAGAAATTTACTTCCTAGATCTAGAAATCACATTTTTATACTTTAATATAAAGGAAATTATTCTTAAATATTCCCAAAACTAAACTAAAATGATATTCATGTTATTAATAATTTCTCAAATAAACTATAATATTATCCAATAACACCACCATAAATGAATTAGGGTACTGGTGGAATATTTATTTCTTCAGGCCCATAAAAACTGTAGGATAGTTTGTTAGGCTGAATGACATCACAATATATTCATAATGACCATACCTTCCCTTGAAAGTGGTCTTCAGGACAATCAACTCCCTAACCCTGAGATGATGATAAGATGACTGAAGGTCTATTTTAAAAAACCACATTAACCCATTAAAATGATCTAACAAATTATTAATATGATGAAAATGATATTTATTCTTGATTTTATTATAATTAAGCTTCTGGTAATCAACATAGAGATAAATTGATCCATCAAACTTCATGGTAAAGAGTAATGGGGTTGTACAAGGTGATAATCTAGGACAAATAAAACCTTTCTCTAGCATATATTCCAATAGAATCATGAGATCCTTAAACTCAACTGATGATATAGCCAAATATTACAGATATAACTGTTGAAATAAGATGTACTTTAATTCTTTCCAATCCAAGATTATTTTATAGTTTTCTTAAACAATAGTGTCCCATCACCTATTATTAGGTCCCTCAAGATTAATGGTAGTATATTTATATTTTATATATTCTAGTGTCTTTAGTAATTCAAAGATCTGGTCAATATTATCTAGATATTCATTGGCCTCTTGAGAACTATTCATCCCCTTAAGAGATAGTGAGTTTTGATGAATAAACTCATGAGTTTGGTCTCTATCAACACCATCTTTCAGTTTCACCTCTCTTATTGAGTTTGATAAGGCAGTACATTATATTCCGCTATGTGAACTACCCATACTATATCCTCAACAAGACTCTAATTTATGGGAGGATTCCCTTGAGAATTATTAACCATAGCACTATCCTGAGGAAATATAGGATGTATTCTAGGAGGTATGATTCAATACATTAGATAAAGAAATAATATCATCAGATGAGGAACAATCTCACTTTTAATTTGGATAAAAAAAGCATATAATCGAGATTAGATCAAAACTCAATATAGGAGATGCATATCCCAACACCTTGTGGTGACTCAAGGCTCATCACAAAGAGAGATAGTGGGAACTCATGTGTAACCTACACCAAGAGTCCCAAAAATCTTATATCCTATCTACCAAACCTCCTAAGACATGAAATATTTGAGAAAAACCTACCTTTGATACCAAATTTTTAGAAAATAACTTGGACTAACCATTAACCTAGGAACTTGACCTGATCTAGGAAAAGTCCTGAAGGGTGTTCCTGATCCCCACAAGATGGTGAAAATCACAAGAGAATCAAGAACAACCTTTGGTAATGATTTTTTTTCCAACCTTAAAGGAAAAAAATGACATGAATACATGTATAAATAATTATATAAGGAATAAAATAATATTTCATAAAAGGAAACACACAATGGTAGGGATACATCAAGGATTACACAAGACAATCCCAACAAACATAATCTAGAAATAAAACCCAAAACTAAAAAAACTACTCCATGTATGTAGGAAACATCCCATCATATCACCACTAGATACCTAATCCCAACTGACCATGAAATCCCCTACCTTACTATAGAGACTTCACCTTTCCCAAATCATATAAAACAAGGTCTACACACACTTGAGGATATGTACATGGTGTGATCTAAAAAATCTTGTAGGACTCCCCAAGTATTTCAAAATAAGTCTTTATTAGAGAAATCCACATATTCTTAAATTTAAAGATAACATGGAATGATAAAAAAATTATCATTTTATATAAAAAATATGAAAATTACCCCCTTTATCATATATAATCCGATTTCATATAAAATATTTTTAGATAATATTAAATAAAATATTTCACATTTAATCAATGAATACATAAATATTCATATCAAAACCAAGCATAATGGAAGTTACTCATAGGACAACATAGGTCCAAGATATCTATGTTTCTCATACAATGATCAATAATGACTAGTACACACTAAAAATATCCATGAAATTCCCACCAAAGGAGTATAGGAATACCCCTATGTGTAATTCCCCTAATGATATCATGTAAAAAAAATTCCCAACACACCAACCTAAATAGTATAGGAACACCCTGCTGTGTGATTACCCATGAAAAATCAATGAAAAATCTCAATACCAAACACCCACCAAAGTACTTAAGCCTCCCATGTGCTATGCTTGTCCAAACATTTCAAATGGATTAACATAATTCAAGAAACAATTACATAACCCTTTAATCATTATCAAAACCATTCTTTGAAAACCAATATTTATAAATAAAACATCACTACTTTGAAATCAAACTTTATTTATCACTTTTTAAAAGGAAAACCATTTTATACCAAAATCCATCACACACAAATTTCATAAATCAAGGATCATGCCAATAAATATTTCAAAAACAAGTTTAGAAACCAATGAGCATTACAATTCATTAAATAAAGACTTTATATGAAACCACCTACCTAAACACTAGGACCAAAAAATGAGAACAAAGGATCAAAACACTAATAGGAAAAGTATTACAAGAGAATATAATAGGAGTACCCAAACATCAATTCAATATCTTAGAAATCATATTCAATGATTTCATGGTCGGTAGAGAATAAAATAGATCATATACCTTGTCAAACATGATATCTGAACCACAACCAACAATATATGGCCTTTAAAAAAACACTCAATTTATAAGAAACCAAGAGGCATAAACCACTAGATACATAGATTAAATCATAATATCATAGATCCACTACCAATCCAAGAGAAGAAAGAAGACCGAAAGACAAAACTGATCAAACTTACCAATTGGAATACAACCAAGCATTCTAGAATTTAAATGCCAAACAGAGATGGTTGAGGGAGATAATAACACAAAATAGAAGACTCTCTAAGTTTCTTGTTCAGATTATGTTCAGGAAAGATGGATTATGAAATTAAATGAGGGTTTTGGCAACATAATAAGATGATACCACCCTTACTTAACTGGACCAGGCCGACTCCATCAGTTGGTCGGTGGATACTATAGAAATGTAGTGGATACTACCTAAACTAATTGTTGGAAGGTGTCCTTTAAATCCATAGGTGGATCTATATAATCCTATTAGCTTGATGGTGGCCTCTTACATCAACCAATAAGGCCTAGAAGCTTACAAAATTCACCGAGCCACTTCTTAAACCTTTCAAACCCATAAGATAACCTCTTAAAACATAAGAGATGGATGTAAATTGACTAATGTGTGACAATTAATATGTAATTTTGAGGTAAATAAAACAATTAAAAACTTCTACCAGCATGAATCAAATAAAAATATCAAAATACATAAAAAATAGTATAATTTAGAAATCTATAGATTTTAGTTAAAGTAACGGATTGACCATGAGATTATACTTAACATGATGTAGTAAAGATACCCTGAGGACAAGCCACCATTCTGAACAACTATGACCCACTACTATGCCAAGCTACAATGAGAATCCTCTTAGTATATTGACCATATGCATAAACAAGTTACCGTGATGTATCGACCACATGTAAAAATGACTAACCATGAAGTATCAACCATATGAACAAATGATAGATTGTGAGGTATCGATCTCATGTATAAATGACTAAATGTGTGGTATCAACTGCATGTATAAATTATTGATCCTGAGGTATCGATCATATGAATAAATGAGTTACCATGTGGTATTAACCACATGAACAAATAACTGATTGTGAGGTATCAACCGCATGAAAAAATGTGTGTACACGAGACACAAGTGACCATACAACATGTAACAACCCCATATATAGTAAAACCAAGTTAGTGTTTAATTTATTACATTGTTAAAATATACATGAGATCATATCCCAAAGTATAAAAGAGTATAACAATCATGGGAGACTAGATACAAACATAATTCCCAAAATACATTGGAACCATAGATCATCACTTATAAACATCATAATTTTTTTCTTATTTAATCAAGTAAATACTTGAAGTAATAAAAATATAACTTTTTGATAGGCATGGGAAAGAAAAATATAATAAAGGGTGAGCTTAAATTCTCATTAAGGGAAAACGTACAACCAAATCTATCATAGAATAAATAAGGACGGAATAATATGGAACAAATAAACAATAATAAAATATGTCTTATAACTAATATCATGAAAGTAAAATATATCCATGGATGACATAAAAACATAAATAATCAAATGGATAATAATAAAAAGTATCATAATGATATAATGCATAATTTCATACATCATAATCTTTCTGTTAAGGCCTCATGCCAAGGCACCGTACATAAATAATGCATTCACTAATTACCTAAGATATTTTGTCTCATGAGACCTACCAATGCATCAAGAAGCTATATAATAGCAGGCACACCCATTAACTTACTAAGAAAAACGAATTCATCATATTAAAGTAATAAATAACCAATAAAATACATAATCAACTATTCTTATTAATGAATATCCATTTTTGAAAACTAGCATATGGAATGTCAATATTTTCCCCAATAAATTAATAGAAAAATAAAATAATAATTAATCCAAAGAAATAATTTTTATGTTTTAATTATATTATATTCCTATTTAATCATAATAATCTTTAAATTTTTATAACATAAATAAAAAATACTTCTATAAATACATTATAAATATATATGAAAATAAGAATAAATATCCATTTATTAAAAAAAATTATTATTTTTAATAAAAATGTGAAAAAGATTTTCTTTGAAAAAAACATAAAAAATTATATAAAAATATTTATAATTAATAAAGGATCTTGTTTTGGGAAAATTTGGTCATGAGGTAATTGTTAAAAAACATTATTTTCCCACTTTAATAAAAAAGTCACTAAAAACAACTTATATAAAAAAATGAAGATATATTTAAAACCTTTATAAATAAATTAAAATATAGTATAAAAATAAATTTATCAATCATTTAAAGTTAGATAAGAACTTCCATAAAACAATTTTAATCACATGGATATTGAGAAGAAATATTCCCAACCCAAACAGAAGAAATAAGGACATCTTTTCATAAAAATATTTTCTTGATCATTTTGAATACCAAAAAGAGGAAAATTAAAATAAAAAATTAAAACCCCATAGATAAATATATTAAAATACAATTGATGGTGTTTAATATATAATTATTATATAATTACCTTAATAGAAACTTAAACATAAATAATCCCAAATAAGAATGAGATTGCGAAATAAACCCTTACCTCAGACTTCTACTTGGACAAACATGCTATAATATCTTGTATAATAAATTTAAACTTATTATAAATCTATATAATGACAATATTTAGGTTTATATTACTATATACTATTCATTAATAATTTCTTTTTACCAATTTATTAATTTTTTTTGTTAAAATCAATATTTGACTCTTAAACTTTATGTTTTCCATAAATGTTTTAGTTTTGAGTTTTTGATTCTTACGCCTTGGTCATGGTTTCATCATATAATTTTTTTAAAAATTTTATAATTATCTTATTTATACATTAAATATAATTTTATAACAATCCATTAAAAATGTTCATGAAAAATAAAATACACCGTTTCATGGTGATAATAGTCTATACATACGTATGAGCGACATTTTCATTTTTCTAATAGATTAAAAGGAAATAATGTAGATAAAGGTTTAATTTTATAGAATAATTATCAAAATATAAATATCAGATTTATCAATTTAATCCATCATTATGACTAACTTTGTAAGGAGGAAAAGAAAAATGAATCACATCGCTTCAGGGAGGTGGTAGTCCACACGTATTCACGAGTGATGTTATCATTTTCCAAAATAAGTAAGGGTAAGAAGGTAGATGATATAATATATTTATATAATCATAAATATGTCACAAATATCATATATATATATATATACCATAAATCCATTATAATTACCATTCATGAAATGCACTAATGAAAAATGAAACACATCGCTTCATGGAGATGGTAGTCCACACATATGCACAAGCAATGTTTTCATTTCACATAGGATGAAAATGAAATGAAAAAGGATGTCCCATAAATATAATAACATTTTATTATATTTTAGTTAATGATTTTATTATACTATCATGATTATTATATGTTTTAATAAGGTTGAAAAATAAATAAACATAGAAAAATTCAGTTAATAGTTATACCTCTTCTTTGGAAAACCTCCTTTGGATTACACCTTAGGCCTTTTAGGTCGGTATTTTGGGAAGAGCAGAACCTATAGAACATTAGGAAATTTTTTTGGGAGATATTTGGTTATAGTTTAGTTCATTAAAATTGCACAAGTGGTGTGGATAATTGAGGATAAGAGGTGCCTTTTTATAAGGGAGGAGAGTGGTACACTTGTAATTATTCTTAACTTTTAAATATTATAAGTGTCTTACTCAAGGTAAAGTAGAACTAAAAAAATATATTTTAAATATAATGTGATAATTATTGAAATAAACACATCCAAAAATAATTAAGATTAAAATTTGTGACCTAATCACAATGTTTTAACCTTAATTAACCTGTTCCACCCCTTTACTTTGGTGACAACGTTTTTATCAAGGTTACTATTCATAATGACCAAAAATGAAATTGAACAAATTATTAAATTTAAAACTAATGATACCAAATTAGAAATAAATTTTTCAATATTTATTTTTTATAATTTTTAGAATTTAATTTTAATATAAGTGCGCAAAATGAAATGAAAAATAGTTTTTCAGAGAAATGCATTATGAAGAATAAAAGTGAACTTATACCAAAATAAAATATAATACTGATCCCTATTAAATTAAATATATTATTTTTGATAAAATTTATATTATTTTACTTTAAAAATAAATTAAAAACATAATATTACTTTTAATTTACTTGATTTAGTGAAAATAAATGTCTACTTTGCAAAAATCAACATTTTCACTATTCACCCAAAATTTAACTATTTCTGAAAAATAAAAAATCTCACCATAAGATAATTTTAAAAATATTAATTCAAAAATTTAATTAAATCCCTCAAATTATAATTCTAAAAATCTAAAATTTATGTTTTAAATAAAAATACAATATATAAAAAAACCCGCTTTTATAGAAAGATGAAACTTTTAAACTTTATATGTTCTTAATCTTATTTAATATTAATTTATCATTAATTTATTGTTAATATATTATTTAAAACATTTAAATGTTACATATTATCATAATTATAATTTAAAATTGATCATTTTAATTTATTACAATCAAATACATAATATTTTAAAAATAGTTCTTTGAAAAATATTAACATTAAATAATTTAATCATACTATATTATTTATTTATTTTTTAATAATTATATTTAATTAATAAAAAAATGTAATTATCATAATTTATTACAATTTTTCTATTTACTAAAGGTTTATTTTAATATTTCATGACTCCTTTTATTTCAGTATTGTATGTAACATAAGCTATAAAACATAGTATTTTTTAAAGGAGAATCACATCTTAAAATATTAGGGTGTTACATTATACCCCTAAATAAAGTAATCCATCATAATTTTAATTTTTTCTTACCAAAATGAGTTTATTATTATAATTAATTTCTATTTCACTTCTAATAAATCAAGTATTTTTAAATAAATATTTCTAAAACCATGTTTGTATCATTATATGACTCATACTTTTGAATGATTTTCTAAAAGAATATCTTGATAAAGAGAAGTATTTTACACATAAGAATTGATAGATTTACATTCCATTTTCTTGATTTGATTAATTCTTTTACCATCAAGATAGATAATATTATAAAATATACTTACTTGATTTCTTTCCCCTTTATATGTGCAATCTTTTCCTTTGATTGAGTGTTTTAATCAGTTTTTTACTTCTTATTCTAAAGATGAATAACTAAGAGGAATTTTTCATGTATTAAGTATGAAAATAAACCTTTAATAGATTATAATATCCCTAAAATGATGAAAATATTTTCCACCTTTCTAAAACCAAAATGGTTTTCACAAGATACGACAATAATTAATTTAAATAAACCTTCATATGACGAAATAATATATTAATTCTAGAAACATCAATAGAAAAACCCAAGGAAAATATATAATCATATAACCTTTAAATTCATTATAAAAATTAACACTAGTTCAATATAGTCTGTTTTTTGTTTTATTTACTAATTCCTCATCTCTCAAAATAAAATAAACCAAAAAAATAGCACTATATCGAAGTCAAACATAGGTATAAAAACTATGATTGAAACTAAGGAATAAATATTCATATTACCTGATATATTCCCACTGTAAAAAAATTACCATTAGGTTTATTAATTGATAACTCCTTCTCTATAGTTCTAAGGGATTATTCAACATCCATGAAAAATATAAGAGTACATGGATTCAAAATAAAAAAAGTATGAGTTTACCATCAAAGTAACTATTATCACAACTCAAGGGGAATTAACTTCATCTATAGTAATTTCATATACTTGGTCTTTCTATCTAGTCCACCTATGAGGTAAATTCTCTTGACGATTGGGAATTGGTTCAAATAGTTCCTATTTTCTTATAGTTGTAATAATGTATATTGATGGGTTCTTTCTTTACTTTATATTCATGAGATAGATGAACCTTATCTATGAAATTATAATAGACTCTCATACCCTTTAAGAAAGTACAATGGTATTTATTTCTATAATTATCACATATTGAAAGTTCTATCCTCCCATTCTTCTCATTCAACTCACTTATTTCCTGGGTTTTCACTCATCCTATTCTACTATTTATTACATTTGAAAATATAAGACATGAAGAATTATTTATCTGTTTTGATGGTACTTGATACCATATCATTGTATGATAAGAAAATATGAGATAATAATGATCTTTAGAAGCTTGGATTAAGCCCATAAAATAAATATTCAATCTTTATTTCTAAATTACACATGTAGTCCATATTATTCCTTGCTAATCTCATATGTTTTTCCTCATACTCAACAACAATTTTCTCTTCCTTCTATCTTAAATTAAGAAATTTTCTTTTCTATAGGAGCTCAATACTCCCAAGAAAAATCTTTCTGAAAGCATATCACCTTAAAATTAATTCATTCCATTATCTCTATCTCATCATCATCCTTTTTATTTTGAATCAATGGCCACCATTTATCAATATCTCCCTTTAAAAAATACACTACCAAAATAACCTTATCCCTTTCATTACTTCTCAAATCTAGAAATATCTTTTCAAGGAACTTGATCCATTGTCTAGATATAAAGGGATTAATAGTTCCATTAAATTATAGATGTTTTTTCCACATGAACCGGTCCAATATTATTGATTCAAGATATGAAGCAACAATTTTTTCCATACAGGTAAGGCCATTGATCATAACCCATTTCAACTTCCCTAATGAAGTCATAATATACTCAAATCTAACACCAGTCATGTTGAATTTATTAGGAGGGAAATACCCACCTAAATTATAGGTGTTGATATATTTTCAATTCCTTCCACTAGTCACTATCTCTAAATAATGATATAAACTTAATTATCTTAAATCATTTTGAATTTTAATTCATAGTGTATAATTCCAAATATGGTCCAACAATTTTCATAAATTTAAAATTTATGCATAACTAATTCTAAAATCCCAAGATTATTATCTTTAGGAATATCTTAAAATCATAAAAATATTTTCAAATCATTTATAATAGTTTGTAAAGTGTGTGTAAATAAACCAAAACATATTCCCCAAGAGTGTCAAACTAGGTGTGTAGTTATCCCCTCATGTTGTACACTAATTGAAGTTTAGTTTTATACCCAACCAACATTTTTAGGGGGTTTTATCCCTAGGTGGATATGTTCTAGAGTATGCATCCAATTATTTTTATCTAGATAGAGATATTATTTCTAGGAAACCCCACACTCTATAATTTAACAAAATTTTAGGATGTTTTCCTATGATTAGACTTATCTCTAGAGTCTATCATATATTTATTTTATATAATCTATATTTTACTAAATATATTTCCCAATGGTCCTACTAAAATTTCTAGGATTATAATTATAACAACCCTTACTCTAGTAACCCCAGGATGGTGTGTACTTTATTTCATTAGTGCAAGATACATGATATTTCATCCCAAAGGATCGAATAGTTTAGGAGTCTTGGAAAACTAGATACATACATAATTCCCACAATACATTGAAAACCTAAAACATATCTTATAAACTTCATAATAACTTTCTTATTTATTTTATTACATCCTTGAAATCATTCAAAGATCACTTCTTGGTACCCTGGGGAAATTAATACATAATAAAGAGCGAGATCAAATGCTTAGTAAGGTAAAACACATAACAAAAGCTATCATAGAATAAATAAGTCATGGATAATATGAAAGAGATAAAAAATAATAAAATATTTCATATAACTAATATCATGAAAGGGGAATATATACATGGATAAAATAACAACATAAAAAATCAAATATATAACCAAAAATGGTTTTATAATGATATAATTCATAATTTTGAACAACACAATATTTTTTCCAAGGTCTCGTGCCAAGAAATCATACATAAATAGGCAAGAGATTCACCAAATACCCAAGATAGTTTGTTTCATGAGATATACTGATAAATCAAGGGGATTTCAAATAGTACATCCCACCTATTCGCTTACTAATTCCAATGAATTCAACATATTAAAGGAATGAATAACCAATACAATAAATAATCAATATTCTTTAGTAATGAACACCTGTATTTGAAAACTAGCATACAAAATGCCAATATTTTTCCTTAGTTAATATACATAACAACATGATCATAATCCATCTATAGAAGTAATGTAGATGATATCATTAGATTATATTCCTAGTGAAGTATAATAATCTCTAAAGTAATTTGACATAGATGAAAAATACCTTTATAAATACACTAGAAAACCTCTTTTAAAATAATAAGAAATATTCTTTTATTTTAAAATTATTATAAAACTAAAAATTCCTATAATAATGGGAATAATATTTTCATTGAAAAAAATATAAAAACTTGTAGAGGAATCTTGATAATGAATAATAACTATAACAGTGGAAAAAGGTGATCATACGGTAATCATTAAAAAGAATTATTTTCCCACTTTCATAAAAAAGTTAAAAAATGAATTGCATATAAAATGATAAGAGTATTCCTTTAAATAATTTTTTAATAAATTAAAACACAATATAATAATAACCTCAAAAATAATTTAAAATTGGATAAAAACTTCCATAGAACAATTTTAAGAACATGTATATGGAGTATAATGATTCTCGACCCAAAAAAATAAATAAGGTTGAATTTATTAAAAAAAAATTCTTGATCATTTTGAATAAAAGAAGAATAAAATGAAAGGAATACATTAAAACCTCATAAATAACCACATTAGAATAAAATTTATGTGTTTTAAGAGAGAAATATCATATAATTCTCCAAAGGAAACTTAAAAATAAACAATCCTGAAAAAAATTAGATTGAGAAATAAACCTTTACCTTCAAATTTATCTTGGTAGGAATTATCTAATATCTCATATAATAAATTTAGAATTATTATACATATATATCAGATCCATATTTGACTAAAAATTAATTTTTATTATTATAATAAACCTCCTTTTAAGGTATGAGTGGGAATCCAACATGACATCAAATACTTAAGACAAAAACCCTTGCCCCAACAGTCTAAAAGCCATAAAACTGGATCAATTAAACAAAGGAAAGCCACTCAACAGTATAAAAAAATTAAGTTTAGCTTCCAACTTCTCATATTTGGTTGGATAGATATCCCATATAGATATTCATGGGCAAAGTTCCCTCCCCCTTCGAGGGGGGAGGGGCCGGAGCAGGGCTCATCGCCACCTAGGGCATGGAGGAGTACCTGAAAGCTTCAAAGAGATTCTGCTTCTTCCAATCATGAAACTGGAATTCACAAAGGCATCTTCCCTGCTAGAACTGACCCTGGTCGTACGATTTGAGCGGTGCCAGCCTTCGGTGGATACTTTCAATTGCTTCATTTTTGAAAAATCGGGTTTGCAGGAGCGTGCTACTATTGGCCTCCTTGATTCTAAGAGATTCATGATTCGACTCACCTCTGAATATGACTTGATTAAAATGTGGTAGAGCATGCCTCACTCTTGGGATGGTGCTCAATTTATCCTCTTTAAATGGTCATAAGATATCCACATGAAACTCGACCCTACAAAGTTGGCAGTTTGGGTATGTTTTCCGAAACATCCTCTTCCTTTTCAAAATCCCTCGATTATTCAGTTGCTCAGAAATTTGTTCGGACGGTTCCTCTGTACTGATAATTGGACTCATGCATTGTGTCACCCAATTTCTCCAAGAGTGTGTATTTATGTTGATGTTGCAAGGCCTTTGGTTGAAGCCTTCTGGATTTCCATGGGAGAGGAATTTAGGTGTAAGCAGAACGTCATTTTTGAATTGTGGTTTGATTACTGTTCTTTGTGCATGATGCTTGGGCATAGTATGGTGATATGCAGGAGAAGGGCGAGGAAACATGATATTAATCAGGAGGTCCAGGTGGATCGGGTCCAGGGTGGTCCTCCTAGTGATTTCAATTTACTCAGTACTAGGGATAGAGTAGGATTAAAAGATGGTTGTGAGGGTTCTGGGTAGGGGAAATGCAAGGCTGAGGTGCCCTCATCTTCGGCTGGAGTAATGGTACAAAAACCAGTAAGGATCTCTCATCCAGAGACCAGTTTACCAGAGATCTTCAATAGGTTGCAGAGATATTTGGAGATCCCTCCTGGCATGAAGTCATTTGTAGGGGGTGCCCAAGCTAGTTTGGTGGTCAAGGCATCTCCGGATGTGAACTGTGTTCATTCTCATGATTCATGGGGATCTATAGGAGCTGCTATACCAACCTACAAGGGTGTGGCTATTCTGGGGCCATGAACTTATGCGATGGCTATACGTGATGGTGCTAGAAATAATTCTAACATGGGGATTCATTCATCTAGAAAGAGCAAGTCCAATGATGGATAGGGGTGGGAGAAGCCTGCTCAGGTTGGCAGGCCTCTGATCACTAGTCTGGGAACCAACTCAGGAAGGATGTTGTCTTGTCTAAAAAATATATTCAAAAGTCTATGTAATGAATAAGGAAACTCCAAATTTCCCTATGAGGCTGAATCTGATGAACAACCATCATATGATAATGGTTTTGGAGGGGTTGGTCTACAAAACCATAGAAGTAAGAAAGGGAATAAGGAAAACAAGGACCCAAGGATCTATATTGTTTCCAAGAAGCTGAAATCTAATGGCTATAAAGAATACTCTTATCTTCCTAAACCAATGGAGACTCGGTCGGCCAAAAAATAGGATAAACTAAAGGAACATGAGATTCGACAAGAGGGAAGAGAGGTGGTTCATCAGGATGTTGTCATCGTGTACCAAGTGCAAGTGGAAGGAAACTCAAGGGAAGATGACCCGCATCAGGAAATGCATATGCACTCTGAGAAAATGATAGAAAGGGAGGATACTCTTTCCCCTAGATAGCAATGTGAAGAAAGAACCCCTGACGTCTTGCAGGGAATGAAGGATGCATATTTGGATACTCATTTGGAACTTCTCATGCACTATGGTGAATAAATGAAGGAGGATGTTCTGTTGATCAAGGAAGCAAGGGAAAACATTGATGAGATTATGGGGAGACTGATCCAAGTGGCAGTTACTAGGAAGCAAGATAAATGGATTGAAAAGAAAGATTGCATATTGATCATAGGCTTCAATAGGGGGAAGATCATTAAAGCAGAATACATGAAGGCTTGGGAACATATATCAAGGCACTATGAAGATAACCTAGGGAAATATCCAGCCTACTAGGTAAATTCCCTACCCTGAAAACTATTTAGGGAAGAAGATGCTAATAATTTTAGACTTTTGTTTAATAAGTCAACTATAACCTTTTATGCTTGATCTGATTTTCTATAGGGTTCTCACTCCCCCCTTAAAAGTGTTTTGAAAAATAAAAAAGTTATTGGGGGGGGATAGCAATGGTCTGGTGAAATCTCTATTCTCTAAACCTCTTCTAGATCATCCCCTGAAGAAGATATATATGTCAAGTCCCTTGAAATGTAGATGATAGACCACATAGTAGAACAAACCACCATAACAATTTCACACACCAGAACTTCAAATCAATACCTCACAACATATTCACCCAAATCCAAATCATGAATAACAGATTCATATACAAATCCAAAATTCGTAGGCAAAAATTGAAATTCAAAAAACCATCACCACATTAATGGCCACCCGAATGACATAGATCATCAGAAGAAGGAACCAAGACAAGCCAAATCCCAAATCCCAATGCCTCCATCCAGATCATTCATGGAGACCCCAATGATCTACCTAACACATGTACAAACAATAAAGAAAATGAGGCAATAACCCTTAGACTGTAGAAGCTGGATCTCGATCGCTTGACCATCACTGCGCCACCATGGGAATACCTAGCCAACGAAGGTGAATGGGGAATGAAATAAGACATAAAATGATGAGAATATTTAAGAAAACTATGTCCACTAAGTCTCATGATTCTTCCATTGAAAGAAGAACTGCACGCCATGAGATCTCCCAACAAAAACGCCGAGGAGAGGAGCCGCAACCAACCCGATATTAAGGAGAGGAAGACAACTATGGGGGAAACCCTAGAGAAGAGGCACCCCTTACAAGGTCATCCCAATTATAAAAAAAATATTTGAATTTATCTTAAAATATACCATACATTAATAATTACTTCTTACCATTTATTAATAATTTATTTTTAAAATCAATATTTGACTATTAACTGTTCTGTTTTCCATACATGTTTCACTTTGAGGATTTTGATCATTGAAAATTGGTCATGGTTTCACAATATATATAATATTAAAAATTTTATAATTATAATTTTCATAAATTCAATATAATTTTATAACCATACATTAAAAATGTTCATGTAAAATGAAACACATCATTTCATGGAGATAGTAGTCTGTCCGTACACATGAGTGACATTTTTGTTTTTCTAATGGATGAAAAGGAAATAAAGTAGGTAAAGGTTTATATTTATAAAATAATTATCATAATATAAATATCATATTTATTAATTAAATCAATCCTCATGATAATCCATTTCAGTCATAAATGAAAAACGATTCACATCGCTTCGTGGAGGTGGTAGTCTACACGCATGCATGAGTGACGTTATCATTTTCCAACTGATGGAAGGGTAAGAAAGTAGATGATATATTATATTTATAAAATAATAAGCATGTATTAAATATCACACACAAATATATATATATATATATACCTTAAATAAATCATAATAACCATCTATGAAAGGCGGTAATGAAAAATGAAATACACTACTTTGTGGACACGGTAGTCCGTACATACACATGAGCGATGTTTTCATTTCCCATAAGATGGAAAAGAAGATGAAAAATGTAACATCCTGAGATTTGTATGATTTTTTTCAAATATATTTAATATTTTAGATATTTTATGTTACACACAACATCGATTTTATCTTTCCTTACATGCAATACCGACTTTAAACGAAACGTGACATACTATTAAAATATTATTGTTTAATATGATAGTTATCACCTAGCTGTTGGAATAGAGGTTATGAATAGGATAAAATAGATCATGAAAATATATGTTTTACACATGTATATATAATTATTAATTTTGTTACCAATTAATTATATATGAAAATAAAAACCTTTTGAAAATAAAGAAAATCATTTTCGTAAAAACTATTTTGTGCACATAAATGCGTTTGACCTCAATAAATTAAAATAATAACTTTTGGTGAATGATTTTAATGAAATTTATATATTATATTTTCAATTTTTTTAATATTAATATTAAATTTTTTATATACAAGATACAAGAAGAAATCCAATTTTATGCTTAAAAATAGTATTTTTCTAAAAAACATTATTGTTGCCTTTTTATGGCACAAATATTTTTAAACTAATTTTTAAACCTTTAATAAATTTTATTTTGAAAAATAAATTTCATTTTTTAAATCATTATATAAAAATTATATTAAGGTTAATTTTTTGTGATTTTTCTGAAAAATTTCATTTTTTATGAATAGTGAAAAATATTGAATTTTAATTGAAAACTTCCTTTTTTATTTAATTTATTTATAAAGTTAAATTATATTTTAAATTGGTTTTAAAGTATAATTAGTTAAATTATACATATATTAATCCAATTTAGTTCACTATAATCAATTTCATATTGAAATTGGATATACAAACTTTGTAAAGTCTTGAATATTTTATCTTTAAAAACCCGCATTCTCGTTGCGTCTGCGAGAATATTTTTAAATTGAATTATTCCAATTATGTGAATGGAATTTTGAAAAATGTATTTCCTATTTTTAATTAGAATCATATATTTTATATAATAATTTTCAATTAATTTTTGACCATAATGATTAGTGAAAACAGTTAAAATTAATTACTGCGATTAAGGTTAAAACAGAGTTTTGTGCATTACATGCATTTGTTTCAAAATTAATTTTCCAAACACATAGGATTTTTATTTAATAACTTTTATTTCATATTTATAATAAGTGGGAATAAATTATCTAATAAATATCTTATTAATATTAGTATTAAAGGTAAAACTATCTATGTAAATAAAAATATACAAGTCACCTTGGTAAAAACTATAAGGATAAAATTGTGAAAACTTAAATACTAAGGAATGACTTGATTTTGTTTTGTTTATTTTAGGTTTTTAGGTATTTATAGAATAATTAATCCCTAAAATAAATTATTAATCAATTTAGGAGCCACATGAGGTAATATTTACCTCCCAATAGTGAATGATTTTGGGTATTTAAAAAAAATGCTACTCCTCCTCAATTATAAAAGGACACTCACTACCCTCACTTCTTCACACCACTCAAGCCATTTTTCTCGAGTAAGAACTGAAAAAATAACTTTAAAAATTCTCCCCTCATCTTAGAAGCCTTATTTGTGTATAAATCCATTCTAGGAAGGCTTTTAGTGCAATCTTAGGGAGGATACCCGAGGAAGAGGTAGCGTACATCGATAATAATTTTTGTTTTATTTCTTCCTCTACCCACTTTAATTATATTTATAACATGAATATATAATAAACTCAATATATTCCATATACTGAGATGTTTTTATGTTAATATCATTAACTAAAACCATTTATGCTTTAATCAAACGAGTTAAAAAATCATCATTCATGTGTATGGTGGACTACCACCACACGAACTGTTGTCATTATTTTTTCCATTACTACCTCTCATGGTTATAATTAATGATGAATTTATTGTTTATATATATGATATATATGATATATATGATATATATGATGTTATTATGATTTTAGAAATTTTATATCACACACACCTACATGCTTTCCATTTTGTGGGAATACAATAATGTCATTTGTGTGTGCGACGGACTATGGCCTAACGAAGTAATGATATTCGTTAAATATTTTCATAGAAGGCCTCAAGGGTGAGTTTAATGAACATATGTTATATATATTACATAAAAATTCTTTTGTAATGATAATATATCATTTACCATTCTTTCAATACAATAATAAAATGTAGATAACATTCACGCATATGTATGGAATATCATCTCAATGAATGGTGTATGTAATTTTCTTATTCTGTATATTATGGAACCATGATAAAAATAACATGGCCAAAAAATAACAAATCAATACATATATGAAAAACAAAGCAGTTATTGCTCGAAACATGACTTTAACATGGAATTTTTAATAAACAGGTAATAAATGGTCATAATAAAATCATATATATTATGATATATATGAATATGGTTTTGTAATAGAAATATAATAAACTTATATTTATTATAAATGAGGTTTCAATGAGTATAATGGAAGTAAAGACTTAAAGTAGGGGATCTCCATCTCATTTTTTACTTCAGTGAGACAAATGAAACATTCACCACCTATTTCTTTTGTTTAGTGTATATACTGCCCATGAATATATATTATGATGATTTTATTGAAAAATATTTGGGTTTAAAAATATATTCTAGGATATCTATTTTATGGGGTTTATAGTTCAAAATTTAAAAAACCAGTGTGAGATTTTTGTCTCAATTTTCCTTCTTTGAGATGTACGTTATGTTATTCACGTATATTCTTTCATGAGGTGTATATACAACCCCATTGACATGTAATACCAAGATTTTATTCATCCTAATGATATTTTAAATTTCATTTTATGTTATTCATTCATAGTGATTATAAAATCTACCAAATTGGTAAATATTTCATGTTACAATCCCATAGTTTATCGGGATTGTTTATGATTATATTTTTGATGATAAAATATTATGATCCATCTCTTAATAATTATGATGAATTTTATTATCTCATAATTATTAATGATATCATAAAGTAATGGTAAAATTTTCCCACTCTTTGGTAGTTAAAATAATTAAGAAAATGTTTTAAAGAAAACATGAATTATTTCCATCTTCTGTCGAAAATCTGTTTTCTTCCAAATCCATGTTTTCTAAAAATGTTTTAAAAAATATATTTTATTATTATACTAAGATTTTTAAAAGTTATTTTTACCCATATTTTATTTTTTTTTAATTTTTTTAAATGAATATTCATTTTTTTCCAAACAATGTCCATTTGTATTTTATCGAAAATGTGAAAGGAATCTTTGTTTTAACATGTACAACATGAAAAAAACTTACCATCATCATGAACATTATTTTATTTGAATATTACTTTATGATTTTTAAAGTTTATTTTCAAATAAAATGATTTTTAAAATGTTTTATGGTTAAAAATAATTTTTAAGTGGAAAGGATATTTTCCTTAAGAAATGTTTAAAATGATTTTTAAAGCTTCATTTATAAGCCTTCAAGGTTATTTTCAAAGAAATGGATTTTCAAAAAGGATTTATGTTTTAAAAATGATTTTCTAAGAAATGTTATTTTTCTTAATGAATGTTTTAAATGATTTATAAAAAAATTATTTTCTATCTAATATTACATCCATTGATGTTACCTATGACTTACTGGAGATATGATCTAAGGATACTATTCCTATTATTTCCCTAAATAGTTTATGATGAAAATATGTTTATGAAACTTGTTTCTCTTCCATGGGTTATACCATGAAAAATTATTATGAAACTGTTATCTTTTTACCTAGTTTATGATTTTATGAAATGAATAAATGATTATGAAAATTGTTTATTTTCCATAGGTTATGTTATGGTGAAATGTTTATGAAACCCATTTCATTTCATGCGTTCTAATTTGATGAATGTTTTATAATCTTTTATAACACATATGTTTGATTTTCATTATATGATAGTGGTTAACTTATAACCAAGGACGATGGTTATGTTATAACCAAATATGAGTGGGACCTATATCTCCCTTGAATGCATTGGGTAAATATTTATATATCATGAGATAGATAGGGATAGAACAAGAGGGGAAACTGATTCAGTAAGAAAGGAATGAAATGGGAAGTGAACCTAGTTTAGTAATATAGGGCTGGAACAGGGAGTGAAACCAGTTCAGTAAGGTAATTTTTCTGCTATTATGGTATTGGAAGTGAATCTTGAATACTATGATGTTATGAATGAACCTGATTATATGTTCACATTTTTATGTGTAAACCTGATTACGTGTTCTAATGTTATGTACAAACTTGATTAAATGTTCAAAATGTTATGTGTGGACCTATCTTTTATGTCCATAATGTTATGCATGGACTTGGTTACATGTATATAAGTTTGTGCATGGATCTGGTTGTATGTCCATAAGTTTATTCAAGGACCAAATTTCTTATCCTTATATTAATGAGTGAACATGTTTCTATTTATACATGTTCACAATGTTACAAGCTAATTTATATGCCACAAATCTATGTTTTATTCCAATATTATGCTCTCATGGATCATATTATTTTATTACCTTATGATTTATGTCTTATGAACTACTAATATTTATGCCATGACTTATGTTTATTGCCTATGAAATGTTGGGTAGAACTTGGAAAATTTTGTTCATTTTCATATACCCTTATTCTTATCTTATACATTTATATGATCTTAGATTTATAACTCTTATGTTTATCTTTATTGATAATATGAGCTCACCCTTTATTATGTTTCCTTTCCCCAGGTTATGAAGAATGATTTTATATAGGTCATGTCTATGAAGAGTACTAAATGGGAAGATCTTTGTGGGAAACATTGAATATATTTCACCAGTTTAGAAGATTGTATTCCAAGTTTCCAATGACACTAAACTATTATGGTCCTCAGACATGTGTTTGGGAAATTTAATGAATATTTATTTATAAAGATATAATATCCATGCATTAAAATCCTAGGAATCAACAATTCATATCAAAGTAAAGTTTTAGTTAGCCTTCAGAAACTATTATGAGAAAACATTAGTGATATCCTTAGGGATATTTCTTAGGATACCTCTACAAAATTCTCTAAGGAAAATTCTAAGGATGAGTTAAAGTATAGGAAAATTTTATAGAATTTTGGTAAAGGATAGAGTGAGTGATTACCTAGAAACACATCCCTATATGAACACTATAAGTGGATGTGGATTTGGAACAGATGTACCTAGGGGTAACAAACCCAAAAAAACCACATTGAGCTTGACTTGATCAGGAACTAGTGAATGATAAGGGGCCTTACTACACACCTGATTTGACATTCCCGGGGGGTATTCTTTTGAAATTCACAAAATATTAACAAACCATCTTAAAGGATTTAAATAAATTATGATTATGTATGACCTAGAGAAAACCTAAGGTATCATGGATTAAAGAAGAAGGTATCATGATTTAGACATCCTATAAGTGATTTTCGTGATTATTTGGTTTATCATTGTGACTAGAGTTTCCCACACTATGATTTTTAGTTTTAGTCAATGATGAGGGACAAAAGGAATTGGGTTAATATTGAATATGACAAATTTTTTTTGATGAGTAGATAAAGGGGATGACGACTGGAGTGAAGGATATTTTGATTATACCTAATCAGTTATCAAGGAACATGTTTAACAATGTACACCTTAACCAACACTTAGAATCACCAAAAATGACAAGGATAAAGTTCATTGAGAGTTTGGGTAGTAGAGACCATAGAGAAAAGAAGATTAAATTCCTTATATGTCAAGAATGTGGGAATAATCACTCAATAGAATGTCTCAAAGGAAAGATAAAATATTGTTTGTATGAAGAAGAAGGACATAAATTAAGTGATTTACAAGAAAAAATGAAAAGTTTAGTTAATAAAATGGATGAGAATATTGGTCTCCTTAAGGTTTTATTAATGGATGAATGTTTTAAATGAGAAAATTATGGGAATTATAAAGATAAATATCCTAAGGGGAAATCTTGTGAAGAGAATATGCAAGTTTGTACAAGTAATTGTTTTTTGTTTGATGATGAGGAGACTACAAATGATATATTAATGTTATGGGCAGTTCTAATAGTATTTTTTATGTTAAATTTGAGAAACATGATTAAATTGAGGTTTATGAATGTTAATACAAGATCCATATTTCACATTGTAGGAAATAGGTATTAAAGAATAAGATGATGAAGCCTAGTTAATGGATTAAGGATGAAGGGGGATAATTAAAGTATTTATGTATTGGAATTCAAGAATTATGAAATATATAAGGATTATTCAGTATAAGTTTTTCATTAAGGATTTAAAAGAATATGTTTAATGGTACAAATAACTTAGAAAAGTGATTTAATAGAAAGGTTATATTTTAGGATTAATGGAAGATAACTCTTAAGATGATCCTGGGGATGAGAAAATGGTGTTTAGTTTGGATAAAGAGATTATTGATATGAATAAAGTAAATTGAATACTATTGATGACCTCAAAACTGATATATGATTTGTTTAAAAAATGGTTTATGCTATCATTGATGGAGTTTACAACATTATTTATTTTATGGAATATATCAAATAATCTATGTTTTATTTAAGGAATAAGGAAACATGTATGTTTTCAATAATCTTTTACTTTAATTTTGGTTATTACTAAGATTTAGAAGAATATATGACCAAGGTATTCACATATCTGACATTTGACTATCAAGAGCTACTTTATGATATTATGGGGATTAATGTTAAATTTATTTTGAGAAATTTAGTAACCTTATATATAAATTTTGAATGTTAGAAGGGTTAAAAGGTTAAATATTTATGGAATAGTTCAAGTTGAATTTTGGATGAGGTTTTAGAGATTTATGTATTACTTCACCATATGAAGATTTATCCAAATTGAATAACCAGTGATAACATTTTTTAAGATAGTAGGAATGAATTATAATTCTATTATGGATCTTATTTAGTGATTCAAAAATGTAAAATAAATATCTTAAAGTTATATATGAAGTGGAAATTGATAAAGTCAAAACCAAAGGATGAAATTGTGATTTTAAAATAAAAATATACCAAGTAAGTACATTTTCATATGTTATCAATCTTGAAGGAAAAGTAATTCCCAAAGATTAGGAAAAGGATATTGAAAAAAACATTATACTATTACCTTCATTTCCAATTAATCAAACATTCCATTATATAATTACATATTCATAGTTTTGTAGTTGTGAAACTTCTCTAGATCACCCACTTTCTTGATATCAATGTCCCCTATCACTCTCTATCAGTATTTGGGTGTTAGTTTTCTCTTTCATGAATATTTTTTCACTTCCCACCTATGTTATCATATTTAGAAACCTAGTATATATTATTCCAGATAAATTTCACAAATATCTTTATCTTTTTCAAAGAGAATGTTTTACAGACCATTTCAACAATGTGGGTTTATATTAAGAGATTTTCAAATGTTAAACCTATGATGACCGAGATAAATTTCAAGGGTGAAATTAATTTGTGGGGGGGGGGGGGTGGAATGTAAAACCCTGATATTTTTATGATTTTTTTTAAATATATTTAATCTTTTATATATTTTATGATACACACAACACTGAGTTTATCTTTCATTACACACAATATTGAGTTTAAACAAAACGTGACATACTATTAAAATATATTTTAAATCTATTTTAAAGTGTAATTAGTAAAATAATAAATATATTAATCCAATTTAGTTCATTTTAATCAATTTCATAATGAAATTGAATATACAATCACTGTAATCTTTTGAACATTTTCTCTAAAAAAACCCAACTTTCTAGTCGTATATGAAAGATTATTTTTAAATTGAATTCTACAAGTTATGTGAATGGAATTTGGAAAAATAGATTCCTTATTTGGGATAATAATAATTTATATTATATAATAATGTAATATTAATGTTTTTACATAACTATTAGTGAAAATAGTTAAAATTAATTACTGCGATTAAGGTTTAAACAGAGTTTTGCGAGTTGCATGCGTTTGTGTGAAAATTAATTTTTCACACACATATAATTTTTATTTAATAAATTTTATTAAATATTTATAATAAATAGGTATAAATTATCTAATAAATACCTTTTTAATATTATTCTAAAAGGATAAATTACCAAGATAAATAAAAAGACACAAGTTACCTTGGTAAAAACTATATAGATAAAATTGAGTAAAATTAAAGACTAAGGAATAAATTGATAAAAAAATGTATTTATTTTATGAATTAGAGGTGTTTATTGAATTATTAATACCTAACCTACATTATAAATCATTTTTTGAGCCAAATGAGGTAGGATTGACCTCTCAATAGTGAATGATTTTGGGTATTTACAAAAATACCACTCCTCTTCAAATATAAAAGGGCACCAACTACCCTCACCTATTAAAACCTATCAAGACATTGAGATTGATAAAACCCTAACAAAATCACTTAAAAAATTCCATATTTTCATCCTAGAAGCATTATTTTGGACATAAATCCATCCCAGGAAGTGTTTTAGTGAAAAACCTCGAGAGTATACTTAAAGAAGAGGTGACATTCATCAATGGGCGCTTTTGTTTTATTTCTTCCTATACCCCATTAAATTTTATTTATATCAGGATTATATAATAACATCATTATATTACATATAATTTTATATTTTCATGTTAAGTTAATGACCTAGAACCATATCAACTTTCTTCAAATGGATCATGAAATCTTTATTCATGTGTACGACAGACTACCACCTCACGAACCGATGTCATTCATTTTTATATAAACACCAATCAGGGTTGGATTTAATGATGATTTTGTTTTTTTATATATTATATATATTATATTTTTTATATTATTATTATTTTTTAATTTTTATATCACACACAAATACATGCTTTCCATTTGGTGGGAATACGATAATGTTGTTCATGTGTACGACATACTATCACCTCACGAAGTGATGCTATTTGTTCATGATTTAAATGGAAGAAATTAGGGATGGTTTTGATTAAAATATGTGATATATATTACATAAAATTTATTCTATAATGATAATATATTATTTAAATTTATTTCTTTCAATCCAATAAGAAAATGGAAATAGTGTTCATGCATACGTACGACCTACGATCTTCATGATCGGTGTATTTTATTTTCTATCAATACATATTATAGATTAATATAAATAAATATATAATGAATATATATGATATTCATATCATGGTTATCATTATGGATATTACATAATCCTGATTAAAGTAATAGGACCAACAAATAAAAAATCAATACATATATAAAAAATAAAGACATTATTGCCTGAAACATGACTTTAAAATCGAATTATTAATAAACAGGCAACAAAAGGCCATAATAAAATCATATATGGTATTAAATATATATTAATATGTTTCTTTACTATATTTATAATAAAATTATATTTGCTATACAGAAGGTTTGAGCGAGTATGACAAAATTGAATACTTAAGGTAAGGGATTTCTGTCTCACTTTTTTAGTTTTGTAAGACACATACCATATTCACCACCTATTTCTTTTATGTGTTGTATATACTGACTATAAATTTATATTATTATTATTATTATCTTGAAAAATATTTGGTTTTACAAATCCATTATAGGATCTCTCTTTCATGGGGTTTACAGTTCAAAATTTAACAAATTTGCAAGGGATTTTTCTCTTAATTTTCCTTCTTTGAGACGTACGTTGTGTTATAAAACTACATTATTTAATTAGGTGTATATAAATCCCCTTTTAAATATAATATAATTAATTTATTCATCTTCATGATATTTTAAATTTTATTTCATTTCATTTCTTTATGGGTATTATGATTCAAAGTTACCAAAGCGGTAAATATTTCCTGTTACAATCTCATCATTTATCAAGATTGTTTATGATTATGTTTGGAAGGATAAAATATTATGATCCATATCTCAATAATTACCATGAATTTTATTATTTTTTGTTTATTCATGATATCTTCATGTAATGGTACCATTTTCTGACTCTTTGGTACTTAAAATAATTATGAAAATGTTTTTAATAAAATCCAACTTTATTTATCTCTTCGGTTAAAATTGGTTTTCTTCCAAAGTCATGTTTTCTAAATATTTTTTTTAAAAAATGTTTTATTATTCTTCTATTATTTTTAAAATACATTTTTAACCATTCTTTAATTTTTTCAATTTTTTAAAGGAATATTCACGTCCTTTTCTAAACAATGCCCAATTGTCTTTTACCAAAAATAGGAAAGGAATATTTTTTTAACATGTACGACATGGAAGAAACTTTCTATCATTATGATCATTATTTAATTTGAATATTTCTATAAAAATTTTCAAGTTTATTTTCAAATAAAAGGATTTTAATTTTTTTATGTTTATAAATATTTTTTAAGTGGAAAGTATATTTTCCTCAAGAAATGTTTAAAATGATTTCTAAAGATTCCTTTATAAGGTTTCAATGTTATTTTTAAAGAAATTTATTTTCAAAAATGATTTTTGTTTTAAAAATTATTTTTAAATAAAATTTATTTTCCTTAATAAAATTTTTAAATGATCGATCAAAATTATTCTTCATCTAAGATGACATCTATTGATGTTACCTATGCCTTACTGGGGATATGATCCAAAGATTCCATTCTTATTCTTTCTCTGAATGGTATATTATGAAAATATGTTTATGAAACCTATTTCTATTCCAAAGGTTATACCATGGAAAAATTATTATAAAAAACACTTATTTTTCCCTGGGTTATGCTTTGAAAAAAATGAAATGATTATGAAGCTTATTTATTTTCCATAGGTTATGTTATGATGAAATATTTATGAAACCCATTTCATTTCATGGGTTCTAATATGATGAATGTTTTATGATCTTATGGAACACATATGTATTATTTTCATTATATGACGGTGGTTATGTTATAACCAAGGATGGTGGTTATGTTATAACCAAAGATGGGTGGGACCTATATCTACCTTTAATACATTAGGTAAATATTTATATATCATGAGATAAATGGGGATAGAAATAGAAGTGAACTTGGTTCAATAAGATAGGGATGGAAGTGGAAGTAAACCCGGTTCAGCAAGACATGGCTGTAATGGGGAGTGAACCCGGTTCAGTATGGTACTTTTTCTGCCATGATGGTCTTGGGAGTGAACCTTTACTACTATTATATTATACATGAACCTGATTACATGTTCAAAATTTTATGTGTAAACCTGATTACATGTTCAAAATTTTATTCATTAACCTAATTACATGTTCACAATGTTATGCATGAACCTGTCTTTCATGTCTACAATGTTATGCGTGGACCCAATTTCATTTCTATAAGTTTGTAAATGGACCTGGTTACATGTCCCTAAGTTTATATGAGGCCCTTATTTCATGTAATTAACTTAATGAGGGAACCTATTTCTATTTATACATGTTTAGAATTTTATAAGATGATGTGTAAGCCACAAATCTATGTTTTTTCCCAATGTTATGATCTCATGGATTATGTTCTTTGATTCCCTTATGATTAATGTCTTCTAAACCACCAATATTTACGCCATATCTCATGTTTATGATTTATGATAGGTTGATTATTAAATTCATAAGTTTTTTTCATTATAAAACACCATTATTCTTATCTTATTCTTTAATATGATCATAGATTTATATCTCTTATGTTAACCCTTATTGAGCATCTAATATCACTATTTCTTATGTTTCTTTTCCCCAGGTTATGAAGAAAGGTTTTATATAGGTTATGTATATGAAGGGTACTAAATAGAAAGATATTTTTTGGAATATTAAAGATATTTCACCAGATTATAAGACTATTTTACAAGTTTCTTCTGACACTAAACTACTGTGGTCCTCAGGCATGTGTTTGTGCAATGCAATTCATATTCATATAAAAATAAGTAATATCCATGTATAAAAAGCCTAGGTCACTATAAAAAACGATGTATAATAAGAATAATAATATTTAATAATATTTAATATATTGATTTTATTATACCAATATGTTTATGATAGTTTTTAAGGACGTAGAAGAAGAAATAAACATGAATGAACTCAGTTAAGAGTTATTCCACTTTTGTGGAAAACCACTTTTGAATTACACCTTATGCATTATAGGTTTATATTTTTGTGATAAAATAACCTATAAGACATGGGTAAGAAGTTTTGGGAGGGTTTGGGAAACTTTTTATCAATTATAAGTGCTCAAGTGATGTGGATAAGTGAGGAGAGGATGTTCCCATTTATATGTGAGGAGAGTGGTGCACTTGTAATTATCCTTAACATTTAAATATTATAAGTATCTTAATCATGGTCAAGTGGAACTAAGATGATTATATTTTGAATATATGGTGATAAGGTTAGAAAATTTTTCATCCTATATAAATTAAGATGAGATTTTGTGACCTTATCACAAATTTCTGACCTTAATTAACCAGTTTTATCCCTTTACTGTGATGACAACATTTTCACAAAGGTTACTATTCATAATGAACAAAAATGAAATTTAAATAATTAATAATTTAAAACTCATTATTAAAATAAAATCCATTTTAAGGATTAAATTTTTAGAATCATCAAAAATTAATTTTAATATAAGTGTATAAAATAAAATGGAAAATAGTTTTTTAGAAAATTGTGTTTTTAAGTATATAAGTGAACTTATACCAAAATAAAATATAATGATTCTTACTATGATATTAATTAGATTAATTTTAATCAAATTTATGTGATGTTTCTTTAAAATAAAATCCAAAATAGAATTAGATTTTTAAATTACATGATTTAAATGAAAGAAATGAATTTTTTTCAAAAATCAGCATTTTTTACTATTCACAAAAAATGATCCATTTCTAAAAAATCCAAAAAATTAATCATAATATAATTTTAAAATTATTAATTAAAAAATAAATTTCATTCAATAATATTTTAATCTTAAAATTTATAAACATATCTTTTAAATAAAAATACAACATATAAAGATAACTCGCTTTTATAAAAAACAACCTTTTAAAACTTTATGTAATCTTAATATTATGTCATATAAATTTATATATAATTAAATTTTGATATATTATTTAAAACATTTAAATATTAAATATTATTATAATTATATTTTAAAAGTGATTAATTTAATTTATTAAGAAAAAAATACACAAGAAATTAAAAACAGTTCTTTGAAAAAATATCACTTTTTAGCATTAAATAATTTTAATAATATCCTATTAATTAATTATTCTCTAATAATTAATTTCAATAAATAATAATGGAATAATATAATATAATTATCATAATTTATTATTATTATTATTATTTAATAAAGGTTTATTGTTATATGTCATGGATCATTTTAGTTTTGTGTTGCATGCAACATAAGCTATCAAACATAATATTATTTAAAAGAGAATTACATATTGAAATATCGAGGTGTTACAAGGAAAGTTATGTAACACCCCAGTGTCACTTTCAGTTATGAATATTAATTTTTTATCATATTTTTCTTTGAACCATTCTCAATTTTTTATGTGTGATTTTAGTGATATTTTTGAGTTTTCTAAGAAAGTGCATGGTTTGGGAGTCGTTAGGAAAAATTATGAGGAATTGCTATGAAATAATGTAGCATGTTGTGCTTTAATACCATTTAATTTCACATGGTTGGTTCAAATTTATCCATACCATTCATCCAAATCATGATACTTATCTAGTGTGTAGAACTAGATGCACGATTGACATGCTTTTTACCAAACCATGATGCCAAACCTTGTGATGATAATTAATTAATTTGTAAATTCTTTTTTTAAACTGATAATCCTTTCATTAAACTAATTATTTCTCCTAAAACTTAGGCTCTCAACCCTATGAATTTATCTTGGTGATATTGGAAATCCCAACCCTTCCGAATAACAATTCTGATAGATCTTGAGGCGTTGGATCTAGGAAACTCATGGTAAGATCCAATTATTCATTATTATTAATCATTCTTCTAGATATTATTTTCTTGAAAATTACCCTATATCAAGGTTTTTATGGCTCTCCCTATGGGTTGTTTCATGATCTAATGGGTTTTCTTATAGATCTATTATGATAAAAGAAGGTAGAGACCAGATCTACCTAGATTGTTGTGCGTTTCTTCAAAAATTGTCATGGTAAGTGGGTTCCCTTATTCTCTATTGGTATAGGGTTCGTTCAATTTGAGTCTCATGATTTTGGTTTCATGGATAGGGTTATTTGTTTCTTTCTATGATCCTTATTTCTCTCCAACTTGTCGATTTTGTTTGGTTTTTTGGAAATTCTAAGTGTTTGAGGTTGGTGTACCATTCTTCTCTCTTTCAAATTAAATATATGCTTGCTTGTACTTACATCATGAGGTTTAAATGTATTCCTATGTTACCATTTATATTCAAGTATCTATGTTAAATAATTTTGGTTTCTTTTTCATATGACCGATTCTTTAAATTCATTTAAAAGAAATATCCCTTGTTTGGAAATTGTAGTGTCTAGTTAGATCTTGATAATTATTCTTGAATTTTTTACAATATTTATTTAAAATGATAAAAGGAATGTTTTCTAAAATTTGGTTGAGCATGCCGTTTTTTAGTAATGATTCAAAAGATTATATTTATTGAAGGAAAATTTTTTTTACTAATGTTCTTGGTTTTCCAAAGGGTTCTGTTGATTTTAGTTTTAAAGAATAATCCAAAGGATTAGTCTTCACTTTTAATGGTTTATTTGGAAAATAAAAACCCATTGGAAATTCAACTTTATATTTAATAAAAATTATTATTTTTTTAATTCCATATAATAAATGTCCCTTTAAAAAGAAATTGAATCACATTATTATCCTTGAATAAAGGGGATGTTTCTATATGGGTGTTCAGAGGTGTGATAAAGTTAAATGGATGCTTTTTGATATGATTATATGGTTATTTATTACTTTGAAATGCTCACCTCCATTTTGATATGTCATGGGGAAACTAGGCTCACTATGTAGGATGTTTTGGTACACATGTTCATTAGTTTATAATTACTCACTCATTAGTAACCCTAAGTAGGACACAAGACAACCAATGAAATGTTTCCCCATAGTTAGGTGAGAAGGGAAAGACCTAGTGTTAAGGTAGGTTTGATTGATGTGTAGTTGTTTTCTGGCACAAAAACATTGCTTCGTTGATGAACATGTAATCTATCTATTAGATTGTTTCCCTTGAGAACATACGACTCCATGAAAATGATATATATATATTGTAAAGACCCGGAAATTTCAAGGGAATTTTTTTCTTAATTTCTTTGGAATTTTACGAGTGCGCAGTTTTAGACAACACTTGATTCCGATGCCTGGTGTGCCCGAAATCAATTTCCTAAGTTTAGCTCGGGTATGTTCAGTAAAAGAATGAGTGGGTTTTTCTATCTTTTGAACCAGTGCTTGTAAGAACCCATAGCTTCGGTTTCAGGTACAGATCTCTTTTACGGGATTTTTAAGGAAAAATAAAGAATCTGGAAATTTTCAGAGTACATGCCGGGTATTTTATGAGTACACACCATGTACTCCTCGGCCTCTCGAACTCGTGTGTTGGACGAGACCGGGCCATACACACGGTGTGTAGGGGTGACATGGAGGATTATTTTGGTGGAGTATGGAAAAACCCACTACACGCTGTGTACTTTAAGAGTACCCACAATGTACTTTTTTTATTTCATTAATCAACCCGGGGTCGCGCCTAATAACGAAAAACATCTCCTTCTCCACCTAATTCTGTCCAGAACGTCTGAGGAGGCCATTTTTTCTCCGAGCCACCGATCCGTCACCAGTTTTCCGAATCAAACTCCATCGGTTAAAGAGGAATCGTAGCGGTGAGTTCTTGGTTCTTCTTTAGCCTCGTTTCCTGATTCCTCCTCTCGTGTAAGTTATCTGAGGTTGAACATTTTAGACAGTTTTGCATATCTACTCTGTTCTAGGACGATTCACGGGCTGAGGTTCTAGTAAATCGATCTCCGAGGATCGAGGTAGGTGGTCTGTTGCCCTACGTTGAAGTTCTTTGAGTTTTGGTTGCAAAAGTGCCGGATACCCATGTATCGGGTATCCCGGGTTTAGGATTTTGATCATATTGTTATCTGAACTAGATTTCTTGTTATCTTATGATGAATTGCTGCTAATTTATGCTTGGTTTCATGTTTGAGGATCACCCCATAGGTGTTTCTCCCCTTGTTTGGCTGTTTATCACCGTCTGGCACCGTTGCCTGTGAGGCAACCCTATTACAATTGTTAGTTTACTTGTTATCACTGATTGCATGCGTTGCCTGCTGTTTAAATGCTTTTGATGTATGGTAGCTATTTTCCAAGTAGTTGTTTAACTTACTTAGGGATGCTAACAGTCGATTACGCACGACTGGACTGCTCGGGGCTGTGAGAACCTGGTGTGGGAGATCAAAGTGGGAATAGATGATTAAGTGCTTCCCTAGAGGGTATGTTGGTTTTAATTTCGTTCGTAGGACCTATAAGAATAGGACTTTGTGCTTCCAAAGAGTGTTCTTAGTTTACCCACGCATCAAGACCATAGAAGGAATTAGATGTAAGTTCTTCCTCAGAGAGTCTGTAGCTATCGTTTCAAGACCATAGGGGAATTGACGTAAGAGCTTCCCGGAGTGTCTGTGCCTTGTTTGTTTACTGGACTATAGGGGTATGCTAGTTTAAGCCACCTAGAGAGTCAGTGTGAATTTTGATGGTTGGTTGTGACGAGTCCACCAAGCCAAAGAACAAGCTTGGGTTTTGTACTGCTTGTGTTTAGGTAGTCTTTTTAGATACCTTCTGTGTTACTTGCTTATCATGGACTAGAAAACATTTCTGGTTTTCCCTGGTTGTGTAATTAAATGAATGTGAATGATAATTGGTATAATTTTTTACTGCATTATTTACCTTTACTTTTGCTATATCACTCACTGACAGTAGGGAACAAATCTTGTGGTGGTCACCTACTGGGATTAGTCTCACACCCTGTTTGGGTCCTACTTTTCGGCCCAAACAGATTATATGGTTGCAGGTATTGGTAGGGATTGTGCCCCTTTTACCTCAGGTACTTGATTGTTGGTTGGAGATCGAGATAATGGGACCGGGCTTTGGTCCACGATGCTGTTAGAGTTGCTGTTTACATTTAGTATTTTGGTTTCAGTTGTATTTTAGCACGTTGTTTTGTTTACTGCTTTCCATAGATACATGTACCATACTGCATCATTTTTATTATATCATACATTGCTTTCACTTTCAGTTCAGTTGTTTCATGCTATTTACTGCTTCCGCTATTATTTATGCTTATTCTCCCGCTACATACTTTACCAAATGAGGGCATAGTTTCCCCACTGACTCACCAAGACCCTCGCTACTAGTCGGCAGCCTCTGGCATTTGGGGAAACGCGCTTGAGGTCATGTGGCGAACCTGGTACGGGGCACCAGTTGTGTGGCTCCGGATTCAGGTCGTTACAAAGTGGTATTAGAGGAGTTTTCTTCCTTTCTATTGCCTTACAGTTTTGCGACCATAGACAGGGATAGAAAGAAATGGGTAGTTAGTAATTAATTATGCCCGGGAGTAATTAACCCGTGTACAGGGAAAGCTACACTACCCCGTGATTGAAATTTTTAGTTTTTTCAAATGTTATAATTTATTATATTTCACCATTGGGTGATGAACTTGTTTTGTGTTGATACAGTTTATATGATTATGGTTCTATTTGGTTGCAACCCGATGAGATGAGGGTGTGCCATCTCATGCATCATATAGGCACTGGGTAGGAAATCACTTGTCATACATTTTACCATTCCATCTAGGGTGCATTATAATTGCATGATTTTGTGATAGATGTCATGATAGATTATGCATTCCGTTTTGGTAGTTATCATGATAGAAATACTTGTTGCGCTGATAGAGTATTACTTCTTTTACAGCCTGTTTAGCATGGGCGCCAAGCTCTGGTCTTGGAGATGTTATGGGCCCTCGAAGATCGGAATTTGGCAGATCTTTGTTGTTATTCTATTTACTTGTTGTATGCATTGTTATGATGCCAATATTTGATTCGTGGGGAGTATAGGCCCTCATGGATCGAAATTTGGCACATAGCAGGTTGTTTTCAGTGTTTCTGGAATTCAGAGCAGTTTCAGAGCTACTGCCTAGAAAAACCCAGAATACACGGCATGTACTTTATTCATACACGCAGTGCAGTTTTTAAACTGTGTTACTATCTATGTAAACAAAAACACAGGGTGTCGGAGAATCTTCGGGGACACACCGTGTACTATAAGTACACGCCGTGTAGTATTCAATCGTGTACCCGGCCGTGTCACTAACAACACGGGTCGGGGAAACTCGTGTAGTACATGCCGTGTGTTATAAGAACACGTCGTGTAGTTTCTTCTAGGTACCCAGCCATGTCACGAACAACACAGGTCAGTGTTATCTTCTCTGATACACACTGTGTTTGTTAAGAACATGCCGTGTAAGGGGTTAGCTGTGTGGCCAGCCGTGTAACCTGCTACACGGGCTGCCGAAGCCTGGCTTGTATATGCTGCGTCCTTAGTTCACATGCCGTGTAGTCTATAATTAGGAGGACCGTGTAGGTTAGCCGTGCAAAGAGACTCGGGCAGGGGAGTGGAGTCCAAGTACACCCCGTGTTTTGGGACAACACGCTGTGTAGTCTAGAGTGTTACATGACCAATGGTGGAAGAATTTCACACCATGTAAATGGATTTAACAAAAACGTCGTGTAGTTTAAATACATGCCATGTAGTTCAGTTTTTCTAATTTAAGTGTTTCTATCTCCTGTTCCCGTTTTGTACTCTTGTGTTTTCTATTCTTGTTGATCCTAAATCTGGAGTGTGCTTTTGACCTTTCATGGTTATGGAACCAAGACGTCCTCCCGTAGCACGCCAGGAACTAGGCAGTGACCGTACGCCTAATACGGCAGACCAGGGACTACCTGTAGTTCCGCCGATCGTTCCGGACATGGCACCCACAGTGATTCCAGACACTGGTGCCGACGCTCAGTTCAGAGGGTTTCATGAAGTTCATGCAGACCTTCCAGGGAGCTCAGTATCTTTCCCCTTCTATGGCAGAGCTGACGTGAGTCTTCCAGCAACAACATCCTCCCACTTTCACAGGGGATGGAGGACCTCAGGTTGTAGAGTCATGGCTAGAAACCATGCTTTCCATATTCGAGCATCTGAAGACACCCCTAGTCAGAACGATGAAGCTCGTGACCTACATGATGCGAGATTCCTCCAAGAGATTGTGGGATTTAGTCTCACAGGCAGGGCACCAGTGGACTATGGCTTGGGATGAAATCCAGCGTACGTTCTACGACTAATTCTATCCAGTGACGCTGAGGGCCGACAGGGCTAGGGAGTTCATGAACCTGCAGCAGGGTACTCTTTCGGTTATGGAGTATTCCTCCCGCTTCACTGAGTTACAGTGTTTTGCTCCCATTATGGGAAATGACGAGCTGTTTTTGGTGAGGAAGTTTGAGGAAGGCCTCAAATTAGAGATCAGATCACAGGTGAACATTTTCCAATTGACTTCTATTACTCTGATAGTCAACCAGGCACTGATCACTGAAAGAAATTTGAGGGAGACTGGAGATGTTGGCCAGGGCGGTTCATCATCCAAGGCCGAGTCATTTCATACTGACAGCAGGAAGTGCCACCGAGAGTCTACTCGAGGTGACTCGAGGAAGTAAGATATATATTCTAGTAGACGAGATCTTTCTTCTGGAAACCAGGTGGTGTGCTATCAGTGCGGAAAGAGTGGGAATAAGAATCCTCAGTTCCTGAGGGATCTAGTGGAGTGACGAGCTTGCGGCAAGATGGGTCACCTGCAACATTTTTGCAGGGTTCTTCTTCTAGTGGCTAGTTAAGGAGGATCTGTTTCTACCCCTCATTCAGGAGAAGGATTACCAGTTACACAGCATAATGGGGGGTGGAGTTCTTTAGGTCGTTCAGGATAGGGTAGAGGCTGCAGACGCGGTGGTCAGACTCATGGGGGATCAACTTAGGGATATCAGGCTACTATACAGGGCCGCAGTACTGGCCAGACGTTTGCAGTAGAGCAGATTCATCGGGAGCAGGATCTTGGACCTTCCACAGTTTGAGGTATGATCCTAGTAGCCTTAGTTTTATCTTCTACACTTTTCGATACCAAAGCTTCTCATATCTTTATTTCTGTGCACACTGTGGAGTGTCTTAGACTCACTGTCCTTACTTCTGAGGATACCTTAGCACTAGACATTCCTTTGGGACATAGAACTTACAATATGAATCAGTGCAAGGAGTGCCCCCTTGTGGTTGGTGGGTGTCACTTCATGCGGGATCTTTCTGTCCTGGAGATGACAGGTTATGATGTCATTCTCGGAATGGACTTGCTAGTTCCTTTTCAGGCCTTTTTCGACTGTTATCGCCGCAAGGTGAGTTTCACGTCACCAGAGGGTGGGTTTTTTCTTCACAAGGGAGAATGGGATGTCCAAGCAAGTAGACCCAGACTAGAGCATCATGGGTTGAGCAGAGTTACGGCCCAAATTGCTAGTTTATATCTGGATGATTATGGGACCTCTCAGATAGATTTTCCTCAAGTGTTTGATCGCTTTCTAGATGTATTTCCAGAAGAATTTTCAGGTTTTCCTCTGGAGCGTGAGGTAGACTTCTCGATTGAGCTTGTTCCAGGAGCCGCACTGGTATCCATACCTCTTTATAGGATGGCTATGCCTGAGTTGTAAGAGATCAAGAAGCAGTTGAAGGAGTTGCAGGCTAAGGGTTTCATCTGACCCAGTACTTTCCCTTGGGGTTCACCTCTGTTGTTTGCGAAGAAGGCGGATGGTACCTTACGACTTTGCATGGATTATCGAAAGTTGAACCAGTTGACGGTCAAGAACTAATATCCCTTACCGAGTATTGATTATCTTTTTGATCAGCTTCAAGGAGCCAAGGTGTTCTCGAAGATCGACTTGAGATCTGGCTATCATCATTTGCGAGTCAGACCATCTAACATACCTATCACAGCTTTTCAAAGCAGGTATGGTCTGTACGAGTATATGGTTATGCCGTTCGGCCTTACGAACGTGCCAGTAGTTTTCATGGCACTGATGAACCTAGTGTTCCATCCTTACTTGGATTCTTTCATCCTGGTCTTCGTGGACAATATCTTGGTGTACTCTCACACTCGACACGACCATGAAACCCATCTTGAGATCGTTTTGAGTACACTGAGGGAGCATCGGCTCTATGCTAAACTCTCAAAGTGCCACTTTTGGATGGATTAGATTCACTTCCTGGGTCATGTAATCTCAGAGACAAGAGTATCAGTAGACCTAGAGAAGGTGAGAGCAGTAGTTACTTGGGAGCAGCCAAAGAACGTCTTCGAGGTACATAATTTCTTGGGACTGGCTGGTTACTACAGGCGGTTTATACAGGACTTATCATGCTTAGAAGCACCGTTGAAAGGCTTGACTAAGAAGGGGGTTAAGTTTTTTTGGTCAGAAGCCTATGACTCAGCCTTCCAGGAGCTGAAGGGGAGATTGACTTCAGCACCGATTCTAGTTCTGCCAGAGCCAGGCAAGAGTTATACAGTTTTCTGTGATGCATCTGGCATCGGTCTTGATGCAGTGCTTATGCAGGAAGATCACGTTGTCGCACACGGATCTCGACAGTTGAGGCCACATGAGAAGAACTATCCTACGCACAACTTGGAGTTGACTGCTATTGTTCATGCTTTGCGTTTTTGGAGGCACTATCTCATGGGAGAGAATTTCATGGTATATACTAACCACAAGAGCCTCAAGTATATCTTCACGTAGTGTGACATGAATCTGAGACAACAGAGGTGGGCCTAGTACCTACAATCTTTCGACTTTGAGCTTTCTTATACGCATAGGAAAGGAAATACTATGGTAGACGCACTGAGTAGGAGGACTCAGTTGCAGGCAGTTCAGGAGGCCAACAGTGAGTGGCAGCTCATGGCTCTGTGCTCTGAGATGCATTTGGAGGTGCACGACAGACAAGGTCAGATGGTTCTTTCTTCTGTAGCTGTTACCTCTACCCTTTTTGATCGAGTTCTAATGAGGCAGCTATCAGACCCTGAAGGCCTAGTCCTACAGAAGGGTGTGTCAGATGGAGACCCTACTCCAGGGTGGACTGTGGGCGATGATGAGGTGCTACGTTTTCATGGCCGCGTATGAGTTTCAGTGGACATACGTGAGGAGATGATGTGGGAGTTTAATGCTTCAGATTGGGCAGTTCATCCTGGTGTCACCAAAATGTACCGAGACTTGCACCGTCAATATTGGTGTCCAGGTATGAAGAAGGATATGGCTGGTTTTGTTATGCGGTGTTCCACCTGTCAGTAGGTGAAGGCATAACATCAATGACTAGTAGGGATCTTGAAGCAGTTACCCATTCCTGAGTGGAAATGGAATGATGTCGCGATGGACTTTGTGACAGGTTTACCGAGATTGCCTCAAGGAAATGATGCGGTTTGGGTTGTAGTGGACAGGCTCACGAAGGTTGCACACTTCTTACTGATCAAGGAGACATTCAATGTTGATGAGCTGGGACGGTTGTACATCCTAGAGATTGTACGTCTGCATGGAGTTCCACACTACATTGTTTCAGATAGGGATGCACGTTTTACTTCACACTTCTGGTAGGGGCTACAGAGGGCATTGGGTACACATGTAATTTTGAGTACAACATACCATCCCTAGACTAATGGCCAGTCCGAGCATACAATCCAGGTGCTTGAAGATATGCTCTGAGCTTGCATTATAGACTTTGGCGGTTATTGGGAGAAGCATATTCCTCTGGTGGAGTTCTCCTGCAACAATAGTTTTCAGGCGACTATTCAGATGGCACCTTACGAGGCTTTGTACGGTAGTCCATGCCGATCACCTTTATGCTGGCTAGAGGTAGGAGATGTAGCTTTGCTGGGACCTTGTCCTGTTTAGGAGACCTCCGAACAGAAAGAGTTGATTCAGAAGAGGATGGTGACAACACGGTCTCGACAGAAGTCTTATAAAGATCAGAGGAGACGACCTCTGGAGTTCGAGGTTGGGGATCAGGTTTTCCTACATGTCGCACTGAGGTTGGGACACAAGAGGATTCAGAGACAGGGTAAGAATTCACCGAGATACGTTGGGCCATTTGAGGTTCTGGAGAAAGTCGGGCTGGTTTCTTACAGGTTGCAGTTACCTTAGAGATACCAGGCTATGCACGACGTCTTTCATGTTTCTCAGCTTCAGTGGTATTTCTCAGACCCATCTCATGTTTTTAAACCTTAGGAGGTTGAGTTGGATCAGGATTAATCTTTCGAGGAGCATCCTATCAGTATTGTTGATCGTAGTTCAAAAGTACTCTGTGGCCGGTATGTTCCTCTGGTACGGGTGCTATGGCAGCATGGCCGTATACAGGAGGAGACTTGGGAGAGGGAGGCTGATATGCGATCACATTGGCCAGTGCTGTTCAAGGGTTCTTCTTCTACCCCTTTCTAGGGAAATTCAGGGATGAATTTATTTAAGGGGGGAAGTTTGTAAGAACCCGGAGCTTCAGTTTCAGGTACGGATCTCTTTTATGGGCTTTTTATGGAAAAATAAAGAATCAGGAAATTTTCAGAGTACACGCTGTGTGCTTTATGAGTACACGCCGTGTACTCCTCGGCCACTCGAAGCCGTGTGTTGGCCGAGACCGGGCCATACAAACGATGTGTAGGGGTGACATGGAGGCCGATTTTGGCAGAGTAAGGAAAAACCCACTACACGCTGTGTACTTTAAGAGTACACGCTGTGTACTTTTTTTATTTCATTAATCGACCCGGGGTCGCACCTAATGACAAAAAACATCTTCTTCTCCATCTAATTCCGTCCAGAATGTCTGAGGAGGCCGTTTCTTCTCTGAGCCACCGATCTGTCACCGGTTGTCCGAATCAAACTCCGTCAGTTGCAGAGGAATCACATCGGTGAGTTATTGGTTCTTCTTTGGCCTCATTTCCGGATTCCTCCTCTCATGTATGTTATCTGAGGTTGAAAGTTTTAGACGTTTTTGAAAATCTACTCCATTTTAGGCCAATTCACGGGATGAGGTTCTAGTATATCGATCCTTGAGGATCGAGGTAGGTGGTTTGTTTCCCTACGTTGAAGTTCTTTGAGTTTTGGTTGCAAAAGTGCTGGATACCCATGTATCGAGTATCCCAGGTTTAGGATTTTGATCCTATTGTTATCTGCCCTAGATTTCTTGTTATCTTATGATGAATTTCTGCTAATTTATGCTTGGTTTCATGTTTGAGGATCACCCCACGGGTGTTTCTCCCCTTGTTTGGCTGTTTATCACCGTCTGGCACCGTTACATGTGAGGCAACCCTATTGCAATTGTTAGTTTACTTGTTATCACTGATTGCATGTGTTGCCTGCTATTTAAATGATTTTTATGTATGGTATCTATTATCCAAGTAGTTGTTTAACTTACTTAGGGCTGCTAATAATCGATTACGCATGACTGGACTACTCAGGGCTGTGAGAACCTGGTGTGGGAGATCAAAGAGGGAATAGACAATTAAGTGCTTCCCTATAGGGTCTGTTGGTTTTAATTTTGTACGCAGGACCTACGGGAATAGGACTTTGTGCTTCCCAAGAGTGTTCTTAATTTACCCATGCATCGAGACCATAGGAGGAATTAGACATAAGTGCTTCCTCAGAGAGTCTGTAGCTATCGTTGCAAGACCATAGGGTAATTGACATAAGAGCTTCCCAGAGTGTCTGTGCCATGTTTGTTTAGTGGACTATAGGGGTCTGCTAGTTTAATCCACCCAGAGAGTCAGTGTGAATTTTTATGGTTGGTTGTGACGAGCCCACCAAGCCAAAGAACAAGCTTGGGTTTTGTACTGCTTGTGTTTCGGTAGTCTTTTTAGATACCTGCTGTGTTACTTGCTTATCATGGACTAGAAAACTTTCCTGGTTTTCCCTGGTTGTGTAATTAAATGAATGTGAATGATAATTGGTAGAATTGTTTACTCCATTATTTACCTTTACTTTTGCTATATCACTCACTGATAGTAGGGCACAAATCTTGTGGTGGTCACCTACTGGGATTAGTCTCACACCCTATTTGGGTCCTGCTTTTCGGGCCAAACAGATTTTATGGTTGCAGGTATAGGTAGGGATTGTGGCCCTTCTACCTCAAGTACTTGATTGCTGGTTGGAGCTGGAGAGCATGGGACCGGGCTTTGGTCCACGATGCTGCTGGAGTTGCTGTTTACATTTAGTATTTTGGTTTTAGTTGTATTTTAGCACGTTGTTTTGTTTACTGCTTTCCATAGATACATGTACCGTACTGCATCATTATTATTATATCAGACATTTATTTCACTTTCAGTTCAGTTTTTGCATGCTATTTACTGCTTCCACTATTATTTATGCTTATTCTCCCACTGCATACTTTACCAAATGAGGGCATAGTTTCCCCACTGACTCACCAAGGCCCTCGCTGCTAGTCGGCAGCCTCTGGCATTTAGGGAAATGCGCTTGAGGTCATGTGGCGAACCAGGTATGGGGCACCAGTTTTGTGGCTCCAGATTTGGGTCGTTACAGTGGTCAGAATTGAAATCCGAGGGCACCGATAAACTCGCAACGCCGGTAATTACTTAAGGGAACATTTTCCATGGTTTTGTTTGCACGGGTGAAGAAGTTAAAAATTGCGGATTAAATGAGGAATGAATAAAATTGTGAAACAATTTAATTTTTATATCTAAGGTGGTTTTATCCTACATGGGGGAGTTAGGGTGGGACCCACAAGCACCTAACTACCCATGTGAGGATAAAAGTGAGGTGGGGCCCACACGAGCCCCAACCCTTCAACTTCCCTTAAAATCTTCAAACCCCCCTTATTAATTTGTGAACTCCCCATAACTCTCATTAACCCCCCATTAAAGCTCCCTTGTTTAATTTTGTCAACACTCCCATTTATGAGACCCCTCACCTCATCCTCTTCCCCTCTTAAATTCTTGCCAACATGACCCAATTAATGAGATGAGATTAATTTAATTAATTATGTGGTTTGTTTTTGAATTTTAAATTCTTTGTGATAGGAATAAAAATAATATCAAGAGATATTATTTAGTGTTTGAGCTTTGGGTGTGTGGAGAAATATTAGTGAAGTTCTAGAGTTTTTGGGAGATCTTTGGTGTGAAGAAGAAAGAACTTCCCTCCGACGAAGAACGACGCTTCTTCAACAAAGAACACCTCTTCCAGGAAGATCGACGACGCACTTATTTTTCTTCCTCCGCATCAAGGGAGGAAATACAACCGCAGGGAACTCGCCAATGACAACAGTTCTTTCTTGGCGTTGACAGGGTGGCAATGCTTTCCCCGAGACGAACGAACGCCTGACAAGTTTATAAAGGTAGGGGAATTATATTTGATTTTCTATTTACCTTTTGAGAAAAGAACGAAGAGCGCAGACCAAACCCTGCCTGGTTGATCCGCGGATCGCTCTTTCATGTGGGTTGGATGCGGGGTTAATTTTTGGGATTGTATTTGAGTTTGATCTTGATTAAAAACCTCTAACGTGGAGGACACGGGCTAACGAACAAGACAGGACCCTCCAAAAAATATTTTTTGTGTGTGGATTGACGACGACGATGAAATGGGTCCGCGAAGGCATTTTGAAGCCGTCGCAGTCAAGAACGGGTCCCGGGAGAGCCGCTGGCACAGACGGTGGACAAAACGGACCACTGGAGCGCGTCCGATGGTCTGCAGAAGGTGGCGGCGGTTCCCCAGTGCGCCACCAGAGAAGACCCACCGCGACTGTGCCGTGACGGTGAGGTGGAAGATCCCGTGCGACCGCGGGATCTAGGACGGCTGGGCGGCGTAAAGCGTCGCCGGTGTCAATCAGCGGTGAGGGGCAGCGCCCCCCGCTCCATGGCTTCCACTCGCCACGCTGGCCGAGCTGCGGCTGGCCACACAGCCAGGCCGGGCTGTGCCCAACTGGGCCGGAACCAGACCCGGGTCGGGTCGACCCAGTTCGGGCCGACCCAGGGGGTATTAGGCCGAGTCGGACTAGGCCCAAACCCCCTATTTTCAGACTGTTTTTAGTTAAATGACCATAACATGAGTTGTGGACCTATGATCGATGCACCGTAAGTTGAGTAGGATTCCTTGGATCAAGATGGTTGTTTAGGTATATTACACTCAAGGTTTTGATGAAGTTTGGGTATAGTCGGGTTGGTTCGAACTCGAAACCAACCGGGCCCTTGGAGCGAAAACGCTTATAACTTGAGGACCAGACGTCTGATTGACATGCCGTCGACTACGTTGGATTCCTCTTGATGAGAAAGTTATTTTTGAATACTCTACACTGGATTTGGTTGTGGTTTGAGCATGTCTGGGTTGGATTGTACCCAAAATCCAACCGGGCCCCTGGAACGGAAATGCTAATAACTCACAGACCGGACATCTGATTGACGTGATGTCTGTTGTGTTGAGACCCCTATGATGAGGCGGTCCTTTGAGATACTTCCACGTGAGATTACATGACACTTGGAAGTATCGATCAATAGATCGTGGAGCGGACCCTCCCGGAGACGAGCGTACTGAGTGCCGAGACCTAGAAGCTGGCTAAGACTTGACGACTGCTGATCGATCAACTCAGAGTGATTCGGATGGCCCAGTGGGGTGCGCTTGGTTGTAGCAGCAGACCCATGGCGGAGGAGCACTTGGTTGTAGCAGAAGACCCGCAGTACTCGACAGAAGGAGTACCTCTGTAGGCTATGAGGGGGTACGCTTGGTTGTAGCGGCAGACCCATGGTGGGAAGCGCTTGGTTGTAGCAGCAGACCCAAAATACTCGACAGGTGGAGTACTTCAGCAGTCCAAGGTTAGTGGGAAGCGCTTGGTTGTAGCGGCAGACCCACTGTACTCAACAGATGAGGAGTTCTCCAGCAGCCGTGGTTTCGACATCATAAATAAAACCCTGGTTTGAGCTGTGTCAATGACCTTTGTGTTTACCTCATGATTGGGATGGGTCACTTGATAACTTAGGTATATGTATGAGCATATACCTAAGTAGTGGTTATCCATTGATTTCATAACCTTTGTGTTACCTCAGGATTGAGATGGGTTACATGGTAACTTAGGTATAAGTATGGGATTATACCTAAGTAAGGGTTGTCTGTTGAGATCCTTCTCTGTGGTTATCCTTGTTGTATTTAGTGAGACTTGAGGGTGTCGGGGTCCCTACTGAGTATCGTTATACTCACCCCTACACAGGTTATGCCCGCACCTCATTGTGTTGGATGCAGACAACGGACAGTGCTAATAGAGACCGAGTGTACGAGGACTGGACGGTACCCGGAGGTGGACCTCATGAGGAGACAGTACCCGGAGGTGGACCTCATGACGAGATAGTACCTGGAGGTGGACTTCACAAAGAGATGGTACTCGGAGGAGGTTGGCGGGTGAGAGCGTTGAGGAGGATATCAGTACCTACCCTTCAGGTAGGATCCGAGGTGGACGAATCAAGAGCTGCTTCTATCTTCTAGATGTTTTTCTTTTCTGTTGTACTTTCGTTCAGTTGTAGTTGTACTTTTTAGTTGGGTTTGTATTCTAGCCCATTTACACTTCTGCACTTTCTTTTGTACTTAGTGTATTACTTTCTCTTGTAATCTGGTTGGATGTGTTTATGTTTTATAAAGGCAATGCCTTCCCAGTTATCAGGATTCACACCTTTGGTGCTAGTCGCCAGCCCCTAGCCTATGGAAGGCGGGCTTGGGGTAGTCACGACACGGGCCCTGAGGACGGGTCATGACATATATATATGTATGTATTTTCCAAAGTATGGTTTTATGGATTTATTATTGAATGGTGTTTCTATTTTTCTTCAAGGTTTTCCTTAAAAACATTTTAAATGATTTTTTTAAAATTATATTAACTTTTATTTTGGAAGAATAAAAAATTTATGAAAATTTGGAATTTTCAAGGAATTTTTTTGATACTTGTTTTAATGAAGGAAATATGGAAAACATATTTTTATATCCTTTCTTCAAAATTGAATTAAATAGATTTTCTTTTAAAGTGTTATACTATGGGTCAGCAGGTGGTGACCTAATGGGATTTTTAGCTCATGCCTTTATATATTATAGGTTCAATAGGGTGCTCTACTGTAGTTGATATCCATATATCTCTTGGTATGTGTTATATAATGGAGGTTTATGTGGCACTACCTCATTTTGACATAAAGACTTAGTGTTGGTTCCATGTCTTATTTTCTTCCTTGTTGTCGGTTGTGCTGGCCATCTATCTAGTAATATGATTTCATATAATTAGGATGGTTTATTTATTATATTTTAGTTCTTAGTTTCTATTTTATTTATTTATTCTTCCTTTTCTTATTAATTATTTTTTTGGAAAAATCATTCCCATTATATTTTTTCATTCCCAGGTTCTTGTCGCTAACCCATGAGGACCATAAATGATTTCCATACCTTACCATGACTATCTTGGATGTCTTGTTTGGGGAATATCTTGGTTGGTTAATGAGAAAATTGTAATAAAAGTGGTTTTTAATTTTACTTGGGGAAGTTTTTTAGATATAATTTAGGATTTTCATAACTTAGGAAGTAAATAATGATTCGGTGCTTAATCACTAACTTTCATGATGAGATATGAGTTTCTAGGTTTGTTCAAGATGCATCTATCTTATGATTTACCTTAGTTCTCGATTGTTTTGAGATTTTTTTATCTTCAAATTTTAATGATTTTTGGTTTATAATGGAAATATATAGGAACTTATGGGTGTCTGGTACCTATAAAGGGTTTGGAAAATAATAGGTCAGACATGTGACATAAGTGGATTTAATTGGACTTTATATGGTTAGTGTACATTTGGATAGACCATGCAGTTAATACTTGTATTGTCATAAGTTTTCAGGATTTTATAATTATTTTTTATTTATGTAATTTGATCTATTTCCATTATATTTTATATTTCATAATATTTGAGAAAAAATTGAAATAAAAATTTTAAATGGGAAGGTTTGAAAATTGATTTTTTAAAGGCACTATTTTTATAATTGTTTTTTGAAAATACATTCAAAATGATATATGGTTTTGGAAATGTGTCTAAGATGTTTTAGATTCAAAACAATGACTGGTTTTTGGGAAACCTATTGGTATCTTGGAAAAAATATACAGTTTTATTTATTTTCAATATTTTCATGAGATGTTAAGAAAGTTTAATATGAATATTTTAATTAGTTTAAGTGTGAAATGTTTTAAAATGGGAGGTTTCGAAACATTTATATGTTAAGAAAATTTTATTTAAAATTTTCAAGAAGGTCTAAATGTTTTTTTGAATAATTAATGTTATTTTTGAAATGAGTTTTGATAAAACCCACTTTTTTTAAGAGGTATATTTCTCTTATTTATTAAAAAATAAATGAGTTTGTTGGTTTATAATTTGTTAAGTGTTGGATTTAAAATTTATTTAAATTGTGTTTTTAGGTTAATAATTGATTTATGTTCTATATCATGGGGTTTGAGTTTTAGAATTCATCTTGATGAGGTTTATATTTCTTATTTTTATATTATAACCCTATCTTGATTTCATGGACTCTAGTGAGGAATATGTGATGTAATCCCTCTCAAATCACTCTTTGGTTGATCAGTATATTCTTGTAATAGTTTTTCTATTTACTCCAGTCTTAGAGATTAGTGTTCCTCCTTAATTTTCCCAGAATTTGGGTTTCATTCAAGAATTCTAAAACTTTAATCCTCCTCATTTATTTGGGAAACATTATTCTCAAGAAGTGGTGATTTGGATACTGAAGACTGAGAAGATTTTCATTCAACTCAAACTTCCTTAGTATCTTAATTTTAATTTTGAGACCTTATACTAGAAGATATGAATAGGAATTGGTGGAAGTATTTCATCTAGACTAACCCATAAAAATATCACTCTTAGGAAGCTTTCAAGGAATGATTCATTTAGATGTTATTTTCTAAAATGGTGAAGGTACCTAAGGATATGAAGTATCATAGACACTATCATAGTGATGCAACAATATTGGAGTATTCACTTAATTTTATCGAGTTGGTGTTTTACCTACCTTATATTTCCTTGGATGATTCTTTGATGTCATGGTATTTTTGTGAAGGACTTTGACCTAAACTATCACCAACAATGCCTTCTGCTGGCCTTGAATCCTGTGTATTGGTGGTAAGGTAAGATATCAAAGTTGAATTAGAATTAGGAGTAAAAGTGGTGTTGTAGGTTTCTATTACTCTTTTATGTGGTGTAGGAATATCGACCATGAATAATAGGAAGTTTTCAAAGTCATAACTTGTAAATAGTAGTATAAAAAATCCATCTTGTTTCTTCTCTAGATTTTCCTAGAAATAATCACTTGGTTTGTTATCAGTGTAGAAATGTGGGACATAAGAAACCTATTTGGTATGGGATTCCTAAGGTCTATCATGATTGTGGCTATTTGGGTCATTTCCAAAGGTTCTATATAGGATTTACTCATAATAAAGGTGGAGTTAAATCTACCCCTTTTAAAGATCCTCTTATTCAACTCATTGATTATGACATTAGAGTGAAGACCATTTGAGTTTTACTTTGATTTAATTCATTTCCACTTGTTGATCTTGTGATGTCAGGTGTTGTGTTTTGGTTGTTTTTTTTTATTTTTTAGTGATATTTTAAAATTTATTGTTTCATTGTTGAATTATATCTTGTTAATGTAAAAATTTAGTTTATATGGATTTTCACCTGATCTTTCTATTTTCTTGAATTTTCATGTTTTGATATACTGAGTTGGAAGAGTTTTAATATGAGGGATACTCTTATATGGTGGTGGGAATACCCCATCAACGATTTTTTCATATTTAAAGGATTTATCCACCTGAATTGATGTGGGTTTTGTTATATGATTTGGGAACATTAGAGGGAAAAAGTTCTTGGGATGTCAAAACCTTTATGGTGATTCATATTTTTTTTTTATTTTCTTATGTTTGATTTGTATATCCCCTATGGGATGTTATTTATATTGGGAATGATCATGCTTTAGTGATTTTTGTAATCATCTTTTCTTGGAATGATGTGGGCCTTGTGTTGGGAAATTTCTTTTAAATGAATGTACATAAGAAATATTGGGTAGGTGTTGGAGAAATGAGGGGGTAGTGTTGACCATAATCTAATGATTCATTGGAATCACCATGAGATAGTTCTCTGGATCATGTCCCAAGTTATCCTTAACCACAAACTAGACTATGCAGTTCTTGTTGAGGCATGATCCCATGTAAGGCATCTCAAATTGTTATATGTTGGTCTCTTGCTTGATATTTTTTGATGTATTTTATTGAGATAGTAATCTTTTAGGCCTCTTGTTATAGTATGATTCATAAGGTTTATCAGGTGTGGTGATTTTGATGTTTTATCAAGATATTTATGTTTGAGTTCTTTGATGATTGAGTAGTTACATATCTATCATCCTATTTATAAAGGAAGATCAGTTAGGGAATTTTTATTTAGAGAATTTTATTTTTTATTGGGTTGTTTCTCTATTGGTTCCTTATTTTCCATCTATGAGAGTTGAATGTTTGGAGTTTATTGGGTTTTGTATCAGTGTTTGTATTTGAGAGTTTATACATGGTTGGATTTTTTCCTCTTGAGTTGAAATTTTATTCTTCCTATTGATCAACCATTATCCTTGAGACTTTATGGGGGGAATAAATTGATATGATGGGGATAATTTTCACTCCCAGTGTCACTTTAAGGTATGAATATTCATTTGTCTTGTTCATATATTTCTTGGAACCATTATCGAGTCATTATGGGTGTTTTTGGAAGATTTTGGAGTTTTATGGGAAAGTTCACAGTTTGCACATGGTTAGACCAAAATGTGTGTAATTCCCTAGAAATCATGTGACTTTTAGTGGTTTGGGATAATGTAATTTCACATGATTGGTTCATGGTTAGAAAACCCATAAAACCAAACTATGTTACTTCTCCAGTGTACAGAACTAGGTACATGATTAACACATAGTTTACCAAACCATGTGATGAGATTTAATTAATATGAAAATTATTTTTCAACCCATTACACCTATCATTAACTCCATTATTTCTCCCACAGTTTAGGCTCTCGACCATAGGGATTCCACTTCGAGATTTTGGAAATACCAACCCTTATGGATAGTGATTCTAATGGATCTTGAGGCATTAGATCTAGGGAACTCAAGGTAAGGGCCCATTCTTTGTTGTTCTTTATCATTCTTCTAGATATTATCTATTTTTATTGAAAGGAATCCTATATTGGGGGTGTTCTGGCTAAATTTATGGGCTCTGTCAGGATATAATGGGTTTTCTTATAGATTAGTTGTGAGAAAGGAATGTAAATACCATATCTTCCTAGACCGTTGTGTGTTTTTTCAAAAAGTGTCATGGTAAGTGGTTTCTATTATTATCTATTATCCAATGGTTAAATGAATTCAAGTATCATGATTTGGGTTTCATTTCTAAGGTTATTTATATATTTTTAGTATCCCTATTTCTCTTTTTATTGTGGATTATGTTTGGTTGAAATAAATTCCAAGTGTTTGAGGTAGGTTCCCCATTAACCCATCTTTCAAAATTAAATATATGATTTCTTTCACTTTTATCATGGTATTTTAATGACTTTATATGTTATCGTTTATATTTGGGTAGCTATATCAAATATTGTTTCTTTCTTTTTCATATGATCGATGCTTTACATTCATTTTAATGAAATAGTCCCTTGTTTTGGAAATTGCTATGCCTATTTGGATCTAGATAATTGTTCTTAAAATTATTTATAATTTTGAATTCCAAAATTATAGCAAAAGGGTTTTTTCTAAAATTTGGGTGAGTTGGTCCTTTTTGAGAAATTATTTGAAATTTTGTGTTTATTGAATGAATAAAATGACAAAAAATGCACTTGGTTTTCCAAAGGGGGTTCATTGCTTTTAGTTTTAAAGAATGATCTCAAGGCCCAGTTGGTCCAATTAATGGTTTATTTGGAAAATTAAAACCCATAGGTCAGACACCTTTATATGTAATGAGAATAAATTATTATTGAATTCCATTTAATTAATGTCCCTCTAAAGGGAAGTTAAATTGTATTATTATGCTTGAATAAACGTTTTTTTTCTATGTGGATGGTTGATGGTGTGAGTGAGTTAAATGGTTGTTTTTTATATGATTACATGGTATGCAGATAACTTTGAAACGATTATCTCTTTTTTGATATTACATGGAAAGTCTGGGTTGGATAGGTGGGAAGTATAGGCACACATGTGCAGTAGTTTAGAATTATGATCTAGTTAGTGTCCCCAGGTGGGAAGTAAGTTAACTAATGGGATTTTCCACCTCAGTTAGGCCAGGAAGGGTGAGATCAAGTGTTAGGGTAGCATTGATTGATGTATTTTTGTTTTCCATCATATGGAATTTACTTCATTTGAGACCACATTGGATATGTAGTAGATTATTCCCTTGGGAATATATGATTCCATGATGATGATATATATGTATTTTCCAAAGTATGGTTATCTAGCTTTGTTATAGAATGGTGTTTCAATTTTCTTTCAAGGTTTTCCTTACAACTATTTTAAATAAAATTCATTAATGATTTTGTTAAAAGTATATAATTTGTGATTTTATTTTGGAATAATCCTAGATTTTTGAAAATGGGGTTCTTTCAAGGAAAACTGTTTGATGCATTTTTATGGAAAGAAATATAAAAAACCTATTTCTATATACTTATTTTCAAATGTGCATGAAATATATATTCTTTTAATGTATTATTCTATGGGTCAGTAGGTGGTGAATTACTATGTTTTTAGCTCACACCTTTATATATTATAGGATCATCAGGGTTATATAATATAGATAATATACCCATATATCTTGGTTTTGGTATATAATGGAGGTTAATATAGCACTACCTCACTTTCACATATAGAATTAGTGTTGGTAGATTGTCATATTTTATTTCATGTTGTTAGTTTTGTTGGTCATTAACCTTACATCCAATATCATTTACTCAGTGAGAATATATTTTTTATATTTGATTTATGATTTTATATCTCGTTGATTTATTATTCCACTACATATTTATTTTCTAGGAGAAATCATTCCCATTGAATTTTTTTGATGCCCAGACGCTTATCTCCAACCCATGGGGTTTAGGAATGCCCTTTGGGCCTTGAATGGATGGATCAAGTGGCCAATTAAAGGACTATATGCTTTGTTTTTTCATAATTCAAGTGACAATGATAATTAAAGAATATTAATTAAAGAAGAAAACAATGATTGCAAATTACTTTATTAAAAATTGTATACAACACCCCTAATAAAGACAAAATACACATTAAATATATGATATTGTGGGAAATTATAATCCAAATATGTAAAATTAATGTATGGTAATTATAAAATCATAAATAAAAAAGTGGTTCATGAAGCCACTTGAACGCCCCACATTTGATAATTATAAACAAATATCAATTTCAAAAATTTTCACCCCTTTTGGAATTGATAAAAAATAATAAATTATTTGAAAATAAGTTATTGAAAAGATCAAAACCACATGTTTTAATATTAAACTAAATCTTTCCCTTTCACACCAACCATTTATATAAAAATACCCCCAAGATAAACCATCATTATTGTGAAAGAAACAAAGTCTTATAAAATTAGTATCAAAAATAGATTTTATAAAACAATCATTCTCCCCTAAAGTGATTAATAAATCCCCATTAAATTTTAATTATAAATAGAAGCACACACACACGCACATAACAAAAAAATCTCCCACTAAAAAGTTTTAATATATAAAATATAAAAACAAAATATGAAATATATACATATTTTTCTTTAAAAAAATAGATTCAATGAGTTAAAAACTATACATTTTTGAACCATTTAAAACAAATTTCAAAACCTAAAACCACTACTATTTAAACTCTAAAATAATAATATGAATAATCTAAAATATTCTTATACATTTACAATATAATTTTAAATCTAAAAATAAAACGTTTATAAAATTATCAATATTCTTTTTAAAAACTGGAATATAAAATAGAAAGTATTTTAGTCTGACCAAGTAGATTTTAAAATGAAAGAAGCTCATATTTATGAAAATATGAATAAATTTAAAATAAAAGATCTACAAATATCCCCGTTAATTTATGATTTATTCTCAAATTATATAATAGTGAATAATGCCCTTATAAACTCTTTAATACCTCAAAACATATTTACTACAAGGATCCATAAATGAAAGTTATGATATTTAATGAATTTATAAATTATTTGAAATGAATTAAAATGAAAAAAAAATTATTTCCAAGACAACTTAACATAATATAAATAGCATGAGAACATGCTCACTATCCATAATATAAAGTAATAAATAACTTGATAATCTAGACCAATTTTGGTCCAATAGAATTTAGAAAAGATTTATTTGGAACCTATGCTATATAAGGGTTATTTATCTTAATTATAAAAGTATATTTAGAAATAATTTTATTTTTTTACCAAATGACTGAACAAATTATAACAAACAATCAAAATAATAATTTCCAAATAATCCACATTTAACGCAAGTAACAGATGTGATACCTTCATTTTTACCTTTAACGAATCCATTCTTATATATTTGAGGTAAAATCCCCTGAAAACCAAGAAAACTAATACTTTTATTTGATTTAAACATTTTTTATAATCTCATGAATTCATATAATGTTTTAATTATAACAGTAAACTTAGATAAAAATTCCTTTAAACTTTCAATTTCAATCTTAAGCTTTATATTTTACTTTTGAATAATTTCTAAATCATCAGAAAATTTATCCCTAGCACTATAAGAATAATTTTTCATATTATAATTCTCTTTTTATTGTATAAAAAAATTATTTTTCATAATATTTATTTTATGTTTCTCTCTATCAAATGAATAAATAGTATCTTTCAACTTTCCATTTTCTAAAATGAGATGTTTATTTTGTTTAGTAACCTTATTATAACACTTAGTCAATTTTTTAATATTTTTTAGAAATATTTTCCATTTACTCTTGAAATTTATCACATAATTCACTTAACTCTTTAATTTTAGATTTATCACAACTATAACTAGAATATGATTTTGAATCTTAATCATAATTATTATCTTTTTACATGTTACTAATTAAATTAATATTTCAAAATTTTTGAGTAGACTTTAAAAAATTATTTAATATAGATGATTGAGGAGGTGAGAAAGTAATATTTTGATATTTAGACAATAGAGTTTGATTACATGTTTTCATTTCAATTACATATTCTTTATTAGAGTTTGATTCTCCAGTGCAACTCTAACCTATAATAAATTATCTCTTCCTTTAATTTTATATCCTTATTCTCTTATTCTATTTGATATTTCAATGCTAGACACTTATATTTTGTTTGACCAGGTTTCCTACATTCATAACATATAATAGTATATTTACCTTTTATGACATTTCTCTTGAAGTGCTTCTTTCATGTCTTGATTTTCCCTTCATCATTTTTTTAACATAATTTTTATTTATAAGTCCTTGAATTCAATTTCCAACTTGATTTAGATCATCATTTTTCCTTGAACTAGATGGATAAGAACAATCACTAGTAGAGTTAATAGAAACATATTTAGATTTAAAATAAAATCCATTAATTTTTTCAATTGAATCATGTTCATTATTTTTTTAATTAAAAATTTAATTTTAATAGAGATTTAATTATCTTATCTAGAGAGTATTCTGCAAAAATATTTTCTTTATTTAATATCCATTTTCTTTGAAAACCATTTCTTAGGTAAGGATCAAAGAATTATTATAATTTTAACTTCACTATTTAATTATTCTATTTGTGTAACCATGACTTTAAAAATATTTGTGAATTTTTTTATACATCTCACTAACACTTTCATTATTAGATATTTTTAATTATTTAAATTCATCCCAGTGAATAAAAACCTTAGTTTTATGGAACTTTTCAGTTCCTTTATGAGAGAATTTTAAATTCCTCAAAATGTAATAAGTTTTTTAGAAAAAGATATATGGATATAAACATTTATACCAAGTGAATAATAAAAGAAAATTAATGAATTTGTAATTCAAGAAATATATTGCAGCATCAGTACTAGTTAATGTATCAATATTTGATTTAGGAAGTTTATTTGATTTAGCCATGATAAACCAATATTCAATACCTATATTCTTAAAAAACCTTCATTCTATCTTTATAGTATCTATAATCACTTCTGTAAAGAACTAAAAATTCCATATTTTATTTAATTAAATATAATTATTATGAGACTATGAAAATTGAAGTCACGTGATTCTGAGTCCCAGAGATCCCAAAAAGGAATTTTGAACTTTTTTTAAGGTACGTTCAGTAAATGCACGAGTAGGGATTTCAATATTTTGAACCGATGCTCAGATTGTAAATCTAAGGGCACCATTGAATTCACAACACTTTGATTCACTTAATGGAAAATTATCTTTTTTCAGAAAAATTTGGACAAAAAAGTTATTTTTTGGAATTTCAGAAAAAAATAATAATATAACTAAAGAAGTTATTTTATTCATTTTGCAATGGTTGAGCGATAATGGCGGGACCGCACAGTTGGTCGGAAATTAAGTGAAGGCCATTAAATGACCTATTACACTGGTTGTGTAACCACAATGTCATGTTTTTAATAGGTTTATTAATTGAGATTCATTAATGAACCATATTAATTAAACACAATGTGGGGAGTTTTTCTTTTATTAAACAAACCTTTGGCATGGGTTTTGGGAACCGGCCAGAGGAACATCTGACGAAACGTCGATGACATCATCCTTTAATGAAGAATGAATTTTGATGATTCCCATTGAAGAATTGATCCAGAGATCGATGAATGACGAACAACAACGCATGAAAATATTCTTCTTCTTCCGCAAGAGATTCCAACAAAATCAAGGTAGGGGAATTAATATTTCTAAGTGTTTAAAGATTCATCATACCTTGTTCTTGAACAATATGATGAACGTAGATCAACCAAATAACGGGTTTATCCGTGATTCACTTGAATTTTTAAGAGGTTGATGTGGGGTTTTCATTATGGGATTTTTTTAATGATTATTATACCTTCCCCATGTTTAAAATGCTAACGCGGAGGGTGCAAGCTGATCCGAACAAGGCCCAGACCCTCCCCCAATCTTGGTTCTGATGTGTTCTTCGTGGGTAGCTGAGAAACATGATGAAAAAAAACCAAGGGCCACACAGTGAAGGTGGCATCCTAGGAGGCCCGTAAGCACAGACAGGAATGAAATCAGACCACCAGGGCTTTACGGGTGGCTCGTGGAAGCACCACAGATGCAGTGGAACCGACGACGAGATGGTGGTGGCGCCTACTGACACCACAATGGACAGGGGGTGGTCGGCCATCACCGACCGCGTTGAAGACAGGTGGCATGACACATCAATGCATCGCAAAAGAGGTGTTGTTGCTCCAGCCATGGTGGTGACGGACCCACATCCGCGGGTCCCTCCCTATACCAATCCACTGGAACAGTTAGTTGAAGGGGCGTTGCCAGCCTCACTGTTGAAGAACCGAACGAATCGAGTCCATTCGGGGGGGGGGGGGGGGGGAATTGAGTAGCCCGATCAGGCCACTCGGCTGAAGCGTAATGGCTGGCTCTAGCCTGCCATTTCAGAAGATGGGGCAGTGCCCCACTGACACCGCCATCTGGGAGAACCGGCCTGCATGCGGGCTGGACCCGCGAGCCAGGACGGACCTGTGAGCTTGGACGGACCTGCGAGCTAGGCGAGACCTGCCAGCTGGGAAGAACCTGTGAGCCGGGTGGGACTCGCAAGCTGGGTGGGACCTGTGAGCCAGGTGAGACCCGTGAGTTGGGTGGAACCCGCGAGCCGGGCCGGACCCGCTAGCCGGGCCAGACCCGATCGGTTCCGTTACATTAATCAAGCATATCTCGCAAACCAGGTGTGCAATTGATAAACCATCAGTTGATTTGGGACCCTTAGGATGAGGCAATCCTTTTGACATACTGTACTTGGGTTTTTTAAAAAGTTGGAGTACGGCCGGGTTGGATCGAAGTCGAATCCAACTGGGACCTAGGTACTAAAATGCCTATAACTTACAGACTGAGCATCCGAACGACGCGCTGTCTGTTTTGTTGGAACCCTTATGACATGGAAGTTCTTCAAGTTACTTATTTGTGGGGATTCATGGAATTTTAGGTAAAACCAATGGATTGAGGAGAAGAATCTATGGAACTCAAGTGCACCCGGTGCGGGAATCCTATGGCTGGCTGTCAAGTGAAGAGAGACCCTTTATAGATCGGCATCAGTGAATTACGACCCTATGTGGATCAACGACTTACGACCCTGTGTGGATCAGTTGTAGTGTGACCCAATGAGGACTAGCCTTAGAGCATACCATCGCGGATCAGTGACTTATGAACCTATGTGGATCGACGACTTACAACCCTGTGTTGACCAGAAGTAGTGCGATCTGACGAGGACCAACCTTAGAGAGACCCATTATGGATCAACAACTTACGAACCTGTGTGGATCGACGACTTAAAATCCTATATGGATAAAAAACTTACAACCCTGTGTGGATCGATTACTTACAACCCTTTATGGATCGTTACTAGAAGGACTTTTTCGTGTTTCAATAGTGGAACTTCTCAACAGAATAAGATGATTTAGCTTCATGACTAATCATCATTATTCATGTTCTTTAAGTCATATACCTGGTGTGATCTATCTTTTACTTTGTGCTTCATGATTGAGAACATGCTTTGTGGTTTTTCATTTGTGGAATTTTGAGAGACATTTGGGGGTCTCAGGGTCCCTACTAGGTATTTTTACACACACACCTACACGGGCTTCACCCACACATTATTGTGTCTTGTGCAGACGATGAACAACTTTGACTGAGATTTGGGAGCCAGGACTAGACAGTGCATGGAGGTGAACGATTGACGTGGAGAGCTATAGTGATGAGTTGTACCTACCATTCAGGTAGGATCCTTGGTGGATGACCTTAAGAGATGTTTTTAACTTTTTTTATGTACTTTCTTTTAGTTGGGTTTGTATACTGGCCCATTCTGCTTCAGTTCACAGTTTTTACTTTCAGTAGTTCTACTTCGTGGTTTTCTCTTATTGTGTACCTGTTCTGTGTGTTTTCAGGTTTAAAGAAAATTCCTTATCATTTTAGGGATATGCCTCTCCGATGATTGTTTCCAACCCCTAGCTTATGGAAGATGGGATTGGGGTAGTCATGACATGAGGCCTGGGGGCGGGTCGTGACAAAGTGGTATCAAAGGAGTCAGTTCTACTGAAGAACTAAGACTCTGATATTTTCAATGAGGCAATAGTATTAAGTGTTTTGAGTACAGTTTTTAGTTCGGGGAATCCAGTGTTGGTGCGGTGACCAATGTATCCATACACCATGACCCCGAATTCCGATTTCCAGCTCAGTATACGAAAATAATGATTGCGTGTTTTTTTAAATGTTTTTTTTGTTTTGATATATTTTGAGTCATCTCACCAGGTATAACTTATTGACCATGGCACACCTGTTTCTTTATAGGGTGCAACCACATAGATAGCCAGCCAGGATTCTAGTGAGATATCACGATGACGGCCCACCAAGTGATGAGACGTCGGTATAGGGACCTCTTACAGTGATGGTACCTTCGGGTGGTGTACCAGCAGCACCACTACCCATAGGGAAGCAGTTTCCACCAGCTCCACTAGTAGACAGTGAACACCAACTTAGCATGCTTCACAAGTTCTAGTGGAAGAATCCTCCAAGGTTTCAAGGCAAGATGGATCCGCAGGCAGCTAAGGACTGACTGGAGGCTGTGGCTAGAGTTTTTCACCTAGTTGGGACACCAACAGACCAAATAGTGATCCTAGCTGCTAGTCTCTTCCAGGGCACAACAGGGAGATGGTGTAGCCTGATGCTCTAGTTTCATAATGAGGTGAACCTCACCTGGTTGGACTTTGAGGGTCTCTTCAAGGAGGAGTTCATTCTAGCGACTCTATGATCTGTGCATATTCAGGAGCTCCTACACTTACAACAGGGTACCCTGACAATAGCCCAGTACTCAAGGAGATTTAATGAAATTTCCTGTTACTCTACTAACATGGTACGGGACCCTTTCTTTAGGTCTTGGACCTTTGAGAAGGGTCTCCTATGGGAGACATAGCATCAATGATATCACTCAACATCCCAAAGCACGCTGAAGTGCTAGAGTGAGCACTATTAGTGGAGAGATTTTTAGATGAGTAGGAACCGACGGTGAGAGCCATCACCGGACGATAGGAGACTGAGACATCTTTAATTGGCCGTAGGAAGATGTCAAAGAGGTCCAAGTGGGCCAAAAATTTTGGTGGACGACCCTAAGATGTCGGGTTATAGGTGAGGAGCTCACAGGATAGAGGAGGTCAGTAGAGGAGCATACTATGCTACTTGTGCAGTGGGTAGGGTCAAATGGATTGTGATTGCCTGAACTGCTTCACTGAAGATCAACAGATGGTTGAGGGACCACCGAGGCAGAGGAATAAATTCTAGCAAGGAGGTTTTCCGGGCAGTGGATGTGGCAGAGGAGCTGGTCATGCAATAAGCGATGGGCATCGATTTGAGGTTCTACCGCCACCACCTCCGAGTGGTCCACCCTGACCTTAAGGAGCAGGTTTATAGGAATGATCTTAGATTCAAGCAGCTGAGGCCTATGACCATGGTGATCTAGAGATGATTCGAGGTACGATCTGTGTCTACTCCACTCTAGCTTCAGTTCTTATAGACACAGGTGTGAGTCACTCTTTTATTTCCATGACTCTCGTTCGGATCTCGGATATTCCGGTGGATCTATTAGATCAATCCTTATGATTAGAGACTCATATGAGAGAGGATTCGATGATTACACACTGGTTCCATTAGTTTGAACTTACTCTAGGAGGTGAGAGATTTGGCTGGGATCTCCTAGTAGTAGCGTCGAGGTCCTACAACATCATATTGGGTATGGATTAGTTATCCATGGTCCATGATCAAATCGACTGTTTTAGGCGCAAAGTGTGGTGTGTCTGCGAGGATGGGACTAGGTTTTTCTTCACTGGTCAGAAGGGAATATTTTCAGCTTAGTATGGAATTTTTTGGAAGAGTTTGTAGGTGATCACTCATCATTTGGCTAGCCTTACCCTCAGAGCAGTTGACGAGAGGAGTCCGAGCTATCCTACAGTGGTGGACCAGCATGATTTTGTCTTTCCTGAGGTTGTTTTGGGACTACCTCCTTGCAGAGAGGTAGATTTATACATCAACCTATACCCCGAGATGACATTGATATCTACACCAGTATATCAGATGGCTCCCATAGAGCTTCATGAGTTGAGGGTACAACTGGAGGACTTGTAGGGGAAGGGGTTCATAAGGCTCAATGTTTCTCCATGGGTAGCCCTGATTTTGTTCTCCAAGAAGGCAGATGATAGTTTGAGGCTTTGCATGGACTATCAGAACCTGAACTAGGTGACCATGAAGAACAAGTATCCACTCACAAGGATTGATGATCTCTTTAATCAACTCAAGGAATCTCGGTGGTTTTTGAAGATAGAACTTAGATTAGTTTATCATTAGCTCAGGGTAAAAGATGAGGATGTACTGAAGATGGTCTTCAGATGTCGGTATGTGCACTATGAGTTCTTGGTGATACCTTTTGGCATGACCAATACACCAAAAATCTTCATGGGACTCATGAATAGGATCTTACATCCCTACCTCAATCGCTTCATGTTGGTATTCATTGGCAACATCTTGGTGTAATCAACGTCAGAGGAGGATCACGCCACACATCTACAGATAGTTCTGGATACACTCTGAGAGCACCAGCTTTATGGTAAGCTCTCTAAGTTCCATTTATGAATATAGGAGGTAAACTTTCTGGGACATGTTATCTTAGAGGCTAGAGTTATAGTGGATCTAGTGAAGATAAAGACATTGGTTTCTTGAGAGCCAACCAGGAGTGTGACTGAGGTGCAGAGCTTCCTGGGGTTGGCTGGGTACAACCGAAGATTCATACCTGACTTCTATCGAGTATCAGAACCCATGTTAGCTTTGAAAAAGAGGGATAACATTTCTTGTGGATAGATAGATGCTATAAGAGTTTCTAGGAGCTGAAGCAGAGATTGACGAGTGCCCCCATCTTGAGGCTACTAGAAGAGGGTGTTGGGTATGCAGACTACTATGGTGAATTAGGGACCTAACTAGGATGTAACCTGATGTAGGAGATATTTATGATTTCTTAAGGCTCATGAAAGTTGAGACAACACGAGTAGAACTATGCTACCTGTGACCTATAGTTAGCTGCAATGGTCCTTTCCTTGAAGATGTGGCAGCACTACTTGATGGGTGAACAATTTACTATTTACTTTGATCACAAGAGTCTCAGGTATATCTTCTCACAGAAGGACATGAACTTGAGACAACGATGATGGATGAATTTCCTCTAGGATTATGAATTTATGATAGTCTAAACTTTTTGGAAGGGGAACGTGTTGGTAGATGTGCTCAGTAGGAGGTCTGGTTTAGAGTTGCTGAGTGAGGTGATATAGTAGCTAGCCATGTTGTAGTTATCCTTTGTGGATAGTGATGGAGTAGCTTACCTCTAGTCTATGAAAGTTACTCCCTTAATCCTTCAGCGAGCTAGGGAGGCTCATCTTGAGGACATTGACTGCGAGACCGTACATTCTCATAAATCCTTAGGATAGGCTCGTGAAGTATTTTTTAAAGGTGGGGAGCCTGTCATCCTTTTTAGAGTACACACCTTGGTTCCAGTGATGCTACAAGAGTAGGTGTTGAGGGAGTTCCACACATCCCCTTTCGAGGTACATATTGTGTAGAGAAGATGTACCAGGACCTCTGGCGTCAGTACTAGTTTCCATGGATGAAGAAAGTAGTGGAAAAGTTTATTTCATGATGCCTCACTTGTTAGCAAGTGAAGGCCGAGCACCAGGTTCCTGCAAGCTTGACTCAGACACTTGAGGTTCCAGAATCAAAGTGGGATGGAATCTCTATGGACTTCATGATAGGGCTACCACGTACATCCAAGGGCCATGATTCCATTTGGTTGATCGTTGAATAACTCACCAAGTCGACCCAATTCCTGCCCATCCGAGGGTAGGGATCTGTAGAGGGATTGGGATGCCTCTACGTATAGAAGATAGTACAGATTCATGGGGTGCCATCGACGATCGTTTCAGATTGTGACACTCGTTTTACATCCCAATTGTGTAAGGGATTAGAGGAGGCATTCGGTACTCAGCTATACTTGAGCACCACATTTCACCCTCAGATAGATGGTTAGATAGGGAAGACCATATAGATGCTTGAGGACATGCTCCATGCTTGCGCCCTTGATTTTGGATTCAGTTGGGAGGATAACTTAACCTTTTCATAGTTCACATACAGCAACATCTATCACTCCACCATCGATATGACACCATTTAAGGCCTTTTTTGGGTGACGATGTAGATCACCTCTATGCTAGAAATACCCAAGGGAGTCATTACTTATGGGTCTGGAGTCGGTATGAGGTACCACAAAGAAGGTGTAGATCATCCAAGAAGGAATGAAGACTGTACATAGAAGGAAGAAGTCGTATGATGACAGAAGACAGAGACCCTTGAAGTTTGAGGAGGGAGACCATGTCTTCCTATGGTTCTCACCTCGACAAGGTTTGCGGAGATTTGGCTGGGGTGTCAAGCTATCATCAAGGTTCATCAGACCTTTCCAGATTTTCAGCAGAGTTTGGGAGGTGGAATTCTGCCTAGATCTTCCCCCATAGATGCACCAGGTGCATAATGTTTTCCACATGTCATAGCTGAGGAGATATGTGGATAATCCATCACATGTCATTAACTAGGGTGAGCTGGACATTGATGATGGGGAGACTTTTTCATTGTTCCCAGTGGAGATATAGGATCGGCAAGAGTGGGTCCTTCGTGGATGGTAGATACCTCTGTTGCGAGTTTGGTGGCAGCATGAGAACCTCCAAGAGAGCACATTGGAGTGGGAGGCTTAGATTTTTGCTCAGTACCCCCATTTGTTTTCTTATCCGTTGTTGTGGATTTCGGGGACACAAATCCCTAAGGTGGGGAAAATGTAAAGACCTGGAAATGCCATATAATTTTTTTAATTAAATGAAATTATTATGAGACTGTGAAAATTGATGAGACGTGATTCCGAGGCTTGGAAAGCTCAGAATATAATCTTGAACTTTTTTAAGGTACATTCAATAAATGTACAAGTGGGGATTTCTATCTTTTGAACCGATTCTCGGATTGAAAATCATAGGGTATAATTGAATTTGTAGCTCCATGATTCACTTAAGGGAAGCTTAACTTTGTTCAGAAAAAGTTGGATGTAAAAGTTATTTTTTGGGAAATTCTGAAAAAAATAATAAAATAACTAAAGAAGTTATTTTATTCTCTATCAAATGTTGAGCAATGGTGGTGGTACCACACAGTTGATCGAACATTATGTGAATGTCATTAAATGAACTATTACACTGGTTGTATAACCACAATGTCGTGTGTCTAATAGGTTCATTAATTGAGATTCATTAATGAACCATATTAATTAAACACAACATGGGGATTTTTTCTTTTATTAAACAAACCTTTGGCATGGGTTTTGGGAACCAACAAGAGGAAACTATGACAAAATGCTGATGATGTAATCCTCCAAAAAAAATGAAGTTTGATGATGCCCGTTGAGGAATTGATCTAGAGGTCGACGAACAACGATCAACAACACACATGGATCTTCTTTATCTTCTGTAAAATATTCCAACAAAATCATGGAAGGGTAATTAATATTTCTAAGTGTTTAAAGATTCATCATACCTCATTATTGAACAATATTATGAATATAGATCAACTGACTAATGGGTTGATCCGCTATTTGATTGAATTTGTGGGAGGTTGATGCATGGTTTTCATTATGGGATTTTTAATTATTATCATACCTTCTCCATGTTTAAAATGCTAACATGGAGGGTGTGGTCCGATCTGAAAAAGGCCCAGAACCTCCTCCAATCTCGGTTTTGATGTTTTGTGGGAGACCGAGAAACACAACGACAAGGAAAAACTGAGGGCCACACAATGAAGGAGGCATCCCGGGAGGCTCGTAGGCATAGAAGAGAATGAAATCGTACCATTGAGGCTTCACCGATGGCCCGTGGAAGCACCGCCAGTGCGACACCACCGGTGCGGCGGCGACGACCGACTCTCACCGGTCGCGAGATGGTGGTGGTGCCCACAGGCCCCATGGTGGACATGGGGTTTCCCCTAGATGAGTCCCCTACAGGCCCCTAGACCAGTCCACCAGACCAGTCAGATGGAGGGGCGATGCCAGCTTGGCACCGTCGGTTGAAGACCCGAATGGACTGAGTCCATTTAGGGGGGAGTTGAGCGACCCACTTGGGCCACTCGGCTGGAGAGTAATGACCGAATCCAGATGACCGTCTTGGAATACCAGGAGGTGCACCACTAGCACTTCCATTAGGGATAATCGGCCCGCATGCAGGTTGGGTTTCTAGGTGGGCCAGACCCGCAAGCTGGGCTGGACCCCTACCAGACCCGACCAATCCCTTTACATTAATTAAGAATATATCCCAAACCAGGTGTCCAATTGATGCGTCTTCAATGGAATTGGGACCCTTAGGATGAGACAGTCTTTTTAAGATACTCCACATGAGTTTTTGAGAAAGTTGCAGTACAACCGGGCTAGATCGAACTCGAATCTAACCAGGCCCATGGTACTAAAATGCCTATAACATACAGACTGGGTGTCCGAACGATGTGCCGCCTATTTTATTAGATACCTTATGACTTGGAATTATTTAGGTTAATTATTCATGGGACTTCATGGAAGTTGAGGTGCAACCTATGGCTTGAGGAGAAAAATCTAAGGAACTCAAGCACACCATGTGTGGGAATCCTGCGGCTGTCTATCAATTGAAGAGCGACCCTTTGTGGATTGGCATCAGTGACTTATGACCCTATGTAGACCAACGACTTAAGACCCTATGTGGATCAACAATAGTGAGAACTGATGAGGACCAGCCTTAGAGAATCCTATCATGGATAAAAAACTTACGACCCTATTCGGATTGAAAACTTATGAGCCTATGTGGATCAGTAGTAGCACGAACCAACAAAGAGAAGCCTTAGAGAGGCCTGTCGTGGATCAACGACTTATGACCCTGTGTGGATCGATTAATTACGAACCTGTGTGGATCGATGTCTTAAGACCCTGTGTGGATCAATGACTTACGATCCTATATGGATTGACACTATAATGACTTCTTCGTGGTTCAGCACTGAAAATTCTCAATGAAATAAGATGATTTAGCTTTAGGAATAATCACCAATATTTCTTTTCTTTAAGTCATATACCTGGTGTGAGCTATCTTTTACTTTGTGCTTCATGATTGAGAACATGCATTGTCATTTTTCCTTTGTGGAATTTTGAGAGACCTTTAGTGGTCTTGGGGTCCCTACTGGGTATTGTTATACTCACCCCTGCATGGGATTCACCCACACCTTATTGTGTCTTATGAAAACGACGAACAACTTTGACCGAGATTGGGGAGCCATGACTAGGAGGTGCATGGAGGTGACTGGTTGATGTGGAGAGCCGTAATGACCTTAGGAGCTATTTTTACCTTTTTTTTATACTTTATTTTCGTTGGGTTTGTATACTGGACCATTCTGCTTCAGTTAACACTTTTTTACTTTCATCAGTTATACTTCATGGTTATCTCTTATTGTGTACCCGGTCTATGTGTTTGTAGGTTTAAAGGAAATTCCTTCCCATTTTATGGATATTACTTTCTAGTTGTAGTCGCCAACCCCTGGCCTATGGAAGGCGGGATTGGGGTAGTCAAGATACGGGCCCTAGGGGATGGGTTGTGATAACTTCTATTGAAATGGGTAGGTCTCACCGAATTCAAAAATTCAACCTCTTAACTCATCATTAGTGAAATAGATTTTCCAATAGTATTTTAAGGACTAGGATGAAAGTTATCTTAAAAAAATTAATAATAAAATAAATATATATGATTAGAGAAAAAAATACAAAAGAAGAGCCTTCTTTGATACCAATTTAGGTTCAAAGGGGTGGATAGAAATAGACAAGAGGGGGGGGGGGTGAATTGTCTTTTATTAAAATTATCATAGTTATTAAAATAAATTGTGAATTTTTTTGGTTTAATAAGATTAATTTTTTTTCATAAATTATTAAGTATAATGGTTGTGTAAAGAGATAATTCAAAAATATAAATTGTTGAACACAAGGAATTTTATATTACTTTAATCCAAATGATCCTGCATCTAGTCTTAACACCCCAACCAATGGAGTATGATAACCACTAAAATAAAAGAGATAATTTTACAATGTAATAACCTAAACCTATACTTTTAAAATAGGGGAAATCCCAACCCAGATATTTACTAAGGAGTAACCCAAAACCAAACTCACAAAGCCTTTTTAATGGAACAAAAATAACCACATATTTTTCTAAAAGAGTATCCCAAACCTACTTAATTTTCAACAGGATAAATCAAAACCACTGAATTACATTTTATTATGGTAGAAGAACCAAGGAAATTTTCTTAATGGTATTATAACCTATGTGTGGTATGAATTATTATAGACGACTATCAACCAAAAAAATAAATAAATAGAAATGGTAAAACCCACTGGATAGTTTTAGGTAGATATGTTGGTGTAAAAAAAGTTCATCTCATCCCTAAAAAGGAATTGAATGATGAAATATAGGCATTCCAATAGTTATCTTCAATAATATATGAAGAACATCAAATCTTTTATTTTGATTTCATAATATCACTTGTGTATTCACTGTATCACACAATACTTCACAATATCACAAAACACTCGAGAGTTTGAAATTTTATGTAAATGGAAAATAATCACAATAGTGTAGTATCACTCACTTTTAACGAATCTCAATATTCATTAAAAAAACTAAAAAAAATTTAACAACATCTAATAAATTAGTTAGATAATTCAAATAACAAATCAAAATTATCAGAGAGAGGTGGAGATTACCTTTCCAAAATTATCTTTTATATTAAAAAACTAAATAATAGTTCAAAAAAATATTATTTCATCATTAAAAAGTTCAAAATATATCTATAATAATTTTTCAAAATAAATCCCATAAATATCACAAAACAATTCTTCAATAATATTGAAATTTTAATTTTGGAAAAACTTTCCAAAACACACTCATATGTGAGAAAAATTGAAATATAATAATATAATAATAAATAATATAAAAAAATTAAATATTCTTTGTATCGCTAAAAATTAAATTATAAACATTAAAAAAATGAAATCACTCAAAATAAATAGACTCAAAATTTTGAATCTTCAAGTTATAGGTTTATGTGCGAAAGTAGAATAATTTAAATACTCATTAAAAAATATTTAAAACATTCCAAAAAAACTTTTTAAAGTTTCCATATGATATAATGATTTTTAAGTTAATAAAATAATTAAAAAACTACTACAAACATTAAATAAATGAAAATATAAAAATACATGAAAAATAGAGTAATCTAGAAATTTCTAGATTTCAGTTAAAGTAACGAATCGACTATGAGATTCAACTTACTATGAGGTAGTAAAGATACCATGAGGAAAAGATACCATGTAGACCAACCATGCCTAATCACCGTGTAATACTACCTTGAGAATAAACTTAGTGTATCTATCACATATACAAACAAATTACCATGAGGTAACAACCGTATGCACAAATAGATGGAAATGAATTATCGATTGCATGAAAAAATGATTGTCTATGAAGTATCAAATAATTTTATAAATTAATGACCCTGAGGTATTAACTTTATTTAATAATGATATACTGTGATGTATCAACCACATGAACAAATGAATGGGTGTGAGGTATTGATTGCATGAACAAATGATTGATATTGAGGTATTGACCATGTAGAAAAATGGCTGACCATGAGACACAAGTGACCGTGCGACAAGTCAAGTGTATGTGAGAAGAAAAACATGATAAATAAAGATGAAAATAGTGATTACATAATCCTTTTCAAAAATATTTTACAATAACCACAACAAAGAAAAATTACACATTAAATATATGATGTTGTGAGAGATTATAATTCAAATATCTAAAATCAATATATTGTAATTATCAATAAATATATAAAAAAGTGGATCAAGGATCCACTTCAATAATATTTAGGATTCCTTATACCAAGAAACTTTTCAATATATTTCTTCTATATCCTTTTCCCACATATGAATGGATCTACCTCAACATATCCAATGGTAGAGATATTTAGTGCACATGATCCATAAGAACTCTAAGATGTATCTCACATTCATTAGGATCTTCATCATCACCCAAATTATATATATATTAACTTGAATTATCATTTTCATATTGATAATATATTTCTGAAAACAAATACAAATCTCTTCCTCAAAATCCATTTGGTAACTTTATAAATAAAGAGACATAGAAAATTTTAAGATATATCAAAATATTTTTAGTATATTTAAAATTATATTCCTTAGGATTTTTTTGAAATATAGCATATAGATATACCAAAAACATGATGCCTAGTCTACTAATAGTTAGATATACCATGATCCCAATTATGCCTCTATATAAATCACTTTACACTAGTTTTACAGATTCAACCATATCATGTTTAATATTATAACTCATAGGATTTACATAAGATTTACTATTTTCAAGTACAAAAATTCATCATTTAAGTATTCCTCTATGGTTTTGGGTTAAAGATGGGAAATAAAAGTAGAAAATTAATCAATATTTCTAGAAATTCTTATAGTTATGAAACATTAATCTAAACCTTTAATAACAGTTTATAATGGTTGGTATTTTAAGTATTTAGTCTATCTAGGAACCAAACTCTCATTTTCTTCAATTTATAACTTTTTAGGACTAGTTTCTATATGAACATGTTCTTTATCATCATCATTTTTATTGTTAGTAGTAAATGAGATATTCCATAAATATTATACATATTTGATGTGCATTGGTCCATATTGTATTATTTGATATGTCTATGTTTTAGAGTACGACATGAATGAAAATTAAGGCATATTGTATACCTCTGTTTAGGGATACCATAAGGCTTGTTATGCGATAACATGCCACTTATTTATCTTGTAAGTAGAACGTTAAATGTTTAATGTTCAATTATTCCATGTGGGATATCATTATGGATTTTACATAAGTTAAAACACAAGGGAGATTCTAGAGTACATTCATAAGATAAATGAACGTTCAACTATTGAATTTACTCATACATTATGTAAAATATGAGTTAATGTTTAAATACCCGAGGAGTATCCCTAAGATTTATTTAAGGAGGAAAACACTATTGAGATGGTGTGGTTTAATCTCACCTCTCTCCTATTGATTCTCCCTACTTGAATCTCTCATCTCTTCCTCATTTGTATTATGAGATACTATCATATCTTGTATAAAATGATATCCCTACCAAATTATCAAGATATTAACATCAACCCATGGATAAACCATGGAGGAGGGTGTATTTCAGATGCCTTTAAGGGATATTCATCAAGTTTAGGATCAAATAAAGAAGTGATAGTGATTGATGATGTAAGATATACACATGCTTTCTTCATTTTATTTATACATGGTTTTGGTTATCAAGCATGATTGATATTAGGTATTTTGGTTTATAATCAATTGAATTATGTTAAAAAAGAATTATTTTATCATAAGAAACCCATAAGTGGTATTAGATATTTATCATATTGGTTGATTCTCAAAATCATGTTTTAAAATGGAGATTTTATATGATTGTTTGTATATCATATGGTACATCATTAAAAATGACTAATAATATGATCAATGATTATCTATAAAAAATAGCATGTCATCATCTATGATGGAATTGTTGTATACAATATGTGATATTACAAAAGAAGATACATTGAAATACATTGGTTTCTTTGTATCACAACATATTATATATGATATCACATGATACAGTGACACTAATCCACATATGAAAAACATAGTCTCATATCATAATGAATATATCACAAATCATCATAAAATATGACTCCCCACCCAGTTATTCTTACATGGACACCTGTCACAAATTGTGATAGATAAACACTAAAGGGTTTAATACTATGTGATCCATATTGTAAACCAACACTGAGTTAATCTTAATTGGGCCTTTTCCACTGAGTAAATGTCACACAACCTATTACACACTATTTTTATCTTATAAAAGTCCATATATCATAGATTGTGATTGTGAGGGTGCAATATTATTCTTATGCAGACACCAGGGGTTCAGGGTTAATCCTACACAAGCCACTAATCATAGGTTATGATTGTCACACCATTGAGATAATCCAACAAATCCATTGTGACATATTGTAAGCCACATTATTAATAATATATTATTATTTATAGTTTAAAAAGGTTTTTAAGTGTCATGGAATATCTATCGTAAACTGTGATTTAGCTTATATTGTTACAAATAATATGTGTGGAAATTTTTTATTTTTATATATTTAAATTAAAAATTGATTTATATTATTTATAATTTTTTATAAATCATAATAAAAGGTATTTTGAGATATTTATTAATTTATAATTATGTTTATAAATTAATTAATTATTAAAGTGTTTATAATTAATTAATAAATTTTTGTAAATTATTTAATAAATAAATATTCCATAACATTAATTGTTAATATTAAAATAACTTTTTCAAATTACATGATATGAATTATAATTTAGATATAAATTGTTTGTATATGAATTATAAGTGTCATTTTATAAAAGTTTATAAATTAAAAAATAAGTCAAATACATAAAATAATTTATATTTAAAATAATGAATTTTTCCTAATTACTTAATTTGAATTATTCAAATTAAATACATTATTTGAGAAATTATTTAAACCACATCAAAATTTATTTTTATAATTGATTTGATTAAGGTTTAAATAATATTAAATATGTGATATTTAGGTTATATAAATTGTTTACATAATATAATTGGAATATAAAAGGTTTATGTTTCATTTAATTTCATATATTTAAAAATTAAATTCCATATAATGAATAATATCAAAGAGTTCATATTGGTAAAATAAATATAAAATGTTTATATTTACTTAATTACAAAATGTCTGTAATAAATGACCAAATTGTCAAATGTTTATAATTTCTTTATATAGGAATTGTATAAAAATATTTTATCTCTTGTTTAAATTTATAAATTGTTCGTTTATTTAATTTATTACTTCCTTAATTCATAGTTATAATTTTTATATTTTGAATTTTGTTTATGGTTTAGTTAAAGTTGTTAAACTACTTTTATGTTATCATGCATGTATCTAAGGAGTTACATGCTAGTTATGAAAATTTATTTAGTTTTATTATACCATGATGTTAGAATATACTAGGTTATGAACTTGAATTAAGTAGTTAATTACATGTTAGGTGTTAGAGTTATGATGTAATTGGTATCTATCTTGATTAAAGTACCCCTAGGTAGAGTGAATTTGGGTCAAACTGCTGACTGGCCTGGTGGCTTATTCCTTGTATAGAAAAGTGGGGGTTGGCTATTTGTCGCTTTAGGATTACTCTTATGCGTATTTTTGGTTTCATATAATCCTAATCCTTTACATTATAGAGCTTAATATAATATATTCACAAGATTAATTTGGATATGTATGAGTATAATTGGGTTTTTATTTGGGTTAGTAACACAAGATATGAGTTGTGTAAAGAGTTACAAATCAATATGGTTTAAAAATATTGTTTTGGTGGAAGGAATATAATTAAAAAATAAATATTTAGAAGTATTAATATATTTAAAGGGAATAATATGAGATAATATAGTGAGATTAAATACCCTTAAAAATAATAAGTGTTATATTTCTTCCAATTATTATTTTTTCATGACCTTGATCATACAATCAGGTAGGTCATTCTAAATCTAGATGTATCCAGATTATCTTGTGTAATAAAAGAAAGTAATGGGTGACCCAAATAAGATCAAATTCCCATTTTTGGTGTTTTCTTTGGATTAAAATTATTTTGGAGACCCTAATATGATTAAGTTACTAGATTAGTATTGTTGATTTTATCAATACAATAAATATGGAAAAGAGTTGTGCACTTAACCATCGAAGAGTCACATATAATATGATTGATATAATGAACTACCTTAATAGATAAGTGATGGTATAAATGATGAAAGGACCTGAATATTAGTAAAATATAGTCCTTTAAAAACTAATGGATATGATAGATTTTTAAAGGGGTCATAAGTTTTGTGAGTGCACATTTTGTAAAATTCCTTATTAAATGAATTTAAAACATGATAATCATATGATAAAAGATGTTATTATAAATAAATAACTCCATAATTCTTAAAATTAACTTTGAAATCAATATTTTAAAGGATAATATTAATGTAAACAAATTTTTATACTATTATAAAATTTAAAAATTGTTCTTAAAGAAGGAAAATTTTATGTGTTGGAGAAGCACCTTCCTAAGTAACCAATTATTTAAATAGTTCAAAAAATGAATCTAGATGCATATGATAAATATAGAATGATTCAATAAAACTTTCCTTAAGTTTTTTTAAAACTATGGAATTTAATATATTCTCATTTTTGTAAGTGTTATAACAATGTGAATGAGTTCAATAAATGTTTACCCAATTTTTATAAAAGTATTAAGGAAATATTAACTTGGACATGTGATGTCTAGGTTCTGGTACTAAAATGACAATAAAAATGGGTAAAAGTTTAAATTGGAATATGGAAAGTTAGTTGAAGAGTCCAATAATGTTTCCGAAAATATTCAATCAGGATCATTAAAACCTTAAAAAGGCTCTAGGAATGAAAGTAATGATTCCATATGATGAAAATTTTAGGAATACCTGAAGGGGTTTTTAGAAACTCAGTGGAATGTTTATGTTTGATACCTATTTTATAGAAATAAATTCATCAATTTTCAAGGGTATATGATACCGAATATATAATTTATAAATTTGGTAAATATGTAAGAGTTAAAAATAAGAATTTACGAATATTTTAGTTTTCATTTATGTGATGAAGCAAAGATTTACTACATCAAAGAACTAAATGGAAAGGAATTAAATCAAGATAAGATAGATCTAGATAAAGGATGTGTATAGTTAACTCATTTCCCATATATGATTATAGGATTTTTTGTTAGTATAATTTCATAACATAGAATTCTAAAAAAACATAGAATACCATATAGATACAATATTTTGTTTTTTAAAAATTAATTCTAATAGGAAATAAATTTTATTTTCTAAACACAAAGAAGTTTGTGTATATTAACAATATATTTTGAAGATAATATTATATATAATAGGATGGTGTGATTATTTTCCAAAAATAAATTAATATATGAGTTAAAGTTCAAAGTAAATGACACTTTTTATCCTAAAAGAGTGTAACATGTATTGGTAAATGGTTATTGTAAAAAGTTATATTAGTTACCATAAGATTTCATTGAATTTTTTTGATGGAAATGGTACAATAATTATGATCATAAACTAAGGAAAGTTCTAAGTGTCCAATATAAATAATTAACATCATAACATATGATGTTGTAAAGTAAAGGTGTTTTAATACTTGTTCAATGAGTTGAACATTAAGAATATGATTATAATAACCCCGGTCTTTATTTAATATTTAAACACGATTTATTACATAAACTTTCACTTAATACAACTTGGAATATCGAGAGGTCCAGTGTCTTGTAAAGCACAAGAGTCTCAGCCCAGTTGGTGAGGACTCGCTAGATGCATCCAAGAGACCCGAGATAAAATCCAGGTGGAGACATATTTACGGTACTGTAGCAGGAACTGTTAGGTACTACAGTAGCCAGAACTATTCATCCATCTGGGCCTTCGGGCCACCGGTTTGGTCCTCGGGTCCTGCAAGGCTTTCGGGCCACCCAAGGCCTTCGGGCCAGTTTATTCTCAAGGCCTTCGGGCCACCTTAAGGCTTTAGGGCCACCCCAAGGCCATCGGGCCACATGAATGCAAGCCCCAGACACACTAAAAAAGGAGCAGCCCCAGAAGAGGATTCAAAGCAGGTTCACTCACTAGAGCAGAGCCAAATGGATTGTTAGAATGAGAGGGTATGACTATGCCATCGGTACCAGCCTGTGCTTGCATGGGAAGCCTGGCTAGATGGTCATGCAAAGGTGGAGAGCTACTATCAAGGATGCATATGTTGGGGAGGGGCAGTTCCTTGTAGATAGTCTGGTTGAATTCCCTAAGACCTCCGGGTCATGTAATATCCTAAGCCTATGGGCAATGTAATCTCTGATCCTATGGGCCTTGTAAGGGTTCCCCCTCATCCCTTGAAAGGGGGTTGTCAAAAATCAATAAAAATGAAGGCCTTTGGGCCATTCAGGCCAGTGTTTTGTAAAATTAGGAACATTACATAACAATTTAAACATGAAATGCAATATCTTTATTGAAAAATTATTTTACATGACCACAACATTCCTTCATACTTAGCATTTCATGGAATAAACTGAGGAAATACATCAGAAATAGGGGAGCTATAAATCCCATTAAGGGTATAAACATAGCATAAAATGAGGAAGATAATACATGTTAGTCAATAGGCATATCAATATATCACAAAATAAACATGAATATAAATTCATGATATAGAATTATATTCATAGCATGGAAATGTGGCAACAACATACAACATTATATTATCATTAGTCAAGGCTCATTGTACATGGATTATCATGAGTAAACCATCATTACACATGTATTAGCATGAGTAATCCCTCATTGAACATTAATTATCATGAGTAATCCTTCATTACACATGAATTATCTTGAGTAAAACCTCATTTCATATGGATTATCATGATACTAAACATTCTCCAATGAATTCAAGTGCTATGAAGGTGCACCCTTCATAATCGTTTTATTTTCATGTATAAGTTTGCCACATGGATCATACAACATGGATTCATTAAAAATAATAATTTATTACATGAATAGGTAATTTAGAATAAATAAATTTAAGTCCCCAATTAATAAGTAAATTAGCATAAAGGCGAATACCCTTGATAGAGAAATGGGTATGGTATTCACTACAAGATGATTTTGGAATAGAAAATTGTGGTGCAGTTTCAGGAGCATAACGACATCAAATATAAAATTTTAAAATGGATTTATGAGATAGAAAGGGTTATCTCATAATTTATACATTAAATGGGTAGTAATAGGATCATTAAATGGAATTTAGATTCATAATATAAAATAAATTCATGAATGGAAATGAGAAGAGATAAATCCATTACTGAATTTCGGCATGGTAACAAGTATACACGAGGGGGATTAATGAGAGATAAAGGAGTATATCATCATTAAAACATAATAAGGGTAGTATGTGGGAGGTGAAAATACATACCTCATCATTTTTAATTGGAAATAAAATGGTGTAACAATATAAGGAAACTTGGAAAAAATTGAGAAAGGGGCCCTTATAGAATTTCAGCACAGTAACAAGTGTACTTAAAGGATCATAGGGGGATTAATAAGAGTGAAAGGAAGATACCATAATTTATAAATAAAATGTAAATTAGTGGGATCATGGAACATCATAAAACAACATATAAAAATGAAATTTATGAAGCATAATATAAAATAGGTGCTTGAATGGAAAAGAGAGAAACCCCTTACAGAATTTCGGCATAGTAACAACTTAAAAATGGTCTAAATGGGAGGGGATAAATGACACCACATTTAAATAACATCAAATTGGAATTAGGAAATTTATTATAAAAGGATTAAAATATAACAAATTAAAATTAAAAAGAAAAAATTTCAAACATGGTTCTTGAATTGAAAGGAGAAGAGGAAGGTGAGAATCCCTTACTTGGATGTGTGATCCCAAAGGCTTGGGAGAGGATTATTGGGAGCTTTGGGTGACTTATTAGGACTCTAGGGAGTATATATAAGATTGTGGAATATATTTAAGGAGTTTTAGTGAAGATAAATGGGTGCTTGGGTGAGTTTATATAGGAAAGGTGGGGGAATTCTTTATTGTTTTGGTTTTGGACACTACACACTAAAATATTCAAAACCACAAACCATATCATGTTTTTTCCCATGGTTTCATGAAAATGGTAGTGATATAAATTATTTTATATGTCTAAGGTCTGATGATATTAAAATATTTCTCTTTCTTATATGGAGGCAAGTCACACTTTCAAGGAAATGATCTTAAAATATTAAAATATTTTATATGTCTTGGAGGATTCACTAAGGCTTTAAAAAATAAATAAAATAAACCTAAAATTACATAAATTTAAAGTAAAAACATATATTTGTCCAAATATACCTTTTATAGTATGTTATTACATCACTATTGGGTCATTATGATGTCATAAAACACATTATATATTTATAATGTATTTAATTTTTACAAAAAAATTCGACTCTCTTAGAAAATTATGAAAAATTCACAATTAGACAATTTAGACATCCTAATTAAAAAAATAATATTAATTTTATCTAAATAATTTTCTAAATATGTGAATTTTTAATTTTAAAACAAAAACTGATATTTATTGAAAATTGATGGGTTTTTGAAAAAAGTAGTTTTCAAACCTTAATAAAAGTTACTTTTGACTTCATAAAAATTATATGATCATTAATATTTAATAAATGTAATTTAATAATAAAATTTTATTAAAAAAATATTTTTTTTTAAAAATACATTAATTCATCAAAATATATTCCTTAATAGAATTCAAATATTAACCAAAAATACTATTTGTTTATTAGAAAATAATTTACCAAGTAACAATAATAGATTGAAATTATATTCATTATTCTATAAAAAAAATAATCATAATGTTAGGGTCTTGATATATATCCCTTTATTACATCAGAATACACCCTAAAAGTAAGGTGTGCGATGGTTATGATTTCTTGGGGCCGTTCGGTGAACATGATTTTGGGTGTGATCTTAATGAGATTGAACTTCTCCTGTAATCAGTTCTGCTCATGATTAAGTTGTTGGATCTCAGCTTGGGATTGGTATAGGGTAATGTCTATAAATTCTATCTCCCTCAGAAGCTTCAATAAATGGGCTTCATAGGGTACGATCCTACTAGTTGAGTCCATCATTTCCTTTTTCTGTTCCAAAAGGATTTATTAAAACCCTATATTTATACTAGTCATGTGATCAATATTCCACGACTATATTATCAATGGTAAGGATACTTAATGATAATTTAAATCTAATTGGATATAATAAAACAAAAGGAGTGAATGTATTTTCTATATCCATAAGAAATTTAAAAGAAATATAATTTATTCCTAAATGTTCAAGTCATTACAAACTTCCCCCCTTAATAAATTTCACCCTTGAAATTTACCTTTCACACATTATAATATATGAGGGTAACTCTACTTCATCACTTACTCTAGTTCCTACATTTCTTCTTCAAAATTTTGGTTTCTCCACAACACCTTGACAAGGGGAATCATCTTATTTCATAAAATGTTTTCTCTATGATCTAAGATCTTCAACAGATTATCCTCATAGGGGAGGCCATTATCCAATGGTACCACCTATATATTGAGTAAATGTGATGGGTTAGGTATGTACTTCTTCAAGAGTGATACATGGAATACATCATGTACTTGAGACAAGTTCAGTGGGAGTGCTAGTTTATATACAACTTCTCCAATGCAATCAAGGATCTCAAAAGGGACGATGTACCTTGGAATAAGATTTATCTTCTTCACAAATCTCATATGTCTCTTCCCTAGAGATATGCAGAGAAATACCATATCTCAAACATCAAACTCTAGGTCTCGTAGATGATTGTCAACATAGCTCTTTTTTAGACTTTGGGAAGATTTTATGTGCTGCTGGATGGTATTAACCTTCTCCACCATTTCTTAAACCATTTCTGGACCTATAAGTTTTCATTCCCCAACTTCATCCCAACATTTATGTGTTCTACACCTCTTCCCATAAATGGTTTCCTAAGGATCCATTTGGATACCTGATTGGAAACGGTTGTTGTAAGAGAAATTTGCAAAAGGAAGATGTTGGTCCCATCTACCTTTTAAGTACATTGAGAAAGCTCTCAACATGTACTCAAGTGTCTGGATAGTCTTCTAAGATTGTCTATCAGTTTGAGGGTGATAGGACATGATGAAGTTTAACTTATTATTCAGAGCATGTTGGAGACTCTTCCAAAAATTAGAGGCGAATCTTGTATCAAGATAGGAAAAAATCGATTGTGGTAATCCATGCATCCTTAACACTTTTATGATGTATATATATACTAGTTAATCCAGTGAGAAATTCTATCAAATTGGAATAAAGTGTGTAGTATTTACAAGAAAATCCACAACAACCCATATAGTATTTTTTCCTTTGGATGTATTTGAAAGTCTGGTGATAAAGTCCATGGTGATGTTTTCCCATTTCCATATTGGTATGGGTAATGGTTGCATCATCTCCTTAGACTTATTCCTCTCATTCTTCACTTGCTGGAACACCATGAAATTTGATCTATATTTAAAAATCTCATTATTCATGTTATCCCACCAATAGTGCTCCCAAATATCTTGATACATCTTCATGTTTCCTGGGTGAATGGAGGAATTCGAACTATGTGCATCATCTGAAATTTCTTTCTTTAACTCAGAATTTGATGTAACACATAGTCTTGACCCAAATATCAAAATTCCTTCTTCATTAACATTTAACCCCAAGGATTTACCTTTTCTGATAGTTTCCACTTTCTTTTGAATTCCCACATCATCTTTTTGAGAATTCTTTAACCTTTACAAAAGTAACGGTTGAGCAATCATTTGTGAAAGGATTGATGATGTTCCCTTCCTTATGATTACCATGTTCATCTTCACCAAATCTAAGAATATTGGATCCTTTTCAATTCTGATCAATAATAGAATTATTGGGTCCTTTCTACTTAGAGCATACACCACCTTGTTTCCTTTCCCAGGGTGGTAATGGATTGAGAAGTCATAATCCTTGATGATCTCCAACCATCTTCATTGGTGCATATTCATTTATTTCTATGTGAATATATATTTGAGACTTTTTTAACTTGTATATATTTCACACTTCTCCCTAAATAGATAATTCTACCATATTTTCAACAAAAAGATCACAACTTCCAACTCTAGATCATGAATGTGATAGTTTTTCTCATGAATTTTCAATTGTCTTGAGGCATAGGCAATGAATTTTTCATTTTGCCTAAAATTCCACAAAATGGATACTTATAATATTTTACAGAAGAACATTACCACAAACATATGATACAATACTCATAGAATTTTTCCCTACTGATTTAATATAATTTTAGGGGGAAAATCAATGTTCTTAGAAAACATAAAAGATATACTAATAGGACATGAATTGGAATACATTAAGACATAAACTAATTTTAATTATAGGTTACATGTAATTCATTAATCATTATCCATATTATCATAGGACTCTCTTTAATCCCTTGATCATGAATATTATTGATACTCATCATGCTACTCCACCCTTGCAACAGAGCATTGTCTTGGATAATGACCAACTTTTCCACATTTATGACATAAAACTATGTAATATTCCTTAGATGAAATTTTTTTCCATCCATAAAATTATCTATTTTTTCATGAAAATTGGATACTTTGTGCCCTATCTTTCCACACTTAAAACATATCCCAGAAACTTTGTGAAATTTCACTTGGTTCCTCTTTCCATACTTCTTGCACGAAAGAAATTGGGTCTTCTATCCCTTATCACATTTATCAGATGGACTTTCATGAGATGTCACCTTTATCTTCCTTAACTCCTTTAGGAATTCAAAAAGTACCAATTTTTAATTGTGATTTTTGATAGCTAGTTTCACATAATCACGATATATTCTTAATGAGATCCCATCTGATTGGGAATCTCTTTTTGGTAGTCATCATATTTCCCTTTTCATTGGTTGTTAACCCGATTCATCCTATTACTGACCATTGGATAAAATAAAAGTAAAATTATTTATGGGTATCTTAAACTATTAAACATGTATAGGGGAATCCAATGACATTAAAGGTATGACTTATAAATTACATTTATCTTCTTAACTTATGCATTTATATGCTTCTATCTAAGTTATCCATGATCTACTTCCTAACATGCATTCTTATGGGATTTTTATTCCCTTAATAATGGTTCATACTAAGATTATGAATTTACCTAATAATATCCCATGGGAGTGTCGAACGAAGAGTGAAGTAAGACCTGTTGTCATACACAAGTTCCCGTTCGAGTCTATCTCAAAGCAGTTTTTTCGAGTTTTACGCCTAGACACATTTGTGTCAGATCCACCTCTACTTCTTCATATCCAGACATAGAGATATTTTCTTAATACACCACTTACTCTATATTCACCAAAATTTATGGATTCTTTTATTATACTTAGTATTATCCATAAGGATTTCACTAAACTTTTATAATCCTTCCTTTCAACAGCCTGAAGGCATTTATTTTTTATTATGATAAACCCCTTTTAAGGGATGAAGGGGGGAACCCATAGAGTTTTCTAGTCCTAATCCCAGAAATAACTAATTTTTTTTTCTAATACCAACTATAAAAACCCTGGTCTTTTGTTCACATTTAAACATGATTTATTATATAAACTTTCACTTAATACAACTCAGAAGATCGAGAGTTCTAATGTCTTAAGAAATTAGGAAAATTACATAAAAACTTAAATATGAAATAAATTTTTTTATTGAAAACTTCTTTTACATGACCACAAAATTCCTTCATACTTAGCATTACATGGGATAACCAGAGGGCATACATAAGAAATGGATGAGATATAAAGCCTAGTAAGGGAATAAACATGGCATAACTTGAGGAAGAAAATACATGTTAGTGAATAGGTATATCAATAGAGAACAAAAGAAACATGAACATAAGAAAATGATATAGCATGATATTCATAACATGGAAACATGTCAACAACATACAACATGATATTAGCATGAGTGAAGGCTCATTGCACATGGATTAGTATAAGTAAACCCTCATTGAACATGAATTATCATGATTAGAACCTAATTGAACATTAATTAGCATGAGTAAACCCTCATTTCACATGGTGTATCATGATACTAAATATTACCCAATGCGTTAGAGAGCTATCAGGACGCACCCTTCATAATAATTTCATTTTCATGTATAAGTGTTCCACATAGATCATACAACATTGATTCATTAAACATAATAATTTATTCTACAAAAAAGGAATTTATAATAAATACATGTAAGTCCCAAATCAATAATTACATTAGAATAAAGGTGAATACCCTTGATAGATAAATGGGTATGATATTCACTATATGATGATTTTTTCATGGAAAATCATGGTGTAATTTTGGTAGTATAACGACATAAAATAGAAATTCATAAAATTGGTTGATGAGATAGAAAGGGGAATCTCATCATTTATACATTAAATGGATAGTAAGGGGATCATTAAATGTAATTTAGATGCATAATATAAAAGAAATTTATGAATTGAAATGAGAAGAGATAAATCCCTTACGGAATTTCAGCATGGTAACGAGTGTACACGAGAGGGATTAATGAGAGAGAAAGGGGTATCTCATCATTCAAACATAATAGGGCCAGTATGGGGTAGGTGAGAAAACATACCACATAATTTTTAATTAGAAATAAAATGGTGTAACAATATATGGAAACTTGTAAAAATTGAGAAAAGAAAGAACCCTTTCATAATTTCGACATAGTAACGAGTGTACTTAAAGGATCATAGGGGGATTAATGAGAGTGAAAGGAAGATATCATAATTTATAAATAAAATTTATAGTATGGAGATCATGGAACATAATAACCCAATATATGAAAATGGAATTTAATAAGTCTAATATAAAAGTTATGCTTGAATGGAAAAGAGAAGAGAGAAACCCCTTACAGAATTTTGGAATAGTAACGACTTAGGAAAGGGTCCAAATAGGGGAAGATAAGTGATAAATCATTGAAATAACATCAAATTAATAGTATGGAATTGATTATAAAAGGATAACTATATAACCAATTGTAATAAAATAGGAAAAATTCCAAACATAGTTCTTGAATTAAAAGGAGAAGAGGAAGGAGAGAATACCTTACATGGATGTGTTATCCCAAAGGATTGAGAGAGTATTATTGGGAGATTGGGAACCTTGGTAGGAATATAGGGACTATATATAAGATTTTTGGATGAGATTTAAGGAGCTTTAGTGAAGATGAATGGGTTCTTAGGTGGTTTTATACATGAAAAATGGGGGAATTCTTTATTATTTTGGTTTTGGACACTACACACTAAAATATTAAAAACCACAAACCATCCCATGGGTTTTTCCTATAGTTTCAAGAAAATTAGAGTGATATAAATTATTTTATAAGGATAAGGTCATAATATATTAAAATATTTCCATTTCTTATATGGAGGTGAGTTAGATTTCCAAGGAAATGATTTTAAAATCATAAAATATTTTATGTATTGGAGGATTCACTAAGGCTTTATAAAATAAATAAAATAAACTTAAAATAACGTTGTTTTAGAGGAAAAACATATATTTTTCCGAATATACCTTTTATAGTATTTTATTACATCACTATAGGGTTATTATGATGTCATAAAATACATTATATATTTATACGATATTTAATTCTTACCCAAAAATTCAACTATCTCAGAAAATTATGAAAAATTAACCATTGGATAATTTAGATTTTTGGATTTCAAAAATAATATTAATTTTATCTGAATAATTTTCTAAATATGTGAATTTTTACTTTTAAAATAAAAACTAACATTTATTGAAAATATATAGGTTTTGGAAAAAAATAGTTTTCAGACCTTAATAAAAGTTACTTTTGACTTCATAAAAATTAAATGATCATTAATATATAATAAATATAATTTAATAATAATATTTTATTGAAATAATATTTATTTAAAAAATACATTAATTCATTAAAATAGATTCCTTAATTGAATTTGAATATTAACCAAAAATACTATTTGTGCTTTAGAAAATCGTTTACAAAGTAACAATAATAGAATGAAAGTATATTCATTATTCTATAAAAAAATAATCATAATTCTCAGGTCTTGATACATATCTATTTATTACAAAATTATACACCCTAAGAGTAAGGTGTGCAATGGTGGGACTTTCTTGGGGTCATTCAGTGAACATGGTTTGGGCTGTGATCTCGATGAGCTTGAACTTCTCGTGTAAGCGGTTCCACTCTTGATTAAGTTGTTGGATCTCAGCTTAGGCTTGATCTAGCATAAATCCTAGAGAAGATATCTCCCTTATAAGCTTCTATAAATGGTCTTCATCGGGTACAGTCCTACTGGTTATGGCTATCACTTCCTTTGTCAGTGCCAAAAGGATTTGTTAAAGCCCTATATTTATACTAGTCACGTGATCACTATTCAACAACTATATTTTTAATGGTAAGGACACTTATCAGTCATTTAAATCCAATTGGATATAATAAATCAAAATGAGTGCATGTGTTTTCTATATCCACAAGACATTTAAAAGAAAGAGAATTTTATTCATAAATGTTCAGGTCATTATAATAATTCCTAAGTCTCATTGTTATTAAAAATAGATTGTTTCATATATCACTAGTACAAAATAAACATTTAACAATGATAGAATTTTCGTTTATCAGTGCTAGAAAAGCGCTGAATTTTGAAGCATGATTAAAATTCCTATGATTTTATAATCACTAGAAAATATCTGATTAAGGTTTACTTTATCAGTGCTAAAAAATGAATTGATAAAGGGGCATACTTCAGCATTCCATAACAGCACAATACAACATCAAAAATAGGGAATACTACAGTGTGCTATAACAACACACCAAAACACCATAAAAACACCATAAATTAACCAAATCAGGTAAAAATACTTAATTTAAATGAAATAATAATTAAAACACAAATAAAAGAAAAAAATAATATTATAGAGAAAAAGAATGCACCTGTATAAAAGAAAAAACCATCCCTACTTGAGAAAAAGAACACACCTATATAAAAAAACAATTCTTATTTTAGTAATAATATAAAGAAATAAAATAAATATAAAGTGTTAATTTTAAACAAAACATTGAGTCATACCTGGAGCACTATGCATCATATTGATTTATGGTTGATTCTTGAACATCACACCATTTCTTGTTCATCTTCAAGAATTATCTCTATGAAAATTAACTTAATAAGTATAAGATAGAAATTATAAGGAAATAAATTAAGTAATAGAACAAAAAATTATGAGAAAACAATCATGGCACATTTTCTTACTTTTGGCAATGTGATTCGCATTTTAAACTAACATGACACTTATTTATTGAAAGGACACACTTAAAGTCAAACTGGTGACACCGTGCATAAGATTGAGGTGAGGATAATTCCTAGAAATATCAAATGACTTATATATCATTTTGCTAAATCAAAAAAACAATCTGAATGTGTTCTCTTGATTTTGAGTATGCCACTTGTGTTTTTTACTAAGATGACATTTTAAATTGGAAACACACACATTGAGTCACACCAGTCACATAATTTGTCAGTTTGACATGATATTGATTCCTAAATGTTAAAAATGACTTATGAATCATTTTAATAAATCAAAAAAAAAACAATTTAGGTGCATTTTCTCAATTTTTAGTGAGTAACACTTTTTGAACTTAAATGATAATTTTAAACTAATAACTGACACTTTGAGTCATTTCTAAAACATAGTTTATCAGAGTGAGGTGTATCTAATTCCTATATGTTTTGAATTTCTTATGGATAATTTTCATAACTTATCAAAATAATAAAAATGTGTTTTCTTGGTTTTGAGTATGTTAGTTGTATTTTTTACTAAAATTAATGTCAATATTAAATAAAATGATGCTCTTGGAGTCATACTGGTCACACCGTGCATCATATTTACGTGAGGCTAATTCCTACATGTCCCAAATAAATTTTTTATAGTTTTCATAATCCAAACAATTATTCTAAATTTTGAGTACGTCAATTGTCTTTTTTACTAAAATTCCATTTTACACTGGAAACATGCACTTTGAGTCATACTACTCACATTGTGCATCAGTTTGAGGTTATAATGATTCATTCACATCAAAAATGACTTTTGAATAATTTTACTAAACTATCAAGACAATCTGAGTGTGTTTTCTTGGTTTCTAATGAGTGACACTTTTTGAACTTAAATAACAATTTTAAAAATAAAACATATACTTTGAGTCATGTAGGGAACATATTGTAACATATTGAGGTGTGTATGATTACTATACATAAAAAATGAATTATACATCATTTTCATAAAGTATTAAAACAATTCGAATGTGTTATACTACTTTTGAGAACGTCAGTTGTATTTTTTAATAAAATTAATGTCAATTTTAAATAAAAATATGTTCTTGGAGTCATAACAGTCACAATTTGTATTGGATTGAGGTTTTATTGATTTATACATATACCAAATAAATTTTGGATCATTTTATTAAAATATAAAAACAATCCAAATATGTTTTTTTTTGTTTTGAGTAAGTCACTTGTGTTTTTTACTAAAATATCATTCTAAACTGGAAACACATACTTTGATTCATACTAGTGACATCATGTGTTGTCTTGATGTGATATTGATTCCTACTTTTCAAAATGACTTATGAGTCTTTTACCAAAATTAATGAGACAATTTGATCACATCTTCTTGGGTTTCTGTGAGTGATACTTTTTGAATTTAAATGTTAATTTTAAACTGATAATGAAAACTTTGAGTCATGTTGGGAACATCTTGTATCAGATTGAGGTTCATCTAATTCATACAAATAAAAAATGAATTATGATTCATTTTTATAAACTATTAAAATAATCCTAATTCGTTTTCTCAATTTTGAGTATATCACTTATGTTTTTTTACTAAAATGTCATTTTAAACTTGAAACACACACTTTGATTCATACCAATCACATCATGTGTCAGTTTTACATGATATGAATTCCTACACATCAAAAATAAATTATGAATCATTATAATGAATTATAAAGATAATATGAGCATGGTTTATCAGTGTTTAGTGAGTGACACATTTTGAACTTAAATGATAATTTTAAACAGATAACGGACTCTTTGAGTCATTTCAGACACATTATATATCAGATTGAGGTGTGGATGATTACTACACATCAAAAATGACTTAGGTATTATTTTAATAAATTATAAAAACAATGTGAATTATTTTTTTCCGCATTGAGTATGGACGTTTTATTTTTTACTAAAATTAATGTAAATTTAAATAAAAACACTCACCTGGATTCATGGTGGTCACACTATGCATTGGATTAAGGTGAGGCTAATTCCTAAATGTTTCAAATGACTTATGTATCATTTTACTAAAGTATCAAAAAAATATGAATGCGTTTTTTTGGTTTTGAGTACGTCACTTTTATTTTTTACTAAAATGTCATATTAAACTAGAAACATACTCTTTGATTCATACCAATCATATTGTGTGTTAGATTGAAGTGATATTTATTCAAACATTTCAAAAATGACTTATGAATCATTTTACTAAATTATTAAGACAAAATGAGTGTGTTTTCTCAGTTTTTAGTGAGTGACACTTTTTGAATTTAAATGTCAATTTTAAACCGATAACAGACACTTTGAGTCATGTTGGGAACATCATGTATCGTATTGAGGTGAGGATGAATTATACATATCACAAATGGCGTATGGACCATTTTAACAAAGTATCAAAATAATCTAAATGTGTTTTCTCAACTTTGAGTTTGTCAGTTGTCTTTTTCGCTAAAATTAATGTTAATTTTAAATAAAAAGGCACACTTGGAGTCATAACAGTCACCGTGTGTTTGATTGTGGTGAAACTAATTCATACACATCCCAAATAACTTAATTTTAATTGTACTAAAGTATCAAAACAATATGAATGTGTTTTATTGGTTTTTAGTACATCACTTGGGTTTTTTTTACTAAAATGTTATTTTAAACTTAAAACACATACTTTGAGTCATACCAATCAAATTTTATGTCGGTTTGAAATGAGTGTTATTTATACACATCAAAATGACTTATTAATCATTTTCCTAAATTGTCAATACAATCCAAGTTTATTTTCTTGGTTTTCAGTGAGTGAATTTTTTTGAACTAAAATGTCAATTTTAAACTCATAATGAACACTTTGAGTCATGTTTGACACATCATGTATCAGATTAATGTGTGGTTGATTCTTAAACATAAAAAATGACTTTTGGATTGTTGTACTAAAGTATCAAAATAATCATAATCTGTTTGATTGGTTTTGAGTATGAGATGTGGGCTTTGAACTAAAATTTAAATGATAAATTAAAAACATACAATCCCAGTCATAACGATCACTCCATGCATTAGATTGAGGTGTAGATGATTGATTTTGTGATGTGTGTTTTTCTTTAAACCATCTAAACCAAGACCAAAAAGAAATAAATTTCTATTTGGATGGAATAAGTAACCTTATGCTACCTGAAATGCCTCATTTAAAAGAACCATGTTCTCTATTTTCTATTTTGTTGTAGAAGATTGAAGGAAAAATATGACTTCCCAAAAGACCTTTGAAAAAAAAGTGAATAGATAAAAATGATAAAGACATTAACTTAAAAATATTTGATAAAACGGTAAAAAATTAACTAAATAAGTAGTATGAATTCATCTTTTCATTATAATTTTATACATTATTGACCAATTTCCTTGTTATTGTTATCTTAGTTGTAGCCTTGAAGTCTAATCTCTCCTGAGCATGAGCATCTTTGAATAAACCACTCCAACTCGAGAAAAATAATCTACCTATATAATAAAACAATTCTCATGTTATTAATACTATAAAGAAATTAATTAAACATAAATATGAGATAATACATTAATAAAATTTCAATTTTAAACTAAAACCACACAATTTGAGTCATACCAAGTACACTATATATTGCTTTGTGGTATGGTTGATTCCAACATGTCTTTTTATCCTAAAATACATTGAAAACTCTAGTTAATCGAACAATATTATAGTTTGATAACCCAAAATAATGAATTCATTGGTGAATAAAAATAAAATTGCATCATTATGAGTGAATCATCCTTGTTGATTGTATGATCATAGTACAAGAGTGAATATTCATTATTGATGAAGTCATTTATTCCTAGAAAACATTAAAAATTACTGTATACCTACTAGAATTAATTTATTAAATTAAAATAAATATTTACATATGAGTTTTTATGGAATATAATAAAATCTACCCCTTTCACCATCATAGCGAGTACAAACTACATGATAAACCATTTACCATATTTGATGGAAAAAACATCAGTGTGACCCATTATGTATTTTCAAAATACATTAAAAGACATTATAAATTATTTACCCTTATTTGATAGTATTAAAAATCAGTATAGCCCTTCATATAATCTAAATGGATCTAAAATATAGTGAATCCATTAAGTATTCCTATATTGTGATATATATTAGTATATCATTTTCAATATTTTTGGTGATGATAAACTCTAACAAAACATAATAATTATTTTTTCATCAAAATGAAATATCCCTATTCTCATGTATATTTTATTGAGCGTGATGATGAGTTTTTTTATTAATTATATTTTTAACATAGATCACTTTAAATAATGAATGTACACATGTATAATTAATGTTACTTGTATGGATTACACAAATATTTTTGATATTATATCATGCATCTAATTTATGATTTAATAACAAAAATAATTCCACCACACACCAAAGTGGAACCAACTTATTTTTATTTTATAAAAAATCATGATTCAGTTGATTAAATTTTGTATTTATATATACTTTTAGAGGTTTTTGATTAAGCTAATAGATTATTTTTCAAAGGGGTATTCATTTCAATTTTCAGTTCTTCACGATTTCACTTGAAGTGAGTTTTTTATTTTTAGAGATTTCTTCAAAAATAGGTTTCTTTTCATTTGATGTCATGTTTCCTTTGACACCATCCATCTTCTATGACCATGATCTATCGATTTTTTTTCTCCTACAATAGTTTTCTCATAAATTTTTTGGATTAAGTGGTTGATTACACAAATATTTACAATGTAGATAATCCATGGGAAACTGAATCTATTTTTTTGATTAGTTTGATCTTGGTGAGGGGTTTCTTTCACACTTTAGAAATATATGATAGTACTTGGAATTTTATAATAGAAATTATATCCTATGATACTCAATTTGAAAAAATAAGTGGTGTTTTTTTGTTTCTAAAAAAAACCATTCACTAAAATTCATATATAAAATCACCTAAACAAGTGGAGAAAAACATTTATTTCAATAAGAAACTAGAAATCCTTTCAAAATGGATCTTATTTTAAGTGACAAGTGTTTTTCTCATTTTTTAAAATTTTTTCCAAAAAAAACCTTGGTATGATCCCTATTCTACTCAATTTCCAAAAAAGTTTATTGTTTGCAAGCTAGTGGTTTGTCTCCTCTACGACCCCAGTCTTGGACTCTAACTTTTCTTCTACCTCCACCCCCGCATCCGCCCCCACCTTCAGCCCCACTTTCTCCTCCGCCTCCTTCTACACCTCTTCCTCCGCCATTTCCCAATAATTTTATTATTTGTAGACCAGATCTTCTAAACAAATTGATTTCATCCATTATTATTTTTATTTAGAAACAAATCAAAAATAATATATAAGCATCATGACACTAATGTTTCACACCCCAAATATATATATAATTTCATAGATCATACTAAATCAAAAATATAGTAGGTAATCACCTAAAGTTTTTGTTGGAAAACATTCTAATAGCATGTACACTTCCTACTCATCTCTAAATAAATTTACTAATTATTTTGAGTATAAGGGTTTCTAGAAATCTTGGTAGTATTGATAAAATACAGACAGAAAATTAAGAAATATTTTTAATAAAATTTTAATTACCTTTTTAAATTAAATGTTTAGGGATGCTAGTATTTTCATCGTTTATGATCTCTCTCACTTGTTTGAAAACATAATATCCACAATCAGTTCCATTATCTTACTTTAGAAACTATAGAAACATTGAACAAAATAAGTATATTGTTTTCAAATATGTTTTGATAGTTAAATATTTCTATATATACATCATCCATTTCTATTTTTAGTAATTCATGTGTTTTTTATATTCATACACTGACTTCAACCATGATTTATCCTATATTTAGATACTTCTATATCATAACAAAATTCTTGTTAAAACATAGACTGAAACATATAATTTAAATTTTATCTATAAAATTTTGATTTTAGTGTATTAAAAATTCATAATACACATCATGTGTGGTTAGTTTATTAGATATACATTAATTTGATCCAAAAAATAAATATTTGGGGTATCCAAATTAGTTGCAATCAACATCCAGTGCTGCCTATAAAAACAACTAAGTAATGAAAAAAATAAAAATATATTTTATTTTATTATATTATAGAGTTTTACTTCTTAATTTTAGGCATAAGAAAGAGTCTTTTACCTTTTTTTTCTCAAAAACATTAAGTAGGTCATTTTATTTCTTCTCAATTTATTTCTTATCAAAATTAATTTTTTCTGTAGAAATGATACAGGGATTAATGAATCAAAACCATGATTCGCATGATTTTACCTTTATATAGTAGTAATATAAACACCTATAGAAAATATGAATTGTTATTAACTTTAATAAACATATTAGCTCACTATTTGGACAAAATTATTATGAAAATGTACCTTATGTATTTATTCACAACTGAGGATCCCAACCATTCATGCTTGAGAATATCATTTATACTCTCAATACTAATTTTATCTATCCTGAAAGCTCCATATATTTCTTTTTCATATGTAATATAAGAAATATTTTCATCGTTAAATGTGGTATCTTCATAAAGTTGTAATGATAGTAAATGTTTCTCTGGAACTGGTGGGGAGAGGGTACTCCTAGAATGTTTTGATTTCTTGGTCAGTTCACTAGATTGTCTTGATCCAACCTTTTGTTTCCCCTTCACTTTATCCATATGTAATATCATACCTCACTTCAGAAATTTTTTCATCAACTATTACAGGTTTTTCATATGAAAAAATTTGTTAAATATGTTCCTCATGCATCTTTATAAGATTATATGACCATGCTATGAAAGATCCAATATCATCATTGACCGTTGTAATATCTGGATCATCAAGTGAAACATGCAACTCAGTAGTTAGATCCACTCTCATTTGATCTTTTTGGAGGTATTAATGTTGTATCTTATCTTCTGGGATATTATACACCATACCCCTTACAACAATGCGGTGCATGGCTATTCATAGATACAAATCACATACAACTATAACCTATAGAATTTTAGTAATATAAAGTTATCAAAAGTTATTTTATTCACATTTAGGAGAAAGATTAATGTCAAAATTGATTACCTCGGGTAAGTTATATAGTTTAGTGGAATGGATATTCTCAAATCTAGTAGTTTAATTTTGTTTATATATGGATCTTTTTTCAATCACCTATTCAATTTGATCCTTTCTCATACATTAGTCGGCCAAACTAGACTAGAAAATAATATCTTGCAGTGAGTCTATTTGTGTCTGTAATCATTCCACCATATTATATATATATCTTAATGTAGTTTTATATTATCCAAATATTTTCTAGGAGACACTCCAAAACCAAATCCTCTAACATGACCATATTGTTTTAGATGTTTATAAGCTACTCTATCCAACGTTAAAACTTTTTTTAATACAAATGGCAGAGACCAAAAAGTTCAAAGAGATAGAAAATAATGGCGGCCTAGCGCATTGACCTTGACTATCCCAACACACTCAGGGAGAAGGTAACCAAGGGAAGTAAAGATGGTATAATAACTTTCTAGGGTTTTACAAGAGGCCAAGAAGTCATCCACCTTATTTCTCTCCCGTTATGTGTGTGACATCACCATGTGGTTGCTGAGCAGGCCTTTGTATTTGCAGACAAGGCAGGAGATCTTCTAAGGGGTGATGATATCATTTCAGATGTACTTATAGATAGTAATTGATTTATTATACACATTATTCATAGGAATACCATGATAGTTACAAATCACAAGTCATGTGAGCATGGATGAAGCTTCATCCATGTGGGAGTCCCCCTTCCCATAAAAAAAACTGAAGGCTAGTGAAACTAAACCTATATTGTCATGAATCACACCTACACCACACATAACACTATTCCTGTATGATCCATTGAAATTATGTTTTATCCCCCTTGAAGGGGGGGGGGGTCGATCTAACCAAATTACCATACCACATGAGACTTCAGTTCATCTGGTTGGATCTTCGGTTCAGGATGAGGGCTCAAATGGAAGGAGAACGTTCTCATTTCATAATGAAAATTCCAATGTCAACCACCATGCCCCTTTAACAGACCACCATGTCCATCTTAGGTCTTGAAAAACCCTCATGACATACCTTATTGCGAGTGTTCCATATGTTCCAGTATCCAACTACAAAAATTAGTGCACCTCACATCCGATTCTTATGTCTAAACTATATAAAAAATACAAACATAAATTGATATTTTTATGTAATACTGCTATAAATCACAACTAATTACTATTATTTCATACTTAGATATATTTCCCATACTTCTTTTATGTTTTCAGCAACTATTTTACCCTATTTATTTACACGAGACTCCTTCCATAGCACATGACGTGGGATGTAAGTAGCTTCAGATTTTAATTCATCAAAATGCATATAAACAAAGGAATATATATTGTTTAATATCACATAAAACATTTATTATATATATAAAATATATAACAATTTCTTCTTTAGTGAAGTTTTCCCCATCCTTGCTTTACGATAGGAATACATTGGTTTTGATGCACATTCTTTATTTTTAGAAATCTTTTACTATTTCATAAATTAATAATTTTGAATAAAATTTGATAAAATAAATAATTTTATATAATATATTATCGACTAAAATGCACCTAAAATGATTTATCATCATGAATATTGATGAAATTAGTCTAGGTTTCCCACTTTGTAATGTGGGCATAACTAACTCGTGGGTTGGGATTTACTTTCCCCTCAGTATCCCTAAGATGTAACTTGTTAATAAGAGTTTGGAAGCCTCTATTGGATTTTCCAGTAGCCCTGAAGAAAAATTTATTACAAAAATATTCTAAAATAAAGAAAATATTCAAAGAATAATGAAAATTAAATAAATATTTCATTATATATTTTTTTCTGTAAAATAGAGAAAGTATATCACAACATTATGGTTATATCTTTCCAAAGGGTTTCTTTCAATATAGGTTAGACATGGTGCCGTAAATCAATATCAATCAATACATTCATCATCATTTTGACCCCAACATAACTAATTAACATTGACTTATTTTGTTCAACAGGTTAGTCGCGTTGATTCTAACCACCCTAAAATTTTATACCCTAACTTATTTCCTTGATAATTTTATTTAAAACTGTGAAACTACGTCATTGTTGTTTTTTCATTAACATGTTGTTGATCCCTTAATAATTCTATAGTTTCAGCATCAATAGTATATTCTTCCTCAGGATTGGTAACATCATCATGTGTAGAATAAACTGTCTACATGAGTAGTCAAACATTTAATTTTTCATGAATAACAATAATGTAAACATGTGAAAAGGATTTGAGAAGGGAGTATGCATGCTCTATTTAAAACTTGATGAACTCTTTAATTCCATCTTCATACTATTTTTTCAAATGATTAGTGTTCATATATTAATAAGGAAATGGGTAATTGAATTTAATAAAATAATTACTCCACTATGGTAGGTGTTATCCTCTGAATTCATCCAAAGGTGAAAGTTATATAAAATTTTCATACTCATCAGCTTAATCTTCTGAACAGTTATTATTGATTTTTTTTACTTGGGACTCATCCTTTATCTCTTATGGACATGTACCCTGTTGCTTAAACAATGAGGAGTAGTAATCCCATACTAGGTACCGATGATCATTTTGGATGACTACTGATCAGAGTAGTTTAAGCAATATAGAAGATATGGGGGTTGAGTCTCAGGAAACAAAATGGAATAATAACTATTCAAGAGATGAATGTAGTGAGGATGAGAGTTGTCTCCTATTTTTTTTTAAATTACCACATCTTAATTTAAAATATCAAATCTCATCTCGAAATGTTAAATTGTCCCTAACACTAACATGAGAACAACAACTCATACCCATTGAGCTACACTGACTCAAATATATGTTACTAGTCCTTTTACCTCACCTGTATCTCAAATATAAGAGCTCTATAACCACATTACATGTACCATGAGATTCGACCTCAGACCCCTAGCATCCAAGACTATGCCTCATGGATAACCATAACATGTATGTATTGCATCCAAATCATGAAATGGGTACAACATATCAATTTTTATTAGGAAGTGAATTTTAAATATGGGTAAATCTTAACATAATTGGTTCCCTTATAAAAAAACCACACAATGGGTGCCACAATACATTAGTCAAAACTAACTTCTAAAAAACCATAAATAAGAAAAACAACAACAAAAATGTCATATAATCCTCACCCTATACCTCAATTAATTACTTATATTTCTATAGTAACTCACATTCTAACATACCATACTTATCCCTCACATAACACCCATCGTATTCTAATATACGATATAAACTATTTTTTATCACACACATGTATTTCTTGTAGAAAAATATTGAAATCATACATTGATAAGTATATTAAAAATAATTTCAAATAGTATCAAGTGATTATTCAAAGAAAATATTATAAGGTAAGATTTTTCAAAATTTAACAAAAATATTAGTTACATATTACGTTTAATACAATAATTTTCAAAAAAATTACTCTAGAGAATAAATTATTAGACAAGTAAAAATACTAGTTAAACAATTAGTAAAAAACATATACAAAGATAAAAATGAAGACTTACTAAATAAAAGTCATATAATTTTTCTATTTCCTAAAATTATAATTTCTAGATAATAATCATGTTACATTTTAAATAATTCATATAGTTACCTCAGTAAAAAATATATTTATAAATGTGTATTGGTTAATTTTACAATATAGAGATTATTAAAACCATATTTATATATGATTACAGTAAAATAATGGAGTTATTTAATTAGTATTGACTTATTTAAATCATGAATATGATATTTCAATGGTTAATAAGCAATAAATTCTCTATTTTCAAAAAATACTCTAAAAGAAATACATTATAAACTCTTTCATATCCTACATGATCTAAATATTGTAAAATTAATATAGATAAACTTATACTTAAAGGGAATCATGAATTAATTTATATATTTAATGAGAAACTATTTATTAAAAATAATTAGAACAAAAAACTAAATAAAAATTTGTTTCAAAATCAAAATAAAACCCAAAACTTATTATTTTCTAAAAATATGTTTATCCCATATATACTATAAACCCACTTGTATTAAAAAAATAAGCTAAATGAAATTTTAATTATGGATTATAACATATTAAATTTTGAAAATATAATTTCCTAAACATGAGTGTTAATGTTTTATCACTTTAATAAAAAACAAAAATATTTTTAAAAATTCCATAATATAAAATAATAGAAGGTGATAATAAATATTGTCTGAACTAGGTTTTTTTTAAAAAAATTACATTAAATTGAAATGAATATAATATTAACATAGGTATATAAATAAATATACCTATAAATTTAGCATTATTTTTAAAAAGGAACAAGTAAAATACATGATGGCCTATAATAGTGTAGTTTGAGGGAATTAGGACTCTTGTATCACTAACAGACATCACAGAGAGACCTAAAGCCATGGAAAATATACATGGAGACCATGTTCCTTCCAATAAAAGATATCATGTTTGAATCCATATTTGTTTCCATTATATTTTTGGGGAAACTCAAATGATTATAATAAATACATTGAACTACATATTAAGTAGGTAATTGGGCAATTGGTTGTAGTTTGCGATAATAACATGTTGAAAAAAATAAAGATTCGTTTGCATCAATTGATGGGATGATTCACATAATAATATTCTGAACCAAACATCATTTACTTAATCTATAACAGAATATCTTGCTCCATGGGAAGCCACAATGACTATAATGATGGAAAGAATAAGTCCCCAAAACTATATGTGAATCACACAACCCATTTCCATTTTTTCATCACTAAAAAATCCACTATTGTCCAATTTGATATCTATGATATGTAGTGACCATGTATCATAAGGGGAATAATCATAGGGAATGTTCGGTGAAGCTATGTAGACAACAATGATGGTGACAACGATATCACTGACAATGGAAAGAGTCATTAGTGAAGGTGGCGATATGAATGGAAACAATGAGAAAGAATGAGAGAGACCAATCATGACTACAGTTATAAGAGAAGAGAAATAGGGTTCTTTATGGTTGAGAACATTGTAATAATGAAAACTGCGGAACCCAAACAAGCTATCAACGAGAGAGGAGGAATAGAAAATAACATACCTTGGATTCTAGCCATGATTCTTCCAATAGAACATATAAGAGCGCCAACAACAGGGGAGTTCCATGAGAGCTTGGGAATTGATACTGAATCAGTCATGTTTAGGAATCTTTTAAATACTCTAGGGACACTTTTATCAGTGCTTCAAAAAAACACTGATAAAGATACCTTTTATCAGTGCTAAATTAATAAGCATTGATAAATGGCATCTTTATTAGCACTAAAGAAGTGATAATAGAAAACATATATATATATATGATAAATATATATAAATATAAATATAGTAAATATATTAATTATTTAAATATATTTATTATAATTTTATAATTATTTAAATATATAAATACTTATAAAAAAATATGTATATTTATATGTATATAATTATATATATAATAAATATAAATATAAATATAGTAAATATATTCATTATTTAAAAAAATTTATTATAGTTTTAGAATTATTTAAATATATATAATTAATTATTTATAATTATATAAATACTTTAAAAAAAATAATATTTATTTATTTATAATTATAAATATATAAATGTATAAATTTTGAAAATATAAATTTATAAATATATATATTTATAAATATATTTTAAAACTTATTAATGAATATATAATCTTAATTGCATACATATTAAAAATGAGTGAAATTTAATATAATTAAAAATAGGTACACTTTAAAAATATTGAAGAAATGGATAAGTTTTATTAATTAAATATAAATTATTAAAAAATATGGATATATATTGAAGTAAAGATGAAAACATATTGAGAATACAAAAACATAGTAAATAAACATATATAAATAAATAATAGAAAATGATTAAATTCAAAAAAAATATTGAAAATGAATAAATAATACCTAAATGTAATAATATTGAATATAAATAAATAAAATTTATCGATTAAAAAAATATTATATATAATATATCATTTTATTGTAGAATTATAAAATGAATACAAAAATTTGAATAAATTACATAAATATTATATGTACATGTTTTTATATAAGATTTCGTTAATTGCATAAATATTCATGTGTGTGAACTATATTTAAAAATGCCTTAATTATGTATGTATGTGAAATAAATATAACCCACATTTGATATATGTTAAATTGATAAATCAAACACCATTCAATTATGTCTATTACGCGATGTAATTAGTCAGTATTTTTAATTAATATTAACTGTTAATTATTAACAATTTTCCCTAAATATATGACTTATTTAACATAAGCATAAAATTTCGTATTATATAAATCATATTTTCTGAAATATTATATATATATATATATAGAAATATATATGAATATATTTTTATATTAAATGTATTAATGAATAAAAACAATTAGAAATGAAAAAGTCATTAAGAATTTTTTAAGTATTAAATTTTATTCATTTTTAATATATTTATATTTAATATATATTATTTATTACTATTTATAATTAATTAATATATATATATATATAGATTAAAATTATTCATTTTTATTAATAATTATTTCATTAATAATTTTTTTAATAATTTTATAATTTTATAATTTTGTAATTTTTTTGTTTAATTATTATAATTTATTCATTTAATTTTTTTTGTTTAATTGTAAAAATTTATTAATTTTATATATCAATATATAATAAATACTATTTATTAATATTTATAATATATATATATATTATTTATTCATTTTTATCAATAATTATTTAATTAATAAAATGTCACTACTACAAAAATTGGCTTCTGCGCCTCTGGGTACGGGCGACCGCCATTGGCGGTCGCTATTGAAAGTATTAGCGACTGCCAAAGGCGGTCGCTAATACGGAAATAAATGGGCGGGATTTTTCCCGCCCCATCGTTGCTCTCTTCCTCAAAATCACTATTGCCGCCGTGGTACCCTGTCGTCGCGCCCCGCCATCGCGGCCCGCCGTCGCGCCCCGCCGTCGCGCTACCTTCCTCGGTCACCACCATCCAGTCACCCCTCCCTCACATGCCATCGCCCTACCACCCTCCGGCCACCCCTCCTTCACATGCCGTCACACCCACCCCTCCCTCCGCCACCGTAGATCCGCCATGGCCGACCACCCGAGGTCTCTGGTTCCGCCTCGTGCCCCCGCGTGTCCGGTGTCGCACCCACACTATCCCGCGGACATGAAACCTGATTTTTTTAAAAGGACCTTTAGCGGCCGCCATTGGCGGTCGCTATTGGTGTTTATTCTAGTAGTGTGTTTAATATTTTTCTTAATTTACTCATTTTTAATTTTTATTAGTTTAATTATTTCATTTTACATATTTATATATTATATATATTGTTTATTAATATTTATAATTATTATATATGTATATTAAATTTATTCATTTTTATCAATAATTATTTTATTAATAAAATTGATTTTTTTTTAATTTGCTCATTTTTAATTTTTAATTTTTTAATTATTTCATTTTATTTGAGACCTTTATCTGTACTTTTTTAGTACAGATAAAGGATACCCTTTATCAGTGCTAAAAATAAAGTGTTGATAAAGGGTACCTTTTATCAGTGCTAAAAATAAAACACTAATAAAGAGTACCATTTATCAGCTCTACAAAAAAGTGCTGATAAAGGTTACCCTTTATCAATGCTAAAAAAAGCCCTGATAAATAGTACATTTTTGTCATCATTTTTTTAGCACTGATAAAATGTACCATTTATCAACGCTTTCTTTAACTCTTATAAAATTCCCCTTTATCAGCGCTTTTTACTAGTGCTGATAAAGATCAACACTATCAAAGGTTTGTTTTGTAGTAGTGTATTTTAATCACTAAATATTTTATTGGTAGAGTTTTATTATATGGTCACACAATTATGTGGTAGAAAATACATAAAGATGTAAGGAGTTTAATAAAACCTCTAAAAATGAAACAAACATAAGGATGGTTTTATAGTATATCATATGTGATATTTTATACAAGTTCTTGTGTATAGTTTAATAGGTATTCTTAAATAATTTTATGGATATAAAATGTATCATGTTATACAAAAGGCAATCTCAACTTTATCATTATTTCATGTTGTCTATATATATATATATATATATATATTTATAGATATATATATTTCATGAATAAAAATGATAATTGAGTGCTCAAAGTATGACATTGAGTTATCCATAATTGAGGTTTTTTGTGGGTTATTATAGGTTGTGATTAAATGTTAAGGTTAGCATGAGTAAGATTCTTGTATTGAGATACAAAATATGATCATGAGGCACAAAATGAGTTTTTTTTGCGATGGATGATCCGCTAAGTATATACCCCATAGATTTCCATAAACTATGTTATTGGTATACTAGGGGTTTATAATTTATATTTGGAGTCCCCACTACCCAAGGTTATCAATATACCCAACATGAGAACCTTTATACTTTTATACCTTTCTTACACAATCCTTGAGGCTTAGCTAATCAGTGGATGGTTGGGTATGTTTTTTATCATGTCATCAGTTGGAGCTCTACCAAGATGGGGTTTGTTCACTCGTATGATGAGTATGGCATCTGGGCGCTTGATTGAGATAGAATGAGAAAGTTTATTTAAATACCTAGATAATACATATGATGTTTTTATTTGTTGGGTGAGGGGATTTTGATGTTCACATCCATAAAGATGAATGAAATATAATGTATTCATCGACCCATTTATTTTGTACTCAAAGAATCAAGAATATATGAGTGGATATATAGAATTAAAATACTAAGTGTCCTATAGTTACTCCATGTCTTGAAAAAATGGGTCATATGAAAATTTATTCTTACGTATGATGCAACAGGTGGACAGATGTATATCGATACATTTTCTTAATGGAGATCATGCTAGTTCATTTTATATATTGAGTATCAATGATGCTTTTATAGATGAAACTCTTTTATAAAATTTATAAATTTGGTAATTTATATATTTTTTAATTCTACTTAGGACCTTGGGGTTACACTTTATGGTTAATGGATTGGTTAATGGGTTTTACCCATAGAGTCACTCTAAAATTGTTTTAGAGTTTATCTAAATGGGGGTTATTATAGGTATTTACAATGTATTTCATATAATGTGATACACAGTGAATTTAATGATAGATTTATGAAGGTATTTTTTAATATATCTAAAAGAAGTTTTGGATATGATTTCATAAGTTATTTTATATGATATGGTTAAATGTGAAATGAAACTAAGTCTTTGAGGCTTTAGAACAAACATAATACTGAAGGAGATATTCCCTAAATACCATGAATATTTGATGTGCATTGGTACATATCGCATTGCATGATATGTTTATGTCATAGAGTATGAAATGTATGAAAACTAAGGCATATTCTTTTAATATTTTTAGGTATATCATAAATAATGTTATGCGATAACATGCCACTACCTTGGAATGGTAGTTTAATGTTAATGGTTTGAAATTCAATTCTTCCATGTGGGATATAATTATGCATGTTTTATAAGTTATAACACATGGGAGATTCAAGAGTAAATTCATAAGATGAATATATATTTGACTATTTCATTAAATCATATTTTATACAACATATAAGTCAATGTATGAATGCTTATGGAGTGTCCCTAAGACTTATATAAATAGGAAAACACCATCGAGATGGTGCATTTTGAGCTTGACTGTCTCTTTACAATTATCCCTACCTGAATATCTCATCTTCATCCTCCTTTTCACTATGTGATATTAGCATATCGGGGATAGAAGGATATTCCTACCTATGTGTTGGGAAATTCACTTGAACCCATGGATACACCATAGAGGAGGGATTCTTCGAGCCACCTCTGGGGGATCTTCATCAAGTTCATGATTTAAAAATGAAGCAATAGTCATCAATGATTTAAGGTATGTATGTAGTTTCTTCATTTTATTTATACATTTTTATAAATCTTGTTAGATATTGGGTACTAGTGTTTCTAATCACTTTAATTATGTTGTAAAAGTGTTTTTTGATCTTAATAACCCCATCATTTTAGATTTTCAAGTCTCAAGTTATTCATAGAATCATCAAGGTCATCAATGTGAGTTTTCTTGTGAGAAAAAGGGACACTTTCATCAAAATTACATGAATTAACTATTTGATTATCCTTGTTTTTTTATTAAAAGCTCTATAAGTTTTAGAATTAGTATAATTACCAAGAAATATTTATTCATTAATACATCGATCAAATTTATCAATATTTTCCTTATAGTTCAATATATCAACTTTTCATATAAAAACTTTAAAGTATCCAAATAATGTCTTATTAGAACTATTTTATGAAATAAAAATCTATGTTAATAGTTTCAACCCAAAAATGAGTAGGAAAACTATATTCACATAACATTATTTTAGCTATTTCTTACTAATTACTACTTATCCTTTCAATAAATCTATTATTTTGAGGTGTTCTAGGATCATAGAATTTATGTTTAATTCCATGATTTGAACAAAATGAATTTAATTTATTACTTTAAAATTACTTTATATGGTCACTTATCAAGGAAGTAATTTTGGAAACTTTTTTATTTTAAACCAGTTCTAAAAAACTCATGAAGAAAAAACATGTTTCAATTTTAAGCCTCCAAAAGTAAACCCATGTAAATCTAAAAAAAATCATCAACTAAAATAAAAAATATATATTTTACACCAAGTCATGTTGTTTTAAATGGTCCAAACAAACCCATTTGGATAAGTTATAGAGGTTTAGAAGTAGAATACTGATCGATTTATTTAAATGGATATCCATGTTTCTTTCACATTTTAAATCACCACATAGCCTCTTTTCATAAAATTTTTGGTTTGAAAATCACAAATAAAATTCTTCTTAAAAAAATTCATCAAAGAATAAACATTACAACGTCAAAGTATTATATTACAAATCCAAGATTTATTAGTTTAAGCATTAAAATATTTTATAATTTGTCTATTTAAAGATTCAATATCTAAAGTATAAACATTCTTAGTTTTTGGTGATTTAAAATTAAGTAATATGTTCTTAAAAATAGAACACACATTATTTAAAAAGTCAACTGAATAAAAATAATCATAAAATTGAGAAATACTTATCAGGTTGTTATTTAATCCTTGGACATAAATTACTTTGTTGATGATGAATGAATATGGATTTCCAATAGTTCCAACTTTAATAATATTTTCTCTATAATTATCTATAAATGTTACCTTAACTTCCCCAATTTTTGATGAATAGTAAAAATTTAAGAAATATCCACTCATATGTCTTGAGGTGGGCGATAGTCCTAATATCATTTGGATTATTGGTTGAGGATGGGTTTTGGGTGATAGTCCTAATGTTTTAATAATCCATAGAAAGGATTTAGATCTTCAAGTATAAAGAGAGTGGGTTCCTTTCTTAAGGTACTTGGATATTTCTAATGTGATATGGAGATATTGGGCATATAGTTTGTGAAGTAGTGATACTTGTGCGATAAATCTCTTTAATGGGGATATTATTCTATTATATAGTTGATATCTAGAATGAACATAGAGTTTGAGTTGAGATTGAGGGGTATTATTATATTTTTTAATAAGGCTGTGTGTACTAATTGATTTCCCTTATTGATTTTATACTCATTCTAGTAGTGATATCTCTATAAAATGACCTGATGTCATGCGATGAATGATTAAGATTTGGTAAATATAGTAGTAGATTATTGTTAGATTTTATTATCTTATTATAACCATGTAGATTTGAATTATTAAATGAAAAAAATACAATAATACAGTAATTATAACAAACACTAGATGATGATTTTGATGATGATGATAATATATAATGAATGAGATCATGGTATTTTCAACATTCTATAAGATCATATTTCAAGATCTATCCCATGTGATAATTCATGACACATGGGATAAAGTATGTGATTCTCTATGGGATGTTTGATAGATAAATCTAAATAGGACCAGTACGGTGAGGTGCAAAAGGACTTGAGGGATGATATATGCTATTTAATGTGGTTGAGACTCAGTTTTTTTACTTTACCATTTATTTTATTATTTAATTTATATAATATCATTAAGTATTTCTTTAGTACCTATTTTACTTCAATTATTATTTTTATTTTTGTTTGATGTTGTTATTGATGGTTGATAATTTTTGGTTGTTCATTATTTATTTTCTTGATATGGTCATGATTTTCTATGATATTTTTGTTTTTTCTTATTAATGGATAGTGGGATGAATGAATGGTCAAGTGAGACTTCATTGATTGAGATTCATTAAGGATGTGAGGTGATAAATCTTGATAATAGTGTCTAATGATATGAGAGTATACTTTTGGTACACCCCACTAGAATATGAGGGTATACATGTCTTCAATCACATGCAGTTTGGTCCTCACTCGAGTTAGGTAGTACTAGGGCGCATGTCCTCAAGATGCATGTACCTTATATGTTATAATGGCACATGAGTATGATGATATTAAGTTTTCTATGTTTTTAAATGGCTCAAGTGAAACTCACTATAGACTTTCACATCCTATAGGGTTCTTAGAATTATACTCTACCTGTGTACATGAAACAGTTTTTGATGTACATGAGTAGACATTCATATTTCAATATAGGTTCAAGTATCATCATAAATATGATCTTATGTATTAGAATGGATAGTTTCATGGAGGTTAATGATTTAGAAGGAGATCATGTAGTGAGTTAGGTTAGTGATAAGGGTATTTTTGTTTATTTCTTCAACTTAATTGAATATATATCAACCAAGGAGAAAAGTTGTTTATTTATTTATGATTATTGTTGGGAATATGTATTATAACACTTAATTATTGTATTTATGAATCATATAGATCATTGGTTTCATTTATTTATTAATCTGTAGGATACCACTTATAGTTCCCAATTTTATTACCATAGCATTTGGGCATTTTTGATGTATGAATGGGTTATGTTGAATTTTAAGTGTATTTAGAAATATACTTTATGTTTTTCTTCTTGATGTCATATACTACCCATAACTTCATTGTCCCCTTACCACTGGTGAGGAGCCTTTAGTATAAAGAGAAGAAAAACTGAATCCATGTAAATATCTAACTCAAGTAGTGTTCATGTAATGATCCTCATCTTTATGGGTTATTTTTTTCCCTTCAATTTTAATATCTTCAATCATTAAACTTGTGAAGTTTAATTATAAGAAATATGGGAGGCTAATGGATAAATAAGGGAGTAGTTGTAGTTGGTTAGAAGTGCAAGAGAAGTATCGAGTACTCAGTGGAGGAGTACTGGTGAAGTATTTCAAAGGATCAATTAACATTTAATCATCACAGTGGAGACAACAAGAAACCCTAATTCCAATATCTACCATGATTGAAACTATAACTGTGCCTAAATAAAATAAATAAATTCATGTGTATACCTTACATCATAAATTCACACATCTCATTTTCTCCATCCATGTACTTGATGAAGATCCCTTAGAGGTTGAAAAATGAATCCCTCCTCTATAGTGTATCCATGGGCTGAAATAGAATCATACATCATATGGGGATCACTATCATAACATCTATAAAATTATATTGTCTAAGGTGGAAAAGGGAGTAGGATAATCGATATTCAAGGAGAGGGTGAATTGATAAGAGTAATAGAAAACTCAAACAACAACTTCTCATAAAATATTCCTTATAATATAGGATTCAAATAGATTCCTTGATCCATAATTCAATAACATATACATTATATAATGCATGAGTTATGATTTGACCATATTTAACATTTAAATAAAACTCTTTATTTTCTATATGTTTCACCTTATGTAACATTTAATGATAGATTAATAACCCATCATTTTGAATTTTTGAAGTTTTCTTATTTGTTTTCAACCTTTTTTTAGGAGGTTTTTGAGTTACTGGTGGTAGATATTAAATCTATAATTGAATATTTATAGTTTTTTAAAGACTTATGATGAGAATTAATTATGGTGTGGGTTATTAAATAATATATTTATGATGATAATATATCTAGATGATGAAATTAATGTAATAATAAGTTCAACCAAACATCTAAGAGATAATTAGTGTTGATGAATTGAAGTTTTATAGTTCAGCTGATAAAAGGACTCAGGTGAGTTTTCTAGAAAATGGAAAAGTGTTGAGAGATTGAATGAGGAACATAAGAGTCATTTAATTTGTTTAATTTTAGGATTTAATGTTTATAGATGTTATGACACTAGAAGATGATCTATATATGTTTAGTTAAAATGTAATCAAAAGATGAGGTAACCATGGAAAGTTTAAGTACTAAACTATTTAAATTGTTCAGACATTAGGTTTGAAAACACTATGATCTTATTTCAAGTAAGAAACATCACTATAATTCTGGATGATATTGTGATTAAATAATAGTTAAGTTTAAAAAATTCAAAGTTATAGAAGCTATGATATAATGTTGGAGCACCAGAAGTTTAACTATAGGAACAACTTGAGGAAGATCCTTTACATAGCTTATGAAAGATTGTTAGTGCACAAAATCTCATAAGAAATAAACCTGTATTTTTTTGTAATGTTTAATAGGTTTAATAAAAATAATAATTTTTAGGTGTCTAAGAATAATAAAAGTAAAACATATCAGAAGGAAAAACTTATGATATGTTTGGAATATGAATCTAGAGCCTGATGTGATAAAAATTATGGATGCTCTTGGGAATCCTATATAGAAGGTTATTACAATAGTATAATTTTAAGATAAATAAGTCAATAATTATGATGAACTTTGATTTATGTAAATCTAAATTGGAAGAAGTAATGAAAATTCAATTGATTGTTTTAAAGGATGAAGAGTAATGGGAGATGAAATACCAAAATACAGGGTTAGAACATTTGTTATATCATTGGAATATCATATGTTTTGTTAGAGTTAGATTGAAATTATAGAGGCTATGATTGATTTAGTAATATTGATTCAATAGATGAGTCAGAGAGCTAGAGAAGAATGAAACTCATGAAAGAAAAATCACCAAATGATATCAAAGTGTTGATGTGGATATAGAAATCAAATATATAAAATTCAAGAAGGAAAGTTCATGATTATATATGATACTTATGGGAGACTTGAATATTGTTGAAATAAATATTTTTAGGAGATTTATGAAGACTGACTTTGATATATTTTAAGGAATTAAAACACAGTTGACTGATATTTGAAAAAGTTGGAAGATATATAGCTTGGAAACCAATTTTATTAGAGTAGATCTAGTTATATAAAGGATGAGTTAATTCATAATTTAGTTCCTCTAATAATTTTATAGAAGGAAATATATATATCCCAAAATACAAGTTTAGTAATATTCATGAGGTCAAAGAGAAGTCATGATTCCAAAGTTTTTTAGAGTAGTGGAGAAAGTGATTATCATTTAATGGATCACTGAGGTGAGGAGGCTAGATGATGAATTTATAATATTTATAAGGTCTTGTCATTTTAAGGTCTAAAAATCAAGATAGTGAGTAGGAGATGATTCCATAAAACTCAAAGGTTTGGAGGAATATCATATATTTGTTACATAAGTAACCTAAATTTAAAGTGACATTTTTGGTTATGATCGAACTGCCATTATAAACTAAAGGAAGCTAGTATAAAGTACCTGTTAGGAGACAAAATTGGATTTTCTGGATATATACACCTTATATTCACTTGAATCATATATTGAATATCTATATATTAGGATAATAATCAAACACAACAAGGTGTAGGTACCCATATTGGGGTTGAACCTTATAAAAACTATGAACCTTTTATTTACTTTTAATATTACAACATATGAGTAATGGTGAGATAAAATCTGAGAGGAGTGAATTTATAAAAAGTTATAGAGGTTTATTTTAGGTAAAATAAAATTATAAAAGAACACCACTAATTCAAACCTTAATTCTTAGCATATCATATATTCCTGGTAACTTTAATTGGTATCAAATTACCCATGTTGCCTCTATAATATCCTTATTTTCTTGTGATATAAAATCTAAAATCAATCAACAATTTAGTTATTCCTACCTTCTATAGAAAATATTATCATTGTTATAAGAATAGGATGATATCCTATCTTATTTTACTTGTCATTTAGGTTATTTATGAAACTATTGTAGGGTTTTTAGTAAGGTAGAAATATTATCCCATGAAATTCAAGGAAAAAAGAAATCTCAAAGGGGATGGAAAGGCTTGAAACGAAATTATCAAGTTCTTGTATGATAAGGTTTATATGAAGTTAATGTGTCTCCAAACAAATAAATATTCCTAAGAAAAACTTGAAATAATATTCAAAGGAAATTTGAAAGTAAAGGAAGAAAAAAATCAAATGTGAAGAAGTATGTTCAAACATATCAAGATTGCAGATGAAGAAACTATTGATGATTACTTCACCAGAGTGAATGATATAGTCATTAATATCAAATTATTTATAGATGTATTAGAAGATTTTAATATTATTAAAATTTAAATGAGGATATTTATAGATAGGTTTTATCTTAAAGTCTCTACATTTAAAGGTAAAGATTATTTTTCTCCTGATGAACTACATAACATACCTGTTTCATATGAGATGAGAAAATCTCTAGCCTTTAAGAAGAATATTAAGGAGTAGATGGATTTTGAATTCATGAGAAAGTTAAAAAAATGAGAAGTAGAAGATGAGGATATGTGATCCAATAAATTGGAAGATAAAGAAGATGATGATGAAGAGAATAATATTATTATATCTCTTATCTATATAAACATCTGAAATACAGAGGTAATAGTAAAGGAAAAACACCACTCCAATGCTTTGATTACGGAGTAATTAGACACTTTTTAATAAACTATCCAAATAATAAAGGTGGGGAGTATGATGATGATGTTACAAAAGAAAAACATAAAATTAAGAAGTGGGGTAAAACTTATGAAGAGGATAAAAAATAAACTAGAAGCAATAAAATGTTTTCTGAAATGACCAGAATGAGCATGATGCATAAGGAGAAGAATATTACTCAACTAAAATTATTCCATCAAAAGTTGAAGTTACAAAAAATTTTAGGACTTTCATGGCTCAGGTTAAAATATTAGAAGGTACCTCAAGTAGTGAGCAAGAATTAGGCAAAGTTACTTACATGGATCACATGATAAAATATGAACTTGAAGAGTTTATTGAGAAAAACACCCAACTTAATAAATAATTTAGGATTCCAAATAAATAATGGCGAAAATTGTGAATGAAAAGTGGTTTCCCTCAAAAAGGAATATTCTTACATTGAGTAAATAAAAATCTCACGTTAAAAGTAGTGTACTAGAGTAAAATGGTGAAATAATTTGATGAGAAACTTATTAAAAAGTAAAATGAGTTGAATAGGACACAATCAAGGTGTATTAATGCTATTTTGTTTAAAAAAATTAATAAAGACTCTCACAAGGAAATAGAAGTTAAAGATAAATCATCATGAATGAATAGGGATTCCAACTTCAAATAAAAGGTATAAACTAAATCTGATGCTTCAAAGGTTGCTAAGGCTATTTCAACTAACAATACAGGTCTAAAAAAGTGGTACTTTTATGGACCAAAAAAGGTGTGAGAAACCATCTCCAATACCAATAAGATATGGAGGTAACATAACTAAAAATAGTTCTCCTATATTGAAACAAAATAAAGATAAGAGTAGCATCCATAAGAAAATCTTCCCACACAAAGGTAAAATATAAGCTATAACTTCCATGAGATATAAATGATATTATTTAAAATAAAACCCATACTATTATATAAGATCAAGGTTTAATGTATATTTTTATTATTATGGGATCTTCATAAAAAAGTGTATAACTAAGGGAACACCATATCACTTCCTAGAAGTAGGCATGAATTGAGGGGGATCGACACAGAAGGAAAGGAAGAAACTCCAAGAAGATGAGGAAATAGTCTAGAATAAATAAATAAAATGTTAAAAACCCTTAAATGAATAACTAATTTGACTATATAGAGAATATTTGTGGATGATATTACTAATCTGGTCACTATGCAGATGAGTGTATAAAAACACTTCCAGGAAAATTTATTTATGCTAAAAAATAAAAGTATGTTGGGAAATGAAAGATAAAATAAAAATATATTATTGTTGTGTTTTCACTAAAATTAAAGAGAAAAATAAAACCTTAAATACTTGATATAGTATGTTACTAAAACAAGATATGTGATGTAAAAATCTTGGAGAAAATGTTTGATTTTTTTAAAGGAAGATGTGTTGTGAGATTTAATAAAACTGAATGGGAAATGTGATATTATTTGTGAGACATGCCAAAATGGAAGAATGGTTAGTTAAATTCACAAGGGTACAAAAAATTAGTCCACTGAAATACTTGTGGTTATACACTCTAATTTATGTGGACTAATGAGACCATAATCAACAAAGGGTGATCTTTACTTTGTCAATTTAATTGATGGTTTCAACCATGTAACCAATTTTATTTTTATGAAACATAAATATAAATATGCGGTGATGTTAAAAATATTCGTAAAGTAATTTTAGTAGTATTTGGGTGTATATGTTTTAAAATTGATAATGGTTAATGGAAAGGAGTACATAAGTAATTCCTTTAAGTCCTACCTTAAGAAACATAGAATTAAACTCTAGTACAGTTTTCCATACACTTATAAAAAATGGTGTTATAGAAGGGAAAAAAGAAGCTTTGTTTATATTGGAATAACCATTCTTGCTGAATATAACATTTTGAATTACTTTTTTAGGGAATTTGTAAGTACCGTTGTGCACATTCATAACATGTGTTTGGTAATTCTAGAATAAAAAGTGATTGCCTATGAGATGTGTTATAAAAAACACCTACAATGAGATATTATAAGGTTTTCAAGAGTCTACGATTAATGAATATCAAGAATATATATTTAAGTAAATTATATTAAAAGGTATAATACAATGTTTTTTTGGATATTCATCCAAAGCAAGTAGATACAAGTGTTAGAACATGTTTCTATACAAGTTGGGTGATTCTTATGATGTAAAATTAATTGTGAATAAGTCCACATTAATGAAATATTATGAATAAGGTGTGGATGTATTAACAAAAAAGAATTTATAACTTCCATAGGAGATCATAAAAAATAATATGGCCACAAACCTAACCTATTATATAATGATTTTTATTAGTCTTGTGACGAGGAGTATAAAAATTAAAGTAAAAGTCTAAAGTTTTCGAAGTTATAAAAATATTTTAGAGTGGGAAATATCATTAGAATTTTGTTTTCCCTAGTTAATTATATAGGGAAGTTTAGTATTTAAAATCAAATTAAGATTATCTCATACAAGTATCCTTAATCTATTTTGGAATATGTTCAACACAAAGAGTGGATAAATTCAATGAATGAAGAGTTGGATTATATTGAGAAAAATGACATCTAAGATATTTTTCCTAGACCATAAAAAAGAGTTTTATAGGAACTAAGTGGGTGTTTAGAAAAATAATAAATGAAAAATGTGATATTTTAATAAAAAAATAAAGATTATTATGTAAAGGGTATTCACATATAAAAGATTTTTACTTTTAATAAACTTTTCCCTAATTAAAAAACTTGAAACAATCATAATTTTTTTTCTATTATGGATCACTGAAATTATAAAGTTTATTATATGGATAAAAATTCAAAATTCTTGAATGGTGAAGTCAAATAATTTTATGTTGAGAAACATGGAGGTTTCGTAATTGATAATAATATAACCATGGTATACAAACTAAATAAATCATTATATGGTTTGAAGAATGCTCTATGTTCCTGGTACTATATACTTGAAATTTTTCTGAAGAAATTGAAAATTTGTTAAGGAAAAGTTATAATAAACTTATATATAAAATATATGAGCATAGGTAACCTAATTTTCATTGTATATGTTTTGTAAATAACTTTTATAGGTGAAAAGTAAATATATTTTGAAGAATTTTTGAACATATGAAGAGGAAATTTAAGATGTCAATACTCAGAGAGTTGAATTTATATCTAGGAATATAAGTCCAATAAAAGGAAGATAAATATTACTTTCATATTAAAAGTATAAAAATGTTTTTTAAAAATTTCTATTAGAGAATCGAAGGAGGTTAGAATACCCACTAAAGTTGGTGATAAATAAAAAAAGATAAAGTCGAATAAAGTTTGAATCAAAAGGACTTTAAAAAATTAATTAGAAGATTTCTTTATATGATTATATTAATTATATATATTTTTAGGGAGTAACTTTATGTGTTTGACATAAAATTAATATAAATTAATCATATATGTTTGTTTCCAAAAGAATCCTTAAGTGTGCTAAAGGAACATCAAATTTTGGGATGATATATAGAAGAAGTAACGAGTTTAAATTTTCTTGGTTTTAATAATGATTATTGGGTTGGATATTATAATGATTTAAAATAAATATTAGGTGGAAATGTATTTTTAAGAGAAATTTATGTGAGTGGGAATATTAAAAAATAGAGTTCTATGAATTTAAGTACAACATAATCTGAGCATGTTTTAACCTTAAATGACTGCAGTCTGATTCTAGGGATGAAAGATTAGTTGGAATATTTGAAGTTGAATGTTTAAAGGATATTATAAATCATCTATGATAATCACAGTGCAATTTTTATATCTAAAAGTCCATTGAAACACACTAGATTTAAGAAAACTGATATTACATATCATTTCATCAAGGAGGGAGTTTCTAATAGAGATATGAAGTTATAATTTATCTCAATGAAATATTAAATTATTGATAAGTTAACCAAATCTATTCTAAGGGAATTTTTCGAGGTCATAAGGCTGAGACTTCTTGTTTATATTCCTCCCCCACTTAAGGATGTTTTGGTGAAATCTCCCCACTATGTTTTGGATTCCGCTTTCAAAGGGAGAGAAGTACACAATTATTTATTTTATATTTTGATAGTATATAGATGGAATTATGATAAAAAATAAGAGGAAGTTTTTGTTTGAAAAGTGGAAATAAAAAAGATGAAGTTTGTGTGTTCTGAAAGTTAAATCCTAAAAGTTTATTTTTTAGTAGGATTTCATCAAAATCATATACACAAATTACTTGTCATTTAGGGATGTAATTCTCTAAAAAATATTTTTATTTAGAAGTGTATTATTAGGAAAATTCTCTATGATATAGGATGTGGTTTGATAGAAATATGATATAAGATCGATTATGAGTTATTAGTGTTGAAAATAAATAAAAAAAGGAGATATTGAAGAACACATGATTTATAATTTTTGAATTTTTTGTCAGCCTTTTGTTTAAGAACGTTTTTGAGTTGCTGGTGTAGGAACTTGAATCTATAACTAGAGAGTTTCATTTGGTGTTAAAGACATTTGATTAGAAGTTTTCATGGTCCTGATGATTGAAAAAGATTATCATGATAGTGATATATCTAGATGATGGAATTATAAGAAGAAGAAGAAGTGTGACCAGACATCCAAGATACGATGAGTGTTGATGACAAGAAGTTATAGAGTTCGTATGATAGAAAGGTTGAGGTTAGTTTTCTAAAAAATGGAAAAGTATTGATAGATTTACTAAGGAATATAAGAGTCCTTAAATTATATAAATTTTAGAATTTGGAGTCTATGGAAATTATGAAACTCAAAGATGAGCTATGGATATTGAGTTTCAATGTTATTAGAACATGAAGCATATATGGAAATTTTCAGGATCAGACTATATGAATGGTTAAAACATTAATCTAGATGAATCTATATTTTTCATTTAAGTAACAAACATCACAATAATTTAGGTGGGTATTGTGATTCAAGTTGAGTTAAGTTTGAAAAATACAAAGGAATGAAAGATATGATGTCATGTAGAAGCAGTAGAATTTTACCTATGGACACAACTTGGGGAAGATCCATTATAGGGATTAATGAAGTTTGAGAGTGCATAAACTTTCATAAGGACATAACTTTAATTTCTCTTTATATTGAAATTCTTAATAGGATCAATAAAAACAAGAAGTTTGAGGTGGATTATAATAGACAAAGTGAAAAGTATCAAAAGATCAAACTTTTTAAAGTTTTAAGATAAATATGGAAGCTAGTGGAACTATAACATCCAAACCCAAATCACTATAAACAGTAATCAAACTAGTGGTTCTACATGACCTTAGGCATGCCTCCTCATATTTCAGAGGCTTCCAATTAGTAGTGGGGGTCTAGGGTGGTATTTTGAGGAGACTTTACCCCCTATATTAGAGTATCAATAGTAATGTAAATAAAAAAATATCGATCACATCTATCACAACAGATTACATGAGATAATAAACATAGAAACAGGTGATAACATAATTGGATGTAGTCATACAAGCATATAAAAACACCCACTAGGAAAGTTACATATATAAAAAGAAAAAAATAAATAAAATTCAAATTATTCCCTACCCCTAACCCCAAGACCCACCCCATCCTAATCTCCAATACATATTTCCAAGCTATCCTACTTTATTGTGAAAAAAATCAAGCCCCTACCCAACCTATACCGCAACCAAGTGAGTGTCTACTCGGGTACCCAAGTGCAATGTCAACACAAGTATCCTGTGAGTAAAAAAATTAGTTGGGAACCACTGATGTGATCCCATAAATACCTAAAATGAAGTGATATGTTCAAGTGGCATGATTTTAATAAGTAAATAAATATTAAAAATAAATAAACCACTATTGATTATCAGGTCCACGATCTTAATCGATCGTACTTGCTTAACCCAGTGACGAAGTGTCTCTAATCACATTTCAATGACAATGCCAACCATCATAATTATCTGGGGGTATTTAAACCTAGTATATAGGTAATGATATGAGTTTCTAGTCCACCTTGGTATGTAGTATAACAACCAAATGAATGATTTATTATATAATAAAAATATAGGTAATGATCCATCACAGTATACAATGGTCCCGATTTTCTAATCCCTAATAGTGTGGGTGACTTGACCATTCTCACCCAAGAAACCAAAATCCCCAATTGATAGCACAGGGAAAAACCTATCCTCTACCCATAACTAATATAATCTTAACTCCAAATCCATGACATTCCCACTAGTAGTATTACATACCACTCTATAAGGGGAGTTTTATTTAGTATCACATGCCTCCCTACTGGGGGATTTTTGTTTAGTATCACAAACCTCCATACAAGGATATATTTCCTTAGTATCACATATCTCCCCTCTAGGGGAGATTTCCAAACCCATATGCAGGGTGCTTCCAAGCCAAACACATACATACATACATACATACATACATATATACATACATATAGACAAACATACAGAAAAACATACAAACATACATAATACATACATACATACATAATACATACATACATACATACATACATACATACATACATACATACATACATACATACATACATACATACATACATACATACATACATACATACATACATACATACATACATACATACATACATACATACATACATACATACATACATACATACATACATACATACATACATACATACATACATACCTACATACATACGTACATACATACATATATACATACATACATACATACCTACATACATACGTACATACATACATATATACATATATACATACATACATACATACATACATACATACATACATACATACAATACCACAAAATTGGGCAAGGCATGCGCCTGCCTTTATCAGCGCTAACGGAAAAGCGCTGATAAATGTCCTCCCCTTTATGAGCGCTTTTTTAGCGCTGATAAAGGTTGTATTTATCAGCGCTTTTCATTTTAGCGCTGATAAATACATCCTTTATCAGCGCTTTTTACTAGCACTGATAAAGGCTCACACGGATTTGTTAAAAACCCGCGGGTCCTCTTCCTCCTCCCTGCACCCGGTCAAGCTCTCGCAGAAGCCCTCCTATGCACCGCTGCCGCCACCTCCTCCTCCTCTGCCGCGGCCACCGCCTCCTCCTGCTCTTCCTCCTCCAGTTGCCGCCTCCTCCTCCTCCTCCTCCGGCCGCCACCTCCTCCTCCGGCCACCGCCTCCTGCTTCTTCTCCTCCTCAGGCCGCCTCCTCCTCCTCCTCCTCCTCCTCCACCGTAGCCTCGTCCTCCTCCTCCTCCACCGGCGCTTCCTCCTCATCCTCCTAGTCCACTGCCTCATCCTCCTCCTCCACCGGCGCCTCCTCCTCCTCCTCCTCTACCTACTCTACTGCCTCCTCCTCCACCGCGGTTTGAGAGGTGCCTCAAGTACTCAGGTGAGTCTCACAAGCTTTATTTTAGTTTTATATGATGTTTTTTGGAGATTTTTCAAATGAAACATGGTTTTGTGTTCATATTTTTTGAGAAACAATGTAGAACCTTGATCATGAGGAGGTTTTCAGTCCTCTTTCTAAATCACATAGTTGACTTTCATGGTTAGTGAAGGTTAACCACGGGATATATTAGAGGAAACCATGTGAGGTGGATTTTAGTTAGGGATTAACATACCATTTTTTTATGATTTCATACAAAACATGTGAAATTTTGTAGACTGAGGTGGTTCCAATTTACATAATTAATGCATAGTTTGGTAAACTATGTTGACCAAATATTTGAAGGGGTTTTCTTGTACAGTGACACCACATTATTAATATATGGTTTGGAAAATTGTGTACGACATTAAAATTATATTTTCATCTTTTTTCCTCTGAAATTCCAATAGGGGAAGCCCCCATTTCTCATCCTCCCTCTTATACAATGCCCAATCGACCCACCCCCTTATTCCTCTTTGATTCCCCTTTCCATGGGGAGTTTTTTAGTGGATTTATTTAACAATTCTAAGTGATTTCACCATCTTCCTTACCATTTTATTCTTTATATTTAGTTTCTATTTATTTTTGATTTATCTAGATTAGGTTTTATGGGTGATTCAACTGGAGCACGGTGGTATCATATTGATTTGATGGGGGTGTTTTCCTACCTCATGTATAAGAGGCATCATGATGGTATCTGCAAGTCACCAATCATTATGAAGGATTTGTGTTTCCTTTTTTAGTTTTCATGGATATTGAATCAAATTATATAATGTTGTCTATGGATTTGGTTCTGATGGTTGGGTATTTTTCCTAAGATGGAACTAAGATCCCACTTCAGATCTTATATGGATTTTTGGTCTTGGTTCTAACATGAAAAGTCTACAAGATGAGTTTCTAGTTAATATAACAAGTTTAAAATGATTTGGATAATTAATTATAAATGTTATAATTTAATAATTTTGGTTTTTTGGAGAGAGGAAGGAGTTATATTGATGAGTTGATCTTGGGGTAGACATTGGACGAGGCTTAGTGAGCCTAGGAAAAGTTTTCAACTTGGAATTAAAATAGTAGAAACATATAAAACAGGTATGTGGTCCTGGTAATTTCTTTATGGATTTATAAATTCCTTAATGGGTGTTATTAGAGTGAGTGTGACTTAGAGGACCTTGTTAGGGGGGACCCAAAGACCTCTTGGAATACATTCTATGACTTTTATATATTTGTTCCCATAGGCCACACATGGAACTAGTGATACATTATAGCCCTTGGCCTTATTGAATTGAACCTAAAGTGTGTGAACATCCCCCTTGGGGATGTGACTACTTGGGTGGGTATAACTTTGTAAGGTTGTTGATAGGCTGGATGTGTAGACTGACCCAGAACAAACCTATATATTGAAATGGGACATGATCCATCTCTTGAGACTATTTATAGTATGGAATATTACCATGTAAATATTATGAGGCTATACCATGTAAGACACTGATAAATAATATGATGCTCTCATGCGATGAGTGTTTCACTACATCATGTGCTTCTATTGGATGGTGATGTTGCAATGATGGTCTTCATTCTTAACAGCTTATTGATCCAAAACTTTAATGGTTTTCCTTTCTAAACATTGGTTTTAATGTATTAAGGTCTTTCTCTGGTTTCATTTCAGCCCTTCATTTTAATATAACAACTGTATAACAGCATGAATAACATAACTCAAGTTGATAGAGAAGAAAATTTATGAAGGCATTGGATTCCATTCAAGCCAGATGGATTAGTGCTGTCCCCATGGATAGTAAAACCCCTTTTGGAGATCATGGAATAGTTGATAATAGGTTGTTTGGATCATTCATTGCTTCTAGATATTTTTCCAGATTTTCCTTGGTGTTTTTGGTTTATACTTCTCTCAATCCCTACTGGAGTAAGTTCTTTTCACCTTGTGTTTGTACTTATACTCTTTTTTTTAATTGAGACCTTTGGGGCATGAATTAGGTGACCAATTCATGTCACCACTTTTATTAAAAAAATGACCTTGAGGTGGTATTTTATTGAAATAGAAAAAATTACATAGTAGTGAGGTCTATGATACTACTAATAGGTATGCCATTGATTTTGAGTAGTGATTATATTTGTTATGAAAAGTGGATAGGTGAGAGATTTCAGTCCTTATTATGTATTTGGCCTGTTTAGTTGAGTGTCCTGCACTACTGGGGTTAAGTTGGTGGGAACAATTTTATACTAGTATGGATACTACTCAAGTTGTGATAATGGGATGGAGGTTTTCCAGGTTATTATCATATTCACCAGGGTGAGTTTATATCTAGGGTAATTATTAATGTATACTAGGGTGAAAGACCTCATGATTATTGTTATGGTTGGTATAGTCATCACAATGTTCTCAAATACACTTTGGCACTAGCCAAAGTTGGTATGGATGATCGAGGCTACGAACCTGAGGATCAATGATGATTTATTTATTTATTTATTAGATATTATTTATTTATTCAGAGCATGAAACATGCACATATAACTAAAAATTAGAATTTATGAAACCACATTGGTGGTTCCCTACTGAGTACCCAAGAAATCCTCATGTATTGAAGGTCAGGTAGAATTGGGTCCCAGTGTTGCCAGATCGAGTTGGAGTAACTTTGATGGGTTTTAGAGATCTAGATGATGTGAGGCTTGGGGATTGTAGTGGTTCCCAATATATTTTTTATTTTGGTATTTATTTATTCCTTTATTTCCTTGCAGTATCTTTTTTTTATCTAAATTATACTCATATTCCTTCTCCTTTAACCTATATACTTATCCTATGGATTTTAAATAGGATGAATATAAATAAAGAATGGATGATTGTCAATCGGTTGACAAAAGATTATGAAGAAGGCGTGAAAGAATTTATCAAGTTTGCAAAAGATCATGCATGTGACTCTTCTCAAATCCTTTTTCCATGTTTACGCTGTTGTTATTCAAATCAAATTAGTCCAGATGAGTTGGAAGAACACTTGATCTGTCACGGAATAGATCAAAGTTATACATGTTGAAATAAACATGGGGAAACAACGAATGTAGGTAGTTACTGGGGTGACACTGCGTTTTATGGATCATTTGATATGATTACAAACATGAACAATGAAGATGACCATATGGAGGATGTGATTACAGATGTGAATGATGATGAAGATCGTATTGAGAAAATGACAAGGACCTTCGAAGATGAACTTTGTGATTGCCCAAAATTGTTTGAGAAGTTAAAAAGTTGTGGAAAGATGCCATTTTATGCTGGTTTCACTAAATATATAGCATTGTCAGCCGTACTGAAGCTGTATAATTTGAAAGAAAATAACGGGTGGAGTGACGACAGTTTTACGAAACTACTTGCCCTATTGAATGACATGCTCCCAGAAGACAATGAGCTCTCGAGCCGAACATACGATGCCAAAGGAATGATACGCTCTATGGGTATGATCTCTGAAAGAATACACGCCTGCCTGAATGACTGTATATTGTTTCGCAAGGACCACAAATCACTTAAAGAATGCCCAAAGTGTGGTGCTTCTCGATAAAAGAAAGATGAATCCAGTCCTACTAAAGTTGTATGGTACTTTCCAATAATTCCAAGGTTTAGACGCCTATATGGAAGTGAGGAGACTACAGAACAATTAACATGGCATGCAGATACAAGAATTAAAGATGGGATACTATGTCACCCGACAGACTCTCCTCAGTGGAAGAGAATCGATCATGAGTATCCTGAATTTGGAAACGAGTCGAGAAACCTTCGTCTTGCGTTATCTACAGATGGAGTGAATCCTTTTGGTTTTCAAAGCAGCAGTCACAGTACATGGCTGGTTGTGTTGATAAATTACAACTTACCACCGTGGTTATGCATGAAACGAAAATACATCATGTTATCTATGCTTATATCAGGACCAAAACAACCGGGTAATGATATTGATGTTTATTTAGCTCCATTGATCAAAGATTTGAAATTATTGTGGGATTCAGGTGTTACATTGTATGATGCTTACAGAAAGGAAGATTTCACTTTGAGAGTCATGTTGTATGGGACGATAAATGACTTCCCAGCTTATGGAAATTTTTCAGGATATAGTATTAAAGGAACTCAAGGATGTCTCGTTTGCGAAGAATGTACAAAATCAATTAGGTTGAAACATTCATCGAAAACTGTGTTTCTAGGACATCGCAGATTTCTACCGCGACGACATAAGTACTGTTCTTGGAAGAAATCATTCGATGGAAGTTCAGAAGAACGTACAACACCGTCTCCACTAACAGGCGGTCAATTGTTTGAGAAATTTAAAAATTTAGACACTACATTTTGGTAAACCGGCTTCGAAAAAACTTTATGAAAATCGGTTGGAAAAAGAGATCAATTTTTTTTGAATTACAATACTGGAATTGTCTGTATGTAAGACATTTTATTGATGTTATGCATGTAGAAAAAAATGTATTTGACAGTGTTATTGGCACGTTGCTAAATACATCTGAAAAAAAAAGATGGAATTAAGGCTAGGTTGGACATGGTTGAGATGGGAATACGAGAAGAGTTGGCACCAATAAAGGGTGAAAAACGAACATTTCTTCCTCCTGCTGCTTACACTCTTTCCAGCCAGGAGAGATATCAGTTTTTCAACTTCTTGAATGACGTAAAGGTTCCAGAGGGGTATTCGTCAAATATCAGTAACCTTGTGTCAATGAGCGACTTGAAGTTAAAAGGTCTGAAATCACATGACTGTCATGTTTTGATGCAAAATCTCATTCCAATTGCTTTATGTTGCATTTTTCCCAAGAATGTCCGCCATACATTAACAAAACTGTGTTTCTTCTTCAAAGCTATATGCAACAAAGTTATAGACCCAACGAAATTGCTAGCTATGGAAAAAGAAATTGCCGTCATATTATGTGAATTAGAAATGTTCTTCCTGCCTTCATTTTTTGATATGATGGTTCATTTGATGGTCCACTTGGTGAGAGAGGTTCGACTATGTGGTCCTGTTCATTACAGATGGATGTACCCCATTGAACGGTATATGAAGATTTTGAAAGGGTATGTCAAAAATCGAAGTCAGCCAGAGGGTTGTATTGCAGAGCGATATATTGTTGAGGAAGCCATTGAATTATGTACTGAATACTTGTCTGGTGTGGAAAGCATTGGCTTACCAAAATCTCGTCACACTGGGCGGCTAGAGGGTGAAGGAATTTCTGGAAGAAAGGTTGTCACAATCAATATTACAGATCGGGAGCAGGCCCACCTTTATGTTTTGTATAACAGTTTGGACGTTGACCCATATGTTGAAATCCACAAACAAATTCTTAGGCAATTGAATCCATCAAGGGCTGAAAAATGGATATCAGATACACATAATAGACAGTTTATAGGATGGTTTCGAGATCATATTTTTAAGAAGTCAGATGAAAATCCAAAGTCTATTTCGGAACGACTTCGATGGCTAGCCGGAGGACCAAGTGTGTATGCATTATCTTACAATGCTTATGTAGTTAATGGTTATACATTTTATACTAATGAACATGATGAAGACAGTACCATGCAGAATAGTGGGGTTACACTTGTGGCTAAAGCGATGCATGTTTTCGGTGCTAAGGACAGAAATCCAATTTATGCGAATATGTCATACTTTTTCATCATCAAACAAATATGGGAGTTGGATTATAAGGAATTTCAAGTTCCGATATTTCAATGCAAGTGGGTTGATAACAGGTGTGCTGTTAAAATAGATGATTTGGGATTTGTGAAAGTTGATTTCAGTAAGGAAGGGGAGAAAGACGGACCATTTATAATGGCATCACAGGCAGTGCAAGTATTTTATATTCCCGATCCCACAAACCGAAACTGGTCAATTGTTCTGTTATCGACCAAAACAGCTGAAGGGTCAGATGAAAATTCAACGGAAGATGATCCTTTCACTGGGATTTCACAATCATTTTACAGTGGTCCCAATGTAGACGACGTTTTTTATGTCAGAGGAGACCACAATGAAGGGATATGGATAGTTGATAGAGGGGTCAAATCCCTTCAGCCTTTAAAAAAAAGGGAGTTCAATAATCAGGTTATTGATTTTTATTGTAATATATATTGTGTTACATTATGTTATTATCTGTTCTCTGCTGCTTTTATGTGATATAACTTAAATTTTAAACCAGTTCTGTAGATAATGACTTCTTCACCTGCTGATGCACCCAATCCCGAGACACAACACGTCTCTCAACCTGTTGCAGCTGGTCCCATTGCTGAGAGACAACATGTCTCTCAACCTGTTGCAACTGGTCCCACTGCTGACGTACAACAGGTCTCTCAACCTGTTTCAGCTGGTCCCACTTCTGAGAGACAACAGGTCTCTCAACCTGTTGCAGCTGGTCCCACTACTGACGTACAACAGGTCTCTCAACCTGTTGCAGCTGGTGTCAGTGCCAAAGCTAGCGCTTCGGAGAAACATAATGATGATACAGAAACTGAGGAAATGGTAGGTGATGAAACCCCATCGACACAAAAAAAACAGGTGCACTGTAGTTTGACAGGGAAAAGGCAAAAGGCATCAAATATGAGGTGGGATGGAATAAGCTAGGCCAGCATGTAAACCCCAACAAAGCCATGTTTAGTAGCTACATTGGAATCATCACTCGACAACGCGTGCCGATTGACATAGAGTCGTGGAACCATGCTGTCAGCGGGTTGAAAACATTAATGTGGGAAGAGATTATGGTAACATTACAATATCATCTATTTAATTTATTAAAATAAAATAAAATATTGAAATATTGACTAACCCTTCATCATCTCTTGTAGAGTGCATTTATAGTATATGTTTCGTACAAAGAATATGTTTTCAGACTGGCAGGAAGGATTCATAGAGGCTTTCGCACCATTTTAACGAAAAATCATCTGAAATATGCCGAAGGGAAAATCAATCTGCACCCGCCTCCTCTTTATACACACTTGATATCCCAAGGAACGTGGGATGCGTTTTGCAACCGTCGTGTGGAAAAGAATTTTCAGGTACATTGAGTTTGGTTACACGTTGTGTAACATTTCTTGTATTGATCACATTGATTGATAGGTTTTTATTTATGAAATAGCAACTAAGTGCTGAAAATAAAGAACGGGCAGTAAAACCAGCGTACCCCTACCGTAAAGCAAGGTTGGGTTACGCTTCAATTGAAAAACAATTGGTATGTATTTTAAAAGTACTGTAATAATTTTTTGTGACATAAAACAACACTGTAACCATGTTTCTCTGTTTATAAGCAGATTGATGAAGCAAAATCTCAAGTCACTTACATTCCACGCCATGTGCTATGGAAGGAGGCTCGTGTTAATAAAGAGGGTAAACTGATAGATGAAAACACACAAAAAGTGTGGGAAACATGTGTAAGTATGACATAATATAAACTTGTTTTTCTTTAAATCACTATTACATAATGATGCTTACTTATTTTTTCATATTTTCTATTTGACATAGTCACAGGAATCAACAACACCCACACCGGATGCAGACATACTTTCAACGGCCTTGAAACAGCCATAACAGTATGGCCGCGTCAGAGGTGTGGGTTTTAGGGTGTCACCCAAGACATATTTTAAGAAAAAAAACAAGAGGATGAACAAACTAAAGAATTCCATGTAATGAGAGATAGAGTAGCTACCCTTGAAGAACTAATCCAAACTCAGGGAGAGATGCTAAAGAGTTTGATGGAGGAGAGGCGAAGAGAACAAACAACTCAAGAACAACCCCCGCGAGAAGATCCACCCCTCACCAGCTTTGAGGCGAGCCATTCCCCTCAAAGACCTGACTTAACCGAGGTAATCAATGTTATAATATTTGTTTTTGTGAGATGTGAATCACATAGACACTGATACCTTTCATTTAATGATATTCTGCAGGGTGAAAATGACTGGGATTTATATCTGTCAACTCCCACCCATCGCCTTGTAGCGAGGGCTACGGTGTTCAATATGCAGAATGACACGCTACACTCCAGACCACTTCCAACCGGTCATGTCAAAGTGTCGATTAACGTAGCTCATGAGCCGAGCGCCAAGCTACCTGTGCCAAATGACGATGACGAAATTCATACGGTGGAAAAAGCTATTGGAACATTCGTTTCATGGCCATCGAATCTTGTAAAAAAACACATCGAGCAGGAGGTATTCATTTCCAGTTCATTTTTCAAGCAAAACCTCTAACATTAAATTAGAAAATGGCTGAACCGATGAATGTTATTACAGAAGGATAAAATTGAGAAGCTAAAACAAAAGAGCGGCTCCAAGATTGGATCAACCAACCGATCAAAACGATCTACTGAGAGTGCGTTCACCCCGCCCGTTCTATATACACATTTAATATCATTGCAAGATCATGTGGATATGAAAATGAAAGATGGAAAGAATCATACAATTGTTTGTGAAAAAGATATGTACGGAGAGGAAACAATGAATTTCGTTAGTGCAGACGTTATTTCTGAGATCATCACATACGACTGGTTAGGTGCCTCAGTTATAAATGTATACATGAGGTATGTTTTCATGATTTGATTTTACAGAAGACGATATACTTTGATAGTTATGGATAAATACATCTCATATTTTTTACAGGCGTATATATGAAAAATAATTGAAGGGATTTGCCCATGAATACAAATTTGGACTCGTTAGTCCTCACACCATTTATACACAACGAACAGAAATAGATTCTAATTTTTAGGCTGAATTGATGTCAAATCTGCTCATAATGTTTCAAAGAAGAATTACGACTGACATGCTCTTTTTAATACCAACGATGCAAGGGTAAAATTCTACATTTTAATCATATCAACTATATTTTTATTTATATCAGTACTTATTTCTTTTTGTGTTTTTAGGGAACATTGGATGCTCATTGCAGTCAATTTGGATACTTCAAAGATTTATTTTCTGGATTCACCGCATGGATATCCAACTAACCGACCACACATGATGGCGATTGTCAATTTGTAATACACTAGATCCAACATTTTAGAACTAAATATCTAGTTATATAATTTATATTATCTTTTAATGAGGATTTTGTTATGATAGGGCGGTGTATGAATATTGTCTAAAGGCTGGAATGAATCCAGGGCGTAAGGACGAAAATGCCCACAAGATATACAAATGGAGAAGTATCTGGGTATATATAATTATATTTCACTATCCAAATACATATAAAAACAAATTACTTATTTTTCTCGATGTTTCTGCAGTGTCCAAAACAAACAAATGACAAGGACTGCGGTTATTATGTTTGTAAATTTATGAAAGAGATCATATTTCATGGACAAACTAGCATACCTGAAGAGGTATTTTTGAAAATAATTACTAATTTATTTAAAATAATTATTAATCCTTTGTGTATTTATATTTTTTCAGTACTACTATGACTGTCGCAAAAACTCTTATTCAGAAGATCATATAAATGTCTTTAGAAACGAATGGGCAGCGTACCTGATCGAAGAATGTAAACAAATAGGACAATGAAGGTGAATTCCTAATACTTATGTTATCTTTATATGGTCATTGATATCTCCCTTTACACTTATTGAGCATCTATGATCTCCCTTTCTTATGTTTCATATCCTTAGATTAGTGAATTCCTACTACTTAGTTTGAAAATGACATAAACTTTGGAAAACAACACCAATGACACACGACAATCCAAGAAAACGCCTTCGGATTGTTTTTATACTTTAAGACAACGATCCACGAGTCATTTGTGACGTGTACGAATCGACCGCACCTCAATCCGACGCACGGTGTGACCGGTATGGCTAAAATTGTCTGATATCAGTTTGAAAATGACATAAACTTTGGAAAACAACACCAATGACATACGCCAAACCGAGAAAAAGCCTTTAGATTGTTTTGATACTTTAGGAAAATGATCTATGAGTCATTTGTGACGTGTAAAAATCAACTGCACCTCAATCCGACGCACGGTGTGACCGGTATGGCTAAAAGTGTCTGATATCAGTTTCAAATTGAGATAAACTTTGGAAAACAACACCAATGACAAACGCCAAACAGAGCAAACGTGTTTGTATTGTTCTGATACTTTAGGAAAACGATCCACGAGTCATTTTTGACGTGTACGAATCGACCACACCTCAATCCGACACACGGTGTGACCGGTATGGCTAAAATTGTCTGATATCAGTTTGAAAATGACATAAACTTTGGAAAACAACACCAATGACATACGCCAAACCGAGCAAAAGCCTTCGTATTGTTTTCGTACATTAGGAAAATGATCCACGAGTCATTTGTGATGTGTACAAATCGACCGCACCTCAATCCGACGCACGGTGTGACCGGTATGGCTAAAAGTGTCTGATATCAGTTTCAAATTGAGATAAACTTTGGAAAACAACAACAATGACATACGCCAAACCAAGCAAACGCGTTCAGATTGTTTTGATACTTTAGTAAAACGATCCACGAGTCATTTGTGACGTGTATGAATCGACCGCACCTCAATCCGACGCACGATGTGACTGGTATGGCTAAAATTGTCTGATATCAGTTTGAAAATGACATAAACTTTGGAAAACAACACCAATGACATACTCCAAACAGATAAAATGACTTCAGATTGTTTTGATACTTTAGTATAACTATCCACAAGTCATTTGTGACCTGTAAAAATCGACCGCACCTCAATCCGACACACGGTGTGACCGTTATGGCTAAAATTGTCTGATATCAGTTTGAAAATGACATAAACTTTGGAAAACAACAACAATGACATACGCCAAAATGAGAAAACGCCTTCGGATTATTTTGATAATTTAGGACAATTATCCACGAGTCATTTGTGACGTGTATGAATCGACTGCACCTCAATCTGACGCACGGTGTGACCGGTATGGCTAAAAGTGTCTGATATCAGTTTCAAATTGAGATAAACTTTGGAAAACAACACCAATGACATACGCCAAAGTGATCAAATGCATTTAGATTGTTTTGATACTTTAGGAAAATGATCCACGAGTCATTTGTGACATGTAAGAATTGACCGCACCTCAATCCGATGCACTGTGTGACCGGTATGGCTAAAATTGTCTGATATCAGTTTGAAAATGACATAAACTTTGGAAAACAACACCAATGACATACCAAACCGAGAAAAAGCCTTCGGATTGTTTTGATACTTTAGGAAAACGATCCATGAGTCATTTTTGACATGTAAAAATCTACCGCACCTCAATCTGACGCACTGTGTGACTGGTATGGCAAAAATTGTCTGATATCAGTTTGAAAATGACATAAACTTTGGAAAACAACATCAATGACATACGCCAAACCAAGAAAATGCCTTAGGATTGTTTTGATACTTTATGAAAACAATCCACGAGTCATTTGTGACGTGTATGAATCAACCGCACCTCAATCCGATGCACAGTGTGCCCGGTATGGCTAAAAGTGTCTGATATCAGTTTCAAATTGAGATAAACTTTGGAAAACAACAACAATGACATACGCCAAACCGAGCAAACACGTTCGGATTGTTTTGATACTTTAGGAAAACGATCCATGAGTCATTTTTGACGTGTAAGAATTGACCACACCTCAATCGGATGCACAGTGTGACCGGTATGGCTAAAATTGTCTGATATCAGTTTGAAAATGACATAAACTTTGGAAAACAACACCAATGACATATGCCAAACCGAGAAAATGCCTTCGTATTGTTTTGATACTTTAGGACAACGACCCACGAGTCATTTTTGATGTGTATGAATCGACCACACCTCAATCCGACGCACGGTGTGACCAGTATGGCTAAAAGTGTCTGATATCAGTTTCAAATTGAGATAAACTTTGGAAAACAACACCAATGACATACTACAAACCGAGAAAACGCATTCGTATTATTTTGATACTTTAGTAAAATGATCCATGAGTCATTTTTGACGTGTACGAATTGACCGCACCTCAATCCGACGCACAGTGTGACCGGTATGGCTAAAATTGTCTGATATCAGTTTGAAAATGACATAAACTTTGGAAAACGACACCAATGACATACGGAAAACTGAGAAAATGCCTTTGTATTGTTTTGATACTTTAGGAAAATGATCCACGAGTCATTTGTGACGTGTACGAATCGACCGCACCTTAATCCGATGCACGGTGTGACCGGTATGGATAAAATTGTCTGATATCAGTTTGAAAATGACATAAACTTTGGAAAACAACACCAATGACATACTCCAAACCAAGAAAATGCCTTAGGATTGTTTTGATACTTTAGGAAAACGATCCATGATTCATTTGTGACGTGTATGAATCGACCGCACCTCAATCTGACGCACGGTGTGCCCGGTATGGCTAAAAGTGTCTGATATCAGTTTCAAATTGAGATAAACTTTAGAAAACAACAACAATGACATACGCCAAACCGAGCAAACGCATTCGGATTGTTTTGATACTTTAGAAAAATGATCCACGAGTCATTTTTGACGTTTAAGAATTGACCGCACCTGAATCCGATGCACAGTGTCACCGGTATGGCTAAAATTGTCTGATATCAGTTTGAAAATGACATAAACTTTGGAAAACAACACCAATGACATACGCCAAACCGAGAAAATGCCTTCGGATTGTTTTGATACTTTAGGACAACGATCCACGAGTCATTTGTGATGTGTATGAATCGACCACACCTCAATCCGACGCACGGTGTGACCGGTATGGCTAAAAGTGTCTGATATCAGTTTCAAATTGAGATAAACTTTGGAAAACAACACCAATGACATACTACAAACCGAGAAAACGCGTTCGGATTATTTTGATACTTTAGGAAAATGATCCATGAGTCATTTTTGACGTGTACAAATCGACCGCACCTCAATCCGACGCACAGTGTGACCGGTATGGCTAAAATTGTCTGATATCAGTTTGAAAATGACATAAACTTTGGAAAACAACACCAATGACATACGGAAAACTGAGAAAATGCCTTTGTATTGTTTTTATACTTTAGGAAAACGATCCACGAGTCATTTGTGACGTGTAAGAATCGACCGCACCTCAATCTGATGCACGATGTGACCGGTATGGCTAAAATTGTCTGATATCAGTTTGAAAATGACATAAACTTTGGAAAACAACACCAATGACATACGCCAAACTGAGCAAACGCCTTTGTATTGTTTAGATACTTTAGTAAAACGATCCACGAGTCATTTGTGACATGTAAGAATCGACCTCACCTCAATCCGATGCACAGTGTGACCGGTATGGCTAAAAGTGTCTGATATCAGTTTGTAAATGACATAAACTTTGGAAAACAACACCAATGACATACTCCAAACCGAGCAAACACCTTCAGATTGTTTTGATACTTTATGAAAATGATCCATGAGTCATTTTTTACGTTCACGAGTTGACCGCACCTCAATCCAACGCACGGTGTGACCGGTATGGCTAAAATTGTCTGATATCGGTTTGAAAATGACATAAACTTTGGAAAACAACACCAATGACATACGCCAAAATGAGCAAACGCCTTAGGATTGTTTTGATAATTTAGGACAATGATCCACGAGTCATTTGTGACGTGTACGAATCAACCACACCTCAATCCAATGCACGATGTGACCGGTATGGCTAAAAGTGTCTGATATCAGTTTCAAATTGAGATAAACTTTGGAAAACAACACCAATGACATAGGCCAAACCGAGAAGACACATTCGGATTGTTTTTATACTTTAGTAAAATGATCCAAAAGTCATTTTTGACGTGTACGAATTGACCGCACCTCAATCCGACACACGGTGTGACCGGTATGGCTAAAACTGTCTGATATCAGTTTGAAAATGACATAAAATTTGGAAAACAACACCAATGACATACGGAAAACTGAGCAAACACGTTCAAATTGTTTTGATACTTTAGGAAAACGATCCACGAGTTATTTGTGACGTGTACGAATCGACCGCACCTCAATCCGACGCACGGTGTGACCGGTATGGCTAAAATTGTCTGATATCACTTTGAAAATGACATAAACTTTGGAAAACAACACCAATGACATACGCCAAACCGAGAAAACACCTTCGGATTGTTTTGATACTTTAGGAGAACGATCCACGAGTCATTTGTGACCTGTACAAATCAACCTCACCTCAATCCGATGCACGGTGTGACCGGTATGGCTAAAAGTGTCTCATATCAGTTTGAAAATGACATAAACTTTGGAAAAAAACACCAATGACATACGCCAAACCGAGCAAACGCCTTCGGATTGTTTTGATACTTTAGGAAAACGATCCACGAGTCATTTGTGACGTGTACGAATCGACCGCACCTCAATCCGACGAACGATGTGACTGGTATGGCTAAAATTGTCTGATATCAGCTTGAAAATGACATAAACTTTGGAAAACAACACCAATGACATACGCCAAACCGAGCAAACGCGTTCAGATTGTTTTAA